>CM028130.1:1117182500-1117782500 GCA_016271365.2 Neoceratodus forsteri
AAATCACAACATGTTAGGACTACAGTGGATTTCATTTAAATGCACACCCATTTTGCAGACAAAAAATGTGCATTTAAGCAGAATGTGCACTTATTCAAAATGCCATCAAATACAATGTATTTTAATGATCGTTGACACATTAGTGTAAATCTATATTTATGTTAGTCAATTAGTTGTTTGGAAGAGTTAAAAGAGCACTTCTACAGCTGTATTAATGAAGTACTGCAGTAATGAAGTAAATATAGAACACATCAAATAAATAGAGGGGTAGGGGGTGGCCAACACACGTAGACAACAGTACAGCGCTGAGGTACGGTCATTGCAACCTTGGCCACATACACACTGTTGAGAAACCTATTGTCCACATCATGCAGAGGACACTGACACATCACCATATGATAGCCCTAATAACCCCACAGTAGTGTCTCCACAGTCACATCTGCTGATACTTGCTGTCAGATAAAGAACACAGCACGTAGCACCCATATCTCCACCGACCATCATGGGCAACATGCAAGACAGAGTGCACTCTCCATTATCTGTTTCTATATCAGCACACATCTGAGCACGATATCCCCATGAAGCTACAGAACAGAATCCCATCAGGAGTCATCACTGTAATGCAGTGACACCGGTATCTGAGGCAGTGGCAATGACAACAGGACATGTCTCTATTCTGAACCTGAGCAATTAACTGGAATTCAATGGCCTACACAGCCAGTATAGTGTTATGCTTGTGCAACTGTGTTAGTTTGGTTTTGGCAGTTCGCACTCTGTATTCCAGAGAAATTATCACCCTGTAGGGGAACCAAAGGCAAAGTACTCTTGAAGAGGGTTCCATCCCTAGAGGTGCCATGGAATGATTCCCATGGCCAAAGGTACCTTAGGAAGGATTCTACTAAGAGAAGAGCTGCTGCTGGAGGAGCAGGGGAGGATGATGGGGCAATGAAAATGTGCTTCACAAGGAGGCTGAGAGGAACAGCTTATATAGCTCAGGAAGTGGGAGTGGCTGTCTACTTGTCCACTGAACTCCAGGCTAAGCCTTCCAATTCAATCACCTACACAGTGAGTATAATGTTATGCTTGTGCAACTGTGTTAGTTTGGTTTGGCCATTCAAACTGTCTATTCAGAGGAATTACCACCCTTTGGGGTAATAAAGGTAAGGAACCTCAAAGAGGGTTCCACCCCAGAGGTGCCACAGGATGATTCCCATGGCTAAAATTACCTTAGGAAGCATCCTCCAAAAAGAATGAAGTACCAAGCATATAAGCAAGCAGTAACTGTGACGTAGTAGTAGATATGCATAGACAGTCTGATAACGTAATGAGATGCTCAGGTTGGTAACATAAATGAAATGCCCAGGCTTGCATGGCATGATTCTGATGGTTTGCATTGAGAATGAGGGGATCCTCTAAGGAGAGAGGGAGTGTCAGGGACACCATCCACCTCCATCCAACAGTGGAACCTACCCAAAGAGACTAGGGGACACTACTATGCTAACTAACAGTTATGACCTGAGGCAACAGAGGAGAGAAAAAAAACCCTATGAGGAGGAAATCTCTGGGGATCCAAGGCCTAGGTCGCTTTCCGTCCAGGCTTGGGATGTTTTATTTAGTGATGGCTCTGCAGCTGCAATTTAGACACCCAATTAAAGGGAGGTGGAAAATATTCCGATTTGGAGGTAGGCCTCTAGTGGGAATGCCATGCAAGGTTGCAAGAAAACTCTGCAACAACACATGCAACCAAGGTGGGAGGAGAGTAATGGCTGTTGAGGCACTCATCTGGCCTATTCACTCTACACTCAAATCAGGTGAACAAGAGGCAGTCATAGGGAGAATGCAATGAAAGTGCCTTGCTAGGGAAACCACTACAGCCATGCATAACCATTATAGTGAGACATTAGAGCTAAAGGAGGTAACTGTTTCCTCCCTTCACTGTTAGTCTTAAATTCTACACCAGGAGCTGCTGTCACATAGCGAACAGCTAAATCTGAGCTCAGCGCGAGGACATTCCCAGCTATGGGCCAGGTGAGAAGGACCTCACCCCAAGTTGGGCACACTCAAGATGTGGACTAAATGCAGAGTGAGACCATTGGCTGCAGGGAACCCTGTGCCAGAATGGTATGGCTGGCATGCCTCAAACTGATAGAGAGCTGAAAAGCTGGTGAGCAGCTGAATGAACGAGGTATGTTGAAATGTAACTAGCATTGAGAGCTAAAACCTTGCAAGGTCGAAAGCAGATAGAGTGCAGCAGTCATTCCAGAGGCTGAAGCTGAAGGGTTGCGGTAGGCATGAGCAATGATTTCATAACCAATAGGGGACCTTCACGTAGATCAGTAAGCAGAGTAGTAATAGGTGGACCTGCATGTAGGTCTGCATAACATAATAACTATGATCAGCACTGAATTGTGGGGCAAGTCAGACAAGCATCCAAAAACCAATGGGGGTGACACATACTCAGAGGATTTTTCAGAGGCGGAGACAGGATTTAGAATTAGCCACATTGGGCCATGACTCCCCAAACACCTTCAAGTCCCTACCGTAGGAAAAACAAGAAAGTGCTGGAAGGGCTGTGACACACATGTGGGTATTGAAACTAAGTTGCAGCTTCAGCGGTAGATTTAGCCAACCTCTGAGTAGAACAGGTGAATAAACATAGAAGAAACTTGTGTATGGAGTATGCTGCATTGTAAAACTGCAATAAACATAAGTAAGGAGACACAATGCTGTGAAAGCAGGTGTAACCAGGCAATACAATGAAGCTAGTGCAATAGGTAAGTAGAATAGAGAGCATGATTGAGCTGCATAGGTTCAGAGTAAACCTGAGTCAGGTGAAAACAATTGAGTATGCAACATGGAGCAGCTATGGTTAAGCTGAAACACACAAATAATGATTGCAGTTGCACTGCAGTAGTTTGAGAGGTGTGGCAACAGAGCAAATAATAGGAGCTCAGGAGCGATATGCTAGGAGCTTGTAAACAAAAGCCCCCCAGAAAAAACAAAACCAAAGACACACAAACACAGAAAACAAGGAACAAAGACAGAATAAGCACACACAGCCGAAGGCAAAATACAAACCAGAAGTAGGAAAGAAACATAGAAATCCAGCAGACAAGCAGGAGTAGCAAGGTGAGGGGGAGGTAGGCCCCAACCAGCTCAGAAGACAGACTTACAGAGCCTTCAGCTGCAACAAAAAAGTGCTTCACAAGGAGGCCGAGAGAAACAGCTTATATAGCTCAGGAAGTAGGAGTGGCTGGCTGCTTGTCCATTGAAATCCAGGCTAAGCCTTCCAGTTATCAACATGGGAAAGGAGCTGCTGGTGAAATGAGTTCTTGTGTATTAAAACAAAATGTACACTTATCCAATGTGCACTTAACCAACATTTTTAACACTGAGGAAATAAGAAATAAAATGGGAAACAGAAAAGACATGCTTTATCAGAAATGTGCACTTATCCAATGTGCATTTAAGTGGGATCCACTGTATCACTCTTATTTACCTTATAATGTATCTGTCTCCTTCCTTCCTTTTATGCATCTGTTTACTTTTAACTTTGCTTTTTCATCATTTACATAATTTCTAAAGAAAACCTATGGTCAAAACAGTAATTCTAACTCTTTTTTTTATTTTCAGCATGCATTTAATATTACCATTTTGATTTGTTGTTTTAAGACCACATGCTGAAGCAACACCTTGTCTTTTTGTTTACTTTTAACTCCATTTACTTTTGTGTTAAATTGTACTCTGTTGATATTTTATTTTGTATCAGTCATTAATACTACAGGTTTTTACTATTGTATTTCCTGTACTCTTCCCCCAGGTTGCACATGGAAATGAGCCTTGATTCAGTGTGCCTTTCCCAGTTAACAATTTTCAAGTGAAAATAAATAAATAAATAAATACAATTACAATTACTTGTCATGTATGATTATACCCTAAAACCAATTGGGTCTATTCACAAAGGTGTGGTGTGGGCTTCGCACCATGCATCTCAGGTGTATAACCCACTCCACACTTGCTCAGCCCCTGCGCTCATTCACAATGCACATACGCCCCCCTATGCACCCAGTTCCCCAGCCGACTGCAGAGCTTTGCAAGGGGTGGGCCTGGGGGTGGTGTGGGGGGACAACCAGCTCTTCACGCATTCACTATGGTGTAGAGTGCTGTGCACAGGGGCTGCTGGCTCCATGTTTCCTGGCAGCCATAAACCACCAGGGCTGGTTATGTGCCCCCAGGTAATCTGCCGCCAGATGCAGCAGACATGGCGTGGGGCAACGGCTCCCCCAATAAGGATGACCCTGCCACTACAGCACACCGGGAGGCAGTCAGCCAGGATACTCCCCTGCATCAGCATGGTCAGTGCTCTGCATGCCAGCCGACAACATGGTGCCCCATGGGCACAAGGAATCCACTGTGGGACCCTGCCAGAGCAGGCAATTGGCTGCCCACCCGAATCCGCCACTCCACACCCACATGCCCTCCACGGACCTGCATGCTAGGGGGCAGGGCCATGTATGGGAGCTGGGCAGAGCCCGGTGTTTGTGAATGTGGCTCCTGCATGGATCTCCCAAGGCTGAGGAGCTGAGTGCCCGGATAGGTGCCTTCAGGGTGCAGATTAGGTCATAGGGCCCAATACGTGTAAGTCTCCATTCTCATCCCCCCTTACACATGTACATGAGTCACATAGTTTACCTCATGCTCCTCCTCAGCTGCTTTGAGGCATGAGATAAGCCATTCTCATGTCACTGCATGAGGAAATGCAAACCCTGTAATTGTACGAAATGAAATATTGGCAACAGTGTAACAAGTTTTTTTTATGCACACCCTCAGTGTGATACCTAAATAGATCACTTAACCTTTGATTTTGTGGTTTATGTGATAACACACATACTTTATTTGTATAAAAAAATGCATTACACATTAGTGCCCATCTTTATATTGAGATGATGGTGTTAAAGACAGTTGATGACACATATTTAACTTCAGAACAGTTATTTAAACACTTTGATACAAATACATTTCGGGAGGTTGAAACCATGGATTTTCTCTACACCATGAACAACTGAAAGAATGTTTACAAGATGAACATTGGACCAGTTCCTTATCAGCATACTCAGAGGGCCTTTTGGGGGTAATTGGAATACTCAGAATTCCATTTTCTGCTATTCACATATCCGGAAAGTAATTTTGTCTACTTTGCACATCTACAGTGTCTGTGCTCAGACAATTCCACTGTAAGGAGGGAAAAATTTTATCTGACCAGCCAATTTGGCCATTACAATGAATAGATATATACAAGAATATACAGATGCTGGAGGCAGAAAAGGCTCTTGGCCCATGCAGTCTGCTCCACCACCTAACTACTTTGCTTTGCCCTATTTGTGATGCTCCTCTTTTTACAGTCCCCATTTTAAACTAAACCTACATGCCTGCCCCATCCCTGCTTGATGCTGCAGACTGATTTTGCCTGTACCACTTCCTCTGTTGGCTTATTTCACTTTTCTACCATGCTTTCCATGAAGAAGTGCTTCCTGAGATCCTTTATGACTCTCCACCTGCCAGCTTTAGTGAATTCCTTCTCATCCATGTATTTTACATAAGAAGAATTCCTGTATGTCCTCCCTATTTATCCTGTGCAGGTAGGAATTAAGTCATAAAAAGACATACAGCAGAAAATACTATGGCCCTTATATTCAAAAGGGTTGCGTCATGCGCAACAGGGTTGCGTATGCTCAAGTTCTACATTGCGCCATTCTGCGATATTCAGCAGGAGGCAGTTGCACCACTGAAAACAGGCTGAGCAACGGCGCAATGCAAATGAATGCATGCTCAACAGGAGGGGGAGGAACCATGCATAAACTGCACAGCCCGATATTCAGTAGGGCTGTGCAGAGTGTCAAAGTGCAACTAACCTGCACCTGCACAACTTTGAGCCAAAAAAGGCTAAGTTGAGGCCACCCACAGGTGAGCTGTTGTATTGCAGGGTGCAACACAGCAGCTGCCACCGTGGCTGGCCCCTAACTCAGTCCCTGTGCCCCCCCCACCAGCCCAATTGCGGGCATCAATGTAGCCCCCTCCCGTTCATCCCTGGTGGTCCAGTGGACCGTAATGCCCGATCGCGGGCAAATGTAATAAGAACCCCCAAGTGCCTGATCGTGGGCAGAATGTAATAGGAACCCCCAGTGCCCGATCACGAGCAGAATGTTATAGGAACCCCCAGTGCCCGATCGCGGGCAGAATGTAATAAGAACCCCCAACCTGAATATCTCCTGGTGGTCCAGTGGACCGTAATGCCCGATCGCGGGCAGAATGTAATAAGAACCCCCATTGCCCAATCACGGGCAGAATGTAATAGGAACTCCCCAGTGCCCGATCACGGGCAGAATGTAATAAGAACCCCCAACCTGAATATCTCCCTGGTGGTCCAGTGGACGTAATGCCCGATCACGGGCAGAATGTATATTGACAACCCCCACCCAAACATCTCCCTGGTGTCTGAGTGTCCCACCCACGAAGCCCCACCACCCGCTCCCCGGCGGCGGGGTGGCAACATCCACCCGCCTGCCGCCCGCCGCTCGCCGACTGACTGGCGGCGGTAGAGCACGCCGGTAGTGCAGAGGTACAGCCAATGGGCGTGCAGCCCATACTGTATGACAGTCCAGATTTGTGAATGATTCATTCCACAAATCTGACTGTCATGTCTGTATAAGCTTCACGCCCATTAGTTCTAGCTCTGCACCAATAAGCGGCAACCTACCGCCAATCAGTCGATGAAGCAAGGCGACGGCCGAATGGGATGCTGCTGCCCGCCCGGCTGCCAGGGGCCCGAGGTGGTGGGGCTTCAGGTGGGTGGGGTGGGGAGGACACTAGACACCAGGGAGATGTTTGGGTGGGGGGTGTCAATATACATTCTGCCCACGATCTGCATTGCGGTCCACTGCACCACAGAGAGATGTTTGGGCGGGGGTTCTTTTTTCACATTCTGCCCATGATCGGGCATTAGGGAGAGATGTGTGGGGGTTCTTTTCACACTCTGCCCACAATCGGCTGCAGGGTGCATCGTCCCCGACGGCCGCCGCCCAGCAGCAGGGCGCCAGGCGCAGTCCTCGGCATCGGGCGCACTCCACATGCTAATGGCATGCAAATGGGGCCATAATCAGATGCAAATGCCTCCCTCTGCCTTGCATGAATTATAGCCCCATTTGCATGTCACTACTAGAATATCGTGATTTTGCGCGACGGCGCAATGGTACTTGCACCGCCAAGTTGAATACTTCACTCTGACAACTTGCGGTAGCACAAGTTCCACTGCGCCATGCACAGTGGTTGTGGTTGGGGAAGATCGTGCTGAGTTGCTCAATAGCGCAACCTTTGAACACGCCTCGCCACCCCAGCGCATGGGCTTGCGCCTCAGAATGGCGCAGTTTGAATATCCGGATATATATATATATATATATATATATACACATAAAATGGGTAGGAAAATACTCTGTTGGTTGGCTGAAACACACCACATGTATATATCAGAGCGACTGCATGCCTGCACTTTCACCCTCTCCAATACTATTTAGCTGATGAAAGATAGATAACCCACTGTAGGATGTACTGCTGTGCTCTGATATATTCACGCTTTGGGTGGTTGAACGACTCAGCTTGCAGCCTCGTCACACCACAACACACACCAAGACATGCAAATATCAGGCGCGACCACACACCTTACAGTGAGTTATCTATTATCTATCTATCTATATATATATATATATATATATATATATATATATATATATATATATATAAAAACTATACAGAGAGAGACAGAGATACACATTTTGAAATGTTAGATTTTCATGCAGATACACAAAAACAAATCTTTTTGTAATACACTGCATCTGCAGTCAGTGACTATTTCTGCAATTCATGAAATATTACAAAACCCAGAAGCTATCATAAAGAAAAAAATGTTTTTGGGGATGATAACTGGAACTATTAGCAAATGTTCCTCTAACAGGAAGCATGTAAACTGTACCCTATGGTTAGACAGTTTTTGGATCTGGTTACCTACATTCCCAAGGCTGCAGTGGTTTACAACAGTGATCCCTTTTCCCTGCAGATTGCTGCATTAAAGCATATAATAAATAGCTGTTCCATCTCAGATTTGTATTTATAACATAAACAAACCCTTTTCATTTTATTAATATGTTGATAAAACTTTCTGTGCTCTGCAATTTTTTTCATTATTTCAACAGTTCATATCAAATTGTCCTGTCTTTTGAATTTAAAGGGCAAATACAGTAGTAGTCACAAACATGGTCAGATATTTCCAGATATTTCACGAAATTTCTAAAGAGCTTCTCTCTGCTTCCCTACTGTGGAAATGCAGAAAGCAAGATATTTCTCTAGAAACATCTCAGAAATTTCAGGAAATATCTGACCATGTATGTGACTGTGAATATTCAAAAGTAAGCAACTATGTTTATTACTGGCCCCAAATCCCTGGGCCTGATTCTCAAAAATCCTACAAATCCTGCAAGCCCTGGGTGTTCCGAACATATGGTGCACTGGTCTCGCAGCATTCTCTAGATGGCGATCAGGATTCTTGATCCTCTGTGCTGATTGCAGGCAAATCTCAGGTACCCTTTATTTATTATTTGATTCATCAGAATACCTTTAAGCTAAGAGCTCTTTTACAAAGGTTCCAAGTTAAATGACAATGAGACAGAAACAATGTTTACAATTCACAAAGACAGACGTACTGGCTACATAAATAGGAATACTAATTGTCAAGATAAAACCTAAACAGTAGAAATTACAAGCAGTTGCAAACATTAATTCCTTAAGAATAGCTGCCTTAGGACAAGGCATTGCCACTCCTTGCAGGTCCTTAATTCTTCAACATGGTTTCAGACAGAAAGAGGAGGGACAGGGGTGAGGGAGCAGAGGAACAGTAGGCTCATACCCGAGGAAAGGGAGGGGAAAATAAGGACTTACTGTCAAGCAGGTGACAGGAGGAGAAGAGTGGATGTGAGTGTGAGGTGGGGGTAGTTTACAGTGGTGGGACAGGATTAGAAGGGGAAGGAGTAATAGTGGCAGGGTAGGAGAAAACAGGTGTGGAAAAATAGGGATATTAAATAGGGATAATTCCCTAGAGAAGAGCTTTAGTGGATGACTAGTGCCTTTAGTGGGTGACAGCACCTTTAGGCATGCCTGCAATCACATGTTCTTGTGTTGACTAGGGATTGCTTTAGGTCATGCTTAAAGGTAGGGAGGTCCTCTGATTTTTTTTAGTTCTCCCAGGAGATAATTTATCCAGAGGTGAGCACTGTACATGGATGAAAGGGGGGAAGAAGGGAAGGGGAAACTGTGTAACCAAGAAAGGCACACTAAGCCAAAGCTTGTTTCCAAGTGCAACCTGGTAGCACAAGGAAGTTAAGTGACCTGCTCTGGGTTACACAGTATGCAAGTGGGAGCCATGGTATTCAAACCCAGGTCTCCAGGTTTGCAGCTCAGAGCCTTAAACCACTGTGCTATACTGTCTCCTAAATGAATGCTGGCCTAGGGATGTCCTCATGAGGGGACAAATGAGAGCCACTAACCATGCCTCTCTTGTAGTGCTGCGGTGTACAGATAAGATGATCTGTTGTATGTAGAGGGGTGTAAGGCCTCAGTGGGATTTTTTACCTACTAAGCAAGTATGAAATGTGATCCTGTCACTCAAGTTAAGCCAGCTAATGAGTTTTATAGCGTGCACGTGTGGGTGAGTTTATTGGCCTCTAATACTAGCCTGTACACTTTATTGAGTGCTGTAGCCGCCCACTTTAGGGCTGTTTCTGAGGCAGCACCATACATGACCAGGCTATAGTCAATTATTGATAGGATGAAGCAGGTGATGGACAAGCGGAGGGCTGTGGGTATAAGGTATTGCTGGTGTCTAAACAGGACACCTAGTCTAGTGTTGACTGTTTTTACCACCTGGTCAATGTGATTTGAGAAAGACAGGGTGTCATCTATTAAAACCCCAAGGTATTTAAAGCAGTCTACTTGTTCTAGTGGTACAGTCTTGTTGTTAGCAATAAGGAAAGGAGGGTTTCTAGCCTTGCATTGGCCATAAGTGAGGAGCATTGGTTAAATTTTTTTGTAGTTGAGTAGCAGCTTATGCTGTTGAAACCAGTCTTCAAGTTTGTGGAAGTAAGCCTGTAGAATCTGTTGGAGTTGAACAAGCTGGGAGTGGCTAATAATGACCGCATCACCAGCATACAGAATGATTTTACTAGCACAGGCATCAGGAAGTGCATTAAAATTAGACTAAAAAGGCAGGGCCCAGAATAGATCCTGTAGGAATCCCAGGGAGACCTCTGTCACCAATGAGACAGCAACCCCAATTTGAATGCTCTCTGATCTGTGGAGAGGTAGTCATGGAACCAACTGACAGAGGTAGTTGACAGGCCTACAGACTGCAGCTGCCGTGTAAGAAAAGTGATTGACAATGTCAAAAGCTTTGGTGAGGCTTATGCCTAATATTTGGCGCAAGCTGCCATAAATCAGAAAACTGCTGTAAATGTGCCAGATCTTCCTGAGTCTGGCACAGTCTGCAGCACACTTTTCAGCAGAGTTGCTCTGACTCCCAGGTTTGGTGCAGGGCTTGACACAAGCTCTGCATCTCCCTTCATAAATTTGGCCCCTTGTCTCAGAAGCATTTATATCATGGGCAGAAAATAATTTAATGCATCAAATCCTCCAGAGATTTTGTTCCACAAGGGGACATTGATCTGTTGACAAGTAATCTGATTGGCTGGTAGAGTGTTACCTCAATATAGTATTCTTTTTTCACTAATCTTTTTCCCTGTCCCCTACTGCAACAATTGTGGTCATGATGGCTGCAATGTTCCTTCAGTTGAGACAGTGGCCTCAATCACAATCAAGTCACAGTGTCCCCTCATTATTGTACTTGTACCACAGTTAGTCTCACCATGGGACTCTGGGAATTGGCTGTGCATGCCATGGTCTCCCAGCTGGCTGACACATTGCACCATGCCAGTGAGTCTGCCCGGCCATCGAGTGTCTCAATATATCAAAGGGAAACAAATAAACTGGGATGATACCTATATGTGGGTCCAAAGAAATAATTATTTGAGACTTGCAGTAACTTATTTAAATGACAACTAAACAGGTTATTTAGAATAAAACAAAGGAAAAATCCAAATATAAAGAGGCCTGTGATAAACTCTTCAGTATATAGTGCTAGGCTATGTTTGGTACATTGCTAACTTTTCATACTGTTTTTACTATCAGCAGTGCACCAACTGGAACCCAGCATTACATGGGTAGTGGTTTAACATATGTGCCTATGTCTTGAAATTTTTTGTACTTGTTTTATTCTAAATGCCCTGCTAAAGTGTGCTTCAAAGGTCATTTAAGGAAAATGACTGATCTGTCATGAGGCTGAAGATAGGACAATCAGTAGAACAGAAAACTAGATTGAGGAGCAGATTCAAAATAGTGGAATCAGTAATTCTGCAGCAGTTTATGAAGCCCATAATAAATCAGGGATCGTCCGGGGTGGGCTTCTATCCAACAATCCTGGAGATATGACTCTCTAACTTTCTAAATTTGTGGGGGAATTCACTTGATAAATTAAGATGGAGGGGCAGGATGGACAAGAAGAAAATAACAGAGTGGGGGAAAAAGAGGGGTGAGGAAATGGAGACAAATAGAGGAGAAAGAGACACAGAAAAAACAGGATTGGCATATGAGGAGGTCCTGGGTGCCTAGAACCCCCTCCCATCTTTCTTCAATTATTTTTCATAAAGGTACTACTGCTGGAAAAGCCATTGGCAGTATTTGTGTGCATACAGACTGGCAAAAGGTAGAACTCACTCACCAAAATTAAACAGATATTCACTTTTTATAGACAAATGTTTCAGACAGAATCCTTCATCAATGTGAACACTGCATCTAAATAAGTAACTCAAATAAAGAAGACTTTGTAGAGCATTTTATATTTTCAACAATCCTGAGCTCAACACAGAATGAGCACCTCCATTATGAGAAAGCAGTAGGTTGAGCTGCCACGTCCGAGTACAAAATCATTTTAAAACAAGTAAGTTAGAACAGATTCTAGATTGTTGAAAGTATAAAATGCTCCACAAAGTTTTCTTTATTTTGAAGTTGGATAGTATTAAATATATGACTGAAATGACCATTTTACATTTTTGTTGCAAACAGATGCAGAAGAAAGTTTTAAGCACTGCTAAGGTACTTTGTAGTTAATATGGTCACAAATGCGGCTTTCAATAAGTTAGTTTATGTGTATACATGGGATATAAGCATTACCAGTGAAATATTTAATGAATTGGAAAAGGTTCAAACAAACTTTGAAAACCATGTTTTTAAGATTTTGAAACCAGTTGAAGCATAAACCTGATTTGTTTCATGCTAGATTATGCCAGAAGGAATACAAATATAAAAGGAATAAGTACGGCAGCAAACAATTATAAAGTAAGGATGGACTAAACTACTATTTCAGTATAAAAGTTTTGTACTTTAAAGGCACTGTCAACCCCTTAGGTCTCAAAGTGTCTCTAGTTTAAAAACACATTTTATGATTGCCAATATTCTGTAAAGATTGCTGATGTAGCTGGTAATTTGATTCTCTTATTTTTTTAAAGTGAAAAACAGAATACCCAACATACTGGTGTTATCACATCAAAACAGGTTTGTTTACATTTCTTGATCAACTCAAATGCATCTTTCCTGGACTTGGGAACACTCACAACACAGTCTAGCCCCTCATGATGCAGTGGGAGTTTAGGAGGCTACTGTTTTATGAGTGACTGCACTGTTTGGGTTTGCTCTTAATGCTCAGGAAACATGTAGTAAGAACAGATCCAGGATTGTAAACAAAACAAGGTTGTTTATAAATATACATTGCCATGCATTTCAGTTCTACTAAACAAGGAGACAGACAAAACAAACAGCAACATCAGTGAATTTTAGAAATGTAGCAATCATAAAATGTGGGGTTTCAACTAGAAATACTATGATGAAAAACAGGTTGACAGTGTCCCTTTAAGTTGTGGTTATTTTGCTGAGTATATTCGTTTAAAAATGACTTCATTTATATGAGGACTGATTATATGAGCCTAGATACTAAAATATACATATGATTCTTTTATACGTAAAATATAGATACATATTGAAAAGAACACAGCAGGTTGTTATTTATTCGGTAAGAATAACTTGATTATTTAAATTTATTTTTACTTTAGAAAGGCATTATATAGAGAATAATATATGGTGTGGTGTGTTTAAGATTTTACACACACCGAGTTGTGGGATGCTACATAAACTCTGAGGCGGCTCAAAGGCTTTTTAAAAGCATCCCATTAATCTAGGGTGTGTGTGTAAATCGAAGTTTTACACATTATCATCTCATATTTTTATTTTTTATAATTGCTGGAGTGCCGCGTGAGCAATTATAAAAATAAAATAAGCCAACAGATTAGTGTTCAGGATGCCTTGGACCACTTTGGATTCTGCTGTGGTCTGTGGTCTTCCTAGTTATACTGCTGCACTTATTGGAAGAGGATATTTTGATTAAAAATGTGTAGAAACATTGATTTTTGTTTCAATATTAACTTACCGCCGAGCGGCAGTTGCAGCATCCTTCTGGGTTCGAGAGGCAGGGACAATGTGGCGTGGACCGAGCTGCGATCTCATGTTGACAGTGCAGGTTTTTCTTTTATTTTGGTTCTGTTTTCAAGTGGCTTACTTAAGACAAAGAGTTCTTTTTTTTTTTTAAATAAAAAAGGAAATTACCGCCGAATATGAGGGACCATGAAGTGCGCTGCGCCATGGGATTGCTTCAGGGAACGTTAGAGAACAGCGACTGAGGGATGGCTGTTTCAAGGGAAACCTGGCGCATGTTTGCCATTATAACCAGCCGAGCTGGTTATAACAGCAAATTATAACCAGGTTTCCCTATGGGAAAAAGCACTAGCCAGTAATTATAACAGAATTTAAAATAGTTATTTGATTAATTATTTAGATGCAGCGTTCACACTGATGAAGGATTTTGTCTGAAATGTTTGTCTAGCACTTTAATGAAAAATAAAATGCTGTGAATTAATAAAAAAAGAGTGAATATCTGTTTAATTTTGGTGAGTGAGTCCTACCTTTTACCAATCTGTATGCACATGAATAATTGCTTGACTGGTTACAGGACTACTACCTTCAATGGAAACTTTTTGCTTTTCTGCTGAGGTGGCTGTGCTGGCTTCTAATCTTTGATTGGCAGCATTTTACTTAGTTACTTAGTTACTTAGATAAGGGTGGATGTGCAACATTGCTGCTTCTATTCCACCCCACCACCCCCATCAGTGGTTAAATACTTAGATCCTAAGAATTCATTTCTGTGCCAAGTTGTTTTTTAAAGCTATTTAATGTAGATGCATCCACCATACATTTGGGGCAAACTGTTCCAATAGTTTAATACTCTTTGTGTATAGAAGGAGCCCCTCCTGTTGGTTCTAATTGGTTTCTGGAGTAATTGTTTAATTGTTTGTCATGGAACCTGATGTTATTTTCCATTTCTCTTAATGTAAATCCTTGGTTCAACAAGCCATTTACTGTATATTATTAAACTGATTATAGACGAGTATTAAGTCACCTCTTAGATGTCTCCACTGTAGACTATACAGACCTTACTTTGTAAGCCTAGCATCATATTTCAGTGATACACAACCACTAATAAGCTGTGTGTAGCACTGCTGAGCTTTTTCTACAGATGTTATATCAGTATTTAGACATGGAGACTAAAGTTGTGAACAGCGGTCTAAATACGGATGAATGCATTTGTGCTGCTGGGCTGGCATGCCTGGTTTAGGCTGGCACTGATGTGGCTAGCTTGGAAGAATTCTGTGCACACAGTGTACCCTGCATTGAGAGGGATGGAGCCACTATCCAATGCCACAGTAACCCTGGGTGGAAGGCTAGAAAGTCTTCTCCCTGAGTGGGGCATGCTGCTCTGATGGAAGGCATACAGCCATGCTATATGTAAAATGGTTTGAGTGCACCGAGGTTACATAATGGGATTTTTCAGGGTTTCAAGAACAAAGAACATTTTTACAAGCAGAAAAAAGACCAGAGTCCTCTATTCTGCTCTGTTTCTACCTACTCATGTCCTGCTATTGCCCTGCTAACACTGTGAGTACATGACTGGGCACACTAATGGTAGCTTAGCCCCTCCCCTTATCTTTTCCTCCCCTCATTCTTTATCAGTCTCTTATGTCTGTCCTACCCTGTCCTGAAGCACAGCATGGTTTCCATTTCCAACCCCCTCCCTAGGCAACCCATTGAACTTGTCCAATGCTCTGTCAGTGAGGAAATGTTTCTTCCTGTTCTTTTGAACCCCCACTCACAACAGTTTGCACCCATGCTGTCTTGTGCTAGACCCCTTACAATGCTTGAAGAGCTGCTAGCAGTCAACCCATTTTACTTCCTTAAGAAACTAGAATATTTCTACGCATTACCTCACTCCCTGTTGTTCTCCAGTGTGTACATACTGAGGCAGCTCAGGAACTCTTCATAAGAGTTCTCCTGTTGTCCATGAATCCTCTGGATTTCCCTTATCTATACAGATTCTAGCCTGTTCCTGCCCTTTACCAAGTGGGGGCTTCATAGCTGTGCAGACTACTCCAGAGCTGTACCAGGGAACTGTACATGGGTAGAGTCACCGTCTTGTTCTTACAAATGAACCCTCTTCCTATGCATTCCAGCATTCTCTCTGCCCTTCCATATTGTGCATCAATCATGATCAAAAAATATTTTGTGGTTTTCATATTGCATCACCTTGTTATTCCACATGACAATACTTCCTGTTTTTCCCAAAAGTTCAGAATTCCAGTTGCTGACCTTAGAGGGGCATTGTCTGGGTCATTCTTGAAAAATGGCAATTATACTTAATGTAGCCTCTCAGTTAAATACACTGAATTGAGTTTTGAGAAGTTGGCTTGGGCCCAATACCATACAAACCCATTCTGTTTTCAATAATTTATCCTTTGGGAGGCCTAAGATCATGACTGTGACACTTCAGACTGAAATCCTGACTACATCAAGTGTGATGTTATAGTCATGCATTCTACTGTATGTCTGTTATCCTCTGTACCTGGGTCAGCCTGTAAAAGGGACATGTGGCTCAGTGCTTCCACACCCAGTTGACAACATTTAAAAAAAAATAAACATCCTTTTAGAGGGACATGTCAGAGAGAGCTACAATACAGTTATGCACCTTTTTTCAAACAAGTTTACTTTTGTTGAGTTTTAGCACATATACAGAGAGACATCATAAAAACATGCAGAATTACACCTCATCCCACTCCCATACATTTTCTTAAGCATTCATAGAACATCAGGTACAGCATATTACACATTAATCTGATGGTTGAGATGGGGTACAGTTTAATGTGGCTAGCAAAGCATCCAGTGAGTTCCACCATTTTTGGAAGACTTGATATCTGAGACTGATGGAAGTGATTGTGCATTTAATTCTAAGGACTCACATCATTTCCTGATACCATTCCAATACTGAATGAATTTCCAGGTCTAGCCAATGCCTTAAGATACATTTTTTTGACCACCATGGCTAGCAAAGTAAAGTGTTATTACCTATTTGCCATTACACCAGCCTGTATGCCCTGCCCCTATATACTTATGTCTCTAAGCTATGCACCTTTGATAGCATCTGGTTTATTTCAGTTGGGACACAAAAGTAAAGCTTGTTGATGAGGTCTGATGGTATCCTTGGAAGAGGACATGAGTAACACTTGAAATTCAGATTTCTGATGAACAGGCAGCAAGCTCTGGCCTTGGCACACAATGTTTGCGAAATGCAGGCACTGTAAAGCGTACAGCTTCTGGGAATTGTCTGACATGGCATTGTAATGGAAATCAGTCTGCAGGGCACTGTGTTTCAGAATAGGACAAGTAGCACAAGGACATTTTGAATGTCACATGAGAGAGCTGAGATTTTTGAACAATAGCAAGTTTAAAAACAGAGACTGAAGTGTGTGTGTTTGTGTGGGTGGGGCTACTAGAGGAGTGTATCAGAGTTCATTGATGTACTTCACTATAGTCTGTCTAATAACACTAAGTAATTGCACGATGACTTACCTCATGCCGTAAAACAAGCTGTGAGCCAGCACTGAAGGGATGGAGTATTTGACCATGCTGCTTGGGTTTCAGGTAGTGCCCCTTTAGCCTTTAGTAGTCAGGGAAGGAAGTGAAGACTACTGCTACTGGGCCTTTGGCCCATACCATTGGGGAGGGGATAGAGAGATATGGATACTGAAATGTTTTATGTCAGTCATGGATTGGGCAGGTAGGATGGCATATGACAGAACACATCCTTTCAACTTTTACTGGACCACCTTTTGCCACAGCCCCCCCCCCCCCATTAAATGCTGTGTGGATTTAAAGGGAAGGTCTCCTCAGCTTTTTTTTCAGTATAAAGATATAGCTCATACACAAGAACAATGATTAGAAGAGCAGCAGTGTGGATATTTTAATTACATGCACATACACAACCTAAAGGGCTGAATGACTGTTTTGATATTTATCCATTCTTGTACTGAGGTTTAGAATTCCGCATATGTATAACCAAAAGGTGTCTATGTATATTATATGTATGTTGGGCCTGTTTTTCTTTTGTGGCACCTTTTCTGATATCTATTTGTTCTCTAATATTATGCAGTACTGTGATAAAATGCAAAGATAACTGTATTCTCTTTCCAATGTGTTTCTTGCATTACTAATTATCTCTCTTGTATACATTTATAGTTTTTCTGTGACAATGAGACAGAAAAAGTAATGTTTATGGAAAAGCAACTTTGGAACATCATGTTCGAATCCCACCACAGTAAATGAGTGCAACCTGGCTGAAGTAGAATTCGTGGCCATAGCAACTATGATGTATTGCTTCATTGACTACTTGTTACCAAGCCAATGAGAAACACACAGGTCTCCAGAGGCACATGTCTTAAATTTTCTATTTTGTATTTTACCAGGAAAGATCCATTGAGCAAAGCTCAGTGCAAGCAGGTACTGCTTGAATAGATCAAAAACAGAAAATGAGGTGACAGTATACAAGAAACAGTTATGTAATACAGAGTTGGAGATCAGTTCATAGTACAGGTCAACAGATGTACTCTAATACAAAGACTAGCACAATAAGAGCAGTTTGATATAGGTTTTACAGCATAGAAAAAGAGAACACAATTTCAGTGTTTTAAAAATTGTAGTTCAAGGTTTGCATAAAGTTCTAATAGCAAAAATATTTGTCAAAAAAAAATTGACCAAGAAGGGTTTGGAAGTAATGGGGACTAACAAGTAAATTCGATCTAAGTGATTCCTGGAGGGCGTTCCAGGCCATGGGAGCAGCCTAACTCAAAGTCATCTCACCATATTTTGAAAAGTGCCTAGGGACATCAAGTAGGATAGCACTGTGCTTTCTTATGTTGTATAACCCCTGGGATCTGTGAACAAGACTAGATAAGTATATTTGTAAGGAATTCTGCATAGCTTTAAAGGACCAGTAGTTTAGATTCTTGAGCCTTCTGATTTCAAATGAAGTCCATCCCACTTCATTGTATAGAAGACAATGATGGGTTTTGGCCTATAAATTGGAGATGAAATGGAGTGCTCTATGGTAGATTACATCTAATTTAGCCAAATTAGAGGCAGTAGCACTTCTATATGTAATATCACCAGTCTAACAGGGGTAGAAACTTCACCTGGACAAGTCTTCTCTTAACGTCAAGGCTGAAACAGAATTTTTTCCTGTAATAAAACCCCAGTCTCTGGCATAGCTTTTTACAAAGATTTTCAATCTGTACAGTGAAGAATAACTTAACCACATGCCCAGGTGCTTAAAGGAATCTACCATTCCTATCCTTTCACTTGTTAGAGTAGTGATTCCTGATGTTTGTGTGTGTGGGGGGGGCAGATTTGGGAGAGAATACCATGTACTTAGTTTGGGCAGCATGTAGGAGAAGCTTAGAAGTATATAAATTAACTTAACTTGCAGTTGATCAAATGCCTCTTGTACTGTATTCATGGCCATCTCATGTGTAGGACTCATCACATAAAGAACAGTATCATCTGCATAAAATGCAGTTTTGCATTTACAATGTTATCACCTA
This sequence comes from Neoceratodus forsteri, assembly GCA_016271365.2. Lineage (NCBI taxonomy): Eukaryota > Metazoa > Chordata > Ceratodontiformes > Ceratodontidae > Neoceratodus > Neoceratodus forsteri. The sequence continues at coordinate 1,117,201,694 of CM028130.1, forward strand.
GGTCATTTGTGCACATCACACGTAACAAACCGTCCCAGTATAGATCCTTGTGGCATTCCTTTGCATATCTGGACACAAAAGGAAGACACGCCTTCCACATTCAACTGTTGGTGTCTTCCAGAGAAGTAACATCTAAATCAGGCAACAGCATCAGGATCTATGCCAGCATTCCTGAGTTTATTCAATAGGATAACGTGGTCCACACTATCAAAAGCTTCACCAAGGTCAAGGACTATTGCCACATTGGTAAGTTTTTGATCGAGAGCTGTGAGCCAGTTTTTTGTGACCTTGACTAGTACAGAAGTTGTACTATGTTTAGCTTGAAAGCCTTATTGCATAGGGGTAATGATATTAAGTTTATCAAGGTATTCTCTAATCTGCTCATTTACTAAATTCTCAGGCAGTTTGACAAGAACTCGTAGAAATGGAGATGGGAGGTAATTGTTTACAGAGGTTTTATCTGCCAATTTAAATACTGAAATTATATGAACAGTTTTCCATAGTAATGGAATGTTAAAACTTGTGATCACTAAATTGAAGAGATAGGTTATATGGGTTGTTTGTATTGGGTAACACACTTTTAGAAAGAAAGGTTTGATGTTACCATCCCCATTTTTTGGGGGAGGGGGTCCAAATTCTGAAGGAACTGTTCCACCTGCTTATAGGAAAACTGTTGAAGTCTGAATAGAGTTGGGCTACAAGTATTAAATGTGTAGCTAGGTGATTTCTGTGGAGATAATGGGGTCTGAGCTATATTTAAGTTGTCAAAAGCATTTTTGGTGAAAGCAAAGTATGAATTCAACTCTTTCCTTGGCAAGCTTTTAAACTAGCCAAGGGGGGAGGTGCTGATAAGAGGCAGGAAATATCAAGCCTCCCCCCACAAAACATGGCAGGTAGTAAGGTAAACACTGAGGTACAGAGCTCAACAGAGGGCAGGACAGGGGTAAATGGAAAAATAGACATGGGCAATAAGAGCAGGGATGGGGGGGAAGGATAAAGACAACATTAAATGGAGGGCAATGAGTACCAATGCTCGTAGTCTGGGAAAATAGCCTTCGAGCTAGTAGCCTTGATGGAAGATGAAAATTGTATATTGTGGCAGTCACAGAAACATGGTACACAGAGCACCATGACTGGGATGTCAACATACTGGGGTACACAGTCTACAGAAGGGAAAGGGAGGTAAAGAGGAGGTGGAGTAGCTCTATATAAAAGGGAAGGATCAAAGCTGCAGAACTAAAAAGTAAAGGAGAAGACAAGAGGCAGTCTGGGTCACCTTAGAGACAGAGAATGGCATCACAATCCACAGGGGTTATATACAGACCCCTGTCTCAGAGGAGAAACGGACAAGAAAATGATAGAGGACGTTCTCAAAATGGCTGGAAAAGGGGAGATACTGTTGATGGGGGACCTGAATATGCCAGATGTTAACTGAATGACATGTACTGCAGCCACATCTAAGAGCAGGGTTATTCTTGATGCCCTGCAGGAGGCAGGCCTTGGACAGCTAGTGTTAGAACCCACTCGGGATGGAGCAATACTAGATCTGGTACTCTCAAATGGAGAGAGGATCACAAATTTAGAAGTTAGTAGACATCTGGGAACAAGTGACCGCTGCACAGTGTGCTTCACAGTAAGCACAACCATGGAGACAAGCTAGACAAAAACAAGGATACTGGACTTTAGAAGGGCCAACTTTGGCAAAATGGGTGAATACCTGAGGAATGCACTAGCAAATGGCCAAAAAGGAGAGGTGGAAGAACAATGGAGAAAAATCAAAACTGCTATCATAGCTGCAACAAGCCTTTGTGTGAAACAACTAAAGAAAACAAAGCAGAGTAAAACAACACTATGGTTCTCAAAGGAGGTGGCAGGGAAGGTTAAGGAGAAAAAGGCTGCATTCAAAAAGTGTAAGGAATCACAGAAGGAGCACGACAGTGAACTGTATCAATTAAAGCAGAAAGAAGTGGGGAAGGCAGTCAGAATAGCAAAGGCCCAAACCAAGGAATAAATAGCCAACCCGGTTAAGAATGGGGGATAAAACTTTTTATAGGTACATTAGAGAGCATAGAAAGGTTAAGGGAGGAATAGTGAAGATTAATAAAGGAGAGGGGAGGTGGGCAGAGGGAGACAGTGAAAAGGCAGAGATACTGAATGAATACTTTTGCTCAGTATTCACAAAAGAAGATGAGGAGGAGTTACCTAAACCAGACAATAGAAGCACTCTGGGTAGGGGGGTTGACACCAGTCCATTTACAGAAGAACGAGTCCTGAAAGAACTCCTAAAACTCAAGGTGGACAAAGCAATGAGACCTGATGGGATTCACCCCAGAATCCTAAAAGAACTAAGGGAGGACCTAGTGACACCACTGACCACACTTTTTAACAAATAATGGGAGGATGGGGTGGTACCTGAGGACTGGATGAGAGCAGATGTGATTCCCCTTCATAAAAGTGGGAGCAAGGCAGAAGCAGAAAACTACAGACCTGTAAGTTTGACCTCAGTGGTAGGGAAAATGATGGAATCACTTCTGAAAGAAAGAATTGTTGAGTACCTAGAGGCCAGCAGGGCACAGGACCCAAAGCAGCACGGATTTACAGCAAGAAGGTCATGTCAGATGAATTGAATTGATTTCTTTGACTGGGTGACCAAAGTGATAGACCAGGAGGGGTGGTGGATATGGCCTACCTAGACTTTAGTAAGGCATTTGACACAGTCCCACACAAAAGACTAATAATCAAGTTAGCCAGCCTGGGAGTGGGTTCTAGGGTGGTAGTGTGATCGCAAATTCTCTCACTGTAAGTATTACCTGAGCAACCACTCCCGTCGTCACGGGGCAAAAACCACACCACTGGGTTTTGTCTTAACGTCACTTTATTTGATCAAACCTTACACATGCATGTGGGACTTCTACAAAGGAGAAGGTCCCTGATTAAAGTTTACAGCAGCTTTTTATAAGCTAGATTTTGCACTTCTTATCTAGAAAAAATACCAGCATTTCAGTATAAGCCAATCATAAGACAGCATAACAAGTTTTCAGCAATGTAAAAGAAAAACACGTTGATATGTATGAGGTACTTTTCCACTGCTTATTTCATTTCTTTCCCAATACTGCTTGATACATATGCCTGGGTCAAGCTGACCTGAGAGAGACAATGAATTTCACTCACACCATACAACGTACAGCTTGCCTTCAATGCCTCTACGTGCTGTTATCTTTATATTTTGCCCAGGCATGCTCTTATCTTTATATTTTGTCCGAGCCTGTTATTCAGGCTGGTACAACCAGTTCTGCTCAGTTTTATCTAGCTTTCTGTTTTACAAATGTACCTCAAGTAACCTCACTACAAATTCTATAACCCTTTAAAAACAAAACATGAACTCATAAATTTCTACTACATTCATTATGACTTTGTTACAGCATGGCTTTCAAAGCAAGCATAACTTCAAGGCATATAATAGCAAATATAGCTTTAGGATATATAAAAAGGCAAAATGCATATATAAAAATTCCTCACACTCTCCCCTTTTGATACTTTGTATCAACTTGTTAACTATTATACTTTAGTCACATCTGGTACATCACAGAAGGGAACACCCGGCTAATTCGCTAGGGTCTTGGTCCTCGGGTGTAGTAAGGTGCAGCTGGGTGATGGCATGTGGCGACAAGGTGCTACACAGTTGTCGCAAGAGAAATTTGAGCAACACAGTCAGGAGCCATAATACCAGTATCACCACCATGATTACTGCCACCCAGTGGAGGAGGGTAGTGCCCCAGTCACCAAATATGCTTGAGAACCATGACCAGGGGTCCCAGCCCTGCGATACAGGTGCATGCTCACTTAGAACATGTTGCTGTAGCGTTCAGATTCCCTCAATTACTTGCTCAAGTTCTTGGAATTATCTGTATATAGTGCAGCATTCTTCCCTATAATGGTGCACACCCCCCTTGCGAAGCTAATACATAATCAAGTGCGGCTCTATTCTGCAAAGCTACGATTCTAAGGGCTTTAATTTCAGCTGTCAGCAAGTCAGTTGATTTCAAGGTATCATTAATTAACGTTTCTAACTCATAGCTTAACTGGTCAATGTAATGCATGTTTTGAACAACACCCCACCATGGGAAGATTCCCGGCCCAAATTTTTCTCCCACTGGGACATGTTTATTCACGTCCGGCACCTCCCTTTTTTGAATTTGATTTATATAGCTTACACGCTGATATATAGCAGATGCATTGTACTTGTATACATGGGCGCGAGGGTGGAGTGTGGCTAGATAGCAGCAGTCTGTCCATCCCATAGGTAGAAAAAGATAGGCCCTATCACCGATACCAGTATAGACCTGACAGACTGCCCTACGGCAGTGAAATCAGGATGTACTGTGTGGGCATCTGCTTGAGAGCAGTTGGTTATGGTGGATTCGACTTGTGGTGCTGTTGTAGTGCTCACAATATTGGCACGTGGACCATCCAGTGGCGCTAAACTCACAGTTAATTGTTTATTACACAGGCAAAGCCTGGCTGATATTTTCTGCTGTCTAACATCTAGATACAACGGGGTTGACACATTTGTATCGTTCGGTGGGCTGTACCATGCAGTAAAATCATGCCCCCAAAACACAGTTAGGTTCTTTATTTTGTTTGTAGCATAATCCTGGGTAGAAAATTAGCTGCACAACAGGACACAGAAGGTAATAGTGAATGGAACACATTCTGAAGAAAGGGGGGTTACTAGTGGAGTACCACAAGGCTCAGTACTGGGTCCAGTCCTCTTTAATATCTTTATAGGTGACATTGCAGAGGGTCTGGAGGAAATTTATGCCTCTTTGCAGATGACACAGAGATCTGTAACAGAGTTGATACACAAGGGGGGTAGAAAAGGATTAGAAGGGACTTGGCAAGGTTGGAGGAATGGTCAGACATATGGCAACTTAGATTCAATGCAAAGAAGTGCAAAGTAATGCAGCTGGGAAACAAAAACCCTGAAGAATAGTACACAATAGCAGGGGAGGTACTAACAGCAACAAAAATGGAAAGGGACTTGGGGGTAGTCATATCAGATAACCTAAAGGTGGGTAAGCAATGTGAGAAGTCAATAAGGAGAGCCAGGGGGATACTTGGATGCATAGGAAGGGGCATCACAAGTAGAAAAAGGGAAGTGGTTATTCCTCTGTACAGACAGTTGGTGAGATCCCATCTGGAATACTGTGTGCAGTTTTGGAGACCCCATCTATGCAAGGACATAGACAGGATGGAAGCAGTCCAGAGGAGGGCAACTAAAATGGTGCAGGGTCTGCATCAGAAACCAAATGAAGAGAAACTGAAAGAGCTTAATATGTATACCCTTGATGAAAGGAGGGATGGGGGGACATGACAGAAACGTTTAAGTACCTCAAGGGAATCAATGAAGTCCAGGAGGGTAGCATCTTTCAGAAAAAGAGATGTGTAAGAACAAGGGGGCACAATTTAAAAACAGGGGGGAACGGCTCAGGGGTAATGTGAGGAAATTTTTTTTCACGGAGAGAGTGGTGGATGCATGGAACCACCTTCCTGGGGAGGTTGTTGGGTCTAAAACAGTGGGGAATTCAAACATGCATGGGACAGACATAAGGCAATTGTAGTGGGGGGGGGGTTGCAATAAGTAGGCTGTTGGTTAACTAGAATCTGCAACTTATCCAATAGGAAGGGAAATGGGCAGACTGGGTGGGCCAAGTGGTCCTTATCTGCCATCAAAGTCTATGTTTCTATAACTCCACCAAGATTATTTGTTTGTCCTTACATAATTTATTACCAACTTGCAACTGTCTATGTAGCAATGAAGGGGCTGACCTGCCTTCTATACCATTTGTAGCTTTCCAGAAAATTGAAGGGTCCTGCATGTTATTGTCCAACAGATACCTACAGTAATTTGCTTTGGCCATTCAAATTAACTTTGAGTACCAGTTCCTGTTTTGCCTAAACTTTACCCAGTTGTGCTCTGCTTTGGATGTTCTAGTTTTAGCCCAGTACAAATCCCTTTCCCTCAGGGCTTCTTTGATCTCTCTGGTAAACCATAGGGGAGCTTCTTTTACTTGTTCTTCATTTTGTGTAACAGGCAAGCTGGTTTATGACTTTTAATACCTGTTGGGTGAAGAGTTCATATGCCACATGATTTGAAGGTGCTAAACAGATGTCTTGCCAATTAATAGTAACCAGTCGGTGGAGATGTTGTTATATAGTGAAGTGAGTAAAGGAACATTTACAAATAAAGAATGGCTTACTGTAAAACGTATTTACCCCTCTGGAGCAGACCACAACATCATGATCACTAAAGACATTGTCAAAGACAGTCGACAATATAATCTTCTAAAGGTCTGTTTTTGAGTATAATATCGAGACTGGATGAATTTAAAGGATTTTGTTTGTTAGGTCTTGTAGGGTCTGAAATTAGTTGTGTAAAACTGATTTCATCACAGAACCTTTTTAAATAATTTGTTTTTGAAGTCAGCCATTCAATGTTTAGGTCCCCCATGATACATGTTTTATTTTTATTATCATTAACAAATTTACTGTAAATAGATACTGTAGAATATGTGATCCCCAAGTAAGGGGTCTGTAACAGCCAATTACATTAATGAATTCAGATTTTGTGAGTTACAGAAATTGTGATATGTTCAAATTCAGATGGCTTACATAGGGTGGAACTAGGAAAGATGTAAACTTGTTTTTACATAGCTAAGTATTCTTCCACCACGTGTTAATCGATCCTGTATGTGCACATCGTACTCTTGGATGGAGATTACACTAGTATTGGTGAATGTGCTAAGCCATGTTTCAGTTAGCAGAAGCATATGTGGGTTGCAATGGACAACCCAAGTTTTTACCATGTCCAATTTGTTTAGCACGCTGCGAATATTGATGGCCATGAATTTTAACCCATTTGACGTAGCAAAGTCAGAAGGTGTCATATTTAAAGATGAAGAGCCAGGGTTTAGTTTGACATTTCATGAACAGAGTAGTAATGATAACATAAGGAAATGTTTACTTAAATAGATGGCATTTTTGTATACACACTTAATGTTCTTGGAATTACCTATGTGATATGAGCACATGAACTACAGAATTAATCCAGTTGACAAGTAAGCTAACAGCAGCTAATGTCAGAGGCTTGTAAGATAGGGAAATATTTTTTTGTCCCAGCTATCTCCCCTGCCAGGGGTTTTGGTACCCTGCTGTGCTAGACTGCCTGGATGGAGCTGCCAGGTGGGTGCCCACTACCAGGAAACATGGTTCTCGGCCCTGGCTTCCCCGCCCAGTGGGGTCACAGGAGCAGGACCACCTGGTGGACTTTTATCTGCAGGAGGCGGCAGCAGAGGTGGGGAGCCATCATTGCGGCCAGCATTGTTTTTCTAAGTTTTTACCTAGGGATAGGGACGTACAATGATGCCATCTGCCCCACCCCGAGGGTGGGTACCCCGCCTCTGCCAGAGGTCTGCATTGTGTCACACACTCTTCCCCCTCCCCGCGGAGAAGGAGAGCTGTCTCCATAATGCTCAGTCCCCCTTCTGTCTCTGAACCCAGTATGTTGGCACTGCAGATGGATGACTTGCCACTGTGCCAGTGGGCTGGCATAAGACAGGGAATTATAACTAGTCAGATATCTAGCAAACTAAATAGTCTCCAGGGACCACAACTGCAGCCAGAAGACAGAATTGCTCTGATGGGTGGTAACATTAAATCTTGGATTATGTGCCTTATCTTCACTTAATGAAGGCATATTCACTGGGGTGGGGGTGGGGATAAGTAAGTAAGAGCTAACAGGTCACATGTTCAAGATGGGAATCTGTACCATTAGTACAGCACTTCCATAGGAAAGGAAAGACTCGACAACAATCACTCTAGAAGAATGATAGAAACATAGAAACATACTGTAGAAACATAGAATTTGACCGCATATATAGGACCACTTGGCCCACCTAGTCTGCCCATTTTCCTGCCTAATGGATAAGCTGCAGATCCTAATTAACCAACAGCCTACTTCCTCCTTCCCCATTAGAATTGCCTTATGTTTGTCCCATGCATTCTTGAATTCCCACTGTTTTTGACTCACTACCTTCTCAGGAAGGCCATTCCATGTATCCACAACCCTCTGTGAAAAAATACTTCCTGACATTACCTCTGAGTCGTCCCACCTCTATCTTCAAATTGTACCCCCTGTTCTTGCACATCTTTGTTCTGAAAGATGCTACCTCTTGGACGTTGTTGATTCCCTTAAGGTACTTGAAAGTTTCTATCATGTCCCCCCTCTATCTCCTTTCCTCAAGGGTATACATATTAAGCTCCTTTAATCGATCTTCATATGTCTTCTGGTGCAGATCCTGCACCATTTTAGTTGCCCTCCTCTAGACAGCCTCCATTCTGTCTATGTCCTTGCAGAGATGGGGTATCCAGAACTGAATGCAGTACTCCAGATGGGGTCTCACCAACTGTCTGTACAGAGGGATAACAACTTGCTGTTTTCTTCTGGTGATGCCTCTCCCTATGCATCCCAGTATTCCACCAGCCCTCCTTACTGCAGTCTCTCATATCTTGCTCACCTTTAGGTCATCGGATATGACTACCCCAGGTCCCTTTCCATTTTTGTTGTTAGTATCTCACTCCCCATTTTGTACACTTCCCCTGGGTTTTTGTTTCTCAGGTGCATTACTTTGCACTTCTTTGCATTGAATCTAAGCTGCAATACATTTGACCATTCCTCTAACCTTGCCAAGTCCCTTCTCATCCTTTCCACCCCACCTTCTGCACTGACCCTGTTGCAGATTTTTGTGTCATCTGCAGAGACATACTTTCCCTTCCAGTGTCTCGACAATGCCACTTATAAAGATATTAGAGGACTGGTCCCAGTACTGAACCCTGCGATACTCCGCTACTAACCCTCCTTTCTTCAGAGTGGACTCTGTTTACTATTACCCTCTGCATCCTGTTGTCCAGCCAATTTTTTACACAGGCTACCACCTTGGGACCCACTCCAAGGCTGGCTAGCTTGTATATTAATCTTTTGTGTTGGACTGTGTCAAATGCCTTGCTAAAGTCTAGGTTAGCCATGTCCACAGCCCCTTCCTGGTCCACTACTGTGGTCACCCAGTCAAAGAATTCTATTAGATTCATCTGACATGACCATCCCACGGTGAATCCATGCTGCTTTGGATCCTGTACCCCACTGGCCTCTAAGTACTTAACAATTCTTTTCTTCAGTAGTGATTCCATCATTTCCCTACCACTGAGGTCAAACCAATAGGTCTGTAGTTCTTCACTCTATCTTGCTCCCACTTTAGTGAAGTGGAATCACATCTTTACTCCTCCAGTCCTGAAGTACCACCCTATCCTCCCATCATTTGTTAAAGAGGGTAGTCAGTGGTGTCACTAGTTCTACCATAGTTCTTCTAGATTCTTGGGTGAATCCCATCGGTCTCCATTGCTTTGTCCACCTTCAGTTTTGTTTTTTTACCTTTATTTTACCAGGAGACACTCTAAGCTAAAAGCTTGTTTACAGGTGCAACCTGGTAGCACAAGGAAGTTAAGTGACTTGCCCAGGGTCACACAATATGCAAGTGGGGGCTGTGGGATTCAAACCCAGGTTCCATGTTTGCAGCTCAGAGCCTTAAACTCGCGCTATACTGCTCCTTAAGAGTTCTTTCAAAACCCTTTTCTTCTGTGAATGGACTGGTATTGACCCCCAATCCAGACTGTTTCTGTTGTTTGGTTTAGGTGCCCCCTCCTCTTCTTCTGTGAATACTGAGCAGAAGTACTCGTCTAGTATCCCTGCTTTTTCATTGTCACCCTCTGCCCATTCTCCCTCCCCTTTATTAAGTCTCAGCATCCCTCCCTTGGTCTTTCTTCACTCTCTAATATAGCTATAAAAGGTTTTAACCCCCTTCTTAACAGAGCTGGCTATCTTTTCCTCAGTTTGGACCTAAGCTATTCTGACTGCCTTCCCTGCCTCCTTCAGCTTTAATTGATATAGTTCTCTGTCCTGCTCCTTCTGTGTTTCCTTTTATTTTTTGAATGCTATCCTTTCTTCTAAACCTTCCCTGCCATATCTTTTGAGACCCATAGTGGCTTTTTCTTTCATTTTGATTTGTTGATTTGCTTTACACAAAGGCTTGTTGCCTCTGTGATAGCAATTTTGATTCTCCCCCATTGTTCTTCCACCCCTCCTTCTTGCCCATTTACTAATGCTTTCTGAGACACTCCCCATTTTGCCAAAGTCTGCCCTCCTAAAGTCCAACACCCTTGCTTTTGTATGGCTTGACTCTACAGCTGTGTTTATTGTGAATCACACTGTTTGGTGGTCACTTGCTCCCAGATGGCTACCCACTTTTAAATCTGAGATCCTCTCTCCATTCCCATTTGAAAGTACCAGGTCTAAGACTGATCCCTCCTGAGTGGGTTCCAACACTAGCTGTCTGAGGTATGCCCACTTGGGGCATTGAGCATGACCCTGCTCTTGGATGTGGCTGCAGTAAAGGTGCTCCAGTTAACATTTGGCATATTCAGGTCCCCTGTCAACAATATCTCTCTTTTTCCTGCCATTCTAAGGATTCCTTCTATCATTTTCTTGTCCATTGCCCCCCTCCCAAGATGGGGGTCTGTAAACAAGCCCTGTGAGGATTGTGGTGCCATTTTCTGTCTCCAGGGTGACCCACAGTGCCTCCTCCCCTCCCTGTTTACCCTTTAGGTCTGTTGCTTTGATTCCTTCCCTTATTAGAGACGTACTGTATGAACACCTTGCTTGAAGCCTTGATTGTTGTCCTTATATAGTTATGTTATCATAAAAGATGAACTGAATCTAGAACTTCTACAGAATTAATAGTACAATCAGACAGGTTTAATCTGTGTCTTGTTAATCTTGTTTCCTTGTTATTTGAGCGACAGTGCAGAGTGACAGAAAAACCCTGTTTTTGATTGCCTCTTTAAACGGAATCTTCGATTCCATAATCCATAATGACTTCTAGCACTCAGAGCTAATTCTGGCACCGAATATACCTTGTTAATCAACGAGGTGCAAACTGTTAACCGCAGTCTGCTGTGTTAGCTGATATCTGCACTTAAGCACTTATAAGTGCTTTCCTGTTAATCTGTTCAGGACAATGGCAGCAGCACAGGCAGGGCAGAAACAAGACAGAAGTCAAATTGCAATTTCACATAAATGAGACCTATGTCTCCTGTTTTAAAAGTCCAAATATATTTAAATAATTTCAAACTGCGTTGTGTGTGAGCTTAGAACAGGTTGCACCAAACTGAAAACTGCTGTGAATACAGCATTCGCCTTTATATAATTTCGAGTTAGTTCTTACTGTTGTATCTGAAATTTGCAGGCAGTCATAATCACCAATAGTGTATCACAACTCACCTATAATCAAGTGTCTTTTAAAACCATCTCAACACTGTATTTTATTAAATCAACATGCATTTGAGGGTATGGGAAGAAGCAGCACAACACTACCATAGTATGGGTGATGTGGAACAAAATTTACACACACCGGTGTTGGATGCCACATAAACTCCAAGAGCAAAGCTTGGCGATATGTCTGGGCATCCAACACCGAGGTGTGTGTAAATTTCACACATCCTCCATATTTTATTTTATATAATTGCTGGGTTTCACTTTTGCCACAGCAATTATCTAAAATAAGAAGGTGTTCGATGTGACCGTGGTCTGGCTGGATTTCAGCACGTCTACGGTTGGCTGTAGAAGTTACTTTTTTTTTTTCCTTTTTTATTTGGTTTCCTGGTACTAGTATTCTGAGCAGTGATGGAAAAAAAAATAACTTACCACTGAGCTGGAGTGGCAGTGCCATTTCAGTCAAGAAGTCAGAGTGCTGAATGATGAAGAGCATGGAACAACTGCGGGTGGCGTATGCACAGTGAGGTAAGCCTGGCGTGTGTTTGCCGTTATAAACACTCCTTTATAATGGCAAATTACATGACAGGTTTTGCTATTGTAAAAGCAAAACCCAGTTATTATAGTACAGCAGATAACTAATATTGTAATGTAATCTACTTTCACTGATCACTGATTGCATTGCAAAGATGCAAATTAAGCAAAGTGCAATTGGTAAAACCTCTGATTTGAGAACTTAGTATTCAGCTTGCTGCTTCAATTCTGTTGTCCTGTGTGTCTGTGTTGTGCATTTTTACTTTTTTACTTCTTTTACTGTGATAACCACACTGTTACTAAAGCTATCAGTAAACGGTGACTATTTATGGTGACATATTAATTCATCAGTTTTTAATCCAACTCTATTTTGCACATCATGAATGCATCTGGATTAACCAGGTCTGACTGTATACAATAAACTAGATATCATGAGAGTCATTCTCCATACTCAAATCCATTTAGCAAAAGTATACCTGGAACCATTACCTAATAATCATATATGTAATAGCTACATATATCTCATACTTCAGGCATATTGTATACAGTAGGTGCACCTAGGATGCTATTTCCAATATGCTGTTCAGCAGAAATTGACCCACAAGGGATACGTAAGTTACAGCTTCAGCACAAGCTAAACGAATAGCTTCCTGGACTGTCTTACCATGCATTACCCACTTGGCAGAGCATGGCTGCATAAAGGATTACTCTTGCAAGTGAGATATAGGAATGATAGTAGCTATGATACTGTTGTAACACATTATAGAAATGGTTTATATAGCCTTCCACTAGCTCTAGCCAAACTCTACTGCCTAGACTTAACTAACACAGTAATCTACTAAATGGGCAGCAAAACACAACAGTACACATAGCATTATATACTTGTTGTGGTACAGAGGTCCATAGAGACAGTAGAAATAGGCCACCCATACAGATTACCTGTTAGTCAACAAGCAGCATCTCCAGCTGATGTCCATCTCCATGGCTGATGGCCACAGTAGATGTCCTCATTCTGTGGCACTTAGCATGTTAGTCCACCGTGGAGGACCACCTCAGAGGTGTGAGCCAAAGATGTGGAGGAAGAGTCTTGTCTCACCCTCTGCCTGCTCCAATTAGCTGAAGAGATAGAAAATGGAGCTCTAGGGCAGAGGGTCCATGTGGTGCCCCAAACATAGCTCTAACTTATAAAACCTGAATATTTTGGTCACACACATGCAGCTTCTTTCTCTACTTTTAAGAGATCAGATTTAAAATCTGTTTTTAACTTATGTTTATTGTTGTACATAAAACTATTTAATTGCTATTTGCACAGTGCCCTCCTATAGTTGCTATTTATTATTTATGATGTATTTAACACTACACATGCACAAGCTTTTACGCAATTATGTGAGCACATTAATTGATGACACCATAAATGTGGGCGCACTGTTTATGCCCTGACATAGTGCATGCCCCCCAGCACAAAAACATTGACATGTTGCTTCACTACTGCTGTCTGTAACTAACCTCATTGATTTGGTATTGGAAATGATGTGGCATTAATGAGCTCAATTTTTTTAGCTGGTTTGTGAACAATGATAGCCTCTATTGCACCCCCCTCATTTCATCAAGATCAAAATGTAAATGAAGTTACTTAAGCCTGGTGCATAAGCCTGCCTGACCCCGTTGCAAAGATTGTGACCTGAATCATGCAAGGCATTATGGAATTTTATGATGTTTTAAAGATAAAACCTGTTCTTGGTTCTACTGCATCAGTCAGTGCTGTTGATGTCCTCTGCAGTCCCTGTGTTCTTGTCTTGTGCAGGCCATCAGCCTTGTTGGGTAGCCAGTGCAAAAAAAAAAAAGCAATAAGAACAAGGGAATTGCAAGCTCAGGCTGCAAAATAAGGACCTGTAACACAAAACTATTCAAACAAAGCAGAAATCAAACTTTGAAATCACTAATCTCCTCTAAAAGCATTTTCTTCCAACTCAGATTCACTTCAAAGAGCTAGTGCAGTGAAGTAGCTTTATTGATTTCCTCACTGCATCTCATTTGTTTTGTAGTTATTTATATGAGCTATAAATAATTTTTATTATTTTACCATTTAAGCACATTCTGAGTCTTGGTGTTTGTCTGTCACCATTCATAATAATGAGCATTTGAAGGGATATAGTGAAGAGAATAGTGTCAATCAGTTGTTTGCATTTCAGACTGAGAATAAAGCCTTTCTGATGCATTCAAACTGAGACTGACACCGCTTCCTGCCACAGTTCTCAATCAGCATGCACAGTCTGTGGAAAGGAAAATGCTGAGTGTCTCTTGCATCAGTCCCCAATTCACGGTAAAGCAGTTTCAATAATACAGAACATCAAATCACTTAGCTCACTCAGTACAGTATTTCAGTGTAAAAAGTAAAATTGTACACAAAATAAAATCAAGCAGACAGAAAACAGCTTTAGATCTGTTGGATCACAATTATAAGAAATGAGCATGTAAATTAGTTCATAAATATTCATTTATTTATGAGTAATTTACATGCTTATGTTTGACAATTATGCTCCAGCAGATCTAAAGCCCTTTTCAGCCTGCTTAATTTCATTTTGTGCACACGGTTACTGTTTACACTGAAATGTTTAGCACATTTCAACAGAACTGAACTGTTGTAATCTAAAGCAAGCTAGCTGTGAGCAGCTGTGCCATGTTGCTGTCTAGTAGCGCATAAATATTTATGAGCTGATTTACATGCTCTTTGTTCCATTTGTGATCCAATAACTCAAAATCACTTTTCTGCCTTCTTGATTTTGTTTTGTGCACAATGGGCCCTATGCACTAATCAGGCAGAATGGCTACACATGTATCTGGTGCATGCAATCACTCCACACCCTATCGCCCCCACAAGGATGCTCAAGGGGAGGCACGAGTACATACGTGCACGATCCTCCAGCTGAATGAAAAGCAATGCTAAGGGGTGGGGCATGCCAGCACTACACACTATGCACCACTTCACATAATGCTAGCCATGGAGTGCATAGGGGTGCAGGCGAGCTGGGGAACCCTGCTGCACACCCTGTATGTGCTCCATGCACACCCCAAGAGAGGGCAAACAGCCCACTGACCCACGAGGGCCACAGGAAAAGGCTGCCTGATGCCACCCACCCACCCCAGCACACAGCAGTGAGTGTGGTGGCCCCTCCCAATACCCACAACACCCATAATCCTCACAGGGGCACCAGCACAAGACTGTTCCCCCAGTGGAATCACATGCCAACTGCCCTCCTGCTACCAACGGTAATGTTCCCCCTCCACAGCCTGTGGCATACTCCCATCCCACTACTCTACTTTGGTGCCATCAGAGGGCCAGCGGCATTGCTTCCTACCACCTGCTACAGCCATTGGCCACTGGACATCCACAGGTAATGCTGCCAATATGGCGCCCCACGGTGTAAGGGATCCACTGTCCGACCCATGCTAGGCATCCAATTAGATGCCCAGCTGGGTCCGCGACTTCACTGTGCCTGCCCTGCATGGATCTGCATGCTCGGGGTGGGACCACAGACTGGTGGTGGCATTGGTGAATGCTTGCTGGTGTGCACCTGTCTGCAGGTGCGGAGCTGTACACATGGGTTATGCACTTATGCGGTAACTTGTGCCCATATGTCATACGGTCCAATATCACTGTTAACACTGAAATGTTTAGTACATATCAGCACTTTAAGCAAGTAACATAATTGTACTTTTAAATGTTAACACTTTCAGGACCATGGGTATGTAAACTTGTGGTTATGTGTAATTGTTCACTCCACTACATGCAAAATTGTTTTTTTTTCTGGCATCAGTCTCTTTGGGGTCTGCTGTTAACTACATGAGTTACCACGTTTTTTGCCTATGTGGTGCTTCACAATAAAGAAACTGTTCTACTGAAAACTGTGGCTGGTGCATATTGTTGCTGCTTAGCTGTACTAAAATGATGACAAGCACATCAGTGATGGAGTTGCCTAGGCTGTGCATTTAAAAGTACCAGACAACTTTCTCCCAAAATGTCAATTCCCAAGCAGCTGTCTGGTGCAGGAGACAACACTCCTTGCTGGAGCCCTGATAGAAATGCCAACAGAACGGAGTTCGACTCTGGTGATAAAATTAGTATATCCTCAAAGAAAAAACTGAACTACACAGAAAAAAGATGTATTTAGGTACTCCACTAAGCACAGTGTGCTGAAAAAGGCTCAGTACACAAGGTCTTTAAACTACAGAAAACCGCGAGACACTTACACTGAGAGGTGTGATGGCCAACACTGGAATACAGGGACTGCATAGGACAGTAATAGCACTAATGCAGCAGAACTCTGAAGGCTTTAACTCTAAACCATTACAGTATAAAAATCCCATGATGCTGTCTATGAGTCAGGTTCCAACCTTTGCGAAGGAGTCAAGTAGATTTTTACCCAAGACTTAAGTAACTTCATTTACATTTAAATCCTGACGAAATTAGTTGGGTTCAGTAGAGGCAATCACTGTTCATGCCTACAAATTACAAAGGTTTACAGAAAAAAGGCTGACAGGACCTTCCCTTTTAAAAAAAAAAAGGTTTCAGGTGAGGGGAGGAGAGGGGCTCCCAGAAGGTCAGATATTTATTAGATTGTGTGGAGGATCAGTGGTCGAGACAGCTGAGGGTCAACGCCAAAGACTTCTTTTGTATTTTATAACAGGGGTATGGTCTGAATATGAATAAGACTGAACAGTGCTGCTGATTTTATTTGGAATCCAAATAATAAATATTTTATTATTAATGGTATTTGTGAATTCATAGCATTTCTCAAACAGACCTATCCCAAGGTATGCCCCACCATTATAGTTGGCCTCCCTAAAACAGGCAGAATGCCTACTTCAGAGAACTGCTATCTTGAGAAACAGTGCTGGGGAATGTTTTTATTTATAAATCAAATGTGTTGCCAATCTTATTTTCTTACCATTCCCATGGCATCAGTAATGCTTCTAAGGCTCTGAAGAGACTCTTGTCTTGAAGGAAGTGATGTGAAGGTGGAAAACCAAAGTTCTCTGTTAATGGCAAGTAGTGGGGCAGGCTCCCTCACACTACTCTGTTCACTGCAAGAAATTCGAGGGGACACTGATTGTGGTTGGGGTTTAGAAAGTGTGGTTCTGCATGATTGCTCATCCAGGCCAGGGCTACTATTTAGGAGAAATTCATATTTGTGCAGTGAATGTTTCCTTTTCCATAGAGCTTTTCCTCCCAGACTATGGTGATATATGCTGTTCCCAGAAATATACCCTGTACAGGCCAGCTAGCTCCAGTCCTCCCCTGGTCTTTGTGTACCCCAGTGTCTCCCAATGTTCTATACTACATGGCAGGGACTGCAGGCGGACATCCACCCTCCCCCCGGAGGCTATCCACAATGTGGAGTAACACCCAGCGGAGTTAATGGAGCTCAGGCCATCATACTAATGGTCATGGGTTTCTGTCCAAAGATTTCATGCTGGCTACTCCCTCCTCTACTGGCAGGGGTGGAACCTTCCTGCTGACTGTGGCTGCTTGTGCAAGCTCCCTTGGTCTATGGCAGGCATCACTGTAGCACCGGAGCTGATCACCAACCCTTCCTGATTGCAGTACACTGTTGAGGGTCGCTTCCATGACCTGACCTGCCTCCTGATCTGGCATAGTCAGTTCCTTTCTGAACTCAGGTCGCCAGCTAGGCAGCATGGCATGCTGCTACTGGGCCATCTGGGCTACCCCCTGTCAATGTTTTCTTTTTTAATTCAGAAGACTGCCAAGGTGCTCATTCTCCATTTAATTGACAACTTAAGTTCTCTTTGATCTTGAGTTTCAGGCTAAATCTACTGTAGGGCTAGGAGAGTAGCATGGTTGAATCATTACTGATCATCATCCAACTATAGAGTTGGTAGAATATGTGACATTTAGTTCTATTACAGAAGCATTTACTATTTGCATAATCCCCTTGTAAGTGAATTTTTCTTCATTTAGCCTTCGTTTTTGTTGTGTGAGAGAAAAGAGATTAAGCAAAGGTGGGTTAAATGACTTGCTCAAGATCTTGCAGGAAGTAGAAGGGGTGGGATTCAAACCTGGTACTCCAGGTTCACAGCTCTACACTTGTACCCCAAGGAGCCCTGCTCCACTAGGCCTCTGGGTATGAGTACTTGGTGTGACCTTTAAAGGAGTATTACAGTCAAAATGTGCAAAAACATATGTTATGCAGAGTGTTACGATTTGAGTCAGTAGTCCTAGTGTGTCCATCCCTTTGTTTGCTATTAGTATTTTTTCTAAATTTACCTGCTTGTTTTATTGCCTCTGGGGATTTCCATGTTTGTATTTGTATTTTCCTACAATGCCTTCTGTCCCATGTGACAGTAATGTGTCTGTGACCATAGATTCAACATGTACAGTACTGGTTTAGAGTCCATGTTCCAGCAGTAGAGCTGTGATTTTAAGCAACTTTTCTTATCCAGTGAGCACTAAAGGCAGCATTTACAATTTATCAAATGCCTAAAAGGATAATTAAGTGCACTCTTTTATAAGGAAACAGCAAGAGTCTTTACTAATCATAGTATTGATGAGCTGCGATGATTTGAGTTCTTTTTATGGCCCTGCGCAGTTTGATGAAATAAAAAAGCTTTAAACAACAAAACATTTACTCCTGCTAGCAAGACACTGACACTCAACTAGAAAGCAAAACCATTAAATTAGAAAGAGTTATTTAACTGAGGTCAGAACATCAGGTTCTGAACAGCAGATTGTTGCTGCAGAAGCTTTCACTTATTGAACCAATGGTCCTGGATGCATCACTGTCACATATGACAGGAGGCCATGTAGGAGAAAGAAGCACAGTAAAAAAATGCAAACATGGAGTTCCCATAAGGCCATAAAACTAGTAAGCAAATTTAGGAGAAAAAAAAACTCCTACTAGCAAACAAAGGGAAGGAATCACTAGGATAACGTACGCAAATTAAAACATATTGAACAACATATGTTTTGCAAATTTTGACTGTAGTACTCCTTTAAGAGCTCTGAGTCCACAGACTACTGACTGAGGTTCAGGGCAGAGCCAACTGATTGGGTCTAACCAGCCCATGAAGCTGTGGTTCAGATGGAGCTATGGCAGAGAAACTGCAGCTTCTCCCCAGGTTAAGAGAAAGATTCTGTTGAGTGACTGTAGAGAAATTCTTGGAAATCCTGGTGGCGGCCATTCTGCACCAGTGCCCCAAGAGGTGAAATTTCACACTTAAACAGAGTACTGAGGGACTTTCAGTAATAAAGGGAAAAAAGACTTGAGATCATCTGGTGACATGTAGGGGAACGTACTAGGAGACCTGAAGCACCCTGGTAACCTAAGTTAGAAAATGTAATGGTAAAGGTTGAACAACTGCAATAACTTGCACCCAGTGCCCTTCACCTAAAGGAAAATTCAGAAGTTAGCAAGTAAATGTCTAATGGTTAACTGCCTGTATCTCTGAGAAGAACCCAGACAAAGCTAGTTAGATGTGCAGTTCTAAGGACCCCCCCCCCCGAGGGTAACCTGCTCTGGAGGAATGAGTTGGCATTACTTGGGCAGTTGTAACTGTATGGCCATATGCTCCTGAACCCCTAGTCATCTTATGCCCTAACCTTTAATGTGTAAATTATCTATGGTGTGGTCAAATGGAAAATAATGCAATAGCCAGCATACATTTACTGAAGTATTTGCTTTGAGTGAGTATTGGCAGGTAGAGAAAGGGCTGTAAGGTGTTGTGAGCAAGCCCTAAATTTAGTAAGAATATTAATTTAATTTCAGTCTGAAATTGCATTAACCCCTAGGGGTTGCTGCAGCTCCAACCTTAATGGAGCACTTGAACCTGATGGGACAACACCTGCTGTCAAGAATTAGAATTTGCCCTATGGGAAAGTGTATTTGAAATAGCCTGGGACTTAAACACCTGCTAATTTCCTGTATTATGCATTTTGTACCAGTGTACTAATAATTTGGTCATAAGTTCAAGTTCAGTAAATTGTTATGGTTGGACTTTATTTCTTGCATGGAGAATCAATTATTTCAGGACAATTGTTGTTTACTAACCCCAATTGATTTGCAGCTGTGCACCAGCCTGAAGAAGCTTTGCATTCCCAGGAGATCACCACAGTCTCAGAAGGTCAAGTAAGTGGTTTGATGTTAGCATCCCTACCTGAAAACAAACTTTGTCAACTAAAACCCTAGACCGAGGGACGGGGTTACACACTCAAATCCTAAGCCAAGCTGTCTCCCACTGCTGTGCACTAGATGGTAAAATTGGATGGTTATCTGACATCATTATGGAATAGACATGTTTGCATGCAATGTAATGTTCTGGTTAGAAAACAGAATGGTGAAACAGTAAATCATAGGTTTAAATCCCACCACAACTGCAGAGTATGGCCTTGAGGAAGTCTCTTAACCTCCTTCTGCTTCAGCCACTGCCAGCTGCATGATTGGCTATCAAGAGAATCCTCTGACTATGAGATGCCACATCTCAGATAGTCTGTCCTGGCAACTTAAATTGCAAGGAAATCAAAAGACCCTCCACTGTGCCAGTTTATGCCAATAATAAGTATTTCCAACAAAGACCAGTCAGTTAAAGGAATCAGTGAGAAAAGAGTAATGTAGCCTGCTAAGAGGTTATCATTAGCTTTGCACCAAGACTATGCATTTAATAGTGCTCCATCATACTAACAATTGAATTTTTCAGTCATTTTTTTTGCTTCTATTTTTATCCCCCCAGGGCCACTGCTCTGCCTACCTGCCACGTCCTGGCTTCACCCACAGGTCTGTCCAGCCGCCGTCCCCTTGAACTACCCCCCAGAGACCTCATTAGGCCCCGCGGCTACCCCCGCGGCTTGCCCCCCACGGTGGGGGGGTGGGGAGCACTCCCTTCGGAGCACACCCCACCCATTCTGGATCCAGTAATGCTGTGCACCCAGGTGCCGGGAGAGTCAGCGCGGAGATGGCCATCATGCCGCCGCAACCAGTGCCCTCCTTTTTCCCACTTTTCACCCCTAAGCCGGCAGGTGTGCACTGACACCAATGGCCATGAGCGTGAGCGCGCCTGCCCACGCTCTGGCCACAGGCGCCTGCCTCTGGCTAAGCTTGTGCTCCCAGCAGTGGAAGTACCTCCATTCTCCACCGCTGATCTCTCCTGCGCCAGGATGCCCCTGATCCCCAGGGAGAGAGCTGTCCCACAGACGCTCAATCCTACTCCCTCCTGCCGACCCCAGAAGCCCAGGCTCGTTCCTGAACCCGGTCGCTGGCGTGATGCGAGGTGTGGCGTCCAGCGCCTCAACCCTCAGCGCCACCGGACGCGAATTTTCAATCATTTAATTTTTATAATATTAAAAAGTACCACAAGTAAACTACCAAAATAGTGTTCCAAGTGCATTTTGATTCTGAGATCTATGGGAAAAAATATTTTTTAAACCTTGGGCTTATTCCTCAATTGGATGCACACCCACTGAAGAGGTGCTTGAATGGGCCGGTGGTATTTCCTGGACAGCACACATAAAAAGACATTCTCTGGTTGCAATATGGACTTACAAATCAATTCTTCTAATAAGCAGTTAACCTAGATTTTGGGTGGATTTACAGGCATACAAACATAGCATACAATCATACAACATTTAGGAAAGAAAGAAAACTATTGGTCCATTGAGTTCTTCCCTCCCCACAAGCTCTGTGGGACTACCCAGTCACCCCATTTTCTTCAAAGTACCTATGATGTCCGAATATAAAGGTAAGTCCTATTTGAACAGACAAACCTTCACTTTGTAGAGTTATTTAACTAATCTCCTCTCTCTCTCTGTTTCTTTATAGTACATATATTATAGGGGCACAGTAGTGCTTCATTAGTTAGGGTTGAGTAGGTTGTTTTAATGTTAAACCCCTAACTCTGCACCTTAACAGCTTTGCCCTGTTCAGTAGAATTGTATGAAAGTTGGCGTACACAGTTTGGGGGTAAGATCTCTTGATTTGGCAAGTTTTGTGATTGTTGGATGTCCAGATTCCAAGATCCAGCTAGGACAAAAATAAGAAAAGTTGTGTTTTTTTACTATTTTTTTTTTTTTTTTTTGCTGTCATCTACAGACCAGATGGTTTGGCATTTTCTTCTGACATTTTTCAGATTAAAAGGTGTGTGCCCTAGAATGGTGCTTTTTGTTGGTTTTGTGAGAAAATATTAATCTGTTTCAGAGTTTATAAGGATTTCAGATTTCAGTTCTGAGCATGCTCAGTAGGGTTGTTCAGGTTGACGTTTGATACAAACAAGAATTCCTGCTCACAAAAAAGTGTTCTTGTTTCATGAGACAGAATTCCTATTTCAAAAGACAAACATTATTTTTTCGTATGGTGACAACCTTGTTTCTTTTTTTTTTTCAGAAAATTTTTTTATGAACCCATAGAAACCATGTCTTGATGGGACACAAACACATTAATCTAGCTAAACGGGATCTGTTTAACTCAATTCTGGACTTAGTTTTTTGACAAAGGGCCCTGAAATGAGTTTTTTGGACATCCTTAAAATCCTTAATGAGGCTTGTTTGCGTGAGTCATTTTTCTTGTTTGTGAGGCTCATGAAACAGGAATACAGTCTAATGAAACAAGAATGAAGTCTTGGACCTTTTTTTTTCCAATAATGTTTCATGAGTAGGAATCCTGTTTTGTGAGGTCACAAAACACTTGAGAAAGAAGAAGGTGGGCTTATGAAACAAGATGTTAGACTTAGTTTTTTTGCCTAATATTGTTTTGTGTCCAGGCATCTTGTTTCATGAGCTCACAAAACACTCATGAAACAAGAAGGTCAGCTCACAAACAAAATGTTGGACTCCATTTTTTTTTTCCATTCTTGCTTCGAGACCCAGTTCTTGATTTGTGAGACTAAAAACAAAAGTGGTGTCTCACAAAACAAAAATGTGGCCTCACAAAATAAGAATTCTTTACATTGGCAGAGTGAACACTTTTGCTGTTTGCCATTTTAAACATTCATGGGCTTTTATGACCTTACCTGATGAAACATTGTGGAAACATACTTTGAAACACAATCTTTAAGGCAATTTTGCTGTTGTTGTTTACAGTCATGTTTTTGTACTGATTTGACAAATGTGTCATGACTGTTTCATGAGGTGTGGTTATAAAAAGATTATGTTGACTGTTCTGGTTAAAAATGATGATACACTCAAAGTTACGACATAAGTACACTAATTATAGGTGCATGGTACAGCATCACATGGAAATGGTAATATGACAAGGAGATCCTTGCACATCCAGATGTGTACCTGCACAGAACTACACAGCTCTGATCTGGATGGCTCATATGTCACTCAGATCACATGGCTATTCATTTTCATAGACGGTACACTAACCTGCTGATATATATCTGGGATCACACAGTTACTCTTTGTCCCTGTACAGGGTGATGTGCCTCTGCTTCTGAAATCACACAAACACAATGGTCTGTCTTGTCAGTTATTCCCTCCAGGGCATTATGTGTGCCCATCTGTATTTGGACAGAATCATATCATGTGTACAGTACTGCAGTTCTGAAGTTACATAGTTGCAGTGACTTAATCTATGTGAGAGTCTTTATTTCATGGGTGTACATGTGTCTATGGTTACCTCTGACTTCATGCTTGGTCTATAGAGAGACGCATGTGAGTATGTGAGATGCATGTGATCATGTATTCTGATAGAAGCACAGTACCTGGAGGAGCTTATGTATCTACATCCAGATGGAATCCTCACTTACCAGATAATATTCAGTGCAAATAAAGGCAAAAAACTGTAACTCTGAATACAAAAGTAACATATTTTTTGATATAATACATTTTAGCTACAAATCAAATAATACTTTACATAAATAAAAATGGTTGCAATTCTGGTGTCTGTAAGAAAAGGCAACCTATCCAATTCATATTAAAGCTTCAAATTAAAAAGTAGGTTTTTTTAAGAGTCTGGATTTTCAAAATGTTCATAGAAATGGAAATAAAAACCAACAACCAGCTGTGCTGTTTACTGCTCATTGCTGATTAAGAGGTACCATGTGTGCCATGGTGATAAGGGGTGGGGTGACTAGCTTCCTTCAGGGTGTCACAAAGGAAACTGATGTGAGACAGTGTCTGGAAGGGACAGGAGGATCTGATATTTTACACCTCCTCTTGTTCATGTAACTATGGATGTGCTCTACAGAGGATCTGGATGTTGCAGAGAATGGATGTTCATTCAGACATTGAAGACTGGTGCTTCCTGCTGCGGCAGTAGATAGTTTGTCTCACAAATTCCCTCCACCAACTGACACAGCAGGCCCCTGTAGTACATGTTTTTTCACTCTCTCCAGGAACACAGCAAGAATTTGGTACTAATTCAATTGTCATTTTTCTCAAATACATTTTTTAAAACTTCTCTACTGTGGTGTGTGTATTTCTTTATAAATTGTAAGAACGTGTTTAGCAGTCATGTTGCAAACACTCAGTGAAGAAATATCATAGGTGATACCATCACATTTCCCTATTTTTGCTGCTGTAAGCTAAACCCTAACTGGTGCATTATTGCAGTTTTTGCAACGAATGTATTATATACTTGTGTATAGTTTTTAGTGTGTGTGTGTGTGTGTGTGTGTGTGTGTGTGTGTGTGTGTGTGTGTGTGTGTGTGTGTGTGTATGTTGAATAAATGATGGATAAGTGTGGTATACAAGGAAATATACCCATCGAGGGGGCTAATCAGATAATAAGGCCACTAGCTCAAAGGGTGACTGGCTTCACGACTGGAATAGCCTCAATATGGGTACAAGATAGCCTTCTATTAGGTATTCTATGATATACCGTGGTAATACATTAGATAGAAAAGGATGAATCTTGATGCCAGCAGCAATTAAAAAGAGATGCTATGAGAACTGAAACTGATCTTAGATGTTAATGAATACTTGTAGTTAATTGTTTCTTAAATTAAATGTTTAACAACATATTATACTGATTAAAAAACAACATATTTTCTGCATACTCTAAATGAAGCTGCTAGTAAATATTGAACATTTTTTGCACTAATTTGAATTTGCATGTTGGAATGAAAGTTTTTTGGCATTATAAATACAGGTACATGTTTGATGTTTACTCAGTTCTTGATAAAGCACCATGTAAGGGAGTGAAATGTTGGACTGTATTTTTATCCCACTTGTGATATGCTAACACATTAATTGTATTTAAAATAAAGTAATTATACAATCTTGCATAAGAGATTTGGTCAGAGACCACTTTTTCCTTAGGTCTGAGTAGCCAGGGTGCTAAACTTTTCTGCTTTACTTATATGGCCTTGTATACCATACTTACCCATCATGGTATATTACATTGGGCTGCTTACTAGTTTTTATGTTATTTGTATAACTAGGGCAGTTTCCTGGTTTGTTGTGGTTGGGGCCAATTTTGGGTTTGCCTTGTCCCTTTTGTCCCATTTGTTTCTTCATCATATGGTAGTGTTTTGGTACTGGGCTCTTTTACAGTCCTTTTGTATTTCCATAGTGTAGGTTCCCCCTGTGAAAGGGGGTATGTCTGTGACTGGTTATCCTTTAGTACTTTGGTGGCATAGTTGATTACTGATTACAGTGGTGTGGAGTGGTATCATTGGGAAGGAGGGTGGGCTGTGACCAAGAGCTACTTGTGGAGTCATTGGCATGCAAATTGTATGATCAGGAGTGGTCTAGAGCAGTGTGGCTAAAGGTGATGGTGGTGGTAGGAGTGTGAGGACATGGTGTTAGATGTGGCAGCTGTTGGATCAAGGGACAAGTTGGCAGCAGCATGGAGGCTTGATGGTTGTGGATATGAGTGTCAAGGGACATGTTTGGTGAGTAAAGGGGAGTTGTTTACTATGTGTCCTCCTGCCTTTCTTTACAGCATTGAGGTGGGCCATTGAGAGACATGGCTGTGGGGTCGTTAGCATGGTGGGAGGTTAGGTATTATGTGTTCTCTTGCATTTATTTTTGCAACTTTAAGGGGGAGCATCAAGGACATGGCTGTGTAATTGTGTGTGTGTGTGTGTGTGTGTGTGTGTGTGTGTGTGTGTGTGTGTGTGTGTGTGTGGAGAGGCACTGTATGCGGTCCCCTAACTTTCTTTTTGCAGCCTTAAAGTGAAACATTAAGGGACATGCTGTTGGGGTTAGAGGATGGGAGGGATGATTTTGGGTGGTCTCCTGACTGTTATTGGTTTTTTTTTTGATCAACAGTGTTTTTTAATTTATGTTGGTGTGTTTCATGTGGGAATCTTTGTTAATTGATGGGGTGTGCTTAGTTGGTTGTTTCATAGGTTTCATAGATTCATACTGAGCAGAGAAGATGAAAGTGCATTATGCTCACTGTTAATCAACAAATGTACCCTGTTATTCTATTACTAATGCAATAATCATCCAGCTTGGCCTTAAAGTTACTCGTATCTTTACTACCCACTATCTCTAGCAAAATGAATTCCACAGTGACACAGCCCTTTGGTTGTACCAAAATGCATGCCTCTTGGAATTACAAACCCTTTTAGTTGCAAATCATAATATGTTATGGGGCTGAATTTTCAAGCTAAAACCCAGGCAACCCCAAAGGTTATCACTGGTAAGGGCACCATAGACTAAACACAAATCTCTTCACAATCTACAGTATTCCAGGGAGAACATCCCCAAGCTGTGTAATCTTTCCTCATAAATAAGGCCTCTGAGATCCCTTATTATCCTTGTTGCTCTCCTCTGTAGCCCTTCATGTGTCCTGATCTCAGTTTTGGTACCCGGTGCCCAAAATTGGGCACAGTACTCAAAATGTAGCCTAACCAAGAACACGTATAGCGGAACTATCACCTTCCTTTCCCTGCTTATCATATGCCTGATGATGCTATTTAAAACTTCACTGGTTCTCTGTTTTAAAGTATAGTAATGTTTAGTAAAATGTAGGTCATTTGATATTATTATACCAAGGTCTCTTTCTTGGGACACCTCCTTCAGTATCTTGTACCCCAAAGAATAATTAGTCTTGCTGTTGTTCCTGCCAAAATGAGTAATAGCATTTTTGCTGTTAAAAACAAACCTATGTGTTTTAGCCCATTGTTCCAAAGATGCCAGGGCTCTCTGCAGATTCATTATAACATCTGTTTGTACTATCGTACCGATTCTGATATCATCTGCAAATTTGGAAACCCAAACCCCCTCATTATACTTCATGTTGAATGTTTAATGCTGGTGTGGAAACTGTGTTTGCATTTGTGGTGGTGTATTCTTCTTGTGGTATACAGATTTACCTCTGGCGCTGTACAGCTTTAATTGTGAGATATACAGCACTGACTGGTAAGGTATACAGGGAAATACATGTTAATGGATCCTATGGAGCAAAAGTCCCATCCATGTATCATAGTCTTTACAAAAACTATGTCAATGTACCAGTCAAGGTTATACTTAAAGCAACAAAAGTAAGAAAATTGGCTTTTGGGTTCCCAACCTTAACTCTCTATTCCCCTCCTCCTATAAGCAGCCGAAGGACAAGACAATACAATCAGTCACAGCCAGCAAACATCAGATAACACAAACAACATACAATGCTTTCCAGAAAACACAAGGGGCATCCATTATAATAGTCAAGCACTTCAGTAGCCATGGATACACATGCACACTTGCCAGATGGATGTGTTCGGGACCTGTGTGAACAAGGCAACGATTCCATTATCTCCAAAAGATGGAAATTCATTGCAATAAATTGCACTAATGCACCAGTTACAGATCATCTTAAAGCAATAACATTAGGGAAATGTGGCATTAGGTTTTCCAACTACATCCCACCACTAAGCAGCAAAGGCAAGCCCACACAGTAAACTTTAGATAGCCATCAACAGGTAAGACAAACAACATAGGACTGTCTCAGATGACACAAATGAAGTAGCACTGATGTGTTACCTTAAGTAGTTTCTATCTGTGGCTGCATAAGAACAGGCTCCACAGAGGCATGTGCTTATGCAGACACACCTCTGTGTGTATGTTGTATAGCATTTTCTGAAGACTGACAGACCCATGGGGCCTGCACATCTGCAGAAAGAGATAGTAATGCATTATGTATCAGATTTTGTTTTGTTTTGGTTGACCACTCCCTGGGTAGCTCTAGAAGAACCATGTGAGAGCCTGAGGGTTTGGACTTGGGACAGAAGAATGGATGCAAGTCAGAGGGGAGAGGGGACTTGGTGTTGGGGGGAGAGAGAAGGTGGTGTCCAGTTGAATATGGGGTCAGACACTTATTTCATGACAAAGAAAGAACATTAAGTGGAAGGAAGGAACTGTCCTCATGGGAATGGACTGGAAGATGCACAGGAGTGCTGGTTTTGCAGAAATGCAGATGGAGTGGATCAGTTGGATGGGGGGGGAGCAGATGGTGGGTGTCAGTATTAGTGTTAACAACAAGCTTAATTAATCCTGTATATTGGACTAATGGTGGAGTGATGCATGCTGTGGGACTCATCAAGTGTAGTCTGCAGTGTTCAAAAACAGCTGGAAGAAACCAGAACTGATTTCCATCTCCTGAGTCTCTGTTGGGACCAACAGCCACGACGGGTAAAGAGAGGAAGGGCTTTTTGTTAACTACACTCACATGCAGAATTGGAATTGGATTCTGAGTCCGAATCTGCATCTGAAAGGGTTTTTGGATTCAAGATTTTGGCCTCGAATACTGAAATTCTGAATTCCAAAAAACGCTTAGAATCCGATGAACCTGATTCAGTCTGGCAGATTCCGAACAACCTTACTTATGACCTCATGTTCTAGATCCACTACCATATTGAGTAGTTCATTGCAGTTCACCTTGTTCATTCCTTTCAGTAACTTGAAGGTCTCTATCATATCACCCCTCTCTAGTCTGGCCTACAGCGAGTACATGTTCAGTGGCCTAAGCCTATCTCGTAGGATCTTCCCTGCTGGCTCTGTATTATTTGGTTACCCTACACTGCACAATCTCCTGCCTGTTCTTGTATTTCTTTAGGTGAGGACTCCAGACTTGGCACAGTACTGTAGGTGTGGTCTCACCAGTGATCTGTAGAGAGGTAGTAACACCTCATTTCTCCTGCTGTCAAAACCACTTCCAATACACCCCAGCATCCTGTTTGCCTTGCTGTAGGCATTGTTACACTGATTAGATTGTTTAAGGGAGTCACTTTTGATGACTTCTAGGTCTCCTTCCTCAGAAGAAGTGTTTAACTTCACCCCTCCCGTCCAGTTGTCTCTTCTAGGGTTCTTGTTCCTATGTGCATCACTTTGCACTTTTTGGCATAGCATTTCAGCTGCCAAGCCCTGGATCACCTCTCCAGCCTTTGCAGATTCTGTTGCATCTCCCTAACCCTCTGTGCTCTGTCTACCCCACCGCAGAACTTAGAGTCATCTGCAAAGACAGACATTGTGTCTTGTAGTCCTTCTTCTAAGTCAATTGCTTTCTGATCACTTCTGTACTAAAACATACAGTATAAATGTGGTTTTGATAATTGCATTCAGAATACCTGTCATCTTCTATATGGTCTACCTCCATCTGTGACTGGCTGCTGAACCTAGAGAACAGCCTGCAATGACCCCCAAAAGTCACTGTCATGTGTACATTGGGGTGGACGCAAACCATTCCAGGTTTTCATTTGAACCCCCAAAGCGTTTGTGTTTTCAAACACAGGATTTATATAATTATAGATTTATGATTTTTTTTTTTACCAGGAGAGACACACTAAGCTGACGCTTGTTTACAGGTGTGACCTGGAAGCACAAGGAAGTTCAGTGACTTGCTCAGAATCACCCAGTATGCTACTTACAAACTAATACTGATATTTTTTTGAAGCACTAGAACTGTTTTTAAGGGGGAAGGGGCTCAGTTTCAATGTTTTAATGTTATAGCCGATCAGGTGCTAGATGTTTTTTGACCATGTTTACCTTAGCCATGATTTTTAACCCCCATTTCAGGGTTTTGCTGCACTAGTAAACCTAACTAGGTAGAGCAGTATTACTTTCTACAACCTGAGGCCAGCAGACTGTAGCTGTTATAAGCGTAATCTGAGTTTTAAAAAGGGAAATATGTTTACATTATTTGGGGTTTAACTATGCCTTGACAAAACTGCTACCTACTTTAAAATATTGTGGATTCTCTTCTGTACTCTTTGGTGTACTGAGGTTTTAATTGAAATACACTACTGGTGCAACCAGCTCCCCAGCTAGAATGATCTCTTTCTTTCTCCATCTTGTGGACACACATGAATGCTGCAAGCATTAGAATCTGACTCAAATACTGCTGAATAAAGAACAGCTGCAAGTTCCATGTGAAGCATCTCTCTGAGGCTAATAATAAAATTAATACTCTGGGAAGAGTTTCTTTATGATCTAAGGAGACCACCTGGATCCAGGAGCATGAGATTCTTGTAAACAGTAAAATGCACCTATTTTCTCACATTAACGCATTATGAGGAGTGACCCTTATTTTTGACCCACTCTGTCACACAGAGTGCTGTCTGAACTCTGCATGCTTCATTAAACATTTAAAGAAAAATGTCATAATAATCTACATTCCTCAATGATTAACACACTCTACTGATATGACAGCACACATTTCCACACTGTTCTGAGCTTGTGTAAGACTTGATAATATGTATCACATCACATTTTGCCTCTTTGCACTCACATTTTAAGGAACAAACCTCTATGCTATAATTTTCAGAAAGACAACTCATGGCCCATTTTTGCACCAGTTTATTTGTACTGTTGTTTTGTGGGGCATTTTACTTGTTGTTTACTGCCTGTGCTATCTATACCTGGCTTGTGGCTCTATTGGGTGCATTTGTTTGATTGTGTTGTATTTCACTGTTGTGTTACACTGCCGTACCTTAGTTTGCATTGCACTGATGTGTGTACCTCTTTTCTTCTCTCCTCCTCCCCCCTTTTTTTTGTATAATTTTGCCCTGACCCCCCAGTATACATGAAAATGAGTCAGTATCAGCTCAGTGTGTCTTCATGGTATTTATTGTACTGACTAGGAATGGCACACTGAACTGTGATAACTTGTTTATAGGTGTGTCCTGGTGGTGGGTGGATTACATGGACCTGTTTAATTGGCAAGCAAAAATGCTGACAAGGACACTGGCCCTGCTCTTATGTGGGATCATTATCTTCCACCTGGACAGCCACCAGAGATGGGAGGAACTGACCTCAGTATAATGTCTCATTCACAGGATGGCACCTCAGCAGTGCAATCCCCCCTTCCTTCATGCTGCACTAGTGTCAATATAGTGTATTATCCCAAGTTACTAGTTTATGACAAGAACCATGACCTTCTAATCTTCTGGACCTAGATGTGGATGGCATAGCTGTGCAATCTGCTGAACCACTCTCACAGTAAAAAACTGTAACTAACTAAATAAAAAAACGTATGGTCGCGAGGTATTTTTGCACTTGTTAATTGCAGGACCCTTCCCATAAATGTGCTACCACATTTCTTTGTTCAACCTTGACTGGTCCTTGTAAATGGTCCTGTAAATGAATTCCCCCTGAACTAATGTTGGCAAGTGTGGTAAACCTTTTAGAATTAAATAAATAAATATTAAGTCACTGTTTATGGCCCTTACCTTCATGATGGAATCCAAGTAAAGAAGACGGTAGATACCTTCTTTGTAAATAAACATAAGGCTGATGCTCTCTTGCTGAAAGGTGGCATTATCTGTCCACATACTCACATCCAAGTACAGATTCCAGAGCAATAGACCCTGAGGCACATTCATCTAATTTGCACCTGGATGCTGAGGAACACTGGAGTGGGGATAGGGCAGGACAATAATTGTTTTGCCATCCCTACATATAGATTTCAACTATTCACCTTTGTGTTTCAGAATGTTTTTATATAACAAATTGCTATTCTGTATTTAGCTTCACTAAGGAGATTTGCATGAAAACAAGGCCTTTGGCATTATCTTTTCCCACTGCTTGTCTTCATGAGTCCTAACCTCCTGACATCATAATCCATTGCTGTGAAAAGGATTATAGTGTATTTTTTTATATTGGATACTAGGCTTATAAGACCTTTGAGCTGAAATCTCATTTACAGGGGTTCTGCATCATTCAACATTAACAAACTATAAAAACACAATAAACAAGATTATACATAGTTAAACATAGCTATAATATGATGAACATATACAGAAATATGTGGTTCCAAATAATAATTAAGAGAAAAAGAAAAAACAAGGTTGTATAAAGTAGTAAGTGAGCAATAACTTAGTCAGAGGTCCAGAGGGTCAGCGAAAAGTGACTTTGAGTAGAAGACGCAAGAAAGTAAGCAAGGGGGTAGAATAGCAGCTTAAGACAATCATTGTTGAGGGTGGAAAAAGAGGAGAAAGAGGGTGGAGGTGCAGAAATAAGGGGGGGAGAGTAGTGGAGGTGGTTAGAAGAGGGAGAGACAGAGGTAGCGGGCAATTGGGGAGGGCACAGGGTGTGAGAGTGATCGCGTGTAGCAGGCTGGAGAGATTAAAGATCACAATCACGCTTAAAGTTCTTGCTCAACAGGTGAGCCTTCAGGATTTGTTTAAATAAGGACTTGATGGAGGACAGATAGTCAAGGCTAAGAGAGTTTAGCCATTTAGGGCTCAGTAACCAAGGACCGTTGATCTTGTGAGTCCAGTGGAAGGGAATATTTAGTGACTGACTACACACTTTTCTGGAATTCCTGTTACTGTTATGGGGATGGAGGGGGCCCAGCACCTCAGGGATGGTGAGGCCCAGGGTGGTCTTCTTGACTAGCAGGCAGACTTGGTATCTGATTCTACACTCCAGGTTGAGCAACTCTGTACAGGAGTAGAGCTCACAGGTATGCATCTGCTGGTGGGCACCTAGGAAAAGTCTACAGATTTTAGTAAGGGCCATCTTGATTCTCTGATGGACTGTGTCTGTGGCAGCACCATAGACTACCAGACCATAGTCAATAACTGACAGGACTAAGCTGTTCACTGTGAGTTTAAGGGCTTCATGTAAAGCTGCTGTATAGTGTATAGCTAGCTGGTCCTTATTCTACATGGATTTCCATCCTTGCTGAAATTTTGTTGTGCCACTGTTCAAAGGTCATGGAATGTCATTGTATCCTTCTGTGATACAACATTAGAGATGACTGGAAATCATTTTGTCCCAGCTGTTTTCT
The DNA here is from genome assembly GCA_016271365.2 of Neoceratodus forsteri. Taxonomy (NCBI): domain Eukaryota; kingdom Metazoa; phylum Chordata; order Ceratodontiformes; family Ceratodontidae; genus Neoceratodus; species Neoceratodus forsteri. Next base: position 1,117,234,781 of record CM028130.1, read on the forward strand.
CAACTCAGAACCACCATGCCCACTGATCAGTTTAATAGAAAAGTGACACCACAAGAGCGGGTGCGACCTTTTTTTACTTTCACTTTCACATTGCCGCTTTGGCTCACACTAAAATGCAATCATTGGACTGTAATGTTATTTCTATTTCTGCCCCACAAAAGTAAAACATTCATCATAAAACATTTTTGATGGGCAACCCCATGCGCAATAAATCTGAGATGCAACCTTGGGGTTTTGATTACATCAGACCTCTCAAGCTTCAGTTTTGAGGAATGATGTAATCAGAAACCCTCTGTGGCTGCATAGGCTTGTTGTGCATGGTTGCACATGCAGTATTCTCTATAAGATGTTATAGGCAAAATATTATGGCTTTATGTTTCAAGTTCCAACAAGCTGAAGGATTAGATGAAGTCTGAAAGACAACAATCCTGCTTACAGACGCATGTGCTTAGTAATAAAATATAGTACCAGGGATGATAAACGCAAACTAAAAATAATGCCATAACAATCATAAACTGAACTTTGTCCATATGTTAAGGGTTTTTGATGTTTTCTTGTGGTTGGATTTGTAAGTAAGTCAAAACTGAAGACAGGGTGTGCAAAGGGCACATAAGGTTTTGTGAAACTGAACATGAACAGAAAACCAGACTTTGCCATTTTGTTTTTGTATTGTACATACCATATTTTACCCTCTGGGTTTTCTAGAAGCAAATCAGCAAAAGATTTCATGGATTATAAAAGTACATTTTGGGCTGACATCAGCTTACTTTGCTGTGACCTGGGAGACTGTGTTTTACAGGAGAGACACCTAAATTCCACCTTTGGGCTGGTTGGGAGCCTTGAACATCAATGAGAGGAAGGAAAAAGTCATGGACTTGTCATAGCAAATGACAAACACTTTTTTTCATGGAAAATACTACAAATCATGGTGTTATTATGAAACATGCCAACAATTGTGGTATCGTCCTGGCAAATGTTAAAAATCATGGTATTTTTTTAATTTTTTACACAGGTACAGTCCTATGTAGAGGTTTAATAAATGACCACTTATTTGAGTGATAGTCAGCCATGCAGTAAGACAAACCTTAGCACATAGCCATGTGCTGTGGTTTAATCAATCATACTGCTCTTTTGCTGTCTGACAGAGGTCTTTTAAGTTTGCTGTGGTAGTTGTGCAAGCTCAAATGTCACATAGAATCACCATAATGCTAAAAGAAGATGCTAATTATTGTCACAGTCACCTATAGCAGTTTTAACCACTCCTGATGAAGCACAGAAATGTGCCATGAGGTACCAGGATCAGTTATGGCTGAACAAAGAAATGTGGAGCCAAGTACCAGGACCCATTATGATTAAAAAAGAAATGTGGTACCAGGTACCAGGACCAGTCAAGGTTTAAGAAAGAAATGCAGTACCAGGACCAGTCATGGCTGAACAAAGAAATGTGGTGGCAGGTGTAGCAGGAACAGTCATGGTTGAACAAAGACATGTGGTACTGAGTACTAGGACCAGTCATGGCTGAATATAGAAATGTGGTACCAGGACCAGTCATGGCTGAATATAGAAATGTGGTAGCAGGACCAGTCATGGTTGAACAAAGACATGTGGTAACAGGTACCAGGATCAGTCATGATTGAACAGTGTAGCAGTAGGTACCAGGACCAGTCAAGGTTGAACAAAGAAATGTGGTAGCAGGTACCAGGACCAGTCATGATTGAACAAAGGAATTTGTTGCCAGGATCAGTTATGGCTGAATTGTGGAATGTGGTACCAGGTATCAGAACCAGTAATGGCTGAACAAAGAAATGTGGTATCAGTTACTAGGACCAGTCATGTCAGAACAAAGAAATATGTTGCCAGGATCAGTGATGGTTGAACAACGAACTGTTGTACCAGATACCAGAACCAGTAATGGCTGAACAAAGAAATGTTGTACCAGATACCATAACCAGTAATGGTTGAACAAAGGAATGTGGCACTAGGTACCAGAACCAGCAATGGTTGAACAAAGAAATATGGTGCCAAGCAGCAGGACATCATGATTAAACAAAGGAATGTGCTACCAGATACCAGGACAATTCAATTGAGATTTATTTCACCAGGAAGAGGATCCATTGAGCAAGCTCATTTTCAGGGAGGTCTGGGATAGGACAGGATACAGTACAAGTTAGTACAGTAGACTGAGTACAGTAGAATACAAAAGGAAAGAGATGCAATTAAAATGCCATGGTTGAGGGACTGTGTATATATTATACTTCAGAACTATCTATACTATATACAGTAATATGGAGAATCTGTTTATATTACAGTATGGAAATACAGACTAGACAAAAGAACTTTGATGTAGATCTTGCGAAGAGTCGAGAGTATCTGGTACACCTGTACTAGGTAATCACAAATAATATTCTTCTGATAGGACATAATGTCTGAGGATATCTAAGCTGCACATATATACAAATATATGCATTTTTAAAATGGCTGGGTATGTAGGTACTTCAATGTTAATGATTATTGTAGTTATAAAAACATAGTTCTTTGCATACATTTTCTAGAAGTGATTTAAAGGCAGCTAAGCTTACTGAGTTGGTACATTTGAATGTAATTTGCATATTGTTCCATGCCTTAGGGATGCTATTACTGATGGCTGACTTACCATAAAGGGTGACGTACCTAAATGTTTCTAGTAGCATATAATTGCTCCTTCTTAGAGTGTTATTACTGTGAGAGAAGGAAATAATTTATTTAGTTTTTGTTTACCGGGTAAGTACCATAGCCAAGACATGACTATTTTCAGGTATGACATGGGAGATTACAATAGGTAGGCAGGGAATGACATTTGATATCAGGAAGAACAAGATACAGAGCAACACAGTAATTGAACAAAGCATGAGTAGGAACAAGATTAGACAAATTACATGATTTGCAGCAGTACGGGTCTGTAGTTCACTAACATTAACAACAATTTATGGTTACGAGCATGTGTGGTAAGCACAACTGGGTTAAGAGCAGCTAAAGCATAACCGATAGAGACATAAGAGCTTAATAACATAACCAGGTGGGTAGGCCGAGAAGGGAGTAGTTTGCAGCAATGGAGAGTGAGGTGAAGCCTGAAAGCAAAAATTCAGGGGGGTTTGAAGCAGGCACAGGAGACCTGACTGAAGAGGAAGTTTCGATAGTTTGTTTTAAACTGGGCATGGCTGTGGCCGAGTGAGAGAAAGTGAGGGTTCCTTTGTTAGATTTACATCTCAGTGTTTTCAGCAGCGATTTGTCAGATGATCTGAGGCCATGAGAGGGACAGAGGAGTTAGTAGGGAGGCCAGTGATCCAGGATTTCTGTTCTTATAACATTGTCCATCAGGAGCCAAGGGCAAAGGTTCAAGCCGATGCAGGGGGTAGCCAATTTAAGTCTGCATAGAGTTGACAGCAGTGTTTAGACCAGGGTGAGGCAGAGGCATACCTACAGATGCTGTTATAGAAGGTATCCACTTTCTAAGGAGAGTGGTGGATGAACTCAAATAAGTGACTACCCATAGGATAAGGACTGGAGCAAGATCCCATGGGCTATGGCTAATCTAGCTGGTCTCCTAAGGGTGTAGCTGGTTTTATAAGCAGCATCAATTTTTGCATTGACTGATTTACAGGAAGATGTCATATGCTTTTCAAAGTTGAGGTTTCATCAAGGTACTCAAGACACTTGAAAGAGTGTACAGGTTTGAGAGCATGCCATCATGACCAGATACTTGAAATAGATCACGACTGTTGTTTAAATTGACTGTTGAACCAAACAACATAGTATGCTTTTATCAACATTAAGGATTAGTTTATGAAAGTAAAGCCAGGATTGAATAGACCTAAAAGCAGTGGTAAGGGTCTGGTTTATATGGTGTGTATTCTTATCATTACAATACAGTACCAAGTCATCTGCATAAAGGATAGCTGAGCAGTCGGGACTGTTTGATGAGATGCTGTTGATAAATAAGGAGAAAGTGGGGTCCTAATATTGATTCTTGAGGAACACCTAGATTGATTGTCTTTGGGCTGGACACAGTGGAATTGAATCTAACAAGCTGTGTTCTTTTCAATAGATAGTTATTAAACCAGGCAACTGAGTTAGGTGAGAAACCAAGAGCTAGGAGGCTATCTAGTAGAGGGGATGGTCAACGAGGTTGAATGCCTTTGTGGTCAATAAAACTGCACCCATGAGGTGGCCACTATCCATAGCAGTTAAAGTATCATTTGTAAGGTGCAGCACGCGCAGAAGGTGCTATACCTCTCTGAAAGCCATACTGAATTGGCGAGAGAAGGTTATATTTAGTCATGAATTCAGTAACTTGAATTGATACTAGCTTTTCCATTATTTTACTTAGTATAGCTATTGGCTAAAAATTAGCCAGTTCTCTTTTATCACCTTTCTTAAAGACCGGGGTGATTCTGGCCATTTTCCATACATCCAGGACAACTCTATTGCAAAGAAAGAATAAGTTCAGGGAGATACTGTGGCAATTTATTAGATAATAAATTTATAGGCCCATATATATAAAGATTTTTGAGTCTCCTCATGGCCAGCAATGTCAACCCTGTTGCAGTATATAAAGTACAATGGTGGGTTCTGGGCAAGGAAAATGTGATAAATTGAAGGGACCTATGAAATAAAACATCTATTTAGGTGAATAAGGGTGCTGCGACTATAAATCAGGTCAGCATAATCCAGTACAGGAAGGAATGTGACTTACATCAGCCTTTTCCTGACATCTAATGGAAAACATGTCTTGTATCTATAGAAAAAAACCTATCATGTTCTTCGTTTTTGTAGATATTTTGATATGAGTAGTAAAGGACAGGCGCTGGTCAAGCCATACACTGAGGTATTTGTAATTATCCACTACTTCAACAGATTCACCCAGTAACATAGAAATGATGGGGAATATGTAGAGAGGCTGCCCTGTTTGTCGACTGGAAAAGCATGACTTTTGTCTTTTCAAATTTAAAAGCAATTTGTGTGAGAAAAGATTCACCAGTAAGAAATTAAACTCAGTTTGAAGGTCAGTATAAACACTGTCAAGGGTTGGTCTGGATATATACAGGACTGTGTTATCCAAGGAAAAAGTGCAATTTGGCTTTGTCAATATTTCTATTGAGGTCATTAATATAGATTGCAAATAACAGGAGACCCAAGAGAGAGCCATGTGGTAACCTCTTGGCAGCGTTGCTAGGGAGAATTCCCTCTCTGCTTTGATTTGTTGTTTTCTATTTGTGAGGTAACTTGCAAACCATGAGAGTGCAGAGACATTCAGGCCACTCTCTTTTACAGTAGTTTATGTAACAGTATATTATGATCTACTGTGTCAGAGGCATTATATAGGACTACAGCAACTCCTGGCTGTTTGCAATCTAATGTGGTTAGCCAATCATTAGTGACCTTAGCTAATGCTGATATGGTACTGTGCTAGGGTCTGAATTCAGATTGCATAGGATTTGTACGGTTAGTATATTCCAGGTAATTCTTAATTGGACATAAATTTTTCCAGTAATTTGGCTAAGATAGGAAATAAAGATATAGGTCTATAATTATGTAAGTTGCCTTGATCTTGGGCTTTGAAATGAGGTATGATATGGGCAGTTTTCCAAATTGCAGGAAGTTCATTGTTGGCAAGTGACAGGTTAAATACAGTAGGTGGGTTATTGGTATTGTGAGTTGGTAATAGCCAATTCTAAGGAATAAGGGGTCTAACCCATCAGTGCTGGTACTTTTATGACATCTAAGCTAGCAGTAAATCTTCTACCTGCTTAAATGTTACAGGTTGGAAGGAAAGTGGGTTGATTGGCCTTGTTTCACTATAATTATTGTCTGAGTTTTGGGAAGGAATATTATACTGTGCAGCAGCGGAACTGTCAAATGCCAGTCCTGTTGCGGCAAAATGTAAATTTAGTTTTTCTAATATAATTTTCCTATTTGATATTATTTTACATTGCCAATCAATCCTGATGGGGAGGGAGGGGGAGTTTTTTGGCCTTCAGTATCCTTAAATACCTTTCAGACTTTGGCTGCATTATCCTTTGAGCTGTCCAAAGCGTTAAGGTAGAAATTTGATTTAGTTTCCTTATATGTTTGGTACATGAATTCCTCACTTTCCTAAAAGCTATACAATTGGTTTCTAACTTAGTACATCTAGCTGTCACTCAGAGGCCATCCCTAAGGTGCAATGCTCATTTTAGGGTGCTGTTAAACCATGGGCAGGAAATCTTTTTGACCCTCTGTTTTATCAGAGGGGCATGCCAGTTTATAACTTCCAGCATCAACTCATTGAAAAGGGAGATTGCTTCAACTGCTGCAAACTTATGGTACTCAGATCAGATAGGAAGTTGTCTATATTCAGTTTGGAAATTTCCTTTTGGTGATGAATTTTATATGTCTGTGCTTTATATTGCCTCTGACACAGGCGACTACGTTATTCATTTATTTATTCATTTATTCATTATAAATTGGGTTTATAGCATTTGAGTCAGAGACTCATTTACAAAGGCACCTCATTGCAGGGAGGGCAGACATCAAGACAGTTATTATAGTGCAGATTAAAACAGAGGATAACATTACAGGTTCATTAAAAGGAACATTTAACATAGGTACACTTAGATTACATAATATAGTAGTTTGTATGTTACTTAGGTTACATAATGTTACAAAACTGTGAGTTACAATAATGGATATAGTAGGTCCTCAGAGAAGATAGCGGGTTACATCCCAATTTGGACCTAGTAGGGAAGGAGTGGGTCTGGTGGAGGGAGAGACTGTCCAGTGGACATTGACGAGCCAGGTGCAAGGCAGGCAGGTACCACAGGTTACAACAGGGGTTTGTTGTACCTACAACAGCAGGTATTAAAGATATGGTTCGAAGGGCTGTTTTGTAGCTCTTGGTGTTTTCAGATTCTGTCCAGAACAAAGTGGTTCAAGTCAGGACAGACAATACCACCACAATGTGGTACATCAACAAGCAAGGGCACTCGGTCTTCAGCCTTGTGCACCGAAGCAATGAAAGTTGTGGTCTCTGGCCTACTCCTGAACACCTCCTGATAGCGGTTCTCCCAGGAAGGACAATGTCCTGTTGGCACGCCTCAGCCAGAATTTCTCAGGGCCATCACAGAATGGGCTCTGAATCACAAGTGCTGGGGTCCTCGTTTGCCAGATGGGGCATCCTCAGATAGATCTTTTACGCAGCCCCAGACAACCATCAACTTCCTCTTTTCTGTTGCAGGCCTCAGTACTGGGCTCAGTCCCTCTGGGCGCCTTTCTGTTGGACTGAAAGGGAAGTTCCTGTATGCCTTTCCTCCCTTACTCTTCTTTTCAGGGTACTAGTAAAATCAGATCTCAACCTTGCAGAGTGATTCTGATTGCCCCAGATTGGGCCAGACATCCCTGGTACCCTCTGCTTCTGTCCTGGCAGTCCACCCTGCCCTGAGCCTCCAGGGTCCCACGACTTACTGCCTGTGCACAGGGGAGAGTGTGGTATCGGGACCTAAATCCCTCCACCTCAAGGCTTGGCTCTTGAGGAGCTAGAATTGCTGACTTACACCTTTCTCAAGGTGTCATGGATATTTTAAAGGCTTCTAGGAAGCCTTCCACTAGAGCCACTTATAATTCTAAGTGGAAGAGGTTTTCCATCTGGTGCTCTGAGGAGGCAGATTATCCCAGAATCTGCTGATCTTCCCATTCTTCTGGAATATTTGGTCCATCTGAATTCCTAGGCCTTAGACCAGCTACCCTGAAGGTTCATCTGGCAGCTGTCTCTGCTTTTGTGTCAGAGGAAGCCTCCTCCCTTTCTTCTCACTCTGTGTTCTCCAGTTTTTAAAGGGTTACTTCATACTAACCCTCCTTGGGAACCAGCTCCATGGGACACCTGAATATTTGCATTGCTCAGTTAATGCAACCCCCTTGAGCCTCCTGTCTTCAGCAGAGCTCAAGTATTTAACTTGGAAAACCGCTTTCCTAGTAGCTATCACCTCTGGCAGACGTGATAGTGAGTTACAGGCCCTGTCAGTGGAAGAAGATTTTATCTCTTTCCACAGAGATAAGGTAAGTCATAGGACTAATAGAGATTTTGCCTAAGGTGGTTTCTGATTTCACCTGAATCAATCTCTCTCTCCCAGTATTTTTCACTGAGCATTCTTCCTCAGGTGAGAGGAGACTGCACAGCTTGGATGTCAAAAGAGCCTTAAGCTACTATTTGAGCGCACCAGAGGTCATAGGTTGAACCTCCAACTGTTTCTTACCTATGGCGAGGTTGGCAAAGGAAAACCTGCCACTAAGAGAACAACTGCAAGGTGGATTGTTTCTTGTATCCAATTCTGTTATCAGAAACTAGGTAGAGTACCCCCTCAGGATTGAGGGCCCACTCACCAGAGGGGTACAGCTGCGTCTCTAGCGGCTGCTAGGACATTCCCATTCTGGAGATTTGTCAAGCTGCTACTGGAAGACAGTTCACACCTTTACCAAGCATTATTCCTGGATGTCCAGTCCAGGAGAGATGCTCGGTTTAGCACAGCTGTGCTTCAGAGCCTATTTCCTAAGTGAGTTCTGACCCTCCTCCATGGAGGTACTGCTGTTAATCTGCTAATGTTATAATAGCAAGACTTCATGGTGTTTGAAGAAAAATTACTCACCTTAGTAATTGCTTTTCTTCTCATGGACTTGCTATATATAACCACCCTCCCTCCTGCCCCTCTCAGAACCTCTACTTGGGTAGGGGTGGCGAATTGGTGCAAACACTGTGTCATGCCACTGTAGTTATCCCTTTACCCTCTTTCCTTTGGGTTAGGGATCTGGTTGCTTTCATTTGGTTATTATATTGCCCCTTCCTGGACTTGAGTCTTGGGGAAGGGGGTTCATAATGTGCTTGTCAAAGGGTGGTAAAAGCGAACCATAATACCATCAATTTTTGTTATTATGGTTCTGGGTGTTTCTTTGTTGTTTATATTGTTGTTACTACTACTAGTAGGTAGCCATGGGCTGGGGTAGTTTTTCCACACAGACTTTCTGTTCTTTGATGTTAGCTTCAAAGATCTGACAGTTTCACTTGAAACTGCCAGATAGAGCTTTGGGCACAGCGCCTGCTGGCTGCAGAACTCCAGATCCTCTGGAGTTAACTCCTTCCTCTCCGGGGCAGTTCAGCTGCAGTGGCTGACTGCTAATGTTATAATATAGCAAGACTCCATGAGAAGAAAAGCAATTACTAAGGTGAGTAATTTTTTCTTACCTTCTCCTGTCGATGGCACATGAGCTATTCACTCCATCGTCAACGTTGGGATCTCTTCCGTCGATGGAGCATCCATTCCATGCTCCCTCGTCGTCTGGCCTCGTTCCCCCATCGACGGAGCATGTATTTGCTCATAAAACAAGACGTTCTGATGTTTTATCCTTAACAAAGGAGGACACATTAACGTCCAACATCAAAGGGTAACCCCTTTATTCATATGGGGACCTCAGGTCACAAAATATTGGATTAATGCCCACTATGGAAGTGTAGAGCCAGCCTCCTTTGGTATCCATGGGGCGGCCCCCATTCAGATTTCATCATTTCAGGTGCCCTCCCATTACGTGAGACCCTGGGCTTTATTTTGAGGCACGACCAGACCCTTCAATAATTTCTTTATCTTCAGTAACACCAACGTTACAATGGGTTCTCAAAACCAAGAGGTGACATTACCACTCTCTCAACTTCCTGACATGGAACACATTATTAATAATATAGTACTACAGTCACTGGGGTACTGTCCTCCACCGAATAGACCCCATCCTCTGAAACCATGACTCCACCACCTACTAATAGACTTCACTCTGACTTAAAAACCTCCCCTTCTTCATTTCCTCCACTTATAGAGGACTACTATTTGGAAAACGAACCAAACATGATGGAGGATTTTTCAGAGGATATTCATGAGGATGACTTCCCCCAATATAGAATTTCAGGGGCAAGACTCACCATTTTCTATAGCATCATCATTTGAAGAAAACTTGGAACAACCTGCTAGGGCCATCTCACCACCAGATGGCCCTCTTTCTCAGACATGATGCTCCAAATCCAAAAATTATGGGTTTTGCCACTCTAGGAGCAAGATAAACAAAGAAGAGATATGGCAGAATACCTTGAACTCCTGGAAGAACCAGTTCTAGTGGTACCTCCGCTTGTATTTACTTACCAAAATATATTGCAGATGCTTGACGTCAGCCATCAAACACACCAGCTGTTCCATCGAAAAAACGGGCACTTACCAGGTCTCCAGAACCATCATCACTTATCCCCGATCCTGTCAGCTGACTCCGTAGTAATTACAGTGGCTCACGATCGTACAAAAAAAAAAATACCAGCTCATCACCTCCTAATAAGGAGTCCAAACGCTTGGATTACCTCGGCAAGAAAGTATTTGCCTCAGGTACTATGAATGTCAGGATTTTAAATTATGTGGGTCACATGTTAAAATACCAGAGAACATTAGGCAGTTCCGCACTGGATACCATTAAGAACTCGCCTTCCTCTCTTGAAAAGGAACAATTATTACAGACAGACACTACCATTACATCACTATCCAGACACCTCCTTAGGTCGGGTTATGAGGTAGTGGACACGTCAGCAAATGTCTCTGCCACAGGCATTACCCTTCGCCGCCATGCATGGCTGTGAATCTCTGGTCTGGCATCAGACATACAACAAAAGGTAACTAATGCCCCATTTTGTGGAGATAAATTATTTGGCCCCGGAACACAAATCATTTTAGATGATCTCCAAGCTTCCGACCATCAATTACATACAGTCCAAGGTATGTACCACACACACAGTAGACAATATACCTACCAAAACAAAAGGGGAAACCATTACAAATCCTTGCGCAAAAATACTGTTAGAGGACCAGGCCAACCAACAAAAGGGATAACCAACACCGCCCTCCACGTGCCTCCCTCAGGAGGCGGTACCCCAGGTTCACAGTGACTTACCAGGGCTGGACCCCAGCCTCCTTGATCAGGCCTCGGAGGCTGTATGGGATCATTTTGGCCTTCATTTAGAGGCCTGGAAAAAAATAACACTTGGGTACTCCAGATTATTCAAACTGGACACATATTGGACCTAAAAGAAATATCATAGCTTGGCAGAAGGAACCAGGAGAAAGGACTGCTGTGTGACTGAACTTCTCTGCTGGGACTAAAGTAGAAGAACTTTTGTATTTGGACCTTTAATTTAGGGTAAAAAAACTAACATACAAAAAAAAAAGTGTGTGTTTGGGTTAACTGAACTGAATGGGTATCTGAAGAGTTATCTAGGTGTAAATCTCAGGTGGCTGAAAGGACTTAACTGCTGTGAGGTTTAAATTACTTGTAGAAAGATCTGGTAAGTAGGGGGAGTGGCTTAGCTAGAAGGAAGCTACATTTAAAGACTGCCTTAGAAAGTTTCAGCTAATAGCTTGGCAGAAGGCACCAGGAGAAAGGACTGCTGTGTGACTGAACTTCTCTGCTGGACTATATTGCCTCCTTCCTCCTCTCCACTCAAAGCTAGTTCTATTTTATAGGCACAGGATTTGACTGACAAGGAACTTCCTGTTTAGGGGCAGGAAGTGAGATCACAGAACCACCAAGGACCCACCATCCTAGAAGGGCAAGAGTAGCTCTCTGGCCCCTCTAGCTGCTGGAGGTCTGCTCTGAGCAAGTAAGTGGTCTACTGAAATATAGGATATTCTTGTCTCAGAACAGGACAATCAGGAGCTTAAAGGGCACACAGGCAGAAAGTAAGGAGAGAGAGAGAAAAAAACAGAGGAAAGAGTAAGGATTACAAACAATTAAGGGGCCAGAAATAAGACATGATTGGAGTGGTGCAGTGCAGTGGCTGTAGAGCAGCAGTCTTCCGGGAGATGTTCTGGAGGATGCGGTGTTGTCCCATCTGCAGGCACCTCTCTGGGCTGAGGAGGAAGTTGCTCATCTCAGGCTGAGTTGGCCAGGATTTGTGGGACCTCCTCTTCCATCCAGGGACCACCAGTGCCACTGCCGTTGCCTCAGAGGTTGCCAAGAAAGAGGAGCGGCTGGACCACAGTGGGCTCAGGGAGGTGAGGGTGGTGGAACAGAGGCACATCCCTCCAGTTGTACCTCTCCACAATTCCTATGCCATTCTGGCAAAGTGTGGTTCCTCTATGGAGGCACCCACAGTGGAGACCAAGTAGGATGCTGGGAACCTCCACAAAGGAGACCCACAGGAGGGTGGCAGGGGACCCTGCAGGGGAAGGAAACAACTCCTGGTGGGGGACTCCATTGTTAGGAAGGGGAGAGGGAGGTAAGGTGCCTGCCTGGCGCCATGGCTTGGAGGGACAGGGAGCAAATCCTCAGGATTGCCGGAGCAGCTGCACAGGGGAGGGAGCTGGATGTCATTGTCCACCTAGGGACAAATGACCTGGCCAAGAAAGGGATTAGAGGAGTGCAGGAAGAGTTTGTGGAATTGGGGAGGGGCCTTAGTCAAGTAGCACGCACAGTAACCTTCTCGGAGGTGCTACCCATCTATGGCATAGGAGAGACTAGGGTGTTCCGCACCATGGGATTCAATCAATGGTTGAAAACTGGTGTGGAGCTCAGAGATTTGGCTTCATTGGGGACTGGGGTCCACCTGGAGTGATGCAAGCCTGTACTGGCATGATGGGCTGCATCTGTCCGGGAGGGGAACCAGGATCCCAGGTGAGAGGTTTAATGCTCTATTGGCAAGCTTTTAAACTAGCCAAGGGGAGGCACTGGAAAGGAGCAGGAAAATCCTAGACCCCCCCCCAAATAATCACGGTAGTAAGTGCAGCAAACACCAACATAGAGGTGTCGAGAGGGAGAAGGGAAGAGGTAAATGGAGAAAGTGACAAAGACAAGAAGGACGGGGATGGGGCAAAAGGGAGTAAGACCATCAGGAAATGTAGGGTAATGAGTACCAATGCCCATAGTCTGGGCAACAAGCTCCCTGAGCTGATGGCCTTAATGGAAGAGGGATGCCTGGATATCGTAGCAGTCACAGAAACATGGTACACAGAGAACCATGACTGGGATGTTAACATACCAGAGTACATAACCTACAGGAGAGACAGGCAGGGGAGAAGAGGGGGAGAGTAGCTCTCATGTAAAGGAAGGGATAAAAGCAACTGAACAAAAGAGTAAACAGGAGGAGAGGAGGCACACTGGGTCACCTGGAGACTGGAAGGGCACCACAATCCACACAGGATTAGTATTGACCCCCATGTCAGGGGAAGGAATGGACAAGGATATGATAGAAGGCATTCTTAGAATGGCAGAAAGGAGATACTGTTGATGGGAGACCTGAATATGCCAGATGTTAACTGGAGCACATTTGCTGCAGCCACATCCAAGAGCAGGGCCATTCTTGATGCCCTACAGGTGGCAGGCATTAGACAGCTAGTTTCGAACCCACTCGTGAGGAGCAATCTTAGACCCGTATCTCAAACGGGGTAGTGAGAGGATCTCAGATCTAGAAGTGGGTTGCCATCTGGGGACAAGTGACCATCAAACAGTGTGGTTCACGTTAAACTCAGCTACAGAGTCAAGCCACACAAAAGTGAGGGTACTAGACTTTAGGAGGGCTGACTTTGGCAAGATGGGAGAGTGCCTCCAGAAAGCAGTAGCAAACAGAGAAGGAGGTGTGGAGCAACAATGGGAATTATCAAAACTGCAATCACAGAGGCAACAAGCCTTGTGTGTGAAGCAAATGAACAAATCAAAGCGAAAGAAAAAGCCACTATGGTTCTCAAAAGAGGTGGCTGTGAAAGTCAGGAAGAAAAGATAGTATTCCGAAGTATAAGGAAAACAGAAGGAGCAGGACAGAGAGCTGTACCATTTAAGGCAGAAGGAAGCAGGAGGAAGTCAGAATAGCAAAGGCCAAACTGAGGGAAAAGATCGCCAACTCAGTTAAGAAGGATAAAACCTTTATAGGTACATCAGCGGAGCCGAGAAAGACAAAGGGAGGGATAGTGGGGCTGAATAGAATGAACGGTGGGTGGGCAGAGAGGGACAGTGAAAAAGCAGGAATACTGAATGAATATTTCTGCTCAGTATTCTAAAAGAGGAGGGGAAGTGCCTCATCCAATTAACAGAAGCACTCTTGATAGGGAAGGTCGATCCCAGTCCTTTCACAAGAAGAAAGGGTTCTGCAAGAACCCTAAAACTGAAGGTGGACAAAGCAATGGGTCCTGATGGAATTCACCCCAGAATTCTAAAAGAATTAAGGAGGAACTAGTGAAACCACTGGCTACTCTTTTTAATAAATCATGGGAGGATGGTGGTACCAGAGGACTGGAGGAAGGCGGATGTGATTCCCTTCACAAAAGTGGGACCAAGACAGAGGCAGGAAACTAAGACCTGTCAGTCTGACCTCTGTGTAGGGAAAGTGATGGAGTCACTTCTGAAGGAAAGAATAGTTGAGTACCTAGAGGCCAGTGGAGCACAGGACCCAAGGCAGCATGGATTCACACGGGAAGGTCAAGTCAGACAATCTAATAGATTTCTTTGACTGGGTGACCAAAGTAGTAGACCAGGGAGGGGCTGTGGACATGGCCTACCTAGACTTTAGCAAGGCATTTGACACTGTCTCACACAAAAGATTAATAGTCAAATTAACCAGCCTGGGAGTGGGACCCAGGGTGGTAGCCTGGATAAAACATTGGCTGGACAACAGGACACAGAAGGTAATTGTAAATGGAGTCCACTCTGAAGAAAGGGGGGTTACTAGTGGGGTACCACAGGGTTCAGTATTGGGTCCAGTTCTTTTTAATGTCTTCATCAGTGACATTGCAGAGGGACTGGAAGGAAAAGTATGCCTTTTTGCAGATGACACAAAGATCTGCAACAGGGTTGATACACAAGGAGGCGTGGAAAGGATGAAAACGGACTTGGCAAGATTGGAGGAATGGTCAGAAGTATGGCAGCTAGGATTCAATGCAACGAAGTGCAAAATAATGCACCTGGGAAACAAGAACCCAGGGGAAGAATACACAATGGGTGGGGAGGTAGTAACAAACAACAAAAAGGAAAGGGACCTGGGGATAATCATATCAGGACGACCTTAAGGTTAGCAAGCAATGAGAGAAGGCAGTAGGGAGGGCTGGGGTATACTGGGATGTATAGGAGAGGCATCATCAGCAGAGAAAAAGGAAGTTGTTATCTCTCTGTACAGACAGTTGGTGAGACCCCATCTGGAGTACTGTGTCCAGTTCTGGAGGCCCCATCTCCAAGGACATACAGGATAGAGGCAGTCCAGAGGAGGGCAACTAAAATGGTGCAGGGTTTGCAAGAGAAGCGGATGAGGAGAGACTAAAGGAGCTTAACATGTGTACCCTTGAGGAAAGAAGGGAGAGGGGACATGATAGAAACTTTAAAGTACCTCAGTGGAATCAACAAAGTCCAGAGGGTAGCATCTTTCTGAAAAGAGACTTGCAAGAACAAGGGGACACAATTTGAAGATAGAAGGAGGCGATTCAGGGCAATGTGAGGAAGTATTATTTCACAGAGAGGGTAGTGGATGCATGGAACAGCCTTCCTGAGGAGGTTGTGGGGTCTAAAACTGTGGGAGAATTCAAGAATGCATGGGACAGACATAAGGCAATTCTTGTGGGGGGTAGGAAGAAATAGGCTGTTGGTTAACTAGGATCTGAGGCCTATCCTGTAGGTAGGGAAATGGGCAGACTAGATGGGCCTAGTGGTCCTTATCTGCCGTCAAAGTCTATGTTTCTATCACCGTATTTTCCTCCAAGAACAGTCCATTACCCTCCAGAGTACATGACCATTTTACTGGAGGAAGTACAGGCCCTACTTACAAAGCAGGCCGTTGTCCCAGTCCCAGTACAAAAACATCACCAGGGATTTTATTCCCATTTTTTTTCTAGTACCCAAGAAAAAGGGGGATCTCAGACCTGTACTAGACTTGGATCCACTGAACAAGTACATCCAGTACAAACACTTCAGGATGATCACATTGGCATCAGTCCTGCCATTATTAAGACAAGGGGACTGGATGTGTTCCTTGGACATGAAGGACGCATATCTTCATATTCCCATTCATGCAGCCCATCAAAAATACATCAGATTCCAAATATTGGAAAAAAAATTACCAATTCAGAGCCCTGCCATTCGGCCTGTCCTTGGCTCCCCGCATCTTTACTGTGGAGGGGTTGTGGGATAACAGATGAACCAGACACCGAACTTCAGGTTCAACACACAATCTCTGTGTGATGTTTATTCAAAATACAAGAAATAAACTTCTGCAATGGCATATTTCTTCTTCAGTACATCAGTTTGCAGCAACAGACTATGAATGTCTTTTCTCTGCACTTAGCCAGCACCTATTGACACTGATCACTGATCCAGTTCATTAGTTGAGATGTAGCCACCACTCCTATGCAGGCCCTATTTGCTTGTGAGTGGGGCCCCAAAAAGAAAAAAAAAACAAGCTATAGACAAAGAATCTTAGTGCAGAATCACTGAAAGAAGGGTTACCCCAAAGGGCATTGGCAACAAATCAAACTTCAAAGACATATAACATCATATATACTTCCATAATGAAATGCATCATGGGATATATGCAAATCATCATGACATTTCTTACTTAAGTTTGCAACAGTATAAATGCATTTTAAATAACATAACTAGGTTAACATCTAATAGTCACCTAGTACTTCTCACCATTATCAAAACACCAAGTGCCATGGTATTTTCAACATTTACAGGTTTCATAAACATAAGGTATATACATTAAGCTGTTTTATAACATAGTGCTATTACATACTAAATCAACAATGATAAACACAAGCTGTTTTAAATGTGCTTGGAGGTCACTGCAATACTTCCCTGTATGAGGACCTGAGAGAGAAAAATGAAAATTAAAGAGGACACTGTAGCATAGTCAAGGGAGGAAGGGGTGCCTACAGGTGGCCAACCTTATGGACTAGAAATAGTAAAGGATAGATTAGGCTTAGAAAATAGAAGAACTGTTGCAACAAACTTTAGAAAAGGTTGGTCCTCAAGAGTGGCAGGAGTTCCGGTTACATTTACCAAATGCCTGGCAGTGGTAGCAAGTACTTTAAGAAAACGAGGACACTACATATTTCCATACCTCGACGATTGTACTGTGCTTTTATAAGCCAAAGAGCAACTGCTATCCTCTCTGTCGGAGACCCTTCAGTTGTTCAGGATCAAGGATTACAGTAAACTGGCGAAATCCAGTCCTCACCCATCCCAGTCTCCCAATACATAGAAGCGTTCTTGGACATGATGGTTGCCAAGGCCTTTCTCCCACTGGCACGTCAGGATGTCCTAATACAACAGGCCAGACAAATTCAGTCACAAAAAATTGCTACAGCAAGTTGCATGCTTCGTCTCATCAGTCACATGGCGGCCTCCATCCAAACAGTGAAACACACCCGCCTGAGACTACGTCCCATTTAATGGGCACTACAAGAACAGTGGTGCCAAGCCACTGGGCAGTTCTATCCTATCAGGATAACTCCTGCCCTACGACATGCACTATCATGGTGGACCCTCCATTCCAATCTAAACCAGGGCCGCCCATTCCAAATAGCTCCTCCATGACAAGTGCTAACAACAGATGCATCCCTAGAGAGCTGGGGAGCCCATTTAGGACCACATCAGGCTCAAGGCAAATGGAATGTCATTCAAGCCCAACACATCAGTCTACTGGAAATGTGTGAGTCCTTTAGCACTGCAAACCTTCCAGGCACACCTCATCCCGGGTCACCTACTGATACAATCAGACAACACCACAGTAGTGTGTTACCTCTACAAACAATGAGGCACCTACTCCCGCTCACTCTGCAGAGCAGCCATAGAAGTGTGGAATGTGGCTATACAATACAACCTAGCATTGACAGCCGCTCACCTTCCGGGCCGCCTCAATGTATTGGCGGATCGCCTGAGTTGCCAGTCCTCCTCACACGAGTGGACCCTGCACGACTTCGTACTCCAGAATCTATTCACTCGATGGGGCATTCCCCAAATAGATCTGTTTGCCTGCCCGGACAACCACAAACTCCCCAGATACTTCTCTGTTATCCCGAACACAAAGGGAAAATCTATCGATGCCCTGTCCCAAAACTGGACAGGACTCTCTTTATATGCCTTCCCTCCAATCCTACTAATACTCAAAACATTAATGAAATTACAAATCGAGTCGGCCACAATGCTTCTTATGGCCCAGACGGGCATGGTTTTCACTGTTTCAACAGCAGTCAATAACGGAACCAGTTCCATTGCCATCCAGACCAGATCTCCTAACACAAGACCACGGTTCAATGATGCACCCTACCTGAAAATGCTGCATCTTCATGCTTGGCTCCTGAAGACGCCTTCATAGACAGACTGCAAGTCTCAGAAAAGTAGCCGATGTCCTACTAGCTGCTCGCAAACCAGCTACCAGAGATACTTACAATTCCAAATGGAGACGCTTTGCGATTTGATCAGCATCCCAATCCTTGGATCCATACTCTTGCCCACTCATGAAGGTCTTGGATTACCTGACCACCGTATTAGTGAAAGACCTCGGGTATTCATCCATCAAAGTTCATCTAGCTGCCATCTCAGCCTTCAACGAACCACTTGATGGCAGCCTTTTATAGCAACACCATTTGGCAAAAATGTCCCTAAAAGGTGTGTTACACTTAAAACCACCAATTAGACGTCCCATTCCACCTTGGGATCTCAATTTTATGATAAAAAAATTAACTGCAGAACCATTTGAACCCACGGCCACTTGCGACCTTCGTTTCCTATCATGGAAAACAGTATGTGTAGTGGCTATTACTTCAGCCAGAAGAATTTGTGAGCTTCAGGCTGTTATATGCAGGGAACCTTACCTGATATTTCAAAAGGACAAGGTTGTGCTGCGCACTAACCCCTCTTTCCTTCCAAAAGTGGTTTCAGAACAGACTCTAAACCAAACTATGGAATTACCAGTATTCTACCCTGAATACGCTAACACGGGAGAATATATTTAACACACGATGGATGTGCACATCCTATGTTACTATATTGACCGGACAAAAGTCTCTCGGAAGACATCACAACTCTTCATTACCTTTCCCCAGGTCGGCAAGGTCTCCCAGTAGCAAAACGTACGCTGTCATGCTGGCTAGCCCATTGCATTACTTATTGTTATAAGAAGTACAACAAACCTTTACCAGGCCAAATCCAGCCTCACTCCACAAGAGCCATAGCGGCTACTGCGGTTTGTTTCAAAGGTGCTTCCATCACCGAAATTTGCAATGTGGCCACTTGGTCTACCATCCATACCTTTACCAGGCATTATAACCTGGGTGTTGCCTTGCCCCGCCGTACGGCTTTTGGCTGGGCAGTACTCCAAGGTATACTAACATAGTGGTTCCCCCCACTGTGACATAACTGCTTGGGAATCTCCCAGAAGTAATGACCTACTGCAGGAGACCATTCCGTAGAAGATAGTGCAGTTATGTAAGAACTTACTGTAACGGTAGATCTTAGAGGAATGTCTCTTGCAGTAGGTAGTTTCTGTCCCTCTGCCCCCCCTGCCTTCTCTAACAGGGAAATCATAAGCTGAGGACTTAGGGCTGGGACTCACTGGTACCTCGGTTTCCCTCGGACTCTCGCCTTTGTGAGCTGAACCCGGTGGGAAAGAGAGAGTAACAGGGACCACCCACTTTTTATAGGCAGAGCCAGGAAATGATGTCATGTATGGGTAGTCCCTGATAGGAGACTGCTGGAAGAAACTGCTGTGTGATAGCGCCACCTGCTGGAACCTCCCAGAAGTAATGACCTGCTGAGAGACATTCTTCGAAGATCTATCATTACGGTAAGTTCTTGTGTAACTGCACTTTCTAGGAGTGGTATGTTTTGTTCATCCACACTGACCCAATCGACCTCCCCAGCTGTGATGCACAAACCTAGCTTCCAGCGCTAAGATCTGGTGTCATGGGAGACAGAGGGTTATACCACCGGGTGAGTGGAAAGAGCTAGCTTGAGAGACGTTCCGGCAAGAATTAAGAGGCATGCCAGAAGTGTGGATGAACTACATACATCACTCGTAGAACTACTGTTACAGGGGAGTAACCTGTTTTTGCATATCAGGCTAGAATGTTATATCAGTGTATCTGTTCAGTAGCTCATATCAAGAAAAATTATTGTGCTTGATGGAAAAAAGAATCTTTGCCTTTGTATTAGTCTCTTTTTCCATCCTCATTTTAGGCAAATGATTTGTTAGATTTGCTTGGAGGGAATGATGTAATGCCAGTTATTCAGACCACACCCATTGCTAAACCAGCATCAGCAGGCGGAGAGCTGTTGGACCTGCTCGGAGACCTCAGCCTGACAGGTAGGTTCCAGACTTGCCTAACATGAGAGCTCAGCACAGGCATGGCCTTTCACCTGAGCTCTAGTCAAGGTTAGTCGCATTTTTTAAATTTACAATTTACTGAATTTGACAAAGATTATTGCAATCTGTACACAAGCTAAAATGACCTTACGAGTACAGAAATACCTTAAAAATGTTATGTTGCATCTGTCCCCACTATGGGATGGGAAGGATTGAGATCTGCAAAGATAAAGATAAACATACTAAAATTAAGAATTATAAGCCCAGTGCCCAACATGACCTGGACTAGTATTTCAAAACAGAATAATCAAATAAGTCCAAAAAGTAAGCCCAGATCTTCTTTGGATTTCTCTTCCAGTAGGCCACACCTTTGGAACTAACCTGTGTCAGTGCTAGGACCACATGGAAACTTTTGCTAGCCAGGGGCCACCCACAACAATGTTGTGTGTCAGTGTCTGTATAAACATGTGCAGCCTCATCTCTCCTCAGTTCTTTTCTTTTCCTGCCATCTGTCATCCTGGTCAGACCTGCTGAAGGAAACATTGTCAACTAACCGTTGCCATTTATCATTTATTTTATGTTTACGTGAATTTCGTCACTTTGTATTCTCTGCATGTCGCCACAAGGTTTATTTTGGTATTGTAAGTGGGGGTAAGACTTATAAGGAAGACTCCCACAAATTCAGCGTGATATTGTTTGGGCCTGTCTCACAGTGAGGATTTGTGACATTTGCAAGAGTTTCACTCGGGCCACAAGGCAACACCACAATAAAGCTGTAGAAAATATCCTCCTTAAAACAATAACTGCCATGGAAAGGGATCAGAGCTCAGCACCTGTGTCTCCCTCTGCCTTGACGAGAAATGGCCGCTGAAATTGAAGGACGGGACAAGGATGATAGACATCAAGGCCATCCTCATCACTCGAGACACAAGGACAAGCATAGCGATAAAGAAAGATCTTACTTGAGGGTTCCTGCAGTAGGTCTTCACATATAGGACTGTGCCTCCTGGCGTCGGGGTTCCAACGGCAGACTTGTAGCTAGCAATCATCAGTGGGGACCACCCTCGACATCAGGTGACGTAGCGTCAGTCCGACTATAAAAGGATCGGTCCCGCACCTGCTCTCCAGTTCTTTCCCGCCGTCGTTTGTTTGTTCGGCAGACGTGTTAGAACAGCAATCAGTTGCCCGCTTTATATTCAATGTTTAGTCTTTTTTTCTCAACTTTTTCTGCAGTTTTCGAACAAGTGTATGTCGGCTCGTCCAAAAAAGAAGTGCACCAAGTGCGGTGTTAAAATCCTGCACAGGGACGACCACTCCCAATGCCTCCTTTGCCTGGGGCCAAAGCACAACTCGGCCAAGTGTGCCATCTGCCAGGGATTCAACCAGGCCACCCGGACCAGATGCAGGCAGACCCTCAAGGCCTATTTTCTCATCTGTCGACTAGATTCTATGGAAAAGGAGTTCCAGGAACTTAGGGAGAGGTCGTTTTTGGCGGCCCCAAGGAAGAAGAAGGACAAGGAGAAGCGCCGGTGGAGGAGCCCGTCGCCACGACGAAGGCCTTCCACCTCCAAGACCGTGAGTACCACTCTTCTGGGCCCTCCATCCGCTTCTGTGGGCCGGACGCCTTCTCCCCCTCCTACCGAGGTAAGCGGGCAGATGGGAGGTAGCCATCTCTTGAGGTCTCTGTTTCTTCTGCTTCGCATAGCACTGCTGCTAAGTCGCCTACCTCTGGGCGCCCGGCCCAGACCGATCAGCCTGTCCACTGTTTCTGTGCAGCAGACAGCCCAGTCGCGACTGATAAGTCTGACAACGGACTACCTGTCGACCGCACAGTCGTTCCTACTCGCCCATCAGGCTCCCTTGAGGTCCCCGACGACAGCACGAGTGTGCTCGCTGGAGATCCTTCATCCCTGCTGGTTTCTTCGCCCAAGGATTCGCCACCTGGTCCCAACTTGTCTCTGCCTTCGGGATCGTTATCCGACCTGTCGTTGGGGTCTCTCCCAGAACTCCCCTCTTCGCCGGACTTCACTCAGACCCCGGACCTCCCTCCTCCACAAGTCCTGTCGCCGGACTGGGATCTGTTAGGCATGACCCTTGGGCGCCACTCCTGATCCCCTGCCACTTCCCAGTGGACCTGCAGCACCCCCACTTGCCGATCCTGCGGGACTCTTGGGTGGTTTTCCAGGGCCTGATCCCCATATTCTGCCACCGAATGGCCCTCCAACGGATCCTACGTATCCGTCACCGGGCAGTGTGCTGCCGACATTGGGACACCAGCGCCAGCTAATCCGGCGCGGGGTATCCGACACCTGAATATCTGGCCGCTGGGTACCTGCACCCGGATATCCACCTTTGAGGCTATCCGCTGGGGCTGCCCAGGTACCGGTACCCTTATTGGCACCACCCGACTTACCAGGGGTATTCAGGGTATCAGCCTCCTCCTCCACAGTCGCTGCCTGATCGAGAGTCGGTTCCAGCATGGTGGCAGGATGCAAGGACACAGTTCATCACTGAAATCAGACAGTCCCAACCGTTGGGGGCTGTTCCTTTACCCAGAGACCCCCCCATCCGGTCCCTCTGGGCCGAGCTGAGGGTTCACTTCCTGTGGGAGGCGCTGGGCAGGACCATTCTCTTCCCAGTGGCTTTGAGCCCTCAGATTCAGACATAGATTCGGACATTGGCCATTCCGACCCTCAGTCTCCGGTCGAAGTTCCTCCGAAAAGAATCTCTAAATCCCTCAGAGGACCCTTCATTCAGGGATTTGTTGAGAACTTGCCAGGCAGAGGAGGCTGGCCTTGTAAGAAATAGATCCTCAGCGCAAAGATTGGCTGAGCACCCTTGATATAGCGACCACAGATCCTCTACCTATCCCTCCTTGGTTGGACCCTCATGAGGACCTGGTCACTACTGTTTGGCAGCGCCCTCCTCCATCCCAGCTGTTTCCAGAAAAGCCGATAGAATGTATCCTAGGTCCCCGAAGGGATTTCTCACTTGACGTCGCACCCGAGAGCCGACTCCATGGTCATCACAGCTGCGCAAGACTGGTCGGCTCAACCCAAGCACCTGAGTTCGTCTCCACCAGACAAGGACTCACAGCAACTGGACCAATTTGATAGAAAGATCTACTCATCCACTTCTTGTCCATTACGGTCACTAAATTGTGTCCCATATGGTGGCCTTCCAGAAGGCATTCCTTGCTGAACTGGTGAGGGATCTTCAGGCTATTCCTGACGAAAACCTCAGGGCCAAGTTGTTGGACAAACTCCGTATGAACAAATCCTCTCGACGTCACGCTCTGAGTCTCGTATGAGTCCGTGGACTCAATAGCTCGGGCTGCGGCCACGGGGATCTGCCTTAGCCACCTGTCATGGCTCCATATTGCAGGTCTGGCACAAGACGTCCAGTCATCCCTTTTGGATGCACCCTTTAGGGGTTCCATCCTCTTTGGTGGTGACACAAGGATATTATAACAGGGCTGCAGAGAGCGAATGATCTCTTAGAGCGTCAGCTCGGGTCAAAGAGGCAGCCATTTCGTCACCAGAGACAGTGGAATAAGACCCAGAACAAGTGTCAAGGCAAAAGATGTGCCACTGGCTCTGGAGCTAAAAAACCCTCAGGCAAAGTTTGCGAAACCAGCCTCAAGGGCCAAAGCTCCCTTCCCCTCTGCATCCTGACTCGCTCCCCCTCCTTCCGCTATCTCCATTCCCCTCGGAGGAACCGGTAGGAGGGAGGTTCAGCCTCCACCTGGAAGGGTGGAAGTATGTCACCGCAGATGTATGGGTTCTTCAGCTCATACAACGAGGTCACTCTATCGAGTTCCTGGAGATTTCACCTCCACACCCTCCGGGAAGGTCCTTTTAGCTGTCGTGTCAGATCCCCATCATCCACCAGGAAATCTAGGCCCTGCTGCAAAAAGGCAGCCATAGAACTCGTCCCTCCAGACCAACTAGGAAGGGTATTCTACTCTCATTTCTTCCTGCTACGAAAGAAGACGGGGGATCTGCAACCTCTCCTGGATCTCAGCATGCTCAGCCTCTTTGTGGAATACAAGAGATTCCGCATGCTGACCCTTCAGGGACTCCTGCTCCTGCTCCAGTCAAACACATGGCTGTGCTCCCTGCATATGCAGGATGCTTACCTACATATCCCCATTCTCCCGGTCCGCCTCTTCCTCCAGTTCTCTTTTCAGAAGAACCATTTCCAGTTCAGGGCACTTCCTTTTGGCCTGTCCTCAGCTTCACCAAGTGCCTAGTGGTAGTAGCAGCTGTTTCTCCGCACATGGGCATGTTCCTGTTCCCGATTCAGATCTGGTTTTTTCAGCCCTCCCCAGACAGTCTGAAGGAGTCTCTCTCTCTCTCTCTCTCTTTCACTCTGGACTTGTTTGTCAAGCTGGGCATCTTGGTCAACCTCCCCAAGTCCCAGCTGGTACCCTCTCAGCTCCTCCAGTTTATTGGGGGCAGTACTGGACACATTCCCAGAGCAAGGCCTTTTTGCCATGGGATCGGTCCGAGACCTTAGCTTCCCAAGCCACTCTGGTGGCCAAGGCTCTATGGACCCCAGCACACTCTGTGCTCCGTCTCTTGGGGCTCATGGCAGCGGCCATTCCTACTGCACATGAGGGTCACCCAGTGGTCTCTTCGAATCCAGTGGGACCAACAGTTGGATGACATGAACTAGTTGGTCATGATCTCCAACAACCTGCAGAAGGATTTTTTTGGTGGCAGGATCTCACCAACCTATTAGTGGGAGCTCCTTTCCACTCTCTGGCCCCTACCCAAACCCTCACATGGACGCCTCCTATATGGGTTGGGGAGCCCATCTGAGGGACCACAAAACCCAAGGTTCATGGACCCCCCAGGAGCAGCAGCTCCATATCAATGTCCTGGAGACCAGAGCAGTACTCTCGCTCTCCAGGCCTTCCAATCGTTACTCCTCTTGGGAACACTTCTGATCCAGACAGACAACATGGCGACTGTCTAGTGTCTCAACAAACAGGGAGCACCGGTCGTACCCTCTGTGCAGGGAAGCAGTGAGGAGTATGGTACTGGGCGATTCAGCACGGTCTGTTTCTGACAGCAGTCAAGTCCCAGGCGTGCTAGCGTTCTGGCGGACAGTCTCAGCTGGATCAGTAGCCAGGGCTCACGAGTGAGAATTAAAGCAGGATGTAGTCGAAGACCTGTTTCTTCGATGGGGCTGGCCAGACCTAGATCTGTTCGCCTCCCCATTCAACGCAAAACTACCCAACTTTTGCTCGCTTGTACCCAGGCATGGTGCTTTTTGGTGAGACGCACTCTCTCTCTCTCTCTCGGACAGGGAGGTTTCTATACGCGTTTCCTCCCTTTCCTCTTATTCAGAAGGTTCTGTTGAAACTTCAGGTGGAAGGGGCCCATTTAATCCTAATCGCCCCTCTGTGGCTTCGGCAGATTTGGTTCCTGCTGTTACCACAGCTGGCTGTAGAACCACCGGTCCTTCTGCTGATAGCTCATGACCTTCTGTCTCAGGAGCAGGGCACCTTGGTACATCCAGTCTTCAGTCTCTCCACCTCCATGCATGGCACCTGTGGACATAGTGGTTTCCGCTATGGAGTTTCTTCCCAAGGTCGCTTGGGTCATGGTAGAAGCCAGAAAACCTTCTACCAGATCTACCTATGCCATGAAGTGGAAGAGATTTTCTATCTGAGCCACAGTTAAACGCCTGGATCCCTTTTCTTGCTTGGCCTCCCAGGTGTTAAGAGTACCTCGTACATCTTTCTGAGTTGGGCCTCAGTTACTCCTCCATTAAGGTCCCTCTTTCTGCGGTGTCTGCCTACCACCTCATGGTGGAGGGCAAAACCAAAACACAGCTAGAGGTTTCAGAAACTTTCTTGAAGGGTATCCTTCACATTAAACCTCCAGTCCGGAACCCCTGTCCTCCCTGGGATCTCAATTCTATGTTTGAGAAACTTACTTTACCCCCTTGTGAACCAGCAGCAAGTTGCAAGATGCGCTTCTTGTCATGGAAGTCTTTATTTTTAGTTGCGGTTACTTCAGCTCGAAGAGTTTCAGAGCTTCAGGCCTTTGTTTGCAGAAAGCCTTACTTGATTTTTCACAAGGACCAGGTGGTCCTGAGGACTAATCCTTCCTTTCTTCCGGAAGTTTTTTCGGAGACCACTCTCGAGCAGAGTGTTGAACTGCTGGTCTGTTATCCTCAGTATTCCAACAGGGGAATATCTGTTGCACACCTTGGATGTGCACCGGATCCTGAGGTACTATACCTCCCGGACTAAGGAGGTTCGTAAAGCGAACCAACTTTTGTGGCCTTTGCCCCCAAGTACCAGGGCAAGGCCATCTCGAAGCAGACTATCTCTAGGTGGCTGGCTAACTGTATTCACTACACTTACCAGAAACATGGAAAGACCCTTCTGGGGGCGGTTAAAGGCCACTCCACCTGAAGCGTGGCCACTTATACCGCTTTTTTCAGGAATGTGTTGACTGCAGAAATCTGTGCAGTGGCCACTTGGTCTTCTGTCCACACCTTCACTAAACACTACAGTCTGGATATTGCCTGGCGTAGAGCTGGTTTGACCTTGCAGTTTTGCAAGGTCTTCTATCTAAGGCAAAACCTCAGTTGGCGGATATTTTCCTCCTCCCGGAGCCTAGTCTCCAACTCCTCTTTAGACTGCTTGGTATTCAGTCCTATATTCAGTTCTGGAGACCATACCTACGTAAGGACATAGACAGGGTAGAGAAGGTTCGGAGGAGGGCAACAAAGATGGTGCATGGATTGCATCACAAGTCCTATGAAGACAGGTTGAAGGAACTGAACATGTACTCCCTGGAGGAGAGGAGGGAGAGAGGGATTTGATAGAGGCATACAAGTATCTTACAGGGAGGAACAGGGTGCAGGAAAACACTATTTTAAGCGAAAAGATGTTCCAGGACTAGAGGGCATGGGATGAAGTTGGAGGGAGGATGATTCAGAGGAAACATGAGAAAGAATTTCTTCACAGAGCGGGTGGTGGACAAGTGGAACACCCTACCAGAGGAAGTGGTGGGGCTGAAACAATCACAGGATTTAAGAATGCATGGGATAGACATAAAGGAATTCTGGAGGTCTGGGGTAAGGGGCAACAGACTTCTAGGAAAACAGACTGAACTTACAAGCTCAAATGGGCAGACTGGGTGGGCCATAGGCCCTTATCTGCCGACACTGTCTATGTATCTATGTATATGTGAAGACCTACTGCAGGAACCCTCTCGAAGTAAGATATAGCAGTTACATAAGAACTCACCATAACAGTAGATCTTTGAGAGAGGTTCCTGCAGTAGGTCTAGTTTCCCACCCAACCTTCCCCCAGCTCCTGGAAATT
Source organism: Neoceratodus forsteri (assembly GCA_016271365.2). Classification (NCBI taxonomy): domain Eukaryota; kingdom Metazoa; phylum Chordata; order Ceratodontiformes; family Ceratodontidae; genus Neoceratodus; species Neoceratodus forsteri. Next base: position 1,117,262,506 of record CM028130.1, read on the forward strand.
TTTCTTTTTCATCCTGCCTAGCCCATGGGTCTAGGTAGGGCACAAGGTCTCAGGAGTTGTTACTCCTTCCTTTCTGCTTACCTTTCTTTAGGTCTCTGGTGGAAAAGAACTGGAGGGCAGGCACGGGACCACCCCTTTTATAGTTGGACTGACGGTTACGTCACTCACGTTAGGCGGTCCCCGCTGATGATTGCTAGCTACAAGTTTGCCGTTGGAACCTGATGCCAGGGAGCGCAGTCCTATATGTGAAGACCTACTGCAAGAACCTCTCTCGGAGATCTGCTGTTCTTACGTAACTGCTATGTCTTCTTCTCCAGGAAGATCCGTGTTACTGGTAAGATGAGGTAAATGGGTTGACTCGCAAGATGGGCTGGTGTCATTTTTCAGAAATGTTATAATGCATATTACCGTGACTACCTACACAGGCTTTACCATTGACGGGGCCTGCAAGGACACATCCCCCTTCGACGCCAGCTACCAGCACATCAAAGATTCCTGCCTCTCAGCCTCCTCCAGTGTCACTAGTGCACTCTGGGGTTCCTGTCATCAAAAGAGATATTGATGATGAGACAGACTACAATCCTGATCTCATGGTTTTAGAGGAGGAGTATGAGGGGAAACAATATGTGGTGCCCCACAGTAGTTCTACCCTCTCATCCTGCAGTGAGGACTCGGTGGTGGATACCTCGAGATCTTTTCTTCAGGATCCCACTTTTCAAGCTATGATGCAGCAAATGTAGGCTGTCATGGGCTTTGCTGTGGAAGAAGATGATTCTGCAAAGACGAACCTGTACCTTTGGCTCGTCTCCACATGAGAACCTCTCAGTGGATGCTCAGTACTCAGTGGTCCCTAACCACTCACCCTCAGTCCTTTCTCATCAAGGTGACAGAACCTCTGAAGAGGTCACTGACTTGATGATCTCAGGAGGACAATCTTCTGGATGAATATCCCTTCACCCCTCTGGATCATCAGATTTCCATTACCACGGCAGCGTCCCTGATGGGTTGGGGAGCTCACTGCCAGGATCTCCACACCCAGGGTACGTGGACTCGGGACAAGTCTGAACTTCACATAAATATCCTGGAAATGAGAGCCGTCCTCTATACAGTCCAAGCTTTGAAGGACATTCTCTGTCACAAGAACATCCTCCTTCAAACGGACAACAAAGCAGTGATGTATTACATCAACAAACAGTGTGGTGCACACTCTTACCCATTATGCAGGGAAAGCAATGAGAGTGTGGGAATGGTACCTGGAGCACAAGGGTCTGATTCAGGCGGTTTACCTGCCAGGAGTACAAAACGAGCTGGCAGACCGTCTCAGCAGAACAGAGTCAGATCCTCACGAGTGGTCTCTCGACTTAACTGTCGTCCTGTCACTCTTTGAAGAGTGGGGAACTCCGGACCTGGACCTTTTTTGCGTCCCCATTCAACGCAAAACTGCCTCTCTTCTGCTCCAGAAATCCAGGACCTGGCATTTTTGGTCAGGATGCATTCAGGCTGCAGTGGACAAAATGCTTTCTATACGCATATCCTCCTCTTCCCCTGATTCAGAGGGTGCTGCTCGAACTGGAGGCTCAGGGGAGCAGAATGATTCTCATTGCCCCGTTCTGGCTTCATCACATCTGGTTCCCAACTGTTTCGAACTGGAGGCTTAGGGGAGCAGAATGATTCTCATTGCCCCGTTCTGGCTTCATCACATCTGGTTCCCCCTAATCAACAGACTGTCAGAAACCTCTCCAAGACCGCTTCCCTTCAGGCGAACCTTCTGACCTAGGGCCCTGTTGTCCATCCCAATATAGAGGTCCCTTCACCTCCACGCTTGGCTCCTGAGGAAATAGAGGTGGGCAGGTTTAATGTTTCTCGTAGGGGTTTCGGATATTCATTTGCTACCCGCCAAGCCAGCCACCAGAAAGACCTACACAGCTAAATGGAGCGTTTCTCTATCTGGTGTACAAAATCCTCTTGGAATCCTTTTCCTGCCCACGAATAAAGTGTTGGTGTATCTCTTGGACTTCTCAAACACAGGTCTCCAGTAGTCCACAGTCAGAGTTCATCTTTGTGCAATTTTGGCATATCATGAGCCAGTACTCTTCATGTCGCTGGCTCAGCTGCCTGTAGTTAAGAGGTTTCTTAAAGGGATTCTGCATACCAAACCTCCTATTAGACATGTAGTTGCAGCCTGGGACATTAACCTTGTGCTAGACATGCTCACTAGTAAATCTTCGAGCCTCTAGCTACTTGAGAGTTGAAATTCCTCATCTGGAAGAACGCCTTCCTGCGGCCATTACTCCGCTCATAGGGTATCTGAAATGCACCTTGGTCACAGACTCCCGACACCCCACCCCACCCCCGGTATACTGCATTTCACAAGGACAAAATAGTTCTTAGGACTCATCCTAAGTTCCTGCTTAAGATTGTCTCAGAATTCCATCTAAATCAACCATTAGTCCTTCCTACCTACTTTGCAAACTTCCAGAATGAAGGAGAGCGTACCCTTCATTCCCTAGATATAAAAAGAGCCTTGCGGTTCTGTCTGGATAGAACGAAGGAAATTCGCAAACCTCAAAAACTGTTTCCTTCAGCACGACCTGGCTGGATCAGCCTGTTGCTATCAAGGTGCATTTCGGCATGGCTGGTGGCATGCCTTCACCATTGCTATTCCATGGCACGGTCAAGCTGGAAGGCAGAGTGTACACTTACTCTACCAGAGCAGTTGCGGCATCTCTTGTGGAAATTCATAATGTCCCCATTGCAGATAATTGCAATGCGGCTACCTGGAACTCCATGCATATGTTTGTAAAGCACTGTGCCTTGGATGTCCATGCCAGACGACATCAGTTGTTTGGCAGGACAATCCTTAATGGAATTCTGTCCTAAAACGTGAGCTTCTCTCTCTCGCTCTTTCCTGCCCATTTCAGGGGATTATTTAGCTCGGTACTCCGCCATCAGTGTGAATGAGTGGTGGAGACTTTATGTCCAGGAAGATATGAAAATTACGTACCTACCGTAATTCTTGATCTTCTTGGACGAAGGCTACACCACTCATTCACACGCCCACCCACCATCCCCCAGCTCACTTCTCTGTTTCTGGTCTTCACTCCTTCAGTGGCTGGGCTGTGAAGACTCTGTTGTTGACCCTTCTTACACGGGTTATTCGAACTATCTTATGTCCGGTTTTTAGGTTAGTCCTTTCTAGGTTAGTTATGCTGCACCTCCTCAGACAGAAAGGGACTGAGGCGGTTGGAGGGTTGATGCTGAGATAGTCTTTACCGCACGCTCCAGGCTCGCGGTGCCATTTCCTCGCTGCTCCATCTTGGCGCCAGCCCTGCTGAAAAAGTTTGTTCCCGCTGAGTCCTAGCGCCTCCGCGTACTCCCATCAGTGTGAATGAGTGGTGAAGACTTCATACAAGATCATCAAAATTACGGTGATGGCACAATTTCCATTTTAGAGACTGGAGGGCAAGCCTTCTGTATCAGCAGAGTCTGTGATGGAAGGTCTTTTTTCAGTTTTCCTCAGTGATGGGTCCCACTATAATATTCGGACTGCTTCCGTGGACCAAAGCTTCTGCGTCTAGACTCTTTTCAGTCGTCAGGACAATTGCATTCTGTGGAGCACTCTAATTCAGTGGTCGGGAGCCTTACAGGCTCTTTGGCTCTTTGATAGGAGTATATAGCTACCGTAATACTGCCCCTTCACTGGGTTCATCGGCAACAGGTGATTAACATCTCCTCAGCTGTGATTACTGGTCGGTCGCGATTTCAGTTATGGTCGCTGGGCCCCTCTGCCCCTCAGATGGACAACATCATTCTTGTATCGGGCAGCCCTTTCAAGGTAGAAGCCTGAGAGCCTTGTCAGGTTCTATTTAAAAAAAAAAAAAAGGGGGGGGAATAGCATCACAGCAGAGGGCCTATCCCGAAATTACCTAATACCATCCTTCTGAATCCAGCCAGGTTCCGCCTCAGCTCCTGATGTGGTCATCTCTAGACTATGGTGGAGAGTACCTGACTTTTTCTACCCCTAGAGAAGTCCAATCCAGGAGGTATGGGTCATCTTATTTCTCTGAGGGAGATTTCTCTTAATTCAGAGCTGTTCCCTAGACTTAGGCGACAGCCCAGTCTGATTGATTTTTTCTGTCAGGCTCTCTTCTCTTGATCAGAGCCTCAGAGCAGCAGTGACTCCACGATGAGTCGGAACACAGGTCCCTACTTCCTTGCTTGTTTCAAGTTAACAGATGACATGCTCTTTTCTCGACCATAGGTCAAGTAGGTCCTTGTTTGGAGCTGGGTTTTCAGTATTCATACCTTTGCTTCCTGCGCACTGGTTCCGTGCCAGTCATTTTACCAGTTATTAATTTCAGATGGCATCTCTGTGACTTAAAGGCAAAAATACATTTATACAAGGTAAGGTATAGACTTAAGAGGTTTATGCTATTATCAAGGTTTTGTTTAAGTTGGCCCTAGTGTAATGTAAGACTGAACATTGTATTAGGCTTTAGTGCAGGTTGAGCAAATATCACGGTGCCTGATGTGCTCTGCCCGCTTGGGCAGTGGGAGCTGTGGTAGATAAGTGACTTCACGTCTGTGGCAGAATGCAGCCATTTCATTATCTAATGGGCGATGTTATAACATTAATAACATCACATTCTGAGCATAGAGGAGTTTGGATATAAAAGAGGAAGGAACCAGGTTCTATAGATAAATGGAAATATTAATAAAGAATCACCAAGACCAGTGAATTCTCGGCACTGCAGAAGTTCTGCAGTAGTTGCAAATTCTGTTGCCATGAAATTCTAGGGCCTTGCTTATACCAAACTGAGAGGCCGAGGTTCTCACGCTCTTCAAGAGTGGTTGTGACCTCCTGGCAGAGTTTCGATTTGTGTCCGTTACAGTCTTCTGCAAAGTGGTGAGTTGGAGCTCAAGTGCATACCTTTGTAAGAACTAGGCTCTAGATCCTCTTTTCCAGACAGCTCTTTTTATTAGCAGGACATTCTTTGGATATCCTTTCTGAGTGAGTCCTGTCTCTTACCGCCCTGTTCAGAGTGTGTTGGTTTTAGCTTGGTACTCTTCCATTAGTGTGAATGAGTTATGGAGACTTGAGTCCAGGAAGATATGGAAATTACGTACTTACCGTAATTGTTGATCTTTTTGGACACAGTCTCCATTACTCATTCACACAATCACCCACCATTCCCTGGGCTCACTCGTTTTCTTTCTTGGTCTTTACGGTCTTATGGTTCAGGCTGTGAAGACATTGTTCTTTGACCATGCTTGCAAGGACCATCCAGGCCTTCTCAGGCCCAGAAAGTCAAGATAAGTTATTTTCATTAGTTACGCTGCACCTCCTAGGTCGAAAAGGTACTGGGGTGGTTGGAGGGTCGATGCCAATATAGCTTACACAAGCACGAGCTACTCTCGTAGTGCCGCGCATGCATTGTCCTGTCTCGACTCCCGCTTGGTCCTAGCGGCTCCGGCGCTATCCCATAAGTGTGTGAATGAGTGACGGAGACTGTGTCTAAGAAGATCAACAGTTAGGATAAGTACAGAATTTCCATTTCTCAGCACTGCTCAGCCTTGAGTTCTTCCGCTTTCCTTGGAAGAGGAAGAAATGTTACCAATTGAGGTCATCCTGTGGGAGGTCTGCCATGAGACTCTGTCTCCTGGAGCTGTCGTCCCTCGTTGCCGCCATCAGTGTAGTTGGGGGGTTCTGGTACTGTTGGGCCCATAGTCCCCTCTGTCTTTAAGTGGGGACCTTGGGCAGTTTTCAACCTTGGGTAGCTCGTTGGTGCAGCGTCACGTGTCTGTCTGCCAGTGGATCTGGTCCCTGGCTTTTTGGGCTCCGATGGGACCCGAAGCCCTGGGGAGGGGTGCTCAAGCCAGATGAAGCGTTTGGCTCTGTAGCAGCCTTGACCCTTGCTAGTGACTATGCTGCTGAATCCTGTCCACTGACTGCACCCCCTCACCTTGTGTCACTTGTTGAGACTGGTCACATCTGTGCCACCTGGGTCATTGGCCCTTGGTCCGATTCTAGCTTTGTCACCAGGTTTCAACCCTTCGGGGTCTGACGTCTATTCTGATGCTGGTCACGGCATCATGTCGGCACAGAGTCAGCTGGGGTACAACTCCTTCGGGGCCTGACCTGGCGCTGGTTATGGTACTGGTCCTGACACCGGCGGTGCCATGGATGGCATCAGGTAATGTCATGGACGGCGCCAAGTAAGACACCAGGGGCCCTCTTAGTGCCAGATTCAGTTCCGTCCTGGTGCCACCCCTTGCATAGGACCATTGTCTTTGAGGCCAGTGTCATCAGTGTTGCGGAGGCCGCATTTTTGGTTTAGAGGGCCTGCAATCTACCCTCTCTACGCCCCTTCTTCTGGGGAGGATATGCAGAGGGACGAGTCTGACCACAGCCTCATGTTCTCTGAGGGCAGCGACGATGACTTCTGCACTTTTCATACCCTGGCCCTACTGCTGCACCTCAGGAGGATCTTTCAAGACTTTGCTCAGAGATGTGCCTCTCCACTTAATTCAGAGCCTACAGCTATTGATCAGTGGGTAAATGTTTCTTCCATGTCGGTAAATTCAGATCATACTTCAAGGAAGGCTCTTGCAGCAGGCCACACCGGTAGGACTAAGCAGTCAGGCACCAGGACCACATGGAAAACTTCCAGCAGTCTACTCCAGGGCCCTTCCACCGCTGACGTCAGTCACCTGACATCAGCCTAGTCTGTAAAGGTGGGCGATCCCCACCTGCCTTAGTCCTTTTCTCGCTGTCGACTTGTGCACATTGAACCTTAGTGGACATCGCAGCTACAGTTCACTGCCATTTCCTGCCCTTATCATGCTTTTTATTTTTCATGTTTCTTTAGTGTTAAACATCAGATTTTCAGTGTTCTCATCAACAATCTTGTCTTCTTCAGCCCATCTTCTGACTGCTTCTTGAAGTGTGCCTCTGTCAAACAGATCCCAGCAAAGAACAGCCACTCTGCGTGTCTTATCTGCCTAGGCCCCAACCACAGCACTGAAGCCTACCAGTTTTGCCAGAATTTCAATCAGGCCAGTCAGAGGCATCGTTTAAAACTCTGGAGAGCCACCTTTTTAAAGCCAAAGTTGGTTGCAGTGGAAGGATCTGCAGGCCAGGAGCTCTTGACCTTGCCAACCACAGTCCTCTGTGGCATCTTCATTTTCTCACAAGGAGAAACCCAGGAAGCATAAGCACTGGGATAAACACGGGACTGGTCAACTTGCCATTCGCGGTCACCCCACAAACCATCTTCCATAGCGGGTCATTCCCCTTACAGGGAGGGGTTGGCTCTTCCAGCCCTCCAGCAGTCTCTTCCTCCAGGCTCCTGATGGCTCCACCATTCGCCCTCATTGCTGTTTTGGGTAGTGGCTCTTCAGGTAAGGGGACTTCGCCTCCTGCTTCCCAGCCCTTGACGCTCAAGCCCATATCTTCCATAGGCTCTAAGCCAGGTGGCTTGGCTGGTGTTTGTTCCTCAGGCGTCCACTCTACAACCATGCCCCCCAGCCACGGTGCTGCCTTTGTCTGTTCCCACTACTGGGACCAACGTCTGTCCTCCCAGGCAGACCTGGCAGGCTGTCCTCCTCACCAGCATCTCCTCTGCCTTTGACTCCAGGATCTCTGTCCCCCTCAGGCACCAGTTTCTCAAGCTTGGCCTGCGCTGGCGGATCCTTCCTCCAGGCAAACACTTGCTGGGCCGCCACTAGTGCTGCAGCAACCCCAGCCTACTAGCCTAACCCCGTTGTCACCCCTGCTGCAACCTACACCACAGCCGATGCTTGTTTGGCTAACGCTGGATCCTCACCCAGCGCTGGATGGCCCTGCTCAGGAACCCTACGCCGGTACCTCTGCTGTTGTACCCTTTCCCAGTGCTCTCTTATCCATTCCTACCGGTGTACAATGTACCACCACCAGTGGATTATGACACCCTTTTATCTTCCTGGACATAAGTCTCCACCACTCATTCACACTAATGGGATCTGCGCCGGAGGCACCAGGACCCATCGGGAGCAAACTTTTTGCTGGAGGGTCGACACGAGGAGATGGCGCCCGCGGCGCTAGCTTGTGGCGGCAATGACTATCTTCAGCGTCGACCCTCCAGCACCATATCAGTTCCTTTTCCCGCCCGTAGTGCGCTTCAGTAACGACGTCGCTCGCCTGTCGGGAGTCAAACTTCAAACTAGCGCATAGTTTTCAGTTTATTTTTTTGTAATATTATCTCGATGTAGTATCGTTTAAATTTATTCTATTTTTATTTTTAACATATAATAAAGAAGTCTCGGCCTACTTGACGGAGTCGACCATGAGCAGGTCAGGTGACGGTAGGGAGACTTCGTATGAAAGCTGTTCAGTCAGTCGGGCTGGGTCTGGTCAGCCCCCTTCTCCTGAGCGGGGTTCCGACAGCGGTCAGTCCAGTGCCTGGGGGATGGGCGGTCCCCGCCCGGCATAAAACAAGCGGTGCATTCTCGGCACCGTTCGACCTCGAAGCTCTTCTTGACCCACAGGTCTAAAAGAAGGCATCACTCGGTAGCCCTCTGATATGTCTTGGCGTCGGCGGTCCGTTATAGTGGCTGGTGCGGTCTCCTCCTTGGTCGCCAACTTCCGTAGCCGCCGTCTTTGACATCGAGTCCTACCCCCTACAGGTAGGTCTCCAGATGAGCAGTTTGATCAGTGGGCGCTCTTATGGAGCGATGGGCTCGGGAGTTGGTTCTTCTGCCTGGCTCGGTTGCCGGGAGCGCCGGGCTTGTCGAGGCGATCAGGTAGGGCAGTTGGACTTTCCTGGTCGGCGGCGCCTCTCTTGGTGCCGGCGACTCCGTTAAGTGTTCCCCCCTCATATGGCTGCGGCGCGGGGCCTCACCGATGCCCTTATCTCCTGCTCTTTTCCTTCTTCTCATGTTTTCAGGGTTCTGGGTGCCTTGAGCGCCATCCCGCGAGTCATAGCGCTTATCGGCGCCCGTTTTCGGCATCGCGGGCTTCTCGGCGCCGTCCTCGGTGCCACGGGGTCTCGCGGTGCCGTCCGTGCCTTCTCGGCGCCGTCCGCGGCGCTGGGGAAGCGTAGCGGCGCCGTCGTCTTCTTGGCGCCCGTGTGCCTCATGGCGCCCGCTCTCGGCCCCATTCGCCTCTTGGCGAGGCCTCGAGGACTTCGCCTTTTCTGTCAGTTCTTTCCTCCTCTCCCTATATTTCCTCCTTTCCTGTCCAAACAGTCCTTCCTGGACTATCAGGAGATGATGTTGAGCCTGACCCAGACCTTGGTTGGGTGATGAAGTGGAAGAAGCAGGATCTTTTGCTGCTACAAGAGCCTGTAGTGAGGACCTGTCCTTTAAGTCTCTGTTGAAAAACCTGAGTTCCACTTCTTCTCTCCAGACTACAGACATCGATCCTGGGAAAAGGTTAAGACTCCAATATCTTCATGCTTGGAGCCCTATGGATTTGACTCCTCCGATTCAACCTTCCTTCGAGACGCTGTCTCAAATGGTATGGAATAATCCTGCTCTTACTCCCTCGGTGGCTAAATCCATTGATAGGAAATATTCAGCCCCCAAGGATCGTCCCATTTTGGCATCTCAAGCCTTTGCGGATCCTATTGTAGTCCTGGCAGAGAATGATAAGGTCGTTCTTCCTCAAGCTACTACAGCTCGACCTATTAACAAAGAGTCTCGTAAGATTGATACATTAGGTAAGAGAGTCTTTGCTGCCTCCACTCTAAGTATGCGTATTGCCAGTTATCAAGGCTATTTTTCTCAGTATGAGTATATCCTGTGGCACTCTATTAAACGGATGGTTGAAGCTCTTCCAGACTCCGATTCTAAGTCAGAGCTTCTTCTGACCGTTACCAGAGGTATTGAATCTAATAACCAACAGGTCAAAGCCGCCATGGACGCTTTCGACACTGCTTCTCGTTCAGCAGCCGCTGGTATTTGTACTCGCCGTCACTCCTGGCTGCGTACTTCGGGCTTTACGAATGATGCACAGCAGCAGGTAATGGCGTTGCCCTTTGATGGCTCATATCGTTTCGGTCCTCGGGTAGAGCAAGCTCAGGGGCTACTCAGAAGACTGATGTGGCCATTAGCTGGCTCGACCTCCGCCTACCCCCTCCGAGGGCATGTGAGTAAGCGTCAGTTTCATAGTCGTCAGTCCTTTCGAGGGCAGAGGAAGTTTCCAGAAGAACCAACCTGCCCAACCTCAAAGGAAGCAGCAAGAAAGCGCCAGGGCACAAAGCGCCCAGTGCTACCTTATGAGTTCCGGCCCAAGTTCCATCTCCACTGCCGAGGTGGACTTTTCTTCTCGGTGGGAGATTGTCTGATGTACTTCTACAACCAGTGAAGTCCATAACCTCAGACAAATGGGTCCTTGGATAATTCGCGAGGGTTATTCTCTCAATTTTCTGGAGACCCCCAGATCGTCCTCCCCAAGCAGCAGCCCAGGTTGTCGACCCTTCAGTCAGACCTCCTCGTCGCGAGATTCAGGGCCTTCCTGAACAACAGGGCAGTAGAACTGGTGCCTCTGCATCAGAAACACAGGGTTCTCTCCACTACTTTCTGGTTCCAAAGAAGTCTGGGGGATGCCCATTCTAGACCTCAAGCTGAACAAATTCCTCCCCAGGAGAAATTCAAAATGATTTCTCTAGGAACCCTGTTACCTTTGCTTCATCAACAATGACTGGCTAGCCTCCTGGACATGCAGGACGGCTTACCAGCATATTCCCATTCACCCGAGGCATCAAATTCCTAAGGTTTGTGGCTCTGGTCAACACTGTCAGTTCAGAGTCCTGCCCTTTGGGCTGTCCCTCGGCGCGCCGCGAGTCTTTACAAAGTGTTGTGCAGTTCTGTGGCGCATCTCAGGAAGCTCGGACTCAGTGTTTCCCTACCTGGACGATTGGCTCCTAGCAAGCCCTTCCAGTCAAGGGACCCTGGAAGCCGTTCAGGACGGCCTCTCGCCTTCTTACGTCCATGGGAGTTCTGCTGAATCTAAAAGTCGCAGCTGCAGCCCTCCCAGAGGCTCTTTTTCATAGGGACTCTTCTGGACACATCTTCCGCGAAGGCTTTCCTTCCAGAGGATAGAAGGTTCGACATCCTTTAGATGGCCCGTTACATCGAGGAGAACAGATCAGTTACAGCTCTCTCGATGCAATGTATGTTGGGTCTTATGACGTCCTCAGTGTTCACTGTACCCCTAGCTCGGCTACACATGAGAACTGCCCAGTGGATGCTCTCCACTCAGTGGTCACCGACCTCTCACCCCCAGTCTTATCCCATCAAGGTGACAGAGCCCTTACGGAGGTCTCTCACCTGGTGGTCTCAAGAGAGCAGTCTCCTGGAAGGATTTCCCTTTGCTCCTCTGGATCATCAAATCTCCATCACCACAGACGCATCGCTGACGGGATGGGGAGCCCATTGTCGCTCTCTCCACACTCAGGGTGTATGGACTCAGCTCGAGACTCAGCTTCACATAAATGTCCTGGAGATGAGAGCCATCCTCTATGCGATCCGAGCCCTGAAGGATATTCTTTGTCACAAGAACATTCTCCTTCAAACGGACAACAAAGCTGTGATGTACTACACCAACAAGCAGGGCGGTGCTCATTCTTACCCCCTATGCAGGGAAGCGATGAGAGTGTGGGAGTGGTGCTTGGAACACAAATCACTAATTCAAGCGGTCTACCTGCCAGGTGTACAAAACGACTTGGCAGACCGTCTCAGCAGAACAGAGGCAGACCCTCACGAGTGGTCTCTCGATCCAGCCGTAGTTCGGTCACTTTTCAAAGAGTGGGGGACTCCAGACCTGGACCTTTTTACATCCCCACTCAATGCAAAACTGCCTCTCTTCTGCTCCAGAAATCCAGGACCTGGCATTTTCTGTCAGGATGCGTTCAGGCTGCGGTGGACAAGACGCTTTCTTTCACGCCTTTCCACCTCTTCCTAATTCAGAGGTATTCTCAAATTCGAGGTCCCAGGGGACCAAGATGATCTTCATTGCCCCTCCTGGCCTCGACAACTATAGTTTCCCTCTACTCAACAGTATGTTGGCAACCTCCGAGACCACTTCCCCTGCAAATGAACCTTTTGACTCAGGGTTCGTTGGTCCATCCCAACCTGAGATCGCTTCACCTTCATGCTTGGCTCCTGAAGAGGTAGAAGTGAACCGGTTCAATGTCTCTCGAAGAGTCTCAGACATCCTTCTGGCTGCTCGGAAGCCGGCTACTCGGAAAACTTACGCATCTAAGTGGAAGCGTTTTTCGCTCTGGTGTGCAAAGTCCTCTTGGAATCCCTTTTCCTGTCCTCCAGACAAGGTTTTGGAGTACCTTTTGGACCTCTCAAATTCAGGCCTCCAGTACTCTACAGTCAAAGTTCACCTTAGTGCCATTTCAGCGTATCATAGCCGGTTTCTTCCTTGTCTCTGGCTCAGTTACCTATGGTTAAGAGATTTCTTAAAGAATTCTGCATACCAGACCCCTATAAGGCGTCTGGTGGCAGCCTGGGACATTAACCTTGTCTAGACATGCTCACTCTCGAAACCTTCGAGACCCCTGGCTACCTGAGCTAAAATTTCTTACCTGGAAAACAGCCTTCCTAGTGGCATTACCTCAAGCCATAGGGTCTCTGAGATACATGCCTGGTTACGGACCCTCCAGTATACTGTGTTCCATAAGGACAAAGTAGTTCTTAGCACTCATCCTAAATTTCTTCCGAGGTTGTCAGAATTCCATCTAAACCAACCTTTGGTCCTTCCCTCTTACTTTGCGGACTTCCAAAATGAAGAACGGCTCTCTTCATTCCTTGGATGTTAAGAGAGCCTTGCGCTTCTATTTAGATAGAACCAAGAATTTTCGCAAAGCCCAGCAACTGTTTGTTTCCTTCAGCGAGACCAGCTAGGTCAACCTGTCGCTATCAGATGCATCTCATCGTGGCTGGTAGCATGTCTTCGACATTGCTATTCCATGGCACAGGTTAAGATTAGAAGGTAGAGTTTCGCTCACTCTACTAGGGCGGTCGCGGCATCCCTAGCGGAAATTCGGAATGTTCCAATTACAGATATCTGCAATGCCGACACCTGGAGCTCAGTGCATACCTTCGTTAAGTATTATGCACTGGATGTTCATGCTAGGCAACATTCCACCTTCGGCAGAACTATCCTAAATGGACTTCTGTCCTAAATACGTGAGCTCTTGGTCTCCTGCCGCCCTCTTGGGGGATTATTAGCTCGGTACTCTCCCATTAGTGTGAATGAGTGGTGGAGACTTATGTCCAGGAAGATATGAAAATTACGTACCTACCGTAATTCTTGATCTTCTTGGACGAGTCTCCACCACTCATTCACACGCCCACCCTCCATCCCCCGAGCTCACCGCTGTGTTGGTCTTCACTCCCTCAAATCTTTAGGCTTTTAAGACTTCTTTGTTGACTCTTCTTACACGGGTCATCCGGACTATCTTATGTCTGGTTTTAAGGTTAAATTTACTCTTTACGTTAGTTGCGCTGCACCTCCTTGGTAAAAAAGGTACTGAGGCGGTTGGAGGGTCGGCGACGAGATAGTCATTGCCGCACTAGCTCAGCGGCACCATCTCTCGCGGTCGACCCTCCAGCAAAAAGTTTGCTCCCGATGGGTCCTGGTGCCTCCGGCGCAGATCCCATTAGTGCGAATGAGTGGTGGAGACTCGTCCAAGAAGATCAAGAATTACGGTAGGTACGTAATTTTCATTTCTGTGTGGTGGTCCTTCATGTAAAAGCAGAACCCCATCTCTCGAGGACAGCCTCTGGCGTCTCCCCTCCATCCTTTCCAGGACCCCCAGGCCCAGAATCCAGACCGGGCTGGACCGAGCGAACCCTGCATGTCGGGCGGGGGGGGGGTGGCCTGAGGGCTTGACCTAATGTCAGCTCTGGTTCTCAAAGGGACAAACGCCGCCTCCATCATCTGTTCCAGATAGTGATTCTACTGAGGATGACTCTGATTGTTTGGGGTCTTCCTCCTCCCTGAGGTCCTCAGATGGGGAGAACCATGCCAAGGAGGTACAAGTATTCTCTCTCTCCCCGATCCAGACTTCATGGATTTCATGTGCCACATCCAGTCCATTATGGACTGGGAGACGGAGGAGCAGGACCCAGAGAGGGGCCATTTGGCTATCTACCTCCAGCAGCGAGATACCCTCCCCATTGTGGTGCCCCCTTTAATTGACTCATATAAGGATGTCACTAGGGCAGCCTGGAATCATCCTTCTACCATCCCTCCTCTGTATGACCATACTAAGAAGCCCAAGCACCATAGTACCCTTCCCCCGGATTGGGAGTCCAGGCAGCTGGATCACCTAGGCAAACGTGTTTTTGCCTCTACCACTCTGGCTATCCGGGCCCTAAATTATCTGGCCCACATGGTCCAGTATCGAAATGTTCTTTGGGACCAAGCCAAGGACCTTGTGCAGACCTTGCTAGAGGATCCCGCTAAGACATAGCTCGCCCAACTTATGAAGTCAGGCTCAGTCATTGGCAGTCATGTCCTCCTGGCAGCTTATGATGCTGTGGACACTTCTGGGCGTGGGGCAGCTGCTGGATCTGCCTCTGGCGCCATTCTTTGGTCCAGGTATCAGGCTTTGCCTCGGACGTGCAAGCCAGCATTTTGGATGCCCCCTTCCAGGGTTCAGTCCTTTGGGGGGAGGGGTCCAGAACTTCATTTCTAACCTGCAGGTCTTAGGGCAGGCCCTCAAGTCTGTTCATTCACTCTGTCATATTCAGCTCAGAGCCAGGCCAGCATCAGTCCTTTCACAGGTCCTCCCGTGGCAGGTCTGGGACCAGCCTGTCAAGGGGTCAGGCACAAGCATAAGGCCACAGTGGCCCCTGCTGCTGCCACCAGAGCCCCCCGCAGCCCCCCCACCTGTGCCTGCCCCCATCTCCTGACTCCTTAGCCAACCCCCTCCCAGCCAAGGATCTCCAAGGGAGGCTCGGGGCTTGGTACTCCCTCCACCTAAAGAGGTGGGGGGGTGACCACAAGCAACTGGGTGCTTCAGATCATAGAGCATGGTCACACTCAGGATTTTCTAGAGTGGCCTCCAGAAAATTCCCCCATAAACTCCATATATCCTTCTGCCCACCTGTGTCTGGTTTGGAAGGAAATTCAGGTTCTTCAAAAAAGCCATAGGGCCCATCCTTCAGGCTCAATGGGGAAGGGGTTTTTGCTCCCTCTTCTTCTTCTTCGTCCCCAGAAAGACCAGGGATCTTAGCCCTATTCTGGACCTGAGCCATCTGAATCTGTACATCGAGCACAACTGCTTCCAGATGATCACCTTCCAGGGTCTGTTACCCCTTTTGCCCCAGGGTGTAACAGGGTTGAATAGGGCCCTGTCCCAGTTCTGGAGAAAGAGTTTAAATGCAAGGATCTGTTCTGTTCTCTCCTTTTCTGTCTCTTCTCTGTCTGGTTGTACAACCAGATTTTCTCATGAAATCTAGGACTTGATCACCCCAATGGTCTTGCAGTTCTCTGCCTCTCGCTATCTCTCTACCTTCTCTTGCTGTTCTGTTTTTCTCTCACTTTGCGTATCTGCTGGTATAAAAATATATGTGAATCATTATGGGGAAATATAACTGATACTGGGATCCCTTTGTTTAAAATGTATATAGTTATACAGTTGAAATGATTGCAAAAAGCTTTTTGGAACTCAAGGGGTCAACCTGAGCAGCTAGTTTGCAAACTCTCTTGAGGAGCTATATGCAAGAGGTCAGTTCTGGGTCATAATGTTCTTTTTGCTGCACTTTCTGAAACTTACTAGAACACTGTGAGAAAAGCATGCTGTTTTTTTTTTTTTAATACTTGGTTTCATGTCAATCCAGCAGCTTACATCTTACATAAGTGTCAGAATTATATGACATTATACAAAGCTTGTGGGAGTAACATCATAAGAATAAAAAGTATTCATTCTATCATTGCTCTAGTATTCATATAGATGGAATTGATCCATAAGGTCTCTCAGTCTAGACACTCCTTTCAACTCTTCAGGTTTTCAGGAATTTTGCATAGATACTATAAACCTTAAAACAACTTGTATCTCCCTTTGGGAGAACTTACAGGTTTACAATAAAAAAAACAGGAACCAAATTAAATGTTAAACTGTAAAAGTAAAATAAAAGAAAATCGAATCAGGGTCTCAAAGTCCTGTTATTTGCTCTAATCCTGAGACCTCTAAGTCTATTGAAATTATACAGTTGTTTAAAAAAAAATAAATAAATAAATAATAATTTCCTTGCCTAAGAGGTATAAAATCTGCACACCATGACTATGGCTGTGTCATTTCATTCTTAAAATTGTGGAGCACACCCAGAGAACCCTCCAGTCCAGCTCTCAGCATTGCCAAAACCTGGGGCACCATCCCATTTATATTATTATGTTGTTTTGTTTAATTTACCTAGTTTTATTTAATTTGATTTGTATTTTGTGGGGGCGGAGGTCAGGGCGTCGCCCGGGGAAGGACAGGAGGAGAGGCAGGGCGGGGCCCACAACACCTTCCCTAGGATTTGCCATCAGTCCTCTTTCCCAACCAGACCGCCCATCTGGTCCACCGGTTCAGGTAGGTCGGGATCTCGCTGTACTTTAATGTTAGTTCTCTAGTTGTCAATCTGTGCTACCGCCTCAACCAATCCTGCCTCATTGAGTAATTGATTGGGAACCATCTTCCGTTATTTGTTTTCAAAAGCTGCAAGCAGGATCTGCCAGAGGTATATAGCTTCCGCCTCAGTATCTTTCCCGGCAATCCCCCTAGAACCAAAAATTTTGGTCCAGGCTGATTTTGGAGCTGAAATATCTGCTTCAGAGAGGAAACCACTTCCATCCAAAAAGCCTGAAATAATTGGGCATGACCAAAATATATGTGCATGCATGGCAACACCCTCTCCACAGTTTCTCCAACATCCAGGAGACGCACCTATTTGTTGCTTGGAGACTACCAGTGGTACTCTAAAATATCTAATCCAAATTTTCCATAAAAATTCCCTCCAGGAAGGGGAAGAGGACACCCTCCAAATATTTTTCCAACCCTTTACCCATTCCCCGTTTGAGATAGTTATATTCAACCCTTGTTCGCAGGGCATTTTAACATACTGCAAATTTGAAGTGATCTGCTGCAGACTTCTTTTATACAACTGAGATATAGCACTTTGTGCATTCTCAGAGTTCCAGATTTGTTCAAATGTCTGTTATGTAGCCCCCCCCTTACCCCTGTGCATCATTCCAGTTTAATTTTTTTTATTGATGAAGCTACTAATATGTAGATATCTCATTCTATCTGCTGGGGAAAGACCAAAATATCTCTAGGCCACCTCAAAAGACAACAGTCCTCCCTCCCTCCCTCCCCCAGAAGCTGCCAGGGTGCCTGCAGCCCTTCCTGAGCTCTTACCAGGAACCATTTATCCCATACTGCTGGTCCAAAAGTTGGGTCAAAAGCCCACCATCCATATCTCCAGTGTCCCCCGTGCCTCATCTCCCTCACCATCCCCGTCTCCACCCTACTAAAGTGGTGCGAGTTGCAGAGAGTAACCTTCCGAGAGTTCCAGAATAACTTTTGTCTGAAACAGTATTGCTGACAACGGGGCGTGGATGGATGGTGTAACGCCCCAGCTCGTATCCTTCCAAGTCGCCTTGTACCTTGGTGTTCCCAAAGCAGAGCTATTCTCATCTGGGAAGCTTCCCAATAACCTGCCAGCCTTGGTACCCCAAGCCCACCCTGTTCTTTGGGTAAAAACAAGGTCTGTTTTCTTACTCTAGGCCTCTTGTTTGCCCAAATAAATGTCAGAAGCATTCTCTGCCAAGTCTCCAAGTCATTCTTGGAGACACATGGAGTACCCTGGAAAAGATACAAAAATCGGGGGAGGGCAATCATTTTTACTGCTTGAGTTCGACTATGTAACGAGAGTGGTAGTAAATTCCATCTAATGAGGTCCCTCTTTAACTGTTGTACCATTGTTACATAGTTCAAATGATACAATTGGGAAGAGGAGATACTTGTATTTATCCCCAGATACCTCATCTGTATCATGTCCCATCTCATAGGATAAGTCTCTTTTAGTTCCATAGAAGGGCTATAGCCAAACTTCAGAACCTCGGTCTTAGAAGTATTCAAGGAATAGCCGGCTAGCTCAGAAAACTGTCAATCTTTCCATTATCTTTCTCAAGGAACTCTGCAGACTCTCCATGTATAAAAGCACATCGTCCGCATATAGAGAAATCTTATGCTGATGACCGGCCACCCAAACTCCCTTAATCCCCTCATCCCTTCTTATACACTCCGCCAAAGGTTCAATGTATAATACAGATAGAAAGGGGGACAGTGGACATCCCTGTCTGGTCCCCCTTTCTAACTGAAACCTCGGAGCATGATGACCGTTTACCCTGATGTAGGCTGTTGGTATGTTATAAAGTCTTGAAATCAGAGTTTGGAAAGACTTCCCTAATCCAAAGCAGGCCATGGATTCCTCCAGAAACCTCCATGAAACTTTATTGAATGCTTTTTCAGCATCGATACTAACCAAACGAGCAGTCCTCTTAGTGTTGTTTAGTCAATTATGTGGACGGTCTTTCTAAGGTTGTCCTGGGCCTGGCACCCCGGAATAAAGCCAGTCTGGTCCAGGTTAATTAACTGAGGTATCAACGTCTGAAGCCTTTTAGTCATGACAGAAGCCAAAATTTTGTAATCAATATTTAAAATTGAAATGGGACGGTATGAAGAATGCCAATAGAGGATCCTTTCCCTGCTTTGGGATCACAGAAATTGTCTGTGACCAGGAAGGGGATATCTTCCCGTTGTCTTTCTGTATAAAACGGAAAAGTCTACCTAAAATGGGGGCCACGTTACCTCTAAACAACTGTAAAATTCTCCGGGAGGCCATCCTTCCCTGGACATTTTAAGGACTTTACGTTCCTAATTACCACGCCCACCTCGGCGTCCCCTATTGTCCGGTTCATTTGAGCTGCCTGCTCCTGAGAAACCGAGGGTAAGTCTAAACACCTCAAGAATTTCCTTATCTGGGTACAGGATGGTTGAGTCCCCTGTTTATATAATGTTGAATAGTAATCCGAAAGAATTTGCTATTCCCCTATTTCTTTTCTACTTTACTTGTGTTTGGGTGTAGTACTGCTTGTATTGTTGCCCTACTCCGCTGGGCCTCAGTCTCCCAGCTAAAAGTCTTAAGGACCTGGGTCCCTCTAGTAATATTTTTCCCTCAATAATAATTTTTGTTCTATGGCATATCGAGAATATTAGAGACTTGGTTTTAACTTTTTAATCCCTGTCCTTTCCTTATCTACTTTGATTTGTTGTTGTGCTTCAAGTTGTTTAATCTGAGTTAATTCAGTTTTTTGGCCTCTTTCCTTTTTATCCTACTAGACCATTAGATAAATCCCCCCAGGACTGCCTAGGGTATCCCAAAGAACAGCAGGCGAGGTCTCAGGTCTATCATTCTCCTTTAGAGTTTGTTCTACCATCTGCATGACTAACTCCACCACCTCCTTATCATGGAGTAGAGATAAATTTAATCTCCAAAGGTGTTCCTTCTCACCTCTCTGAAGACGGAAGGTCATGAAAATCGAGCATGATCTGAGAACAAAAACTCTCAATCGAGACCTTCTGTACCTGACCACCACCTCCTTAGGAACCAAAAATAATCTAATCTAGTGTACACTTGGTGCACTGCTGAATAAAAGGTGTAGTCCCTCTTTTTCCCCTCAAGGTGGCACCAGATATCTATGTAACCCCACCGTTACCCGGGGTTACTAGAATCCCAGTAAGACTTAGTGGTAGGCAGGGAAGGCAGCTTGGGAAACTCCAGTTCAATAGATTTCACCCTGTATCACTCTGTTCTCAGTCTCAGCCGAGACTGAGGGATGACATCATTTAGAACTGTCGCAGCTGCATAAGCCACACTGGAATGTTGCAGTTGGAGGTTAGAGTAGAACGTTGGGGAATTTGAAGTGATTCAGTTCTGTTGCAGTCAGTAGAAGAGGTGCTCTGCTGTAAGCAGGCCCTCAGAGCTCTAAGCTCTGTCAAAGAGCTATTTTTTGTTGTCTAGGTGTATGTTCTCAACTGAAGAGGAACACAAGAAGAGCACATTGAAGTGGTGGAGACCGCTTTCAGTGGTTCAGGGCCCCATCCTGCGCGGGATGGGAGATCAGCCTGCTTTCAGGGCAACCCGCTGGTCCGGCTAGGGAGAAAAGAGCTGCCTGATTAGAAAGTTCGTGCTGAGGGCACCAGGCGCTCTGGACGAGTTCTTTGAGGAGAAAGCGTCTGTGAGGCACCTGCAACCAAGGGGTGAGTTCGCTCTGCAAAAGGGCCATGTGTTTTCACCTGAATCAAGATGAAACTAAAGGGACTGTTACTGTGGGGTCAGGAAAAGACAGCCAAGTACAGTTTGGAAGATGTGGGGATTGGACTGCTTAACTCTGTGGGGGGGGGGTCTAGAGTAATGGACACAGCCTCTTAATAAGTATATTCAAGTTCAGCACAAATGGGATGTAAAGACAGTAGATTGGATGTGGAATACATTTAAAAAGAATCTACACAGCAGAGTGTTTTAAAGGATGAGGTATTGCAGTCCAGAGAAATGGCTGGGTATGAATTATGGGAGCAAGAGGTGGGAGACCCCCATCAGTAGTAACCAAATTCATCTCTACGGATTTGCTCTGGGACACCTGTTACTTTCTCTCAGGTACTTGGCCAGTGCCTGAGGAAAGTACCCTGATGTGGATTGATGAGGAAGATTCTCTTATGGAGCAGAAGTGCTCATAGGTGGTTTAGAGAGCCACCAGTAAATGTTTCCATGCTATATGAAAGTGTCCAAGTGGCTGGCAAGGGGAGCGAGCCAGAGAAACCAGAAGCGTACAAGTTCGGGCTGTGTGCCCAGTGTGTTTCAGAGCCTGAGGGCTAAAGTGATGAGGATGTGTTCTGGTCTTCTTAAATCTGCATTACCAGAAGTGTAGCCTTTGGGGTCCATCTGTGCTTTGTTTATCCTGTTGGATGTGAATAAAGGCCACACTTTAGAATCCCACTTCTGGTATTGGACATTACAGTTATTGCTTCCTTTGTCCGGAGTTACTTGGGTGCCATTGTGCAGAGTAGTCAAACCTAGCCAGTGTGCCGAGTGACATATTCCTCCAGACCCAGCCCATCAGGTAAGCTGTCAAGATAGAAACGGCATACCTGGGTGGGGTTACATCTACATATCCTAACTCATTCAACTGTCTTTTAACCCTTTTGCTGTCCCATGATCTTTTTTGGGGTCCAGGTGGTAGAATCCAGTGTGGGATTAAAAGTAGGTTCAAGTCCCTTCCCAAAACACCTCTCCCTGAGCCCATTCTTGTGATGTGGTAAGGAACTTCAAATATAATGCTGAGTGTGAGCCGGGGAAAATAGACCAAGCTAATGTTAATGGTTTGCCCTGGAGAGTCCACGCATCAAAGCGTACCTTCCCTCCTTGTCCACTAGTTCATCCTGTTTTATAAAAGGAATGCGCCTGGGAACTAAGATTGCTTACCCCTCCAACCTCCCCCTCGTTTGAACCAGTTGCGTTATTACCCAGGCCCATACTGCATAACTTGTATGTTTCTTTGGGGATAGGTGCGTCGCCTGTTTAAAAAAAAAAAAAAAAAAAATTGGTCTACCTCCATCTTTCTCGTATACCCCAGTATTTTAGCACATTTAACTGGGCTAGAAAGGCCGTGTACATTGTATGAGAAAAACTTCCTATCTCTAGCCTTTACAGTGCCTTAGTTCTCCTGTAGATCTGTTCTCCTCACTCCCTTCCACCAACAGCCCCCACCCCCCCAACAGCCAGTGTGCATCATTTGCCTCTAATGTGAGACCCTTATAATTGACAGAACTGTCTGCCAACAGGGCAGCGAATAGAACCACATAACCATAACAGTATTTGTACTTCCTAGGTAGGAAATCTGTTATTTCAGGTTTCTTTACTCCACTCCTGTCCCCTTTCCTTTCGGCGGGAATTGGAGAGGAGGATTTCAATTGCTCCAAATGGATGGGACCCTCCTGGAGCCATGTGTCCATAACATGGCCCCTCTTGTGAATGGACTGATAGGTCACGGCATCCCTCATCTTTTAAATTAGCTCCAGTCAGCATAGTACCCTCCCTCTCCCCCACCCCCCGAACTTCTCTATTTAGTATACCCTTTTAATTCTTCACACAACTCTGAAGACAATATAGAATTATTCATATACAACAGATAGCCCATTAGCAACACTCTAAATTCTGCTTTTTAGTATGGGCTATTTCTCCAAATATGGCTGAAGGGAGCCGCAACCATAGCTTATCTGATGCTCTCTCTCCCTTCAAAACCCGGCTTGGCATAAGCGATGGAAGCGGGGTCAGAAGTCCAGCAAACTGAAAACGCAGAGAAAAGTCACTTAGTTCCCAAGTGCTTGTCTGACAGCTGGAAATGCTAGGGGGACCCAACACGGAACACTGGAAACCTAAATGAAATTAACTGCAGCACTGGTGGACCAGTTTTACAGCCAGTTCAGTCTCCAGTTCTTAATCTAGGCTGATCAACCAGCTTCTATTTTGCCGCGTACATCACTGGGTCCTCCCCGGCCCCCAAGCCCTGCTGACGATGTTCACCAGTACCTTTTCCTCAAAAAGTCTCAGCCCAAAGATATTGACGCCTCCTGATATAAGTCATGGTCGATTCTATTCTTCGGCCTCTTCCCAGCCACTCTCTCCAGGGTCGCCCGAACCGCCTCCAGCGATGCCCCAGATTTCTTCTGTCCTGCAACCAGGTGCCACTCCGACTGCTCCACTAGCTTCCGTTTAGGACGTTCCAGATCGAGATGTGGAGGAGAGATACCCTTCTCTGTCAATATTTTGTTCAATTCCTCTGTGGTATTGTAGAGTTTTACACCATCAGCCCAGAAAACTCTGAATCTCGCAGGGTAGGGTATCTGAAACCGGAGTTGCTGCTCTCCACAGATTTTAAAATATGGCACCCAACGCTGTCTAGCCTGCTGAATTTCAGGTGGAAAATCCTGGTCTAAGGTCAGTCAGGAATCCAGATATTTAAGTTCTTTCTTTTGCCATGCTCGATCTTCCCTTGTCAATCTTCACCATTCATTACTTCCTGGGTGTAAGCCGGAGGCGCGCAACCGTCACGGGGGCTTTTTTTTTTTTTTAAGTTGCCTAACGGCCCCGCCCTCGAGAGCGACGTCATGCGCGAGGGGCGGCCGTTAGTAGCGACCGACTCCTCCTCCAACTCAGTTCTGTTTCTCCCGCCGTCGAGGCAGCACCTGTTCGGAGCGTCCATATTTTTGACTGCGTCAGCACTCCTCTTTCGGCACACTCGGCATGTCGGTAAGACCGTTCTTTTTATTTCTAAGCGGCGCGGGTGTGCTTTCCTACTGTTTTTCTTGTTGATTTGGCGTTATGTCTGGTTCCGGAGCTAAACGTGTTTCGGAGACGGGCCGCGCCCCTATGCGTCGGTGTTACTGTGGCCGGCATTTCTCCGTCTCGGACCGGCATGACGTTTGTCTTCGTTGCCTGGGACCCAACCATGACATGGATTCGTGCGACGCCTGTTTCTCCATGGACCGCCGTGTCCTCGAAGTCTGCGCGTTCAAGCTCGGCAAAGCCCCGCCGACCTCCGGGGGACGACGTCGCTCAAGGGATTCTCAGGTAAGGTCTCGAGCCCTTCCCGGGTCCCCTCCGGGCCTATCGATCTGAGGAGGAGGGTCTCTCGTCTTTTCTTGCGAGGAGGCCTCTTCAGCGGTGTCGGAGGCGTCGTAGTCCCTCCCGGGGCAGCGGCGCGACACCGCCTCGGCAGTCACCTCTTCCGGAGGTGCAGGCTCCCCGTGGCGAGGCCCTCGACTTTTGGGCCGGCTGGGTGGACCCTCGGCGCTGCCTTCGGCGCCATTCCGGATCCTGGCACACGTTCGCGGTGCCGTGATCGACTCTTGGCGCCCTTTCCAGTTGCCGTTTTGAGTCGCGCGCCGGTGATCAAGACAGCGCCGTTGGCGCGCCGCTGAGACTCGGCGCCCGTTCGCGCCGATGGACAAAGCGGCGCTGTCGGCGGTGCCGCCTTCGCTTCAGCGCGCCCGCGCCGTGGGCCTGTCCTTCCTCCAGGCGGTGCCCGGCCTTGCAGCGCCATTGAGGTGTGGAGCTAAGCCTGGCTGCATCCGGCGTGAAGGGCGGCGGCGCCTCCCCTTAGTACCCGGGGCATGACGGCCCGTGGCCTCAAGGGACCCCTGGGGTGGCCAGCATTGAGTCCTGCTGATCTCGTCCTCCTCGGAGGCGATGATTCAAACGTGGACCCATCCTGCACTCCACTCTTGATCTGGGTCCCCGGTGGCTAGAGGTGCCAGGCGGCGCAGCAGGCCCCTCCTCTGTCCCCTTCCGTCGTCTCCTGAGGGTTCCCGGCTGGGGTGGCCGGGAGAGCAGGGGCAGCGTGGGGGTGACGCGAGGAGAGCTCCCTCTCTGGAGGCCGGTGACAGCTGCTCTACAGGGTGCTGTTGCCTCTCTAGGGACAGGGGCGCTGTGGTCGAGGGAGGGCCCTCTCGAGTCCGAGGGTTGAGGGCAGGGGTCTGCGCTCGGTCTTCTTTAGCCACTCCAGGGGTGGCCAGGGCGAGTGCAGAGCCTTGCCCCTCCTCCAGGGTTCTAGGGTGTCCTCCGGTGGCGTTTGTGTGGACTGCCCTTCTGGATCCATACAGTCGGCGTCGTCATAGGGGAGGTTCTCCCCCAGGGCTCTTCCAGGCTCCGCTTCCCCAGAGTTCCATTCTGCGGCCTGGTCTGATATCGGGATCCCTCTTTCCAGGGCTCCTTTCCCCGGATTCCAGAGCCCTCTGAGAGCAGTTACCTCATGGTGCCCCTCTCCCATCTCTCTGCCTTCACCACCCCCGCTCCCAGGCCATGTCGGTCCTACGGGTCCGTTATCCTGGGGCAGTTCAGGGGTTCTGCGGCGGCCTTCCCCTCATATGTTAGATACATGCATGAGCGGGTCTTTCGACTCTCCCCACCACCGCAGGAATCCTCTGGGCATTCCAGTTCCCCATCATCCTCGTCTCCCTCCTCCGAGGGAGAGGAACCCCCTGCTCATCTGTCCTCCGATGCTGATTTCACAGAATATCAGCGTTTCCTCTCGAGGATGGTGAGGGATCTCCGGATTTCCTACGTTCGAAGAGACAATACCGAACGGGAGACGCGTGAATTCAGTGCCCAGCATCTGGTGGTACCTTCCTGGCCTATCCCCTTCCAGGAGGCGTCTATCCGGTCATGGCAGTCCCCTGCCGCTTCTTCCCCAGCCCCGGCGGACTGCCAGCGTAGGTATTGTGCCCCCTCTGAGTCTCTAGGTTCCCTTCCCAACCCGTCCTCAGGTTTGGTATACCTGGATACTCCTTCTGGGCGCCGTTGCCTGGCGCTACGACCGCCCACAGTTCGGACTCTCTCCAGTTAGACCGTTGAGAAGCGAAGAGTGTTCTCTTCTTCTCGTGCGAGTGCATGTATTGCATCACATCAGGCTCCCCGCTGCCTACAACCGGCATCTGTGGTCGATGATGTCCCAGCTGCTGGCATCTATGCCTGATCAGAACAAACCAGACAAGCGTTGCCCTCTCCGTGGTAGGCCTGGAGCTGGCAAGACACCAAGCAAGGGCATCTTATGGCGCCAATGAGGGTGGCTTCCAGGCTTGCGGGGACAGCGATCTGCATCAGGCGGACGGCATGGCCGTCTTTCCAGGTTGTCACCCTGGCCCGGCGTGGGTGATTCGCTCCGCCTTCCGGGGACCGTCTTTTCTCTTCAGAGCTAGGAGACTTTACAGGGGCTCCCTCCGTCTCCTCGTCCTTGGGAGGCACCTCCTAGCTCTTCTCCCACTTAGGCTTTCTGAATAAGCCAGGGTCTTCTCCTTCTGTTTCTCACCAACAGAAGGCTGGGGGTCTTGTTCCCTCAGGGTATGGCCTCTTCCCCCTCCAGGGGAAGAGGAGCTTACTACTCACCAGGAAGTAATGAATGGTGAAGATTGACAAGGAAGATAGGAAAATTATGTACCTCCGTAATTCTTGATCTTCTCTTGTATCTTCACCATTCATTACCACCATCCCCATCCCTCAGTGGCCTCTTCCTGTGGCTTCTCCCTCCTGTCTCCTTCCTCTCTCTGCATTTATATAAAATATAGGGAAAATTGCTTCATTTTCCAAAAAAAAAAAAAAAAAAATCTTCTCGGGGGTTAAAATCCAGAAAATTATTTACTCTAAGATTCATAGGCCATCTAGTGGATTGCATTGGCGATCAGACTGCACAACTGTCTCTTGCTATTCTTATGGCAAGATACCTCTGAGGGTTGTTTGGCCTGGCTCAGGCTATTCAGTTTGATCCTGCAATCCCGTGTTCCAGATAGTTGCCCTGAAATCTAATCCCCCTCTATTCTTGCCTTGCAGAGCAGAGAGCAGTGCGTCTGTTCCTTTCTCTTCTAAAAAATAAAAAAAAAAAAAAAAAATGCTGAGGAACTCTCTCCGACTGCTATAGGCATCTTGGTATCTGGGTCATGCATCTAGTTAAAAAAAAAAAAAATTTTTTATCTGTAAAAAAAAAAAAAAAGAAAAAGGAGAAATCAAACAAGAAGGCAAATGAGAAGGTAGGCTATCCTTCGCTGTTTTCTAAGTGGTTTCTCCCTTAAGTATCCTCCTGGACAATTTTTACAGTAGAGCTCTGCTGACCATATCCAATCTTAGCCAGCCTAAGCCTTGGCGGCCTTAGCCAGTCAGTCTGAGTCCGTTTCTATCTTGGAGCAGCCTGAAAGGCTTACATTTTCCATTTCTAAACCCTGAGCAGCGCTCTCATGCTGCTGGGGTTTTATTCTTCCCTCCTCGGCTGTCCTCCAGTTAAAGGCCTTCCGCGGCCAGGAGCCCGAGGTGGGTGTCAAGAACAATGGCATGTTGAAGATGAGGACTATGCCCTCCTGAGTCTGTCTAGCGGGTTCGGTGAACCTTCTCTTCAGCTCTATCTCCGGGGATTCTTGCTTCCCCTTTAGTCGAGCCTTCAGCTACAAGCTAACTATGCTCGTTCGGCATTCTGGTCCCTTCAACATCCCATCTCTCTCTTCTCTTTCTTCTTCTTCTTCTTCTATTTTCTCATTTCCTTACTCATCTCTCCTCCTAGAGTCGCCCAGGTAAGGAGGCCCTGCACTCCCTAGGCTAGGGATGTTCTTATCTCCTCTGTCCTTCCTCCATCGGCTTATTCCTTTTTCAGTTCATTCTTCCTTGCTTTGCTATCCCTCGGCTATCTTGCCTCGCTATCTATATTTTCTGCTTTCATTTTTGCCTCTCCGGCTCACAGAACTGAGTTGGAGGAGGAGTCGGTCGCTTCTAACGGCCGCCCTAGCATGGCGCATGACGCCGCCTCGAGGGCGGGCCGAAGGCAACTTTTTAAAAAAAAAAAAAAGCCTCGTGACGGTGCCGCCCGCTTATAATTCTAGGAAGTAATGAATGGTGAAGATACAAGAGAAGATCAAGAATTACGGTAGGTACGTAATTTTCCTTTTAGGATGTCTTCCCTTGGTGCGATAGCTTGAAAATTTTATTATTATTGAGCGTGGCCAAGCCATGAGATCCGTGGGTTTGGGGACTAAAGACCTGTGCGCTCTCTCCACCCTAAGCTGGTAATCTTGCGGTAGACCCAGTACATCTTTTAACAGATCTTCAAAAAACAGAGACATCGGTTGTATCTCAGCTCCCTCAGTAAGACCATACAAACGAAGGTTATCCCTTCTGGACCTACCCTCTAAATCAGTACATTTTGCTTGCATGGCCAGGGTATGTTGAAGAAGCGAACCCACAGCCTGGGATAGGATTTCTCCGGTACTCTCCGCATCAGCAATCCTTTGTTCAGCCCCCTCTATTCAGTTTTCCATTTTGTTTAGTTTGACATTTAAGTTTTTAAATTCTTTTTTGTTTTCAGTACTAGAGTCCTGAATTTCATGCAGAAGCTTTTCAAAGCGTGATCTTGACAACACCTCAGTCTCTCCTTGGTATCATATTCAGAGCCGTGATGGCTGGTGAGGGCCACTCTTGACTATGGGCAGCGGTTTTCTAGCAATCCACTACAGCTGGGCTTCTTACTTGCTGTTTTTGGCTATTCTTGTCTACTTTGTCTTGTTTGACACCTCCGGGTGACATATTTTATCATTTTGGATAGAAATTCAATGATTTGCAGGTTTTGCAGTTCTTCCCAGGGAGGGCTAACTCTCAAGCTGTTGCTGGAGCCGTGGACGTCACGGAAGTCTCGGCATGCTGTTTTAATGAGCGGGATTGCAAAGACTTCTAAAACAGCTGTAATTTCTTGCAAGAGAGAGATACAGAGACTGAGACGGACTGAGATTGGAAGTTGAGAAGAAACTCAGATGGACATTCTCTGTTTATACTGCCATTGTAAATAGTTATACTGAACAATTTTATTTTTTATTTACTGATCATAAAACGCGTGAATTTTACAACTGCTCCTGGTTTTCCTATGCTTCCTGACCTGTGCCTCGATAACAGATGGTGTCAGCCTAAGTGGGATATACGCTGTGTATACTCTAAGCCAGGAGTTTTGTGCGTGGGTATGAGACCTGGTGCCAGGGAAGCACAGAAGAAAGGTATGGATTCTGCAGCAGCAAGCTCAGGAGTGGTTACCAGGAGAATGGCAGCCAAACTAGCAGAGCCAGAAGTCCAAGCTGAGACTGTACAGCTAGCACCAGTTATACAAAAGGAACAGGCAGTGACAGAACCTGAAAGCCTGACTGCCTTTTTCAAATGGTGTGCTCTACAACAAATAGAGACGGAGAAACAGAGAAGAGTGGAGATGCAGCAGAGAGAACAAGAAATTCAACGTTTAGAAGCACAGAGAAAAGAAGAAATGCAACAACTCAAATATCAGAGAAAGAAGAGATGTAATGGCAGGAGCAGCAATGGCTGGATGCCTTGCAAGTTCTCAAAGCTGTAGGATCTGGCACTGGTCCAGCAGAACAACAGGACACAAACCACTTAAAATACCTTAAACGTACAAAGTTGTGTCCCTCTGATGATACTGAAGCATACCTGACAACCTTTAAAAGGGTTGCTACAGCTCGCCAGTGGCCAAAGCAGAAATGGGCAATCAGACTGCTACCTTACTGACAGGGAAAGCTCCAACTTGCCTACAGCAATATGGACACTGCACAGTCAGAAAACTATGACCTGGTGAAAAGTGAAATCCTGAAAAGGTATGACATATCAGGCAGAGATTTCGGTCTCTGAAGTACAACTCGGTCGACAGTCCTCGAGAAGCCTTCACCCTACTTTGAGAACTCCTGATAAAAGGGCTCCAATCAGAGCAAAACAGTCTCAAAGATCGACAGATTTGCAGTGGAGCAATTCAGTAACATCCTGCCTACGGATGTGCAGCTTTGGGTAAAGGAACACCGACCAGAAAGTGGGGAAAAAGCTGTTTCGTTGGCCGAAGACTATCAGATGGCAAGACAAATGCCACAGCAGCAAGGTAACAGCCAAGCACCAGTAAGACTTTCTTTTTCCTATTTAAACTCCAAGTCTGAGAAGAACTCTGGGTTAACAAATGTGTGCCCAAAGATGTTATTTGCTATAACTGTAATAAGTCAGGTCATATTGCAAGAAAATTGCCATAAGAAGAGTGACACTGACACTGGAGCAGATTTGTCCTTAGCAAATTGGGGCAAGTACTTAACAGGTGTGAAGGTGGGAGATAAAACTGTGAAGGGACTTATAGATTCGGGTAGCAGACAAACCCTAGTGCATAGTGAAGTGCTGTGAAAACTGTGTCCAAAAGGACCAGGTACTGGTGTCATCTGCATCCACGGGGACACTTCATTTTATCCCACCAGACAAGTGACTCTCACTATTAATGGGGTGTCACACCAAGTGAAAGTGGGGTAGTACCTAAGTTACCTCCTGTGATTATTGGAAATGACTTTCCAGGATTTACTGAATTAATCAAAGAGGGAGAAAATCCTGATGTTGCAGCAGTTGTGGTGACAAGAGTTCGGGCAAAGAAAATCTCAGATGGTGGGGAATCTTTTCCTTTCACTGATTTTGATTCGGACTTGTTTGAGCACAGCTTCAAGATCCAGAAGTCTAGGAAAGGACGACGACACCTGAAGAAACAGTGGCAACAAAAGACTGATGGACATAAAGGATTAACATATGAAAATGCTGAAAATTAACTGATCACTGATTATGATGTTTCTCTCCAAGGTTATTTTTAAGGGTTGTGGGTAAAACCAAAACAGGGTGAACCTGTGTTTAAAAAAATGTTATGGGCTACTCTACAGAGTTTGGGTTAAACCTCAGATACAGGACCAGACAGAACAATTGGTTATACCACAAAAGTGTAGATCTGAGTTGTTACAGATAGCACATGATATGGCTGGTCACTGAGGGAGGGATCGCACCCTTGCCAGATTGCTGTACAGATTTTACTGGCCTGGAATTCATGAATATGTTGCTACCTATTGCAGTTCATATGCTGAGTCTCAGAAAGTAGTCCCCATCACTAAAAAAAAAAAAAAAAAAGACAAGGTGACCTACCCTTGATAGATGTGCCTTTTGAGAGAATTGCAGTGGATGTAGTTGGCCCCTTAGAAAAAAGTAAAAAGGGAAATGGATACATTTTGGTAGTATGTGACAGTGCTACTCAATACCCAGAGACAGTTCCAATGTGCACTGTCACAGCCTCAAAAGTGGCAGCAGAGTGGGCATCCCTAAAGAAATGATTACTGATCAGGGTAGTAATTTTGGTGGTTCATTACTGAAGGAGCTGTACAGACTACTAGGTATCACTACCATAAGAATCTCTCCTTATCACCCTCAGACAAACGGTCTTATTGAGCATTTTAATCAAACTGTAAAACGCATGTTAAAAGGGGAAGGGAAAGATTGGGACCAATACTTGCCTTACCTGCTTTTTGTTACAGAGATGTGCCACAGGCATCAGCAGGTTTTTCACCATTTGAAATGCTGAATGGTAGACTAACCTAGAGGGCCACTAGGTGTAATAAAAGAAACATGGAAAGATAACCCCATCAAAACTATCTGTTATATCTTATATGTGTACCCTGAGAAAGAAGCTTGCAAAATATGTTGAAATCACCCATAGTAATCGGAAGGGTCCAAAACCAGCAGAAGGTGCATTATGACAATGGGGTAAAGAAAGATCTTCGTGGACATAAAGTCTCCACCACTCATTCACACTAATGGGAACTGCACGGAGGCACTAGGACCCAGCAGGAGCAAACTTTTTGCTGGTCAGGCGCCAGAGATGGAGCACGAGGAGCAGCACCATGAGCCTCAGCTCTCGTGCGGTAATGAATATCTTGGCGCCGACCCTCCAACAGCCTCAGTTCCTTTTTTCCCGCCGAGTGCACTTCAGTGACTACTGCCTCTCGCCTGCTGGAGTCGAACTTCAAACTAGCAGCTTAGTTTTTCAGTTTTATTGTTTTGTAGTAATATTTTGAATAAGTTTTGCTTAGGTTATTTATTCTTAATTAAAGAAGTCGTCTCAGCCTACATTGACTGAGTCGACCATGTGCGGATCAGGTGACTGTAGGGAGACTTCGAATGAAAGCTGTTCAGTCAGCCGGGCTGGGTCCGGTCCGCCGCCTTCTCCGGAGGAGGGATCTGACAACAGACAGTCCGATGCCCAAGGGGGTGGGCGGTCCCCTCAAAAGCATAAAAGTAAATGGTCACACTCTCGGCACCTTTCGGCCTCGAGATCTTCTTCGACCCACAGGTCGAGAAGAGAAGGCATCACTCGAGGTAGCCCTCTGATTTGTCTGCACGTAGACGGTCAGTTTATTGGGGCTAGTTGCCAGTCTTCTCCTTCAGAGTCACTGGTTTCTGTTTCTGGTAGCAGACGTCTTCGACATCGGAGCCCTACCCCACCTTCTGGTAGGTCTTCAGATGAGCAGTTTCATCACTGGGCTGCTCTTATAGAGCAGTGGGCTCAGAGGTTGGTCCAGCTGCCTGGCCCGGTCATTCAGGGCCTTGAGCTGCTTAGGAGATCAGGTGGGCGTTTGACCTCCTAGGCCGCTGTGGTGCCGTCGACTCGCGGCAGGTGTCCCCCCCACACACACACTCACACTGCGTCATGCTCAGGGGCCACACCGATGCCTTTATCTCTTGGTATTCATCCTTCTTTTCCTCAAATCCTGTTTTAGTCTTGAGGATGTTTTGATGCCCTCAGTATCGATGCTTGCCTTCAGCGCCCGTCTTCAGCCTTGATCGTCTGTGGCGCCGTTAACTTTCGCATTTTATCCTCTGTGCCATGTGCCGTCAGCACCATCCAGGCTCTCTGCGCCGTCCGGCCTTTCGACGCCATGCGTATTTTCGGCGCCGAGGCCTGTTAGGACGTCATCCAGTCTTCAGGACTCCTTTTTAACCATTTTCCTTCCTCATTTCCTTCTGTTTTTCCCTCCTTTCCTGTCCATACAGTCCCTCTGGGACTGTCAGGAGATGACATTGAGCCTGACCCAGACCTTAGGCTGGGTGTTTATGTGGAAGGAACATGATCTATTCCTGCTGCAGAGCCTGTGGTCGAGGACCTGTCTTTTAAGTCTCTGCTGAAAAACTTGAATTCCACTCTCTCTCTCTCTCTCCAAACTACAGATATCGATCCTGGGAAACTGTTAAGACTCCAGTACCTCCATGTTCCGGAGAGCCTTATGGATTTGACTCCTCCGGTACAGCCCTCCTCTGAG
Source organism: Neoceratodus forsteri (assembly GCA_016271365.2). Lineage (NCBI taxonomy): Eukaryota > Metazoa > Chordata > Ceratodontiformes > Ceratodontidae > Neoceratodus > Neoceratodus forsteri. The sequence goes on from CM028130.1 coordinate 1,117,295,247, forward strand.
ACGCTATCTCAAATGCTATGGAATAATCCTGCTCTCATTCCTTCGGTGGCTAAGTCCATACATAGGAAATATGCTGCTCCCAAAGATCGACCCATTTTGGCATCCCAAGCTTTTGCGGATCCTATCGTAGTCTTGGCAGAGAATAAGGTCGTCCTTCCCCAAGCTACTACAGCTCGACCTATTAACAAAGAATCTCGTAAGATAGACACTTCAGGTAGGAGAGTCTTTGCTGCTTCCACCCTAGGTATGCGTATTGCCAGTTACCAAGGCTATTTCTCTCAATAAGAGTATATCCTTTGGCATTCACTCAAACAAATGGTTGAAGCTCTACTGGAGTCGGACAATAATTCAGAGCTTCTTCAAACCATAACTAGGGGTATAGAGTCCAACAACCAGCAGGTTAAAGCAATTATGGACGCTTTCGATACCGCTTCCCGGGCGCCGGTGGACATTTGTACCGCCGTCATTCTGGCTCGCACGGAGTTTCACGAATGATGCTCAGCAACAGGTAAATGGCGTTGCCCATCGATAGTGTGTATCTTTTCAGCCCTCAAGTAGAACAGGCTGTAGAGGCTACATAAAAGACTAGGTCAGCCATTAAATTTGCTCAACCTCCTCCTGTTCCCTCTCAAGGGGTGTTAATAACGCCAGTTTCATAACTGTCAGGCCTTTTGAGGCAAAGGCAGGGAAGTTTTAATAAAACCGTGCCCCAGCCTCAAAAGCATAACAGAAGGCGTAAGGACCCAAAGTGCCCAGTGCCACCTTCTGCTTTGATGGCCCAAGTCCCATCTCAGCTGCCCAAGGTGGACTCTTCCTCAGCGGTGGGAGGTCATCTGACTCACTTCTACAATCAGTGGAAGTCCGTAACCTCGGACAAATGGGTTCTCCGGATAATCCGCGAAGGGTATTCCCTCAATCTTTTGGAGACCCCTCCGGATCGTCCCCCCAGACGACAGCCCAGGCTGTCGGCTCTCCAGTCAGATCTTCTCGCCTCCGAGATACAGGGCCTTCTGAACAACAGGGCAGTGGAAGTAGTTCCGCTGGATCAACGGAACACAGGGTTCTACTCCCATTACTTTCTGGTTCCAAAAAACGGGGACATGCGCCCCATTTTGGACCTCAGAAAACTAAACAGATTCCTTCCCAGAGAGAAATTCAAAATGATATCACTAGGAACCCTGTTACCTTTGCTTTATCAACGCGACTGGTTGGCCTCCCTGGACATGCAGGATGCTTACCAGCACATTCCTGTTCACCCAAAGCATCACAAATACCTAAGGTTCGTGGCTTTGGGCCAGCATTATCAGTTCAGAGTCCTGCCCTTTGGGCTATCCTCGGCATCGTGAGTTTTACAAAGTGTTGTGCACAATTCTGGCGCATCTCAGAAAAATCTGAATACAGGTGTTCCCATATCTGGACGATTGGCTCCTAACAAGCCCTTCCAGACAGGGAACTCTAGATGCCGTAGCCACTGCTTCACACTTTCTCACATCCATGGGAGTCCTGCTAAACCTAAAAAAATCACAGCTGCAGCCCTCCAAAAGGCTCCTTTTCATAGGAACCTATCTGGACACCTCCTGTGCGAAAGCATTTCTTCCAGAGGACAGGAGGAGTGATATCCTTCAGATGGCCCGATACATAGGAGAGAGCAGCTCGGTTTCAGCTCTCTCGATGCAGCGGATGCTAGGTCTCATGGCATCCGAGGTGTTCACTGTACCCCTAGCATGCCTCCACATGAGAACCTCTCAGTGGATGCTCAGTACTCAGTGACCCCCGACCACTCACCCTCAGTCCTTTCTCATCAAGGTGACAGAACCTCTGAAGAGATCACTCACCTGGTAGTCACAAGAGGACAATCTTCTGGAAGGGTATCCTTTGCTCCTCTGGGTCATCAAATTTCCATTATCACAGATCGTCCCTGATGGGGTGGGGGCTCACTGTCAGACTCTCCACACTCAAGGTACTTGGACTCGGGACGAGTCCCAGCTTCACATAAATGTCTTAGAAATGAGAGCCATCCTTTATGCAGTCCGAGCTTTGAAGGACATTCTCTGTCACAACAACATTCTCCTTCAAACAGACAACAAAGCAGTGATGTATTACATCAGCAAGCAGGGCGGTGCTCACTCTTACCCCTTATGCAGGGAAGCGATGAGTGTGTGGGAATGGTGCTTGGAGCACAAGGCTCTAATTCAAGCAGTCTACCTGACAGGGAGTGCAGAACGAACTGGCAGACCGTCTCAGCAGAACAGAGACAGATCCTCACGAATGGTCTCTCGACTCAACCGTAGTTCAGTCACTATTCGCAGAGTGGGGAACTCCAGACCTGGACCTTATTGCATCCCCACTCAACACAAAACTGCCTCTCTTCTGCTCCAGAAATCCAGGGCCTGGCATTTTCTGTCAGGATGCGTTCAGGCTGCAGTGGAAAAAACTCTTTCTATATGCCTTTCCGCCTCTTCCTCTGATTCAGAGGGTACTTCTCAAGTTCGAGTCCCAGGGGGACAAAATGATCCTCATTGCTCCCTTCTGGCCGCGACAGATATGGTTTCCACTAAACAGTGTGTCGGAAACTCCTCCGAAACTGCTTCCCCTTCAGACGAACCTTCTGACTCAGGGGTATGTGGTCCATCCCAATCTGAGATTGCTTCACCTTCACGCTTGGCTCTTGAAGAGATAGAAGTGAACAGGTTCAGTGTCTCTCTCAGGGTTTCAGATATTCTTCTGGCTGCGTGCAAGCCAGCCACTAGGAAAACTTACACAGCCAAATGGAAGCGTTGTTCGCTCTGGTATGCAGAATCCTCTTTGAGTCCCTTTTCCTGCCCACCAGATAAAGTTCTAGAGTACCTTTTAGACCTCTCAAATTCAGGTCTGCAATACTCTACAGTTAAGGTTCACCTTTGTGCCATTTCAGCTTATCATGAGCCAGTACTTTCCTTGTCACTGGCTCAGTTACCTGTGGTTAAGAGGTTTCTTATGGGAATTCTGCATAACAGACCTCCTATCAAGGCGTCCAGTAGCAGTCTGCACATTAATCTTGTGCTAGACCTGCTCAGTCAAAACCTTTCAAGCCTCTAGCTACCTGTGAGCTTAAATTTCTCACTTGGAAAGCGGCCTTTCTACTGGCCATTACCTCGGCCTGCAGGGTCTCTGAGATACATGCCTTGGTCACAGACCCTCCGTATACTGTGTTTCATAAAGACAAAGTAGTTCTTAGGACCCATCCTAAGTTTCCCCCTAAGGTTGTTTCAGAATTCCATCTAAACCAACCTTTGGTCCTTCCTACTTACTTTGCGAACTTCCAAAATGAAGGGGAGCATTCTCTTCGTTCCTTGAACGTCAAAAGAGCTTTGCGTTTCTGTCTAGATAGAACAAAAGATTTTCGCAAAGCTCAACAACTGTTTGTTTCCTTCAGCGAGACTCGGATGGGTCAACCTGTCGCTATCAGATGTATTTCAGCATGGCTGGTGGCATGTCTTTGCCACTGTTATTCCATGGCGCAGGTTAAGCTGGAGGGCAGAGTGTACGCTCACTCTACTAGAGTGGTCACAGCTTCCCTAGGGGAAATTCGCAACATGCCCATTGCAGATATTTGCAATGCGGCCACCTGGAGCTCAGTGCATACTTTCATCAAACACTGTGCCCTGGATGTCCATGCCAGATGACATTTTTGGTTTGGCAGAACCATCCTTAATGGACTCCTGTCCTAAAACTGTGAGCTCTTGGTCTCTCCTGCCGGCCTCTGGGGGATTATTAGCTCGGTACTCTCCCATTAGTGTGAATGAGTGGTGGAGACTTTATGTCCAGGAAGATATGGAAATTACGTGCCTACGCGTATTTGATCTTCTTGGATGAGTCTCCACCACTCATCCTACTCTACCATCCCAGGCTCACCTCTGTTGTTAGTCTTCACTCCCTTAATCTTTAGGCTGTGAAGACTTCTTTGTTGACCCTTCTTATACGTGCGTCCGGACTATCTTATGTCCGGTTTTGGATTAAACTGTCCTTCTAGGTTGATTACGGCTGCCTCCTCAGAAAAAAGGTACTGAGGCAGTTGGAGGTCGATCGGAGATGGTTATTACCGCCACGAGCTGAGGCTCTGGTGCCACTCCTCACAGCTCCATCTCTGGCGCGACCCTCTAGCAAAAGTTTGCTTCCGCTGGGTCCTAGTGCCTCTGGCGCAGATCCCATTAGTGTGAATGAGTGGTGGAGACTTCGTCCAAGAAGGTCAAGAATTATGGTAGGTATGTAATTTCCATTTTTCGTTGCTGTTACTTTTGCTCAAAGTTTCTGACCTTCAGACTTTCGTGTATAAAGAGCCTTATTTAGGTTTCCACAAGGACAGGGTGTGCTTGCAGACCAGTCCTAAGTTTCTGCCTAAAGTGGCGTCCAAAATTTACACTGAACCAGGACATCCACTTGCCTGTTTATTACCCAGAGTACTCTAATCAAGAGAGCAGGCCTTACTTCATACTCTGGATGTCCATAGGGTACTCCGATATTATCAAAACCGCACCCAGTCTATCAGAAAATCTGATCAGTTGTTGTTCTCCTTTGCCCTCGGAGATTTAGGGGCACCCGTTTCTAAGCAGACGTCCAAATGGTTGGTTAACTGCATTGTTTTCTACTACCAGAAATATGATAAGCCTTTACCAGGCCTGGTTAAAGGCCATTCCACAAGGGGAGTGTCTGCCTGCTTTACTTCACTGCGGAGGGCTTCAGCGGCAGGTGTTTGTGTAGCTGCTGCCTGGAGTTCCATCCACACTTTCATCAACCACTATAGTTTGGACACTGCTTCCAGGTACAGGACAGGCTTTGGCCTTGTGGTCCTGCAGGGTCCCCTTTCTTGAAGGATTGACTCTGCTGTTTTCCTCCTCCCTTTTAAAGGGGGTTCTTCCTGGCACTGTTTGGGACTCAGTCTTACCAGTGTTACCTGCTGCGAGCTCATCTTAAGTAAGATAGTGCAGTTACATAAGAACTTACCGTAGCAGTAGCTCTATGAGAGAAGCTCCTGCAGCAGGTGCTGCTTTCCTCTACTTCCTTTCTCCTGTGTGTTCTTTTTTCTAGACCCTTGATCTCCTTCTTGTGCTTGCCAGGTCTCCAGCGGAAGAACTGAGGTAGGGCTGGGGGACTGCCCCTTTTATTTCATAGGCTGACGTCGGGTGTGGGCCGACATCAGGAGGCAGTCCCCTGCTGTGTAGTGCTAGCTAGAAGTTTTCCGTGGGGTCCTAGCGCTTGGCGGCTAGTCTTGCCAGTGTTGCATGCTGCAGGAGCTTCTGTTGAAAATCTGCTGTTAACGGTAAGTTATGTAACTATTTTTTTGGCTTCTTGGAGCCTTCAGATCCCTGGCTCCCCTTGCCTACTACTTTAGGGGAGGGGTGCATTTCTTCCTTGTGCCTGCCCAGATTGCCTCAGCCTTTCTTTCAAACTTGCTATATTAGTGCCTTCCTCCCACCCTTCTGTTCTAGTCTGGTTTTATTCTTTTGTTTTATATTTTTTACCTGTCCCTTTGGGCAGTCTGTTTAGCCCGTCTTTCTCGCGCACTGTGTTTCTCTCCTGGCTAAAAGAACTGAGGTAGGGAGGGGGCCGGTGTGTGCCAGTCCACAAATGCTACATCATCCGTCTGCCTCTATGGTGGGGCCATCACTGATATCGGCCCCCCTGGCTCTTGGCTGTTAAAGCTTTTGCTCACACAGGGTCCTAATGCCTCTGACACAGACCCAATTGTGTGAATAAACGGTGAAGATATTCTGGAATATCAAGAATTACGGTGAGTACATAATTTGAATTTCTAGAAGTGGTATATGGTTCACATACAAACAACCCATCCAGCCTTCCCTGGTAAGTGTCTCCTGATCTTGCTTCCGGTGTGAGAGATCTGACATAATGGGGGTGGGTCGGGGACATACTGCCCAGGTGGCAGGAGGAGCTTAGCTTGAAGACATTACATCCAGTAACATTGTTCGAGTTCACATACAAACAACTGCCAGAGTGTGGATGTGAGCCATATACCACTCTTAGAAATAGTTACAGGTGAGTAACCTATTTTTTTTTTTTTCCCCTCAGTTCAATGCCGCTTACTATCTTTTCGACATCGAATGCCAGTTTGTTTTCATGGCTTCATTTTTTTCTCCAGTTCAGTGCCTGATTCTTTTGTTTCTTGTTTTGTTGTTTTCACCTATTGAGATGTCAAGTTGGAAGGGGCAAAAGAAAGGGTGGAGTCCCCCAAATCATCAGTGCCCCTGTGGGAGCCCTATAGTAGCAGTGTACTAGCATCTGAAGTGCTATGCCTGCCATGGCTTTGACTGTGATTTGGGCCAATGTGATGCCTGCTTCTCTATGATCAAGCGTTTCCTGGAGTTCCATGCAATGAGGTTGGTCCCCACCCACCGTGTGGAGGCATGCATGGTATCTATAGTGCCAAGGTAAGTTCCTAGGCCTTTTCCCAAGGCCACTCCCAATATCTCTGGTCAATCAACCAGACCCTAGTTCTCCTGTTTCTCAACCAGGTCATCAGAAGAAGAATCAGCATTTATATAGCGCTTTTCATACACAGTATCCCAATCGCTTTACAAGCAATGCTAGACCCGGTGAGTGAAGCGACTGAATGTGGTGGCAGCCATATCTCGCGTCATCACCACACACACAGCCTGGATAATTGCATGAACTGGTTTATGGAAGGGAATGTTGACCAGGACACCGGAATGTTCCTGCTCTTTGCGAAAAGTGCCCTGTGTTCTTTTACTTCCACCTGGACACCCCACCAGGACAACACCAGGATGGGCAGAAGGACCTCAGTTTAACGTCTCATCGAAGGACGGAGACACCACAGCAGTACAGCACCCCCAATACTGCACTCGTATGGCAGCGATTTTTAGGTGCAAGTACAATCCCGGTGTGGGACGAGAACCCACGACCTTCTGGCCCAGAGGCGGATGTGCTACCAACTGAGCCACGCTGACCCCGACTGGTTTCTCTCGGGATAGCCTCTGTTGGTGGTCTTGCTTTCCAAGCCAATGCTGGTAAATGTGCCTCAGCATGTAGTCTGTACCGATCCTCTGGCGTCTTCTGGATGTCGGCCCTCAGGTTGTGGTCCAGGCGCTGTTCACACTCTGTTCACTCAACCTGGAGGCACCACCATCCATGCCCCTCAGTGTCCTTGGGTGAGGATAGGCACCGCTGCAGGATGTATAGGCACTACGAGGAGCTTCTCTGTTAGCAGTGGATCATTGTGGAGCAGGGTAGGATCTGCCCCGGACCTGTGGTCATGTGGTAGTTGCAAGTGATGCCTACCCGGCTCATTCTCAACGGATGTCTGTGGCATCTGCCTTGCCACCTGCTGCGGGGTGAGTCTCCTCCACCACAGCTGTTGGTAGAACCCCGACTAAGAACTCCATGCAGCGAGCTTGCCATGCCGGCTGTCAGTGAAAATCAGCCAGTCAGAAGACACTTGGGTGGTCCATGGTGGCAGGCTGTCATGGGTCATTTTTGAGGAGTCCTCAAATGACTTCTGATGGATTGTCCATATTGTTGTCAAAGACCCATACCTTCAGTTGGGTTTTGGTTGGCAAACTGTCCACCAACCATGGGCAAGTGACGTTTGAGACTCCTCTCTGCCAAGGGGTTGATCTTGGACTTATCCTTCTGGAAGTCCAGGGATCAAGGGGATGTGGACAAGCCCCCCAATAAGGAGTCAGAAAAACTTGACTCATGTGGCCAAGAAGGTCCTCACCACAGCTGTTGGTAGAACCCCCGACCTCTCTGGACCTGCATCAGGCCAGCTATATGCTGTCCTGATAACCAAGTTTGATCACTCTGTTTTGAAAATGTGGGGTGAAACCCACCCTCCCCTCCCGCGACGAGCAGTTGCTTGTAAAGTTGGTCAAGGACCAGGATCAGTGCTAGCTAAACACCAGCTCCAGACTGCCTTAGACATGGGTGACTCATGTGTCCATGCCATGGCAGCCACCATTGTGACGTGTTGCAGGGCTTGACTGAGGCTCTCCACCTGCGTGGCGGTCACTCTGCACAAGCTGGTTGATGTCCACTTCTTGGGATCCGAACTCTTTGGCCTGGGCGTGGTGTGGAAGGGCATCTCACAAGGATTGCGAAGTCCAGTACCACCCTAGATTTTATGACGTTCGGCTCAGAAGCTTAAAAATATGACTTCCAATACAGATTCTTTCAGCCACAGCAGCCCAAGCAGGGTCTGTACAAAGCCTGGCACCCCAGGGGCCAAGTTCAGTGGCCAGGGCCGAAAAGAGGTAGGTGTTGCTCCTCTAGCCCCAGCGGCTGGTGCCTCTTCCAGAGCTGGCCAGTGATGGATCTGAGATTCATTTTCCAGCTTGTCCAGTCCTTGACAAGGCTCCTGTGAGGGTCAGTCACGCCAGTTTTGGCTTCATCGGTCCATCATTTCCACAGACAAGTGTGTACTGGAGGTGACAGACAGAATGAGGCTCTCTGCCTTATCAACTACGTTTCTCAGGAGTTCTCAGTGTTGCAGGACTCATTGCCCACCATACAGGAGGACATAACTTGGCTCCTGGCAAAAGGAGCTATAGCGGCATCCCAGACGCCCTGGTAAGTCAGAGGAAGGTGTCCAGGTACTTCCTGGTCCTGAAAAAGGAAGTACCTGGACATATACAGGTAATTCCTGGTCCCATAACAGATGTGGGGCTGGGGCCCAGTACTGGATCTGCACTGTCTGAACCAGTTCATCCGGAAGTGCAAGATCTTCCACAAATTAAGCTTCACAATTCATTCCCACTTATGGGTGTAAGCCAGAGGTGATAGGACCTCGCAGGAGCAAAGTCTTTCAAAGCTTACAAGACCGATGTTTGTGTGGGCGCCACCTATGAGGCAGACATAGTGACATTGTGCTTGTTGATTGGCCAGTAAGTGATGTCAGCCCCCTTCCTGCCTCAACTCTGTTTTTACCGCCATTGGGTGTGCATCGTGGGAGCTTCATCACTGAAACTGCGTCACTTTTTTTCCTCAGTTTGTCACCCATTTAGACACTTCTTTCTTGGCAGTGCTTTTCTCTGTGCCGTTTATTTATATTTTTTTACTTCCTCCAGGTCTCTGCCCCGAGGATTACTGTACCTTCCTCGGGTCTTTTCAGCCGGGTCCCGACGTTGCGTGGACCCAGTGTCATTCCGCACGAGATAGGGAGATTTTTGCCTTTGGTTTCTCCAGTCCCAACCCCCTGAGGGCACCGACGCAGAGGACTGGAGTCCGGACAGGTGGCGTGCTTACGCATGCCTCTGTCAAGCGTTTGCAGCACCCTTCCCCAGCTCCCCTGGGGAGGATAATGGTGCCAACCTTGGGCCTGTGGACGGGGTTGGCAAGGATGGAGGCCTTACTGGGCCTGGTTCCGAGTCTGTCTCAGGGCGGGGACATCTTTTCTGGAATTGCCCCTCAGGTCGGTGCTAGGGATGGGGATGGCGCCGCTGGTGGTACTGGATCCAGGGCTGACTGTGAGTGGAGACCCTAGCAAGAGTCTAGGATTGGTCTGGGGTACAAGGTCAGTGCAGGCGAGGGAGATGAGGGCAGGTCACTGGGCCTGTGGCTCACCCTTGTCCAGAGGTGGTGGAAACTGTGGCAGGGGTCACAGCACTAGTCCAGGGCCCAGCCACTTTCTGTAACCATCTTGTCCTGTCATAAGTGGGATCTGCTGTCTTGTCTGTCTCCACCCCCCCCCCCAAGCACCATCTGGGCTGGTCCACAAATGTTGGACATTAGCAGATGGGTGAGTTCGCCAGGCCCTCTCTCTTCTCTCCCAGGTTTTTCTGATCCTCTGGGGTCCATGACCTGGGACCATTTCAGCTCAGTGGCTGGTATGTTCCACCAGCTTCACCTCAGAACTGATCAGGCTGTTTTTAGGCCTGAGGTCCTGCATCCTGACATCACTGCTACCTGAATCCAGCTCTTCCTGTCCCATTTCCACCTCTGAGGATGAGGATTTTTATGGCCCATCTCTCCTCTGATGCTGAGTACTCGCTGTATCGGTAATTCCTTTTGGAGATAATGCAGAAGCTGAGTCTTAAACCTTTTGTCGGTCGCAGTACTGCTACCCTGGTAGTTATTCCTTGGTGAAAACAGCAGTAATAGTACTGTTATACCACCGTGGCCCCAGCCATTTACAGAGGCATCCAGCTGCATCTGGCTCTGTCACTTTGCCCCCCTCTCCTTCCCATTGTGATGTCCAGCACAGGTATTGCTCTCCCACGAGGTCTCCAGGTACTATACCTCACCCCACCACTGGGATTTTGGTGCAGCAACCCCCAACCACCACCCTCAACACTGACTCTGCAGACACTGATGTTTGGGGCAGGAGAGTTTTTGTGGTGGAACACACTAATGTGCATTTGTGCATACCAGGCAGCTTATGGCAAGCATCTGAGTCATCTCTGAGCATCCATGCCAGATTGTGAGGCAACCAGCCAGGCCATTCTCCTTTCTGCCTAGAGCTGGCAAGGCACTAAGCGAGGGTGTTTTACAACGCCAATGAGGTAGCTTCCAGGCTGGTTGGAAGTACTTTTCACACACTGTGGATGGTATGGCTTTGCCTCTCCTGGTTGGTACACCTGGCTCAGCTTAGGATACTTATTTCACAATACCAGGGGACTCATTTCTTCTCCCGCAGTGTCACGCATGAGTTGTCTGGGAACCCTCCTGCTCCCAGGCCACAGGAGCCTCCTCCTGTCCTTGATCTGTCTCGGGTCCTGCTAGACCTGTAAGGAGTACCTGCCCTCCAGTAGTCATCCCCACAGAGGGCTAAGAGAAGTATGTTTTCCCTTATAGTGAGCCGTTTCCTCCCTTGTATTGAGGAAAGCTTTGGTACTCTTGACCCATAAGTGGAAATGAGTGGTGAAAATTGATTCCTGGAAGGTAAGAAAATTACGTACTCACCTTAATAGCTGATCTTCCAGAATATCTTCACCATTCCTTCACACGCCCGCCCAGCATCCCCCACCTATGAAAATGTCGGGATCTCTGGGAGCTCACACTCTCTTTCAGGGCACATGGCATCCTCTTACCATTCCCTCAAAGCTCTCTCTCCTCCCCTTGAGGGATAGCCCTATCACTTCTGGAATTGGGCTTTCTTGGCCACTTCCACCCTGCTGGGCTTTTTTTTTTGGGTCGACTTTGTTTCTTCGCCTCCAGAGGGAACTCTCTCACTACCTCCTGTCCGTGATCTCTACCTCCGCTGTGACTCTTACTCCTTACTCCAATCCGGCAGAACTCCCGGATCGAACCCCCCCATCTTGAAAGACGCCTTATCTGCCCAAGGCTCTCTTTCTGTAGTGTAAGCGCCAGGCCTGGGGGGTGTGGAAAGGAGAGAGCCCAGCATTGAGAGTGTGGATCGGGAGGAGGCTTTCACCTATCCCCAATGAAGGAGTATTTCTACTTTTTCCCCCTGAGGAGCTCAGACATGCAGTAGCGGCTAGGCACAGTGTACCGCTGCCTGCCAAGCTCCTCCCTTATTACCTTCCACGCCAAATGCCCCGAGCTGCACCCGACTGCCGCCAGATGCCGCTACAGAGCGGTGCATGCCCCAGAACCCTCCCCAGTAAGGGAGAGCTGTCCATCGGAAGCGTGATCCCTTCCCTCCACTGCCAACCCCTGGCTCGTTCCTGAACCTGGGTTGCCAGCGAGGTGTGGCATCCAGCGCCTCAACCCTCAGCACCACGGGCGGCCAGCGGGTTTGGTGGTTTGAAGAAAAAAAAAAAGCGGGGATAACGTTCTCCCTTTTTCAAAAAAAAAGGAAGTCCCACCCCCAAAAAAACTCACTGTTCTTAAAATTTTTGTTTCGTCTCACTCTTTCTCCCTTCCAAGGAGGTGAATTGGTACTCCCGGTACCTTAGTCTCCATCTTGCAGCTACGTCCAGCCTCTGCCTGCTTGTAGAGTAGTCTCGTTTCTAGGTGTAGCGTTCATCTCTAGTGCTAGGAGAAGATGTTAGGGTGTTTTTTGCATTATTTTTTCCGTGTACTCCGCCTGTCAAGCTGCTTTCTGCCACTCACATAGGTGATGGATCTTTTCTTTTCAATCTCTTCACTGTGTAGAGTGGCAAGAGGATGATAGCAGTGCTGTTGGTCTTTTCCAGCTTGTCTGCTGTCTTATAGATTTCATTTTAATCTTAGGTCCTTGTCCTCTGTGAGCACAAGACCTCTTCCCTAAACTGGCTCCTGCCATCATATTCCTGGCATTCCTTTGGATCTCTCTGTAGACCAACCGCAACTATATGCCAGGGCTGCTGCCCTTTCCCCTCCACCTTCCTATTCAGGTGGTTACGAGGCTCTAGCTCTTACACTTGCTACCCCTGTGCCACTTAGGCCCACCCCTTAGTTCCTCTATGTTGATAATTGGGTTTTATTATTTTAAATTTTTTAATATTCCATATTCTTTTCCTATCACTTTGGGCTAAGAGTTTGTAGCCCTCTTCCTCTTTATTTTTTCTCTCCCACTAGTTTCTGCTGGCAAACAGAACCGAAGAAGGGAGGAGGCTGGTGGTGGTTACTGACCAGCTTAGACCCATAAGTATGACAAATGGTGAAGATATTCTGGAGAATCAGCAGTTATGGCGAGTACATAATTTTAATTACAGGATGGTCATTCTGAGTCACATTATACTATGTCTGGAGAAGGGTATATTGGTTCTACTCCCTGAATCTCCAGGATGCGTTCTTCCACATCCCAGTCCATCCTCCCAATGGTGGTACCTTCGGTTCTGTGTGAAGGGGTTCACTATTAGTCATGCACACCCAGGGTTTTCACCAAGGACATGGTAGTGGTGGCAGCCTTCCTGCAGCACAGAGGCATCAGGTGTATCCCTACCTGGACAACTGGCTGGTAGCTGGCCTGTCCAAGGAAGCTGTAAACTGGTCCAGAGGTTGGACAAGTCTGAACTGATCTCCTCATGAGGTCATCAAGTTCATCGGGGCAGAGCTAGACTCCCTGTGGGCCAAGGCGCGTCTCCCTGCAGACAGGGCTCAGGACCATACTCCCTTTACCCCATATTTCATGTCAGGCGCTTGTGCCCTGCCCAGGATTTCCTGTGGCTTCTGGGGTACATGGCCTCCACCACCTGCAGTGGGAGCTGGGCCTCCAGAGGTCCCAGCACCTAGGTCACCTGACTCTGCCTATGTGGCATGCCAGGTTGCTGGTGTCACGAACCCACTCCTGAAGGTCAGGTCCATACTCTCCTGAGCTTACAGTGCCCACCCGTAAGTGCAGTCCGTGACAGGAAGGAGGAAAACAGGTATACCCTCCCGTGTCCTTCTAGAATACTCACGAGTCACGACTGAACACCCACCACAAGGCCCCAGGGCTCCCTCTTTACTCTGGATAAGGGTACCATACCAGTCTCGAGTCTTGTAGCCAAATGAGAACCCTTTCTTGGTTGTTAGAAAGGGGGAAGATCCAAGCATTGTAGTCTCTTCGGAGTAGCCTTGTAACCCTGATTTGTCTTCTCCCATGGGCATGCAGTAACCTGGTTCAAATCCCTACAGACTCTTCCTTGAGACTTTTGTATTCTCCCTATCTTTACCCAGATTTCCCTGTACAGACCCTTGTTCGATTGGTAGCTTATGGTGACACCCCTTTAGCAATAACAGTATAGTCACAGATTATATTAAACATCCCACAACCACACACATAAAAAAATCTTGCTCAAGCAGGTTTCTTAAAAACAAATGTTTTTACTAAAATAATTAATGATCATACAGTTACAACTAAAAATTTTTTAAAAATATTTAGCCGGCCTGGTGGTGTAGAGAGCTGAGGTGCTGGCGCCTTACCTCTTACCGCCCGAAGACCCAGGGTCAGGAGTGACCTCGGGTGTCAATGGAGTCGGCCAGAAGGAGGAGGATTGAGCATTCCATGAACTGCTCTCCAGGGAGGGTGGGAGGGGCGACCACTGGGGCACTGGCTCCTGGCGGTGGCAGGGGCTGGTGCAGGCTCAGGGGTTACAGTGTGGGTTGGCAAGGGCTGACTGACGTGCAGTGCGCCAGAAGCATGCATTGCAGTGTCCCTGGCGACTTTGCACACCCGTGCCATTGGGGTGGGGAGGAATCATGAAAAAATCCTCCGGCGTGCATGATGTCTGGTCCCAATGGCACTGCACCACTCGCCTCAGGGTGCTCCTCCTGGATCGTGACACTGGGTTTTCTGCAGTGATGGGGTAAATACCACCATGAGTAGCTTACGACAAGGAACGGAGGAGGGGGTAGAGCACAAGTACTGCATGTGGTGCGGTGCAGTGGGCCAGGCAGATAAAGGAGGGCACCATAGGCAACACCCCCCACCCAGGAGGAATAAATAACCTAAAAAAAAAATACATTTTGGTCACTGATAAACACACATAAAAGGGGAAATGTAGATGAAAAATGCACTATAACTGTTATCTAAAGTTCTACCTTAACTTCGTAGTAAATTGTAGTCTGGAAGAATAAGTGAGGTCTGAAAAAGCCTTTCTCCCTTTTCAGCCACAGGCAGGTTGTTCTGTGTATTGTCAGAAGAGTGTCCAAAGTGCATTGCAAATGAGCCTCTGTTTACAGGGATCCCTCTGGCAGTCTGAACAAAACCCATTCTGGTTTATAGCTGGTGATCTCCTCGTTAGGCCAGCAGGTGTCCAGATTTTAAGGAATTATTTATTTCCGTATTTGGGTTCTCATATCACCACTTCGGCACTACTAAAAAATGTAATCAGAATGTGGTAACCTTGCCACCACTCCTGCCTAAAACCATTTCTCCTTTTGATCTTAAAGGTTTACGACAGGGAGATAGCTTCTCTCATCCTAGAGACTGTTACACGCTAGCTAACCAGGGACTTCCATCCCGTTTGAAAATGTAATTTTCAGCTTCCTGGCTAATAGCCGTTTTCCTGAGTCACATAGGAATGTCACATATTATGCAAGACCTTTTCTTTCTTCCTGTGACCTTTCAGTAACACGGTGCATTCTCTTGTGGCATTTAACATACGCTAGAATCACATCAAAAAAAGTATGACAGAAATATATCTGCAAATAATGACTGCCAGTTGGCTAGCTCACCGAAGCTGGTCCCTGTCCATCTGGAGGAAGGAATCCCATTTGTCCACCCAGAACCAACCATCATGCTTATGACGAACTCGTCTTTGTTGGGATGGGGAGCACACTTGGGAGCCCACAGGTTCTGGACACCCAGCGGGTCCTGTCACTACATCAACCTGCAGTGCGGTTAGCCGTCACAGAATTTGCTCCTCTGGTCAGAGGTCAGGTCATGCAGATCCAGACGATACCCGAACAGGCAGGGTAGAGCTCACTCACTTCTTCTGTTTTGGGAGGCGCTCCGTACCTGGACCCTCGTGCACAGCTTGGGTGCAGATCTCTGCCAGTACATGTTGCAGAAGTTAAGCGGTCAACTGGCAGACACTCTCAACATGGGGACTTCACACAAGTGGTCCCTGCATCTGGAAGTGGTAAGCCATCTGTTCTCCCGTTGTGGCACCCCTCTGGTGGAACTGTTTGCCTCCTGGATAAACAGAAAGCTGAGGCTGTTTTGTGTCTCCCCCGCCAACTGGGCCTCACGTACACTTTCCTTCCCATCCCCTTGATCTTTGAGTTGGTGGTCCAGGCTTGTAAGGCCAAGGCATGGGTTATCCTGATAGCATCAGTCTGGCTCAGACAATGCTGGTATCCAGGTCTCCTCAGCCGCAGCAGCAAGCCTCGATTGTGGTTGCCTTGTCGTCTGGACTTGCTGACCAGACAATAGGGGAAGGTCCTGCATCCGGCACTTCAATTCCTGCTCCTTGCAGCCTGAATCCTGAGCAGCTAGAGTTCCACACCTTGGGTCTTTTGAAAGTTGTGTTCCACATTGTGGAGGTCTCATGGAAAAATTGACTCGCCAGGGCTACACTTCAAGTGAAAGATATTCCACTTGGTGTCAGGGCAAGGAGCTTGATCTCCTGCCTGCCCTGTGGGCGAGCATCCTGGAGTACCTCTAGTCTCTTTGTTAGTTGGAGCTGCAAATGACGACCCTCAGTATGCACCTCGCAGCCATCTCTTCATACCAGGTGCGGGCTGGTATGCAGACAGTGGCCCAGGAGAAGGTGATCGGATGCTTTTTTTCCCCCCAAAGGCCTTAACCACATGTCCCCTCAAATACATGAACTACCACCACCACCACCATCATGGGACTTACTGCTGGTGCTGGCTGTGCTCATGGGAATCCTAATGTTCTCGATTTAGTTTTTTTCTCCAGCATCTTGTTAGCAGTATCCTTGTTTGGTCACCTATTGGCAACAGTGACCATGGCTCAATTAGTTTTTCTCTTGAACTTTACCATTTCAACCACATCTGGTATCTCTAAGATTTTTTTTATACGATATGTCCGATCTTGATAGTATAAAAAAAGAGCTGAACTGTGTTGATTGGGCATCTGTGTTCAGCTCCTTGGATATTAATGATTATTATGATTATTTTCTTACTAAAGTCACTCATTTGAGGAATAGTTATGTTCCGTCTAGAACTAAAATGAAATTTTCTCATAAAAAACCTAGATGGATGACTAAGGAGCTTTATAAACTAATAAAGAAAAAATATAAATATTATGCTACTTATCTACGGTCCCCTTCAACTCAGATTTAGAGTTCATATCTAAGTATTCAAAAGAAATGTAAATGCAACATTAGAAGGGCTAAAAGGAAGTGGGAGTCAAAATTAGCTTCGCAAGCATGTAAGGATAATGCAAAATTATTTTATGCATATATAAACTCCCTTAAAAAACCCGCTTATCAGGTTGGTCCCCTTTTATTTAACGAAACTCTTATAACTGACCCATCAGATATGGCAAATATTTTTAATACAAATTTTTGTAAACAGTTTCTTACAACCAAGGATCGTAATATTATATTTCCTTCATCTGGTAATCATATACTTATATTAGAATCTGATGTTCATACTAAATTACTTCATTTAAAAGGTAAAATTAGTGTGTCACCTGATGACCCACCTGGTCACTTTTTGTATTTATTAGCCGATTGTGTATCCATGCCAGTTAAATTACTATATGAAAATTGTTAGAATTATAATTATGTGCCTTCATTCTGGAAAATCACTTATGTTGTTCCAGTCCATAAAAAGGACCCTAAAAATCTTTGGGGAAAACTACAGACCAATTAGCCTTACGTCCCCTATGGGTAAAATGTTAGCCTAATTAAGGATTTGATTACTCCATCATTCGATCAGATTGACGTTGAACAACACAGTTTTAAAAAAGGGAGGAGTTGCCTTAGTAACTTATTTTGTTTTTATGAAGATTTAAGTTTACAGTTAGAGTACAGAACACCATATGATATCTATGTTGATTTTAGCAAGGCTTTCGATTCTCTCCCACATTGGGCATTAATACAGAAATTACACTGTGCTGGTATTAATTTGAATTTGATTATGTGGATAGCAAATTGGTTAAGCCAACGATCACAACAAGTTTTGATAAATGGTAATTTTTCTAATAGGGGTCTAGTTGCTAGTGGAGTGCCACAGGGTTCCATTTTGGGCCCCTGTTTGTTTCATTTTTTTACAGCAGATATTAATTTTAGTTGTTCTAATATGGTAAAATATGCAGATGATATTAAAATAGGTGGACCTTGTGCAAACTCAGATCAAATCTATTCTATCCAGAATGACCTTGATCAGCTTTCTAACTGGATCACTTCCTGGGGGATGAAACTTAATCATAACAAGTATAAAATCATTCATTTTGGAGTTAGTAATCCCAGGCACACATATACTTTGGATAACTAGGTGTTAATTGTTTCTGATGTTGAAAAGGATTTGGGTGTCTTGATTACTGATGACTTCCTTCCTAGCACCCAAATAAATGAGGTTATCCTTAGAGCTGATCGGGTCACTTGGTCCATTAAACGAAATATCAAGTCTAGAGATAGGCGGGTTTTGTTACCTCTCTATCAAGCCTATATCATTCCCCATTTGGACTTTTCCTCCCAACTGTGGTGTCTATATAAAAAGTTGGACATCGCTAAGTTGGAAAGAGTCCAAAGAAGATATACAAAGATGGTAAATGGTCTTACTAACGTCTCGTACGAAACTAGACTTACTGTCTTGAATTTGATGCCTCTCTACATTGGGCGTTTAAGAGGTGACGTACTCCTAATGTATGATATTATAAATGACCCATATTTAATTACTACTCTAGGCTTTTGCTTTAAGGATGAAGCATATAATCTTAGGGGACATCCCCTTCAGTTGCAGCTAAGGAAATTTAAATATCTCCCTCGGAAGTTCTTCTGTACACTTTATGTAATTAAACCGTGGAACTTATTACCCTTAGAAGTGATTGTAAGCAGCTCCAAATTGATTTTTAAAACTAGGCTGGACAAATTTATACTGTCTGGATCAATTTGCCAGCTGCTAATAATGTGAGCAGTTATGGGTCTAACTGGCCCCCACTCTTATTGACCTTAGTATGAACCTTTTAAGCCTGTGGACAGGTTTGAGATATCACACCTGTCTTGGAAGATATGGCCTTTTGTTGGCCATCGCGTCAATCAGAAGGATTAGCGAGCCTCACGTGCTCTTGGTGGACTTTCATATCTGATCTTCCACAAGGACAAAGGTCGTCCCTTGCCCCACCAGTTCCTTCCCACTGCGGTATACTTTACCAGCCTAACTCTAGAGACTGATCGCAGGCTCCATACCCTGGACCTGCGGAGTGTGCTTTCTTATAGGAAGTGCTTGGCTGGAGTTTGGGATGAGGCTTGCCAGTTATTTGTTATATACACTGAAGCTGCGTCTGACAGACCAACAGCAAAGTGGATGATTGGCAGGAGGATAACTATAGCTTGGTTGGTAGGGAGCCTCCCAAGGTGCTTAGGGCTGATTCCACCAGATGTACTGTTGCTTTAGTGGCTGCCTCCAGAGACATCCCAGTACAGGAAATCTGTAGGGCTGCTATGTGGATGAAAGACCACACCTTCATTTTCCACTGCAGCATCGACCTTGAGTCATGCTGGGATTCTAAATCGGGGACCTCGGATCTTCCTAGAATGTTTCTCTTCCTTTATACAACACCTTTGGAACTGTGCCCACATCAGTGCTAGGATCACATGGAAACATTTGCTAGCCGGAGGCTGCCAACGATGATGTCCCACGTAAGCGTCTCCATAAATGTGGTCAGCCCCACTTCGCCTCATTTCTTTTCCCACCATCGACTGTACTCATCGGACCACCTGTGAAAATAAATTCAGCTTAGCTGTTGTCATTTATTATTTTCATAGAAAGTAATCTCTAATATATTAGTAATATCACCAACTCTGTATGCGTCCGAAACCAGTAACATTGTTCTGGTACTGCGAGTGCAGAGAAAAAAAAAAACCCTACAGAGATGACACAAAGTGTGTCTGCTGTTTAGGCCTCTCTTGCAATGTGAGGACTTGTGAGATTTTTCTAGTATTTCAGTCAAGCAACAAGGTGACACAGGAAAAAGGCGCTCAAAGTTTTTGTTAGAAAATACTCTAGCGGCCATGCAAAAAGCCAAGGGTCAAACTGAGTTATTGTCGTTGAAGTCAAAAGACCACAAAAAAGATGCATCATCGAGACATAAGCATGAGGATAAAAATAGGTCAGCTTCCCTGGCGAGATTCAGGTCACCGTTGCGGCCAGTAGGTAGTCATCCTGCATCATCATTACTACGGCAACAGAGACACGTGCCCCAACTGTTGAACAGACACTAAGGTCAGAGTTTGGGTTAGGCACTGCACAACGCGTGCCACCGGATGATGCGTCACTATTCGTCGATGGGAGCAGGCCCATTGTCGTCTGTGGCAGTCACGGCCCCTGGCCAGGACATCATCAACGCACAGGCAGTCCTGATGTTTTTTTCAGATATGATACGGCGCATACTTGCAGGCTTGTCCCTTTAGCCTGCACTGCCATTGACAGGGGTCCAGTGTCTCAGGCCCTGTAAGCTTCTTCGGCTGGTACAAATTAAGCACCTGAGCAGAGCCAGTGAGTTCATCTTAGCTTATCGCTGACTGGTACACCGACAACGAGGAGGAATATAATGCAGACCCCATAATGGAGGAGAATTATGGCGAGCAAAGAATATGGAGAGGAACATTATGCTCCGCATTTCATCTCACGCTCCAGCTCCACTGTGCCCTTTGCTGTGAGGATTCTGTAGTGTATACACCCAGATCGCTTCCTGAAGACCCTGCTTTTCAAATAGTGGTGCAGCAGATGCAAACTTCCATGGGATTTGCTGTGGAAGAGGAGAATTCTTCGCAAAACTCTGGAATTTCTGGAGGTTCCTCCACTCCCTCCATCATTGTTCCTCCAGTTTATCCTCATTGGAGGATGCCACCTTTGCTGCCTGGTATAGGCCTAATATCATACCAGCTATAATTTAAAAAGGCCGGACAGTCAGCAATTACCTTCAATACTGCCAGGCCTTATTATGACAACCAGCCAGAAACTGATTCTCTGTGGTTATAATGGCTGCCCATGACAGATCCAGGGCACCAAAGAATGTTGTATGAGTACCCGGCCACCTGATAAAGAATCCAGGAGGCTTGCTGTGATGGGCAAACATATGCCTCTCCCTTATTAGGCCTGTGTATTGCAAACTGTCAATCTCAAATGATCAGATATGAAAATAGTCTTTGGAAGGTTCGAAGAGCTGCAGCTCAGACACTCCCAGAAGGTGCTGCCAAGAATGAATTGCTTAAAAATCTGAATGGTGGAGCTGAGATAGTTAAATATCTGCTACACTCAGCATATGATGCCTCCGATGCATCTGCCAGGGCAGCTGCCACTGGTATTTGCACGAGAAGGTGTTTTTGGCTCAGGGTGGCTGGGTTTGCAACAGACATGCAGCAGACCGTTTTGAGTGCTCCTTTCAGAGGCACTAAACTGTTGGATAACATGTAGAAGAGGCTTCAAGAGGCCTTCAGGTCTCCAAAATTATCTTAGGGTCAGTTAAATCTTTGTACTCCACACCTGGTAGAGGTAAAGGATCCTTTCTCCAGCCTGCTGCCAGAGGTGGCCATCAAGCCTACTGTCAACAAGGCTGAGGTAAGAGTGGTGGAGCCTTGCCAGCTGCCCCTTCCCCAGGAGCCCATTCCAAAGTCCTTAAAGCCTGCGGTGCTGCCCCCAGCGGCTCAGCATGACTCATGCTGGACTCCCCACAAACCACTTCAACAACAGGAGATGGAGGTAGGGGGTCACTTCTCCCTTCATTTAACGTAATGGAAGGAGGTTACTACAGACAAGTAGTTTCTGGAGATAATTGCAAAGGGCATGCTCTGGAGTGGCTAGAAACCCCAGTCTAGAGCATCTTATGTCTCTTTCAGCCTATTCCCTCAGGACATCTGTCCCTGACAGAAAGGTACAAGCTTCACCAACCAGGTGTGCCATAGAACCTGTATCTTCACACCAAAAGGCAATCCTGGTACTTCCTGGTCCCCAAATAGACAGGAGATCTCAGACCTATGCTAGACCTGTGAGACCTAAACTTCTACATGGAACAGTACTTGACAGACCATTAGATTAGTGGAACGAGGATCTCTTTTTGAGGTTCAGTTTGTAGATTGGTTAGCCACGACTCTGCCAGCTGTCAGGGTGACCACCTCCTCTTTTTGGCAGGAGTTTTCTTGGAAAATTTGAACCAGGTTTTTTCGAGCTCCGGCAGTCCTAACTAAATTTCTCCCGGCCGCATATGGTCATTGCTGGAGACAATATAGATGTTGTCTAGCAGATCTGGGCCATATTTTGTGGCAGTGCCCCCACCTCATGCCTTTTTGGTGTGGCCTTCAGTTGGAGCCTTCTACTTGTCTAGGGGAACCAGTAGAATTAACAGGGGAAATTGTACTGCTCTCGATATATCCAGACCGCTCTCCCCGGTGGACCAAAGCGCTGCTGCCCATATTCCTTATAGCGGCCAAGAAGGCCATCACCAGAAAATGGGTGTCTGCACATATACCTTCCATTCAGGATTAGAGATCCATTATGCTGGAAATCTACCAGATGGGAAAGCCTTATGGCAACTCTTCAAGACCATATGCAGAAATTCAGACTTAAATGGCAGGGTTGGGTACTTACTACTCTGGTAGATCCAGCTTATGTTCCTGAATGTATTTACAGCATTGCTATTTAATCTATGGTCTGGTGTTCTGGGGAAGTAACCATAACTTTTAATAACTCCAGTGACTCCGGCCGTTAACACATAAAATGAATAATTGTATTTTATGATTGCATTATATATTGTACAATACCTACCTGCTGCATGTGTGTATGAAAACTAACAATAAAAAAAAAAAAAACAGTACTTGATACTTGTCCCGGAATGGGAGCACTTCCTGTTCAGAGTTATTGCCCTTTAGCTTGTCTTCTGTACCTTGGGTCTTTACCGAATGCTTAACTCTGGTGGCAGCAGCCCTTCGCGGTGAAGCTCTGTATGTCTCTTCATACCTGGACGATTGGCTGTTGAAGGCCAGGTCCAGGAGCCAATTTGAACACACCCTGTCTTGAGCAAGGCAATTGTTCAAAGACCTGTGGGGTTACAGTGAATGTACCAAAGTCAGTACTTTCCCCTTGCCAGAGGCTGCCAAATACAAGTGCAGTCTTGGACACAGCACAGGGCAGAGCATTTCTACCCTGGACAAGGTAGAACGTCTCATGGCTCAAGCGCAGTTGGTGTACAGCAGTCATTGTGTCACAGCCAGGACTTTCCTGTGCCTCGTGGATCTTATGGCAGCGGCCATTGTAACTGTACTACTGACTCGCTTGCATATGCAGATACTACAGTGGACACAGAGTGCAGTGAGACCAATTAACGGATAACATGGACCAAGCTGGCTTGGTGGGGCTGAGGGTTGAGGCGCTGGATGCAACACCTCACGCCACGCTGGCGACCAGAGTTTGGGAATGGACTTTGGTTGTTCGGGGGTCGGCAGGGGTGAGGAAGGATTGAGCATCCGTAGACAGCTCTCCTTCCTCGGGAAGGGGGGTCAGCGCTGTGGACTGACACCAGCTGTGGCTGGTTGTTGGCACAGGCGCACAGTCGCTTATGAGGATGGCCCACGTCCAGGGAGCAAGACTGCCACCACGGAGGCAGGGATGGCTGCTCCGCCCATTGCACTTTCGTGGGCCTGGGGAAAAACAGGAGGAAGAAACCCGGAGCCGACAGGGTCCATGATGGCCCAATGTATCCCTCTGCAATGCCGTCATGACTTCTGGATTGTGCTCTGGGGAGGGGGGAGGAGTAAGCCGGCGTTCCTCACCCTGGCCCTGCCACGGGGGTAATCCGAAGGGGAATTGCGGGAGTCGGCAGAGGACGGTCAGGGTCAGAGGAAGAGCCCCTCCAATGGAGGGCTGGAGCCACCTGTCAGCTCCACGGAGGCGGAATAAATTGTAAATTTAAAAAAAAAAAAGTTAAAATAACATGGACCAAAAGGTGTTCGTCACATCCCATTTACGCAAATCATGTGGTGGATGGACTGCAGCAACCTCTTGAGGGGCGTTCATTCTTAATCCCATCTCCTGCTCAGAGTCTCACCGTGGATGTATCAGGATCCGGGTAGGAAGCATACCTGGACCCTTATCAAACCCAGTGATCTTGGACACAGATGGAAACCAAATTACACCTAAATGTCCTGGATTTGAGAGCTGTCATATACAGTCTCCAGGCTTTCCAGGAGCATCTGACTCCTGTTGATTTGCTAGTACAGATAGACTGCATCAGTGTTAGATATTACATAAACAGTCAAGTGGGGGACTCGTTCCTATCTCCTGTATCAAGAAGCAATGAGAGTGTGGTACTGGGCACTAGAACATGGCCTGGTGTCAGCTGTGCATCTCCCAAGGGTCCAAAACGTCTTAGCAGGTCGCTCCTATCATGTCATCTTCCTCCCTTTCTGCATATGAGCTGTTACTTGTACAGCTTACACTCACTCCCTATTTTCATCGCTGGTATCTACTGCTGCCCTGGCTCAGCACCCCCGATCATTACAGAAATCCTTTCCTTCATCTTGTCCCAAACCTCCACCGTAGAAACCCTTATAGTAGGCGATTTCAACCTAAATTGGCTCTCCACCTCCCACCGTAAAACCTGCTGTGATATCACCTTCATGTACCTGACCTAACTAATAACTGAACCAACTCGCCTAAAACTCAAAACCTCCAACCACTCCCTTATTGACTATGTCCTCACCTCCCACCCTTACCAAGCTATCAAGGCCGGCATCCTACCAGATGACTTAAGTGACCATTATCTTACCTAATGCTTATGTAAGATACACCGACCTAAATCCCCCCCCCCCTCCAATTCTGCTTATACGCTCCTTCAAATCTTTGGACCTCACTCCCCTGCACAGTGAGCTAAGCAGCACTGACTGGTCCCCTATCTCCTGAGCCTCCTCCATTGATTCCGCCCTAAACTACTTCAAAACTAAATTCCTCAAGATATAGAACAAACACGCACCCCAACGCCAGACAGGGGTAAGGGGAACCCACCTCCCCTGGGTCACAATCAAACTCATTGCTTGCCTATATGCACATGATATGGCCTGGTCTGTAAATAAATGCAGCCCATCTCCCACTGCCTTCCAGAGGTATCACTACCTGTGAAACCCCTGTACCAGGGCAGTACAGCTTGATATGGCCGAATATTTCACATCCACCTTCGAGCCAATATTGACCACCATCAAAATTCTGGAAGGTAGTCCACAATTTCTTCTCCCTCCTACTCAACCACCATTAAACAGTCCTCAAAGTGGGTGATACTTGGTTTCAAACCCCTCTCTGTCACCTCTGCATTTAATTCCTTTTCACCACCTGTGCTTCCTCTCCTCTCTTCTCTCCTCCCTACCACTTTCCTCCCCTTCCTCACACCAGGCATCTCCTTCTGTCCCACCTTTCTTCTCTCCAGTTATCTCCCCCCACCATCATTGATGCCCTCAATGCCCTTAGTCTTTCCAAGGGTAAGAGTCCAAGTGGCCTGGACAGCAAGCTCCTCTATCTTTCTGCCTCTGTAATCTCCTCCCCCCAGCTGACTTCCTTAATCTTTCATTCTCCTGCTCCTCCACCTCCTACTGACTGGAAGACTGCCACTGTTATTCCTCTTCCACAAGGCAGAGACCCATCAGGTACTAACAGCTACCATCCTATCTCCCTCCTACCTATCCTGTCCTATACAAGATACAGGAATGAATTGTTTTATCCCAGCTCTCTCCCTTCCTAGACTCCTCTTCCTTCTTCACCCTTTACCAGTCTGGCTTCTGGAATAATCACTCCACAACTACCTCCCTCCTTAGGCTCACTGAATCGATCCACAGTGGTATGGACAATGGCCTCTTCACTTCCACCATCTTCGTCAGTATAGCCAGGCATTCAACACTGTCTCCCACTCCTAGCCAAACTCCAGGCTGCTGGCCTCTCTGATATGGCCATTGGCTGGTTCCACTTCTACCTCATGGGCAGGTCCCAATCTGTCAAAATTGGTGACACCCTATCCCCTCCTTTGCCTATTACCTCTGGGGTCCCACAAGGTTCTGTGCTACGCCCCCTATTTTTTTCCCATTTTCCTCAATGATCTGCTCTCCGCCTGCTTGTCCA
Organism: Neoceratodus forsteri; assembly: GCA_016271365.2. Lineage (NCBI taxonomy): Eukaryota > Metazoa > Chordata > Ceratodontiformes > Ceratodontidae > Neoceratodus > Neoceratodus forsteri. The sequence continues at coordinate 1,117,320,861 of CM028130.1, forward strand.
TTTCCATGCATATGTATGCAGATGACATGGTTCTTTTCACCTTAGGCCCCCCTGGTGATGTGGCACACAGACTTCAGCTCGCCTTCGATCAGGTTCAGCTCTGGCTATGTTCTAACCAGTTTTTCCTCAGCACCAAGAAGACCATCTCCATGTCCTTTGGAACAATGCAGAGACTCTCTAGGCTTCCCTCCCTTTCGCACCCTGGACGGCTCCCGTCTGGAGGACATTACCACCTTTAGGTATCTAGATACCTGGCTTGACTAACACCTAAACTTCTCTGAACATGTGGATGCTGTTGTCAAAAAACTGCACTCCAAGCTAGGTGCCCTGCACAGAAACTGTGACTGTCCCACTGCCAGCACGCTGTGCTGTCATCCAGAGAATGATCCTCCCTATCTTCGACTATGGCAACATAGGAGTAAGCTGTTGATTAACTAGAATCTGCAGCTTATCCATCAGGTAGGGAAATGGGCGGACTGGGTGGGCCAAGCGGTCCTTATCTGCCGTCAAATTCTATGTTTCTATAGTCTGTAGTGTTGCCCCAGGCACTACTCTAGCCAGACTGGACACTCCAACTCTTTCTGTTGCTGTGCTCTTGATTGTCCCCCTTGCACTCATCACTACTCTATGTATCAGTCTCCCTCCCTTCTCTGGAGTACAGAGCCATGCCCACTGTGCAAAATTGTGTGCAAATTCTGGTTCAACACTCTCCCCTCCTACCTCTCTCCCCCCCCAAAAAAAAAAAAACCTACTTCCTCAGAAGTTCTGATAATCGTACCCTAGTAGTGCCTCCAGTCTCCGCAACCATCGGTCAAGCAGTGTTCAGCCACCATTTCCCTAAAATCTGGAGCTCCCTTCCTCATGTCATTTGGCACGCCCCCTCCACTTGGACCCTCTCAAACCACCTCAGAAGCCTCACTTTCCTCTACTGTAATTGATCCTAAATTCCTCACACCTGCCCTCGTCTCTCCTGTCCCCTTCTCCCAAGTGGCAGTCTACTGTTTACAGGCACTTAAGAGCCATCTGCTCAATATTTTAACGGCCTCGTATCAGCTTCTCATACTCCAGTTATTCATGACTTGTACAGTACCTGTTATCAATAGATTTGCACTGGTGCGCTACTTCTGTGATCTGTATTGGATTGCAAACTGTTTTCCTTTTACTCTAGTTCTCACGTCTTGTATTGTAACTGTTCTCAAATGTATATTCTTATTGAATGCTATCTCTGAGTTGTAAGTCCATACAAATGTCATGTAGCTGTCAAGCCGCATTTTGTACCATTTCCTCCTTCCCCCAAGACGCACCTAGAAATCACTTCCCGATCTCCTTTATATGGACCACTAAACTTGCCGAAAGCCCACCCTGCCTCATAGAGAGCAGGATTCTGTGGAAAGGCAAACTTGGATCCCTCAAATTGGCCCGGTCTGCCTACAACTGGTCCCCTATCAACAAGGCACCTCGCTGGACCAGGCCCTTAGTTTTTTTTCGCTGAGGGCTTCAATTCCATCTGTGATATCTACGCACAAAACGGAAAATTCGGGGGGAGGTAAACAGCTGGATTGATGGCAAGCTCCTCTCCCTCCTAAAGGAGAGGGACTGCCTCTGGGGGAAAAAGCCTTAAACTCTGATAGCAAGCATGACCTACAGAATGGCTAGAAATCTGTGCACCAAACTTATCTGGCTTGCAAAAGCCGATTTCCATAAGACCCAGTTTAACAACGCATGAGAGATGGAAAGAGGTTTTGGGACGACATCAAGAACATCCTTGGTGAAGATCAAAAGCAGCACCCTAAGATGCTCAACATTAATAACTCATCCTCCTCAGATCCACTAGCCATTGCTGATGCCATTAACCAGGCCTTTACAGACCTGTCCTCATTGCTGCCTCCAGACTGCCTTCTGCCTGTGGAGGACCAAGGTTGTACCAACCTGCCCATAACCAACCATCCAGCCTTCTACTTTAAGAAGGCGACAGTGAAGAGGCCTAACAATGATCAATAAAGTCCTAGGTAAAATCAGATTGGGGAGTGACGGGCTAGACATGAAGTTACTTTCTCTTACCCTTGATGTTCTTATGCCCATAACAATGCTATTTAATAAATCTTTGGCTCTAGTTCAGTTTCCGGAGGTATGGAAGCAAGCCCTGGTAACTCCAGTACATAAGAATGGTGACAAGGTGCTGGTGTCAAACTACAGGCCAATATCTATCCTCTCCCCCACCCCCATCCAAAGCTTTGGAAAAAATCGTGGCAAATCAACTCACAGAATACCTCAATAAGTACAATCTGCTCTGCCCAAACCAACATGGTTTTAGGCAGAAACACAGTACCACGACGGCACTGCTGGAATACACTGACTATGCGCACAAGGTGCTGGCTGAAGGCAGATTGGTAGGGTTAATCTTCATTGACCTCACCAAAGCCTTCAACACAGTCAACCACCTTTTGCTAGTACTCCAGCTCCAAAGATTGGGTGTGGCACCTATCTTCCTGAATTGGTTCAGTGACTACCTAACACACAGGAGCCAGCGAATCAAAATCAGGTAGACTTTATCCAGCTCCAGAGATGTACTCCTAGGAGTCCCTCAAGGATCAATTCTAGGGTCCCTGCTTTTCAGCCTCTTTGTAAACGACCTACCCACAGCCTGTGACACCAAACTTATCCTGTGATGGGACGATGCCGTGTTGCTGAGCAGCAGCTCTCTCAGGTTGCCCTACAAACAGAACTACAGAACTTTTTCAAATAAACCTCGAGGACTGGTTCAGTAGGCAAAAGCTGCTACTAAATTACAAGAAACCAAGGTCATGCTACAATGCAACTAAAATAAGCGCTTGATGCGCCCTCGTAATCACCAATAAGGCTGGTGAGCAGATTGAGCAGGTGCACTTGTTCAAGTACCTTGGAGTCACCATGGATGACTGTCTCACTTATACGCACCACGTAGGCTCCCTTGTCAGAGTGGTAAACACAAAGATCGGGGTCCTCTATAGGCATAAGAAATCCCTCACCCCAGAAGTACTCCGAATCTCAGTCTCCAGCTCCATTCTCTCCACGATAGACTACGGGCTGGTGGTTTATGGAGCTGCTACTGATACAGTGCTCAAAAGGGTCCAAATTGCACTCAGTAAGACATGCCGCCTCCACCCTGTGTGCAGATCCTACACTCATACTTGCACCTGTGAACGCATACAAACTTACTTAACCTAACAGACAGGATCAAATACCATACTTGCCTCCTGGGAAAGAAGGCACTTCTCAGAAAACCCCACCCTGTGTAGGAAACCTGCTCGATGCTTCTCCCTCATCACACATCACCAGAGGGAGGCGGAGCACTGTCCATACCATTCCACCGAACCTCACTAGGGCAGCGTGCTTTCTCCTTCGGGCCCCCTCTGGGTAAATGAACTCCTGATGAAATTACAAACAGCCTGTCTCAATTCAAAGCAGGCATCAAACAGCACCTAATGTCTAGCTCAAAATGCATCTGCTTCTCAGGCCCCACTTGATACAGACCTACCCCCAAGGTAGCACCCAGCAGGGCTACTAGAACCCTGCCTCCATTCCAGCTCAGCCAAGGGCTTAAGTAAACTATCAGTCCTCTTTAAATGCTCTTGATACTGCCCTCCTAACCCCCCACCACCACACACACACTACTTGACAAAGCCCTCTGAGCTGCCCCCCTTTCACTATCCCTCCATCCCGCCACCTCTCGCTCTCTACAGTAGGTTCAAACCCAGTCCCCCTTGTTTCACTGTCACCCAGCCTCTCGCCATCTGGGATAGCGTTAAACCCTGTGCAGTTACTCTGCCATAGTCAGTCAACGGATTTGGAGGTTTCCAGGGGTGTTCTACCTAGGGCAACCAATTAGAAATAGCTTAGCATTCTATTACAACTACTCTGTTTTTCTCCTATTTGTCTAATTCTCATGTAGTCGATCTTTAATGCCTAATTATCAGGCCTCTGTAACCACTGAATATGTGTATTGTCTTTTTCCACCTAATGTGGAACCTTGTAAAAGCTCACGCTCAAAGGTCTTTCCAAAATACTAATTAAATAAATAAAGAAGAAACAAACTCCCAGCTCAGTGTGCCTTTCCTGCTGAAACTTTTCTATAAATAAAATAGGTCAAGTCCAAGATATCAATAGGAACTGCTGACCTCTGTGGTAGATGACCTATTCGCAAGGTGGAATCTCTGGAGTTGGACCTTTTTGCATCCCCACACAGTGAAAAACTTCCGCGTTTCTGCTCGCTCACTCCAGGAGCTGGCATTTTTTGGCGAGATGCATTTTCTTTGAAAAGAAAGTTTCTGTACACATTCCCTCCCATTTCATTAATACAGAGAGTATTACTGAAACTACAGCTGCAGGGTGCAACCTCATCCTCACTGCATCTCTGTGGCCTCGACAAATATGGTATCTGCTGCTGCAATATGTACTAGTGGAACCTCCGGTACTTTTTGCCTGTGTGCAGAGGCCTGTTGTCACAGGACACGGGGGCCCTGGTTCATCTGGACCTGAAGTCCCTACACCTAACTGTATGGCTGCTGAAGACATGTCGTCGAGGCACAGGTCAGGAAGCATAGGGAAAACCAGGAGCAGATGTAGAATTTGCAAAAAAATGTTTATTAGTACTAGCAGTTACAAAAAAAATCAAATTAAGAATAACTATTTACAAAGGCAGAATAAACAGTTTTCCTTCAATCTGTGTCTCTCAAAATATTGCAGCTCTTTCTTATAAGTCTTTGCAACCCCTCTCCTTAACAAGCATCCTGTTTTTTTCTAAAATGCTCTTGTATGTTTCAAGCAGGTGCAGCAAGAACACAATGTCCCGAACTGAGGCACCTTCTCCACAGCTTCTGAAAAGGGGCTTAAAACTGCTCTAAGGTTAACCCTTGAGTTCCCAATAGCTTTATGCAATCATCCAAACTATAATTATCTACATTTCAACAGTGACACTATAGAATTTATAAACAAAGGGATCCCAATAACAGTTACATTTCCACATAATGATTTGCATATGTATTTACCAGCAGCTATGCAAGTGAGGAAAAGACATAAACAGCAAGGGAAGACTAAGAGACAGTGAGAGGCAAAGAACTGAGACTGTCAGGGTGATCAAATCCTAGGTCTCACAGGAAAATTTGGTTGGGCAACCAGACAGACAAGAGACAGGAAAGGAAAGGAAAGAACAGATCCTTGCATTTAAACTGTTTCTCCATAACAACTGGGACAGGGTCCTATTCAACCCAGTCTCAGTATAGCCGTAGCATGGTTTGGGGTGTCACCAAAAGTGGCTGATGTACTGGTTGCAACCAGAAAACCTTTCACCAGACATTTATAATCTGAAGTGGAAGCGTTTCACTCTGTGGGCCACTTCCAAAAATATGGACCTATTTATCTGTCCAATGCGGTGTTTAAATTCTTGCTGGCACTGTCAGACTCCAGTCTGTAGTATTCCTCACAGGAGGTGCATTTGGCAGCTACATCAGCTTTCTGTGATCCTGTTGATGGGCATACGGTAGCTCAGTTCATCTGCCGTACCTTTTTGAGAGATATTCTGCATATGAAACCTCCCATTCTAAATCTGTTCGCTCTCCCCACCCCCACCCGTGGGACCTCCGTTACATGCTTGAGAAACTTACTTTGGCTCCCATTGAACCAGCTGCGAGTTGTGCCTTGCACTTTTTGTTTCATGGAAGGTTATATTTCTAGGGACATGGGTGTGGTGCACATCCACACGTTGGCATACTTCCTTCCCCTTTAATTCCAGCTGGAACGTCTTCAAGCTATAAGCTCCTTCCACCTATCCAGGTGATATCCTCCTCGGCTCCAGCCTCTGATGTCAGATCTTCCTCTTTGCTGGAAGAGACAGGTCTCCTATGCAGTAATCTGTACGCGATGTAGGCCCATTTTTCCTGACTGCATCTTCAGGTGTTTTTCTCCTTTTTGGTTTATCATCACCCAGAAAACCATCAGAAAATGGAGTGCGATGAACCCCAAACCGGCCCAGAGTTCAAATGTTGCATCACGTGCAACCAGAAGATGTTACTTACTGACCCTCAAGCCTTGTGCGCGTACGGTCTAGGGGGAGAACACAACCCCGCAGACTTGCAGCCTGTGCAACACCCTGCTCCTCTCCTGTCTCGAGGACAAGTATGCCCATCTCCTCCCTGGCCACCTGGATGAACGGGATCCTCCGGTCCCAGGACACTCGCCAAGCCATTTCGGCGCTGGTGGGTTCAGCCTCTCAGTTGGCCACTCTTGAAGAGGCAGCAGTCTCTTCTTCAGCCACGGTGCTGCTCCTGGTGGGCACCAGTGCAAGGGCTTCTTTTATTCCAGGATATGTCAGTCCCTACAGACCCTCAGGGAGGGCCCATCTCAAGGGGACAGATCCTCGAAGGCAAAGCTGGAAAAAAAATAGTTGTGGGACCAGGAGCTGGCTCGCTGTTCCTGCTGTTGCAACTCCTTAGACCGCTCAACGGCCGTCGAGCTTTTGGCTTTGATCGATCCTTCCAGGGCTGAAGGGCAGGCTGCTCGCTCCATGGTGTCCCTGTTGAGCTTGTTGGCTTAGACGCGGGCTGACTCAGCCAGCTTAGATCTTTCTCAACCTGGTTGACCCATTGTCAGACAAGTTGGGGGATGATCGCCCTCCCAGACTCCCATCCTTCGGCCCTCTCCATGAGGGACAGGAAAAGTCAGTCAACCAGGCTGTCTTCTCCCAGGAGATTTCCCCTCAGGAGATTCGAGGCAGGACCCACTCCATGTGGTATACACGGCCCCTCCTCCCGCGTCTCCTCAGTGGCAACACTCTTCGTCACTGGTTGAGGTCCAGGTCAAACACCTGGTCTCGGGACTCAGGATATTCTCGCTGTTGACCCCTCTGGAAGTGCCATCGACGCTTCTCTTCCTCCTTGTCCTCAGACAATAAGAGGCTCCACTGCAAGTTGCAGGCCGCCACAAGATGCTCATATAGCTGCAGTGGGTCCTTGGGCAAGGTTAGTGCCTCCCGCAGGCCCAGCTTTCACGTGGTCTACTGTGGTGAAGCCTGTTCCAGATAAGCCCTATCCGGTTGAGCATACCCAGCTCTCCACCGATCTTTGTGGAGCCTCCACCCAAGCAGCCCTTGCACGGAGCCCTGTCCAAGGCTGCTAACCCGGCTTCCAGCCTTCCTGGCCATCTTTCAGTCCAGATAACGCACTCTGATAAATCCAGAGTGGTCCATGGTGTAGCGGGTTGAGGACGCTGTTCAAGGAGTCGTCTAACATGGATGGCTTCTCCATGCAGTCCTCTAGGACACTGGTCTTCAATCTGAAATCTTCCAAAGAAGTTGTTGCTGATCATGGTCCCATCTGTTTTAGGGCCTTGCTCCGCCTTTCTCCCAATCTATGGTGATTCCTTTGAGCCAGTCCAGAAGCGGCTACACCTCTGACGGAGATCCTTGACCAGGACAATTCCTTGGGGTGGCCTCTCCTGTAGTTCGCATCCCAGTCTGTCCCATTTTGGTTCCACATTTTGGGGGGGGGGGTCTGTACGAGTTCTGGGTTATGCGTTTTGGTCTCCTCTTTGTCCCCAGAGTTTTCAACATGTGCATTGCAGTAGTGGCAGCATTCCTGAGGTGCGTCTGGGTCTATTCATACTTGGATGACTGGCTGATTGCTGGTCCAACCTAGGAAGTGGTGGAGTGGTCTATGGATCCAGCCCTGCAGACCAGCTGCTTGGTCTACTCATCAACCCCGCCAAGTTGGAACTGAACCCTTCACAGACGATCCACTTCATCAGGGCAGAGATAGCAAGGCGCGACTCGCAGTGGACCTTGCCTCCTTTGCCTCATCATTTCAGGTTGGGCAATTGCGTCTTACCCAGGACTTCCTGCGGCTGCTGGGGCACATAGCGTCCTGCACCAGTGTGGTTCAGTGGGCCTGATGGCCAGTGCACCCCCTGCAGTGTGAGCTGACCCTTGAGAGGTCTCGACACCTTGGTCACCTGGATCAATCGGTCATGTTGACACAGCCAGTGTGGGATGCCATTCAATGGTGGTTGGTCCTAGAACACCTGCAGGAGGAGTCCTGTTAGTCCACCAAGAGCTGACGGTCTTTCTGACAATCGCGCATCACTGGTTGGTTGGAGAGACCACTTGGGGGACCACAGGGCACACGGGCTCTGGACCCCAAGGAATCCCGATGCCACATCAACTTGCTGGAGCTCCAGGCAGTGTGTCTTGCTCCAACGGCATTTGTTCCATGTATTCGGGGTCAGGTTGTGCAGGTCCAGACAGACAATATCACAACCATGTACTGCCTCAACGGGCAGGGCAGAACACGTTCTCTCCTACTATGTTGGGAAGCTCTCCACCCTTGGACTCGTGCGCAGGCTGCATGCTGATTTTGTGGCCATTCATGTGACCGGAGCCTTCAGACAGCTAGAAGATGCCCTCAGTCGGGTGGGTGAGGCATCTCCCAAACGGTTCCTTCATCAGGAGGTGGTGAACCACCTGATCTCACTTCGAGGGGGCTCTTGCAGCAGGCAGCACCATTAGGACTGAAGCTGGCAGGCTCCAGGACCCCACGGAAAACTTCTTGCAAGCAGTCATTAGCGGGGATTTACCCCCTGACGGCCTGCCCCCGACATCCGCCTATTAAAGGGGCAGTCTCCCAGATCCACCTCAGTTCTTTTCCCACCGCCAACCCGCCAAGTCGTAAACCTTCATGGATTCATTCTCATAGCTCCACTACACAATTTTCTATGCATTACCGCTTTATTTTCTGAATTTTTCTTCAAAGTTACAGTATTTCATGCAGGTATTCTCCATCCTCCTCTGTAGAGTGGTGGTGAACGAAGTGTACTTGTGAGAAGCAGCTTCCCCACAAGGATGGCCACTCATGTCTGCTTTGCGTAGGCCCAGACCACGACACTGAGGCCTGTCAGCGCTGCCAGGATTTTAACCAGTGCACCCAGCTCCACTGCCAGAAGACCCTGGAAGCCTTCCTGCTGCAGCAAAAACTTTCAGTGATGGAGAAGGAGTTCCACAAGAGTACATCATCTTCCCGGACTTGGGCCTCTACTTCTTCATCCTCCATAGAGAAGTCTTCGAAAGCACAATCAACAGGAGAAGCACAGGGACAAACCCGGTCAGCTTCCTGATCCCCGCGTAAGGCGGCGACCGAGTCTGGGTCTTCCTCCCATGGGAGGTAGGCCCCTGCTAGCCTGGCAACCCTCACTCCTTTTGGGCTCCTGCTGGTAAAACCTCCCGCTCTTGTTACCATCATGGGCGGAGGTTCCTCCGAGCTCGGGACTTCGTCCTCAGCCTCTCAGCCCTTGAAGCTCAGGTCCTCAGCTAGGTGGCTTAACCAGATCTTCGAGTGGTGGTCTTTACCTGTTGCCCTCCTGGTCCATGTGTCCGCTAAGTCAACCCCTACTTCAGGGTCAAGTGCCACTAAGCAGGGCCAGGAGCATGCGCTCACCTCCCCTGCGAGAGTGACGCCTCTGCCCTGCTCAGAAGCAAGCTCCCCAGCACAGGCTTCTCCTCGACCGGCATCAGCCCACGCCTGTTCGGTCGACACCAGCAACCCTGACGTAGACTCCAGTGACGCCTCAGCAGTTGCACCTTAATCCTGCACCATCGCCGACCGACCCTGTACTCACTCATCCAACACCCAGTGGTCTGACATCCGGTCCTGCTACCCCTGTCAGACTGGCGTCTGATGGTTCTCAGCCTCAGGGGCCGGCGCCCGATAACCTGAAGTCAGTAGACCTGATGCCCGGGTTACCGCAACCTAAGGAACTGATGCCGGGGCCCTCCAAGCCTACCCTGCCGTAGCCAGCTCCTCCAGTTGCCTTAGAATTCGCCCACAGACCTTAATGCGCTGTTTGCCACCTGGTGGGCATACTTCCAAGGACAAGGAGTCCCCAAAGGAGCATCCTACTCCTGCCCCTAGGGATCTTACTCTGACTCTGGATCAGGTCCCGATGCCACCTCCTAGAGAACGGATGCCACAGCCTGACAGTATGGGCGCCGTCCGTCCGAGGCCTCACCAAAGGCATCGTCGCCCGCCCTCTCCATCCCCGGACTTGGGTGAGTAAGGAGGATATTTCTCCTCAAAGGAGGAGTCTGAAGGTTAGGATGTACCCTCTGAACCAGAAAAACCCAGAGATGCACCTCAATCTCCTCCAGATGACCCTGCGTTCATGAAGGTGATGGTGCACATCCAATCCATTTTGGGTTGGGATACGGAGAAGGTGGACCCAGAGAGACGTCACTTGGCCACCTTCCTTCATAAGGAGTCACTGCCCTTGGTTGTTCCTCCCCTTATTGAATCCTTCAAGGACGTCAACAGGGCTGCTTGGAAACGTCCTTCCTCTACTTCGGCAACCTCCAAGAAGGCAGATCGCCTATATAATGCTCCATGAGCGGAGCCTTTTTATGGGGAGCATCCAGAGGCTGATTCGGTAGTAATTAACACTGCCCATGACCGCTCTCAGCGCCCCAGACACCTAAGCACGCTGCCTCCCGACAAAGACTCCAGACAGATAGACCACTTTGGCAAGAAGGTCTACGCGTTTGTCACCTGCACTATCCGTTCTCTGAACTTCTAGCCCACATGATCCGGTACGAGAAGGCCTTGGAGGTGGCTTAAGTTCGGCCAGATACTCCGGGCAGATCGGAGCTATTGCACCTTCTGAAGTTCTGATGTTGGGACCCACGTTCTCCAAGCCTCCTGTGACTCGGCGGACTCTGCAGGCAGAGCTGCGGCTACAGGAGTTTGCCTCCGATGCTACTCCTGGCTCAGGGTCTCTGGGTTTGCCTGAGGCGTGCAGTCCAAGATCTTGGGCGCCCTTTAGGGTCCTGTTCTTTCAACCAGGACTCCGGAATATATTATTCGCCTTCAAGAGTCAGGCTAGACTGTGCTTGTTACAAACCTTAAACTGTCTCAGCCTCAGATCCTCCCAAAAGCGTCCCTTCGTCAGCCCCTGCCAAGCAACAACCCAGGTGTGCCACTGGGCCACTGGAGTTTCAGCCCCGGAGCTCCTATAACCTCCCAGGCCCTGTGCTTGTCCCAGGATCCTCAGCATTACTCCCTATCCGACCCCCCCCCCCCGGTTGAAACTCTGGTGGAGGGTAATTTCTTGCTCTTCCGAGAAGGTTGGCACAAGATAACTGCAGACCAGTGGGTGCTTCAACTTGTGGAAAAGGAGGGGCATGGCTTAGCCTTGGACTGTAATGGCAGCTTAGGTGCTCTGCTCCTGCCTGTGGGACAGCATCCTTGTTCTTCCGGCTCTATAGGGACTTTTTTTTCACCTGGTTCTGGCACAGAAATTGAAAGAGGGATGTACCTGCTACGCTCTTCAGTCCTTATTTTCTTCATACCAGGGCTGGTTAGCTGCAAGCCGGAGTTCCTTCTGATCTTGGGGCCTACACTATGGCGTCCTCCACCTCGCCCACTGCAGAAACTGCAAAAACAGAACAAATGTTCAGCCGTTAGCCCAGATGGCACAAATGACTCTCGCCCTCAACAGCAATACACAAACTTTGCAAGCAATTGAAACTTATATGTTCCATACAGAATGGCACCTTAAAGCCCACGATGCAGCCCTCCAGGAGCTAACTGCTACTAATAGGGAGCAGGCCAGACTCATACTGTTTGTTTGTTTGTTTATTTATTGAAAAGTTTCACCAGGTAAGGTACAGTGAACAAGTTGCTCGTCTCCCAGTATGACCTGGGGGAGCGGGTAATGGGGGTTACAATCGTAGTATAAAGTACAAGCAAGTTGCACAAAGTGCATAAAGCATAAATTACAAGGTAGAAAAGTTTAAACATGTAAAGTGACCTTATGGGTGACCAAATAGTGGCTAACATAGTACAAGTGCTCCTATAAGCCTACATGCGTGGACTAATAGTTTAAAAGCACCATGTGAGGAAAATAGCAATGTAGAGATTGAGCTAGAAGGTCATGGCAGTCCCACAGGCTTCGAGGAAATAGACATTAGAGAGACCGATTATAACAGATAAAACAACTAGGAGCAAAACTATGTGCTAAAACTATAGGTGCTCTGATTAGGTTATGCGTAGATATACAGGGCAGCAGTCCGGTTGTTGGACTGGTAGGGAGGGAGAGTTAGGGGCAGGTGCAGTTAACAGAGAGGAAATTGTATAGTGCTTTATTTATTGAGCCAGGTGAGGAGGAGAATCAGATTTGTGTAGGAAGAGCATTCCACAGTTTAGGAGGCGGTAGGAAAAGAGGACTGGCCAATTGAGGTGGATCTCTGGGAATTGACAGAGTTCTGTGGCCGTGGGATCTGAGGAGGGAGATGGAGGAAGTAAGATAAGGAGGGTGTGTGCCAAGCCAGTACTTAGAAATGAACTTTGCGCAGTGATGCAGCCGCCTGTTAGCTAGAGATGGGAAGGCTAAAGCACTATAAATGTGACAGCGATGGGTTAGGGGAGGTGCATCAAGGGCAAACCGACAGAAGGAGTTGAAAAGTGTATCCAAGTTAGCTAAGGAGGTGGCAGGAGCAGAGCAGTAGACAACATCGCAGTAATCGATGATCGGGAGAATCATCTTTTGGACCATTTCACGCCTTGCCTGGGGCGGGAAGGCAGGAGCGGTTTCTATATAAGGCACAGAGTTTAGGGTGAAGATTTTTCATTATGGCATCTACAGTCGTGGCCAAAAATATTGGCGCCCTTGCACTTTTTCAAATAACTCACAATTTCCTCTAAACACAAGTTGAAATTAACAACAGTACAGTATTTGGTCTCCACAATTCTTTATTTCTTTGTTATTACATAACCTTTGTTTTTGATTCAGAATTGAATATATCCTTTTAAATCAGAAAATGAAAAGAAATGGCATTGACAAAATTGACACCTTAGACTTAATATTTGGTAGCACAGCCTTTGGTCAAAATAACTGCAATCAACCGCTTCCTATAGCCATGGATGAGCTTCCTGCACCTCTCTACTGGCAGTTTGGCCCACTCTTCTTGTGCAAACTGCTCCAGTTCTCCAGATGTGAAGGGTGCCTTCTCCCAACTGCTGTTTTCAGATCTCTCCACAGGTTTTCAATGGATTTATATCTGGACTCTTTGCTGGCCACTTCAGAACAGTCCAGTGTCTTGTCTTGAACCATTCCTGGGTGCTTTTGAAGTGTGTTTAGGGTCATTGTCCTGCTGGAAGAACCCATGACCTTCGGCGGAGACCCAGCTTTCTGACACTGGGTTCAACATTGCTCCAGAATGCCCTGGTAATCTCCAGATTTCATGATGCCATGCACACGTTCAAGGCACCCAGTGCCAGAGGCAGCACAGCAACCCCAAAACATCACTGAACCTCCTCCATGTTTGACTGTAGGGAAGGTGTTCTTTTCTTTGAAGGCTTCATTTTGTTTTCTGTAAACATAGAGATGATGTGCTTTACCAAAAAGCTCTAATTTGGTCTCATCTGTCCACAGGACATTCTCCCAGAAGGATTTTGGCTTGTTCAGGTGTGTTTTGGCAAACCCCAGTCAGGCTTTCTTACGTCTCTCTCTCTCTCTCAGCAGTGGGGTCCTCCTGGGCCTCCTACCATATAACCCCCTTTCATTGAGTTGGCGACAGATGGTGCGAGTTGAAACATAGAAATTGACAGCAGATAAGGACCGCAAGGCCCATCCAGTCTGCCCATTTCTTTTTCTACCTTATAAATGTGCCATTGGCCTTTGCTCTGTCAGTGGTCCATCTATTCATACTCATCTGTATTGCTCCCTTATGCCTATCCCATGCCTGTTTGAAGCCCTGCATTGTATTCATAGCCACCACTTCCTGAGGTAGGCCGTTCCATGCATCCACCACCCTTTCTGTGAAAAAGTATTTCTTCACATTCCCCCTTAATCGGCCTCCCTCTAATCTCATACTGTGTCCTCTTGTCCTGCTATTTTTCTTATATTTAAACATAGAAACATGGAAACATAGAATTTGACGGCAGATAAGGACCGCTTGGCCCACCCAGTCTGCCCATTTCCCTACCTGATGGATAAGCCGCAGATCCTAGTTAACCAGCAGCCTACTTCTTCCTACCCCCACCCCCTAGAATTGCCTTATGACTGCCCCCATGCATGCTTGAATTCCACCACTGTTTTTGACTCACAACCTCCTCTGAAGGCTGTTCCATACATCCACAACCCTCTCTGTGAAAAAATACTTCCTTAAATTACCTCTGAGCTGCCCCCTTCTATCTTCAAATTGTGCCCCTTGTTCTTGCACACCTCTTTTTTTGAAAGATGCTACCCTCTTGGACTTTGTTGATTCCCTTGAGGTACTTGAAAGTTTCTATCATGTCCCCCCTCTCCCTCCTTTCCTCAAGGCTATACGTATTAAGCTCCTTAAGTCTCTCTTCATATGTCTTCCAGTGCAGACCCTGCACCATTTTAGTTGCCCTCTTCTGGACAGCTTCCATCCTGTCTGTGTCTTTCAGAGATGGGTCTCCAGAACTGCACGCAGTACTCCAGATGTGGTCTCACCAGCTGTCTGTACAGAGGATAATAACTTCTTGTTTTCTACTGGTGATGCCTCCCTATGCATCCCAGTATCCCCCAGCCCTCCTTGCTGCCCTCTCACATTGCTTGCCCACCTTTAGGTCATCTGATATGACTACCCCAGGTCCCTTTCCATTTTGTTGTTGTTAGTATCTCACCCCCATTGTGTACTCTTCCCCTGGGCTTTTGTTTCCCAGGTGCATTACCTTGCACTTCTTAGCATTGAATCTAAGCTGCCATACATTTGACCATTCCTCTAACCTTGCCAAGTCCCTTCTCATCCTTTCCACCCCACCTTGTGCATCAACTCTGTTGCAGATCTTTGTGTCCCCTGCAAAGAGACATACTTTTCCTTCCAGTTAGACATGTTAGACTCTTTCACCTTGTTAATGCCCTTAAGGTGTTTGAATGTCCGATCCCATCTCACTCTCTCCTCCTTTGTTCAAGGGTATACATATTGAGCTCAGTTAATCTGTCCTCATATGTCTTCTGTGCAGTCCCTGCACCATTTGGTTGCCCTTCTCTGGACTGCCTCAATTTGGTTAATGTCCTTGTGAAAGTGTGGCCTCCAGTGCATGCAGTACTCCAGATGGGACCTAACCAGTGACTTGTAAGAGGATTATTACCTTCTCTTACGATTTGATACCCCTACTTATACACCCTAACATCACCCTAGCCTACATACTGCTTTGAGGTCTACTTGGATGATTTCAGGTCATCAGTGATGATGATGCCCAAGTCTCTTTCTTCCTTTGTGACTGCCAACAACTCCCTCCCAGCCTATAGGTGGCTTCAGGGTTTCTCTTCCTATGTGCATGATCTTGCTCTTCTTTGCATTAATCCCAGTTGCCACTCTTCTGACCATTTTGCTGGTTTATCAGATCTCTTCTCATTCTGCCCACCCCATCTGGATCATCTACTCTGTTGCAGATCTTGGTGTCATCTGCAAACAGACAAGCCTTACCCTCTAGTCCATCTGCAAGGTCACTAATGAAGATATTGAAGAGGACTGGCCCCAGCACTGATCCCTGAGGTACCCCACTTGTGACTTGCATCTCTTCTGACTGTATACCATTTACCACCCCTCTCTGTTTTCTGCCCATTAACCAGTTTGCCACCCAGTTGACTAACTTCTGACCCACCCCGAGCCTACCCAGCTTATTTATCAATCTTCTGTGTGGAACAGTGTCAAAACTTTGCTGAAGTCAAGGTAGGCGACATCAACTGCTCCCCTTGGTCCACCACTCTGGTTACCCAGTCAAAGAAATCTATGAGATTAGTTTGACAGGACCTTCCTTTGTAAACCCATGCTGTCTTGGATCCTATGCCCTATGGATTCCAGGTGTTGCACTATCCTTTCATGAGTGCCTCCATAATCTTGCCCACTACTGAGGTAAGACTGACTGGTCTGTAGTTCCCTGCCTCCTCCCTGCTACCACTTTTGTGGGCGGGGATCACATGAGCCCTTCTCCAGTCTTCTGGGACCTCTCCTGTTCTCAGAGACTCACTAAATAGTTCTGCTAATGGCTCTGCTAGTTCCACCCTTAGCTCCTCAAGTACCCTGGGATGTATGCCATCAGGTCCCATTGCCTTATCCACCCTGAGCTTAGCGAGCTCTTGTAGGACCCTTTCTTTTGTGAAGGAGTAGTGCTCACCTCCCTCCCCGTGTCCATGGTGCTGAGCTGTGGGCCTGCCTACCTTCTCTTCAGTAAATACTGAGCAAAAGCATCTATTTAGGATAGATGCTTTTACAGAGTCCTCCTCCACATGTTCCCTTTCTCCATTAAGCTTAGCAATACCCCCTCTGGACTTTCTCCTTTCACTAATGTATCTATAGAAAGTCTTGTCACCTTCTTTACTGTTAGGTTTAGTGTTTCCTCAGTTTGGGACTTTGCCTGCCTTACTGCCTTCCCTTAGGGCAGTTTGGTATGCCTCCCTATCTTCATCCCGCTGTGTTCCCTTATATTTCCTGAAGGCCAGCCTTTTGGCTCTGACCTTTTCTGCTACTGTATTTGAGAACCAAAGTGGTTTCCTTCTTCTTTTGCACTTCCTTTCTGTCTAACACAATGGGATGTTGCTTCAAGTATTGCATCCTTAATGCTTGCCCACTTTGCCTGTATCCCCTCACCTGTGTTTCTTTTTGCCAGGGCTAGCTTAACTCTGTTGGCCATCTTATCAAAGTCAGCTCCTCTGAAGTCCCATATCTTTGCCTTGGAATGGGATGATTTAGATGTAGTAGCCAAATTGAACCATACCATGTGATGGTCACTGGCCCCAGGTGACCTTCTACCTGGAGATCTGTGATCCCTTCCCTGTTAGTCAGTACTAGATCTAGGATAGCCCTGTCTCTTGTGGGTTGTTGTACCAGTTGTTTGAGGCCCTCCCTGCAGGAATCCACCATGTGTCTAGTTCTGGCAGATGTTCCTGCTGGTATTGACCAATCTGTATCCGCATGTTGAAGTCTCCCATTATCAGAACCTCCCTTTAGCTGTCATGTTTTGTATATCTTCTAACAGTAATGTGTCTATGTCCTCCCCCTGGTCTGGGGGCCTGTAGACAACCCCGGTTCTTATGGCTGTTCCATTTCCTGTTTCCAGCGTGACCCACAGTTCTTCTGGCTCCTTATGTGTATTCTGAATTTCTGTAGCTTTGATATTTTCATTGACATACAGGGCCACTCCACCCCCCCTTTTTGCACTTCGGTCTCTTCTGAACAATACATAGCCAGGTACTGAAGTCTCCCAAGTGTGGTTACTGGTAAACCACGTCTCACTAATTGCTGCTATGTCCAGTTTAGCCTCTGACATTATTGCCTGCAGGTCTGGGATCTTATTTCCCAGGCTGTGAGCATTTGTGTACATGATTTTCCATTGGCCAGATTTCAGTGTGTTCGTTGTTGGGTGAGGTTTGGCATTTCCCCTGTGCATCGTGTGGGGAGACTGACCTTTTTTCTTACCTGGTGATGCAAATGAACTGCAATCATGCTGAATCCCTGTTTGACCACTAGCTGAGGGGGGAGGGGTGTTCTTCCCATTCGACTTATGGGGTGCTGCACCCCTCTCCCTGTTTGCTAGTTTAAATATTCTGCAAAGACATCAAACTTCTGCCCCAATGCACTGACTCCCTCCTTAGTCAGATGCAGTCTGTCAAATTTAAAGAACTTTCGCTCCCAGAACTGTTGCCAGTTCCCTACAAATCTGTGTCCTTTTTCCTGGCACCAGCCCTTGAGCCACATGTTTAGCTCCCCTATCTCCCCTTCTCTGACCTTCCGTCCATCTTGCCCCTCTCCCAGACTGGCAGGATCTCAGAAGGAGCTGCGGATGAAATGGATGATAGTTTGTCACCCAGCCTGGTCATGTGTTCCTTGGTCTCCACAACTGACCGGCTGGCGAGATCATTAGTCCCTATGTTTACCAGGACATCAATGTTTTCTCCTGCTTTGTGAACAATTTTAGTAACTGGTCCGTGTCTCTCCATGCTGATGTACCTGGGAGATATCTGACCATTACCCCTGGCAGGAGATGGGTATCAACTCCCCGAATCATGGAGTCTCCTATGATCAGAAGTTTTTTGATTTCCTTTTTGCTTATTTTGTTTTGGTTCCTGATTTGGGTGAGTTTTGTTGTGCTAGCTCCTGTGCTGCAGTGTCGTGCTCTGCAGTGTCCTCTTCCCCTTTGTTTGATTTCAGAGATAGAGGCAGATACCTGTTTGTAGTGTTTATATGGTTTTTGGAGGTAATATGTTGGAGAGCAAAGAGTGATGGGGCACCCGATTTGCCCCTTCTAACCACCTGCCAACCTCCTGGACCAACTACCCTCTGCGGTCGAGGTTTTTCTGTTGGATGTTGGGGAAATGGTGGGTGGTTCTTATAATGTATTTCCTCTTGAATATGAAATTTGAGGTCGTAATCTCTGCCCATGCTGCCCGAGCTGAGCCTCAAGATCTCCAATGGCCCAGCATGTAGGGACAGTGTCCTAAATCCTGTAAGATTGTCCTTCTGAAAATTGTTCCACAGTACCTGCAGTTAATGATATCCATTCCAGATAAGTTGCTGGGTTTATAACCTAGTCAGAGTAATTAGAAGGAAGAAAATGCAAGTAATGGTTTGATTTTGTGTTTTGTTTTTGTATAACTTGTTATACCAAGTTAAATTACTAGTGCCCCTGTAAATGAGCTCACCTTGTGGATGCCCTACTGATCCGCCCCTTCCTGCTTTGCCACAGGAAATGACACAACTGTGGTACCCTATAAAAGGAGAGTAGTGTGGGGTGGGTGGCTGGGCCCTTCCCCTGCCGATAAAGAAGAACCACGGACGAAAGAACAAGGAGGTAAGAGCAGAAACAATCAGTCAACAACAAATGCAGTAACCCTGAAAGCTTATCCTAATGTTAGATAAAACTGTAAAATCTGTAAAGCACCACCTGTAATAATTTCAGATAAGATATACCCTGTAAGAAACACTTTGCTACAGAGAAAAATAAAGCAGTAACAGAAGATGTACCTTGCAAAAGACAATTGGAATCAGAAGATTACAGCAGTAATCTGTTAGCACACACCTGTAGGCACACCTTGTAATAATGCAGAAGAAGGTATACCAGCAACAACAATTTGAATCAGCGAAAATAAAGCAATGAAATGTTAGCAACAAATAGTAGCAATCCCTGTGAGTACAAAATAAAAACAACAACACACAGTAAATCTGCTTAGCCAAAAGAAGTCTTAATCCTTTTCCCTTGCTCTGGTAAGGTTCTCTACTCTGCCTTTCAAGCAATCTTTGAAGGAAATAGCTCAGGTGAAGCTAGGTGCCTTGGCCAGCAAACCAGGTCTTCTACCTCCAAGATAGCAACTAACCTGACCTTTTAAGCCTTCTTTCTGTTGGAAATTACTGACAGTTTGCCAGCTCCACCCCCAGATACACACCTAATCCTTTGGAAGAACTGTGGGAGGCAAGCAATTACCTCCTTCAATGTGAGAAGGAGACTGAAACACCTCTGAGACAACAAACCTTTTCAACAAAAAAAGAATAAAATAAAACAGTGTCAAACAGTAATTTTGCTTAGCCCAGTGATAAAAGTCACAAAAATGTAAGCTCCACCTGTAATAATTTCAGATAAGATATACACTGTAAGAAACACTTTGCTACAGAGAAAAATAAAGCAGTAACAGAAGATATACCTTGCAAAAGACAATTGGAATCAGAAGATTACATCAGTAATCTGTTAGCACACACCTGTAGGCACACCTTGTAATAATGCAGAAGAAGGTATACCAGCAACAACAATTTGAATCAGAGAAAATAAAGCAATGAAATGTTAGCAACAAACAGTAGCAATCCCTGTGCGTACAAAATAAAAACACACCGTAAATCTGCCTAGCCAAAAGAAGTCTTAATCCTTTTCCTTGCTCTGGTAAGGTTCTCTACTCTGCCTTTCAAGCAATCTTAGAGGAAAGAGCTCAGGTGAAGCTAGGTGCCTTGGCCAGCAAACCAGGTCTTCTACCTGTCGTACCTTGTGTCTGAAGGTCAGCTTGAATCTGTTTAGCAGTTGATCGAGGTGCTTTCTCACCATTCGAACAATCCTCGCTGCAATCTTGATCAAGTTTTCTCTTGCCGGCGTCCAGGAGGTTGGCTACAGTGCCATGGTCCTTAAACATCCTGATAACATTATATACGGTGGAAACAGGAACATCAAGGTCTCTGGAGATTGATTTGTAGCCTTGAGATTGTCCATGCTTGGCTACAATCTTCTGTCTGACCTCCTCAGACAATTCTCTGGCTGTCTTTCTTTTCTCCATGCTCATTGCGGTACACACAGTGACACAGAGCAGGAGAATGAGTCCTTTTCTCTATTCAAACTGGTTGAATGAGTGATTTTTATATTGCAGGCACCTGCAACTCACCACAGATGAGTTCAATTCCAAAGTGAAGGAGAATCACCTGCTTGAAATCTAATTATTTCTAACTACTTCTAAAAGGTGCCAATAATTTTGTCCGGGCCATTTAAGGATTTTTGTGTGGAATAAGCTAAGACTTAGTAAATTTTTCTGCTTTCTGTGTTTTATCCCACTGCAAACCAAAGAAATACATATGTGGATACCAAAATATTTTTAATTTCAACAATTTTCTGGAAGGAATGGTGCATTATTAGAAAAAACTGCAATGCGCCAGTATTTTTGGCCACGACTGTATATGGTCCAAGAAAGTGAGATGTTGATCCAACCAAACGCCCAGAAACCTGAAGGAAGCCATGGCATCTATAGTTGCCCCGTCGAGAGTAGTGAAAGCGGGGTAAGATGGGTGCCTTGACAGTTTCTGTCTAGTGCCGAGCGTCATAGCCACTGATTTCTTGGCATTTAGGAAGAGTTGGTGAGATTGAAAAAACACTGGACATTATTATAATCACGTTGAAGCCTGGAGGCAACATCCAAGGGCGATGGCCCTGAGGAGAAAACCGTATCATCAGCATACATATGTATAGAAGATGATGTACAGACGGATGGAACATACGTACACCTGCTCCAAGACAAAGTAGATGACTTGGAAAACCGTAGCCGCCGCAATAATTTGCGGTTCATCAGCTTCCCTGAAGGAATGGAGCAACAAGATACCATCGGCTTCTTGCAAACTGCATTGCCTCAGATCCTTGGCTTGCCATCTGTTACCATCCTCCATATCGAACGTGCTCACCACTCGCTTGCTCCGCCACCCAAACCCGGAGAATGTCCGCAGCCAGTTTTGGCCCGATTTCTAGATTTCCGACAAAAAGAGCAAGTTATGAAAGTGGACAGAATTAAGAGCTCTATCTCCTGGAATCGAAACTGGATCCAAATCTTCCAGGACTATTCAAAGGAGCTCTCCAAAAGATGGAAAGCTTATACAGATTGTCACAGGATCCTGCATATGCATCAAGTTCCTTTTTCTTTACCCTGTCCAGCGACAATGAAAATAAACATCAGTGGGTCCCCAACTCTCTTTTTCTCCCCCGAAACTATCATGGATTTTCTTCAGAGGGAATACCCTAAAGACTCCCAGGACCAGGTATTATTCAATAAGGCTGAGGGCCCAGTGAGCAACTTACATTGCACAGCATCACAAAACGGTGAGACCGCCGTCCAGTGTTTCGAAGCCCCTCGCCCTCCTAGAAGCAGCAAGCGGATGCCCTCGCAGTGCCACAAGAAGAGGCAGCACCGACGGAGCAAAATCAAGAGGGACGCCAGCTCAGACCGCAAGGAGGATTCTCTAAGCCAGTTCCATTCCCCAACAAGTTTGCCATCTTGACAACTTGGATGGACACTACCCCAGGAGGCTACACAGCAGCTTGCTCACTTACCCCAGAGGCGCCAAAGTCATGGGCAGCGGTGGCGGCAATAAAACCTGAGTATTTCCCCACAACCAGGTCTTCACCAGAGGCCCTAGCGTCCCTGCTACATCAAGATCAGATTGCGAGGCCCGCCGCATTCAGCTGCCTTGCTGGGAAGGAGAAGCCGCCCTGATCTGGAGAAAGAGTAAGACTTCTCTGTTATAATAATCACTCAGCGGGGCTAGTAAAGGAGGGATTACCAATAGAGGCTATGCGTTCCTTCTCATTGTTGACTCGATACCCTAATCTGTGTACTGTTTCCCCTCCATAGGCCTTGCTAATTAAACTTAAGCACCAGCTAAGACCTCGGGGCAGCGGCACGCCTTCTGTCCTATGATACTGGACTGTTAGAGCGCTGATGTTAGACTCCTTTTGTTTTATTTCTATTTTACCTTTTGCTACTGTGCTCTGATATCTTTTAAATCACAAGGCTGATAATGTATTCTATGATGTTTATTTCTCCTAAACTGATGGGGGGGGGGGGCCTCGATGCTTGTGAGATATGTACATATTTAGCCCATCGGGCTACCTCACTGTATCTCTTAATTTTTTAGGGACTAGGTTGTTTTCTCATGTAGAGAGATGAACACCACTCCCCCTCTTGGGGCTGGATAGTGTTCCTAAGTTCATCCCTGCCAGTCTGTGGGCCATCTTGCGTGTCTGTGATGAGGGATTCTAGCAGGGAAGGAGCTTCATCCGATAGATCTCAGCTCGTGTACTGGGATCTGCTTTCTACGTTATAAGTTTGATGCCCCTTCTGCAGTACCCCCTCGGCTACCAGATCCACCTCCCTCTCCTTTTCAGAATACTGAGCAACCCCCCCCCGAGAGATGCAGATTCGTTCACTCTTATCTCTCCCCACAGTCTTAAATCCCAGATGGGACAGGGCCCCTAATAGGCAGCCTATGATAGTGACAGGCAATGCCTTGGTACTGGCGTGACCTTTTTTTTTTTTTTTTCCTCCAATCTCCACCCCGCAAGAAGGACATAGATGGCCTCAGCAGCTTGCCTGCCGGCATAACTATCTCCTTCCATGCAAGAGTTTTCAACTGGTTTTCAAGTTGTTTGTAAATAGTTTTACTGTTTGTTGGCCCATTTGCCCGTGTCTTGTTAATATTAATGTACGTGACCAGGAACTGTTTCGTTTGCATTGTAGTGCAGGACTCTAGTTGGAATGCCTATTCTGGGGGCAGGGGCTTGATGGGCCTTTCCTGCAGATTAGTGCAGCTGCTACTCAGCCTCAGTTCAGTGTGCCTGTCTTTATCCTTCAGCACTTTTCATGTTTTACGCAATAATGGGTGACCTCCACTGCTACACCTGGAACGTACGGGGCTTGAACACCCCGGTAAAGTGTAAACAGGTGTTAGCCCATCTTAAGAGGCTGAGGACCGTGGTCGCCTTTCTGCAGGAAACAAAACTGACAATGCAGGATCATAATAAACTGGCAAGAGACTGGGTTGGGAAAGTCTTTTCTTCCTCCTCCCCCTCCAGGAAAAGAGGGGTGGCTATACTCCTTCATAAATCTCTCACCTGGTCCCCCACTTTGGTGCCGACCGATCCTCATGGCAGATGGTTGCTCACTCTACTAAACACCCCAGAAAGCCCCTTGGTTCTGGAATGCATAAATGCTCTGAATGAGGATGCCCCCACCTTCTTTCACAAGGTGGCCCAAGAACTTAGCTCCCTTGCTCCCACATACACCCCAGTTATTCTGGGGGGAGATTTTAATCTAGCCTTGGCACCTCCGTTAGATTGTAGCAATCCGACTGCCCTCAACACCCCAGGGCCTGGCTAGCTTTTCAACAGATGATGGTCAAATTTGGCCTTACAGACATTTGGAGAACCCTGCATCCCAAGAGCGAGGACTACTCCTATATGTCCCCGGTGCATGGTACACACAACCTCTGGATTTTTGACTAGTCTCTGTGGATATCTGCCAAAATACAGTTGACTCAGTGATCATGCCCAGGTTATATCTGACCATGCGCGGTCCACACACACTCTCTGGGGCATACACCCTTTAAATCCTCCTCTTGGAAACTGGACCCTCTTCTCCTAAGGACCCAGACTTTGTGCAGTGGATATCCTCGAAACCCCCTCTTTCTAGCAGAAAGCTCTCCCCAGGATAGCTCCCGGTATTACCTGGGAAGCCCTCAAAGTCTGTCTTTGAGGGCAATAATTGCATATGCTTCAAACGACAGAAACAGCGGAACATCTTTTGAAATCCCTAGAATCACATCTTAAAACACTAGAAACATTAGCTAAACAGACCCTAAATGCAGCCAAGCTCTCCTGTGGGAAAAGAGCTGCTTAGAACTCATATAGAGATTGACGGTGCTCCCGGAAGGCAGAGCTTGCCATACTCAGACTGCGTCATCATTACTGGAACAGTGGGAAAAGGCCAGTAAGCTCTTAGCCTATAAACTACACAAACAACAGGCCAAGCACCATATTCTTGGTCTCCGTGATCCCTCTGGTGCAACCAAGCGGACCCCGGCTGCATCAATCTAATTATGAAACAGTTTTAGTCAGATTTATACACCTCCACCAGGGGCAGGACTTGAGGTTGCAGAGGCATTCCTCTCTCTCTCCAGCTCCCCACTCTACAGCTCTCCCAGGCAGCACATCTAGATATGCCCATCTCTCCCTCTGGCTAGTAGTAGTGCCCTACAGACCTTGCACATGGTAAAACCCTGGGAGGAAGGTTTCCAGTAGAGTTCTGACAAATCCTCTCTCCTCAAATTACCCTCTTCTATCTTGAGTGTTTGAGGCCCTAGATAGAGGTATCTTCCCCCCACCACCTTACAAGAGGCAGTTATTACTGTCTTCCCAAAAAAAAGGCAAAGATTCTACTATGCCTGCAATCCACCAACCACTCTTCCCTTATCAACATAGTCAGCAAACTATTTGCCAAAGTCCTAGCCACCAGACTAAATCCTCTTCTTCTCTCCCTTATCCACCTTCACAGGTGGGGTTTGTCCTGGTAGCTTCAGTAGAGACCATATCTGATCCCTACTCAATCTTATGTGGCAAGCCCAAACACTTCCACTCCAGCGGCGGCACTGGCTATTGACTTAAAAGGCCTTTGATTCTCTGGAATGGGATTATCCTGGGCTGGTCTTACAACAGTTTGGGTTTGGGACCCATTTCCAGAAGTGGATACAGGCACTTTACCATCATCCCGTGGCCAGAGTGCGGACTAACGCATTGGTCTGTGAACATTTTCAGCTTGGGAGAGGTACCCGGCAAGGCTGCCCCCATCCCCCCTTCTTTTTATTCTTGCAGCTGAGCCAGTTGCAGCTGCTATTAGGCAACACCCCATCATCTGGGGAATATCTATAGGGTCCCAAGCGTACTCTACTCTTGTGTATGTGGACGACCTGCTGGTCCCACTAGAAGATATATCTACTTCCCTCCCGGTTCTTCTCTCTCTTCTGTCTGACTTTTCAGGCATATCAGGCCTCAGAATCAATAAATCCAAAACCAAAGTGCTCCCTCTTAACCCTGTCTGCACCCCAGATATGGTGGCCCCTCTAGGCCTCAGATGGGCCCCAGGATCCCTGTTATATCTCGGTATTCATGTCCCCTATGATCTTTCCAAAGTGTGGGATCTTAATATGCAACCATTAGCTGCACATCTCAAAACAGAGCTGGATAGGTGGAAAGCGCTTTATCTTACCCTGGCAGGCAAAATATTAGCCCTTAAAATGATCTCTGCTCCCAAGCTCCTATACCCCCTGTCTCACATTCCATTGGCTCCACCTACCAAGTGGCTCCACACCCTAGACACCATAATTGGTAACTTCTTCTGGGATAACAAAAAAAACACCTGTATAGCAGAAGCAAACTGCGCTATCACTGGAAGGTAGGTGGCAGGTGTTTGCCTTGGCTGGAAGGCTATACGTGGGCTTATTCGGCAGTGCAGTCCCTAAAGTGGTTTAGCACACTTTCCTCAGGCTCACCACAATGGCTGTACATGGAAAAGGAAACTGCTAAGGTCCACCGTCTTTCTCTCAGATTTACATCCTCTCATCTAAGCATATGCAGGTCCATCCCATGATAGCCCCAGCGGCTCAACAATGGAACAGAGTGCACATATGGATCAAAGCCAATCCCGGCCCCTGCCCTTTACTCCCATACATTGCAACAAACACATTCTGATGGACAACATGCCCATTTACTGGCCGCAGTGGGAGAGCAAAGGTATCAGAGTTCTGTCGGATGTCCTTGACACGACAGAGCGAAGGATTCAATCCTTTCAGGATCTTGCCAGCATAAAAGATATGGGGAAGGGGGATTTTTGGAGATATTTACAGTTCCGCAGCTCCCTCTCAGATTATTTGAAACGTCACACGCCTGTGGGGGACGGACCTCAGAAGCTATCTGAATGGCTTCAGCTTCCCAAAGGCCAAGCCAGCTCCATTCACGCTAGTATAAGAGATAGTATCCCCTCACAGTCTAGGGAGTCTCAGCAAAAATGGGAAAAAGCTCTGAACACTAAGTTAGAATATTTATTACTTCAAAGATAGTCAAGCACTCACCACCACATATAATATAAGACGCTGCTGTTTGAGAATTATTTAAATACCCAAAATATTTATTTAGAGTGCCACACACAACACCTTGACGCGTTTCGGATCTCAATCCTTTATCAAAAGGCTAACAATGTTACAAACAGGTCGCCTTATATACACACATACCAAATGACGTCATAACAATGCATCCATATATGTTTAATACAATATATTTAAAAAGACAGTTCTTTAATACATAAAAGCAAATACATAAACACAATTTAATATCACTTAAATTAAGTAAAATATTGCACAAATGTTAAATAAAGCAATCCAAAGCTTCATTTCATTTCACTTCTTAGAATCTTGTTCTGGTCACTCAGCGTGTATATCACTGAGAGAAAAACACATTTGTTCTCTGCAAAATAAAAAAATATATAAATAACAATATAGCAATATATTTGAAACATCATTAGCTATTTACTTCAAATATGGCATAACATCAAACATCCCATTAAGACCAGGATATTTACAGGCCTGCAACATATAAATCCAAAACCCTCTCTTTTAATTATCAAATTTCCCACCTCTTGGATTCACACACACTTTGTCTGTTGCTCTAAAAGAGAAACAACGTGTTCGAGGTTTACAGAGCGATTCACATGTAAAGCAGTTGCATACTTTAAATCAGAATTTTTATAGCTCTATACAGTGCTCAGCAATCCTATTTTAAACTTTCTCTTGGTTTTGCCAACGTAAAAACACCACAGGAGCACATCGCCATCATAAATAATTCCTATACTTTCACATGTTATGAACTGACAAATCTCAAACTTCTTATCATTATGTGGATTAACAAAACTTGTTCCCACTGATGCTTGTTTGCAACAAGAACATTTTTTTTACAAGTGAAACAGCCCACAGCTCTATTCGTTAACCAGATATGATCTGACAAATTCGGTTTCTGAAAACTGCACCAATGTGTCTTTCAACGTACTAGCTCTCCTATATGTAATCCGTGATACATTACTGGAAACTTGTATCAGACCTGGGTCTCCTTTCAAAATATGCCACTTATCTTTTAAAATCTTCTCGACATGTGATGCATGAGCTGAAAAAGATGTAACAATAGTAAACCTCTCAGTTTTAGTTACATTTAACTTTTCATTTTGTAATAGATCATTTCTATCCCACTTACTCGAGGCTTCATATGCATTTTCAGTATCCAAATAATTGTAGCCCCTATCCAGAAATCTGTTTCTCATATCTAGAGATGCTTTTTGAAAGTTAGAAGATGTTTGCTGGGCCCGTTGCTGGAAACTGGCACCTGTGCACTATCCAGATCTGCACAACAGATTGATTCAAAATAAAATATTGCATCATTGGTATAGAACACCTGTAGTTCTCCATAAAGTGAAGCTTCTGGACAATAATCTCTGCTGGAAGTGTTTGGCCCAGCCATGAGACCTACTTCATATCAAGTGGCAATGCCCTTTACTTTCCTTTTGGTCACAAGTAGCCCAGCTTGCTACCCAAGTGTTATGTTGTACTATACATTTAGACCCTTTGGTCTGGATTTTGGGTCTCCCACCCCAAGGAGCTCACCTAAAACCTCAGCAACTCGCTAGCTCGCCAGTTAGGCATGTCAGCTAAGCGTCTAATTTTATGTCACTGGAGATCACAGAAATCCCAACTTTTTCTGAGCTCCTCCATGCACTTATACTTTGGCCTCACTAGATCGCATGTCATATCATAGTCAATAAGTCGCATACTTTGCTTCCTGGGATCCCTTCCTTGCCTATTTGAAACTGAGGACAGGAATAGGGTGAGGCCCAGGCATGGTCACTGCTGATACTTACTTTCACACTTTTCTTTTTCCGGATTGCCCATGCACCAGTTATAGTGCTTCCATGCAACCTGACAATGGAGTGTTGTGTAGTGAATATATATTTACAATGTATAGATCTTACTTGAGCAACAGCTCTTGCAGCAGTTACACCATTAGGACTGAAACCGGCAGCGCCAGGACCACAAAATTTTCTAGCTAGCAGTATTCAGCGAGGACACCATCCCAGCCAGTCCCCCCCGTCAAGCACAGTACATAAGGTGGCGGTCCCCATAATCCCCAGTTATTTTCCGCCATCGACTCACCAGCATCGGCCTCTCTCTCTACCTAGTGCACAATGACTTAGAACTTCAGAGTTTCTACTCCGACTAATGTTCTCTCCAACTCTTTCATTTAGAGGTCACCTTTCAAAGTGTGCCTCGAGGAAAACAGATCCCTTTCAGGATCCTCATTCCTCCTACGTGTTTTGCTAGGCCCAGACCACAATACTAAGGCCTGCACCTTTGCCAGGGTTCAACAGCCGCACCAGGATCCGCCCGTCAGAAGGCACTTCAGGCTTACCTGCTGAGGAAAAACTTAACAGGATGGACAAGGAACCTTCCTCCAGGGGCGATTCTTTCTCCAAGGTCCACAAACACCGGGAGAATGCAAGGTCCAGATCCCCAAACCGGGCCTCGGACTCGCAGAGCTTAGGATCCATCCCATCAGACCGCTCTCCCTCCAGGGCTAGGTCTCAGCCCCCTCCGGTCAAGGTCCGGGCTTCCAGCGGTTCTTCGACTCTTCAGCCCATTAAGACTTCCAGGCCCTCTGTTTCCTGTACTCTCTCTCGGGCCTCTTCAAAGTCCTCTGAACGACACAAGTCTTCCTCTTCCACCCGACGTCAGGACCCGACTCCAGGTCAGTCTCCCAGCCCCTAGGGCCCGGACCCTCCACCCAGGAAGACGAAGGACCTGACGTCCCTCAAGCAGATGACGGACCCGACGTCGGCCAGGTGTTCGGAGCCGAGAACATCAGCCAAGCACCAGATGCTGGCCAGGCGTTCACCAGACCCGAAGTCGTCGGCCAAGCAACAGACGTCAGCCTCACCGGAGCCAAAGACCGCTCCCCAGTCACCGGTTGACACCGGTCACAGGGACTCCACAGAGGAGGACACTGTGTTTCCCAAAGACCAGGCGGGCGACACAGAGGATGCGGCTTCCAAGGAACCTTCACCACCCGGAGACACCCGAGGACCTGGCCCCGACCCGGCGACAGACCACCAGCGCCAGGCCCGCTGTCGGGCATGAATATTCAAGAAGTAAAGGAACTCTTTACTTTCTGGTGAGACACCATCCCCGAAGACATGGTCCCAGTGAAACCTCCTTCTCCCTCCTCCTCTACTCTTTCGCCTCCCTCGCCCCATCCTCCACTACAGGGGCCAGCAGGATGACCACCAACCCCCAAGGAGCAGACTCCACCTCCTATGGGTAGAATCCCAGGATCAGAAAGCCTCCCTCAAGATCTCATCAGGGTCTCCCAGCCCAAAGCGACCTAGGCATCGTGATATACCCCCTGTCGAGGAGGACTCCAGATCGGATACCTGGGATTACTCCAGATCTCCTTCTCCACTCAGCATTTCATCACCTGACCCACATGACCTTCCCAGGTCTCCTCCGGATGACCCCTCTTTCTCTGAGATCATGAGGCACATCCAGGACAACATGGGATGGAATGCTGAAGAACTCGACCCTGAAAGACAGCACCTTGCCCGTTATCTTCGGCAGAAAGATCCAAAGCCTGTGGTAGTGCCACCCTTGGTAGACACCTTCGCGGACATCACCAAGGCTGCATGGAAGCGTCCGCACTCCACTCCTGCGGTGCCGAAGAAAGCTGACCGCCTGTACAAGGCCCCAGAGAGGACCAGTACTTGGCTCAACAACCTCTGGCAGACTCCCTGGTCATTACGGCCTCACATGACTGGTCCCAGAGACCGCAACACATGAGCACACAGCCACCGGACCAGGAATCCAAACAATTGGGCGCCCTGGGAGGCGCATGTGTGGCCATTACATGCTCCATCAGGTCCCTGAAATACCTAACCCACATGGTACAATTTCAGAACGCCCTGTGGGAACAAGGCCAGGACCTGGTCGATAAACTTACAGATGGTGAGCAGAAGGCGGAGCTCCTAAACCTCCTCCGCACAGGGTCTGATGTGGAGACGATTCTGCGGACTCGTCCACCAGAGCTGCAGCTTCAGGCGTCTGTCTTCGGCGACACTCTTGGCTCCATGTCTCCGGCTTCACCCCAGATGTACAGAAGAACATTCTTGACGTCCCATACAATTGCAAAGTACTTTCTGGTGAACCCTCGGAAAGTGATGACCAAACTTCAGGACGCTGGGAGAGACAGTCAGGTCTATACAGGCCATGTACAGACCCAAGCCGGTTCCTTTCATAGGGAACCAGAGCGTTTTCACAGCCAGCAACAAAGACAACAGCCACGTTCCGGCCAGCAACAAGGGCTCCTTTCAGCGAGCCCAAGCTAAGTTGTCCCTAGGCAGGCCCAGCGTTACACTAAACCGGCCCAGCCTGCAGGGACCAGTGCTGCCACAGCATGACTCTTTCCGGCCCCTGCCCTCCTCTGGATCAGCAGGCGCAAAAGGTTGAAAGTGCCTGCCCGTCACTTTTAGGGTGGCAGTCGATCAACACCAACCGGTGGATTCTCCAGTTGGTCAAGAAGGGCCATTTCATAGAATTTCTTGACCACCCACTGGCAAGACCTCCCTGCTTTCCTGTTACCGGGTCCTGCGCCCTGCTTATATGGCAGGAGGTGCTCATGCTCCTGGAAAAAAGCGATGAAACGTTCCACGGAACCAGAGGACATAGGATATTATTCTCACTTCTTTCTGGTTCCCAAGAAAACAGGGATCTCCGTCCGATCCTGGACTTCAGCGACCTCAGCAGTGGGTCCTAGCCTGGCAGCTTCCGCCAGTGACCCTTCAGGTCTGAATCCCATGCTCAAGCAGGGTGTCTTTCTAGCATGTTTGGACATGCAGGGGCCTCTTGCATATACCCATCGCTCGGCGCCAGGAAGTTTCTGCGCCCGAGGTTCCAGAACCACCATTATCAGTTCGAGCCCTCCCTTTCGGACCGTCCATCGGCACCTCTGGTATTCACAAAGTGTATGGCAGTCGTGCGGCGACTCTGAGGAGTCAAGACTCTCGTGTTCCCTACCTGGACGGCTGGCTTTTCATGGCGCCCTCTCTGGAGGCCTTGATGTCCGCCATTCTGTATACTCCGTTTCTGTTTGAGGCGCTGGGCATCTTGATCAATCAAGAAAGTCTTGTCTGGTTCCGTCTCAGACTCTGCAGTTCTTAAGTGCAGTTCTGGGCACCGTCCAAGGAAGCTTTTCTTCCCCAGGACAGGAGACACATCAGATCCCCCATCAGGGACATTTCGGCAGAGAGACGTTCCTGCCAGATTGGTCCTTTGCCTGCTCGGACACATGGCTACGGCCATTGCAACAGTCCTTGCTCATCTCCACGTGCAGGTCACCCAGTGGATATTCTGGGTCCAATGGGATCAAAAGCAAGACCATCTGCAGCTTCCAATCCAGATCACGAAGACCATAATCCGGGATTGGCAATGGTGGCCTAGATCCGAAGAATCTTTCAGCAGGGTCCCTTCATTGCGCCGTCTATGATTGTGACACTCTCCACAGGCGCCTCAGAGGCGGCGGATGGGAGCACACCTCGACGGTGTCCGGTCTCAGGGCTTGTGGACGAGCCCAAGAGTCTCATCTCCATAAACTTCCTGGAAATGACAGCAGTTCTTTATGCCCTGCAGGCCTTCCAGTCGGAGATTCCACCGGGTACTCTTCTGTTACAAACAGACAATTCTGCGGTGATGTATTACCTCAACAAATGAGGCACCCATTCCTACCTGCTTTGCAGGAGGCCATAGTGTGTGGGATTGGGCTTTGCAGACAGGCGCAAACCTCATTGCTGTTCATGTCCCAGGAGTGGACAATGTCGCCATGAACAGCCTGAGCCGCTCTCAGGCCAGAGTCCATGAGTGGGAACTTCTCCAGGAGATAGTAGAGGATCTGTTTCACAGATGGGGTACACCAGAGTTAGACTTTTCGCGTCCCATCCAACGCAAAACTGCCCAATTTTTGCTTGCTAGATCCAGGGACTGGTGTTTTCTGGCGAGACGCGTTGTCCCTCTCCTAGGCAGGCAGATTCCTCTCTGCCTTCCCCTTTCCATTGATCCAGAGGGTTCTTCTGAAACTTCGCACAGAGCAAGCGATGCTGATACTCATCGCGCCATTCTGGCCCAGGCAGATCTGGTTCCCTTTGCTACATCAACTATCCCGGGAACCTCCGGTGCCTCTGCCAATCAGCTCTCACTTCTTGTCTCAGGAGGAGGGCTCCTTGGTCCATCTGGACCTTCGTTCACTGACCCTGCACGCTTGGCTCCTAGAGACATAGCCATTTTGTGACGGGTCTGCGCATGAGGTAGCTGATGTTCTGATGGCTGCGAGAAAAACGGCCACTCACGCTACTTGCACCATGAAATGGCGCCGTTTTTGCATATGGGCTCAAGCGGCGGGGTTTCGCCTCTAGACTGTCCAGAAAAGTCGGTCTTGGACTACCTCCTGTCTCTTTTTCAGACAGACTTGACTTGCTCCTCAATCAAAGTACACCTCTGTGCCATATCAGCCTACCATTGTCCGATAGGCCAACACACCATATCCCAGTTGGACCGCGGCACGAGCCTTCCTGAGAGGTATTCTCCACCTTAGACCTCCGATTAAGGATCCGATTCCGCCATGGGATCTACCCTTTGTCCTGGAGCAGCTCACGCTGCCACCCTTTGAACCATCCGCGGATTGCAGGCTACGTCTTCTCACTTGGAAGACATTGTTTTTAGTTGCCGTTATTTCGGCCGGAAGAATTTCTGAACTCCATGCACTCGTGCAAAGAGCCTTATTTGGTTTTTCACCAAGACAGAGTATCCCTATGGACTAATCCCAGATTTCTGCCTAAGGTGGTCTCAGCTGTCACCCTTAATCAAGACATCGATCTACCAGTGTACTTTCCCAACTATTCGAATCAAGGAGAGACCCTGTTGCAGACTCTAGATGTAGCAAATTGTCTCGATACTAACCAGAACCAAACACCACGAAAATCGGACCAGTTGTTTGTCTCCTTTGCCCACAGGATGATGGGAGTTCCTGTTTCCAAACAGTCGCTGTCCAGGTGGCTCATTCAGTGTATCACGTTCTGTTACCAGAAGCGCAACAAACCCTTACCGGGTGCGGTTAAGGGTCATTCCACAAGGAGGGGTGGCTACTTCCTTTCCGGCCCTTAAGAATGTGTCCACCTCGGCCATCTGTGCTGCAGCTACTTGAAGCTCCGTGCACACTTTCATCAGGCATTATAGCCTGGATATTACGTCGAGGCGAAGAGCAGGTTTTGGTCTAGCAGTCCTTCAAGGACTTCTGTCTTGGGCTTCGGTTTCATGAAAGATTTCTACTTTCCCTCCTCCCAGTGGTGTGGGATTTCCATGATTGTTTGGGAATCTGTCCTAATGGTGTAACCTGCTGCAAGAGCTGTTTCTCGAAGTAAGATAGTACAGTTACGTAAGAACTTACCGTAACAGTAGATCTTCGAGAACAGCTCTTGCAGCAAGTTCTTTCCCTCCCACCATCCCCACTGGAGGTAGATTCTAGTTCCAACATCCTTCTCCTAGGATCAGGTGTCTCAGCATCTCTCTGACTGTCATTTGATGGCGGATCCTCAGTCTCCTCTTCTGATGTCATACAGAGGCCGGGAGTCTCCGGCGGGAGAACTGGGGATTATGGGGGACCGCCCCCTTATGGTACTGTGCCTGACGTCGGGGGCGGTCCTGCTGAATACTGCTAGCTAGAAAATTTCCGTGGGGTCCTGGCGCTTGCTGGCTTCAGTCCTAATGGTGTAACCTGCTGCAAGAGCTGTTCTCGAAGATATACTGTTACGGTAAGTTCTTACGTAACTGTACTTTATCTGATCTTAGTTGTAGTAGTTACTTCATTGCCAAGCAGAGAAACTACCCCCGACATTATGACAGAGCAGTGAATATTCTCTAGAGACATGTCTCACTTTCATTTATTGATGCTACTATTTAAGGTAATGTTTCCCTTTCAACTGCTATGTTTTGCATAATGCTGCTTTTGAACTCGATGCACCCCTCTCTTTATGTGCAGACTTTCGGACTATATTAATTCTGTACTCTTTCTCTGCTCTTATATGTATGTGAAATGTAGTTGTATGTACGTTTGAAAATCAATAAAAACTAAACTGAAAAAAAAAAACTTGTGGAAAAGGAGCACACTCTAGAGTTCTCAAAGATGCCCCAAAACAGCCCATCATTGCCTTCCCACTACTGTCTGGCCCATCTCGCCCTTATCCAAGAGGAAATCCAAGCGCTGCTGCAGAAAAGGGCAGTAGAACCCTTCCACCTGGCACAATGTGGGAAAGGATTCTACTCTCATTTCTTCCTGGTTCAAGAAACGGGAGGCATGCGTCCCATCCTCAACCTCAGCAACATGAATCCATATATAGAATATACGAGATTCAGGATGGTCACTCTGCTCGGCCTTCTCACTCTGCTTCATCAAGGGGACTGGATCTGTTCTCTGGACATGCAGGACGCTTATCTTCAGATCTTGGTATTCCTACCCTACAGGAGGTTCATACTAAGGAAAGCGAGGAGCAAGGAAGCTGAACGCTCATAGGTGCTCCTATACTAGCCATATCAAGATTAATAATACTTAAGTCGCCCATCTGTAAGTAAAAATGAATTGAGTCATCTTTTAAATTCTTGTTTTGATTTGCTGATTATAACCTTCAATGGCAAGGAATTCCAGGGATGAATAACCCGCAGTGTAAATAAATATTTCCTATTATTACAATGAAAATATTTACCAGCTAATTGTAATGAATGCCCTCTGGTATTGTGTATATTATATTTAAATTCTAAACCCAATTCTGTTATCAGATAGGGTCGTTTATAATATCAAAGAGGAACAGAAGATCACACCTCAATCGACGTGTCTCTAATAACATTAAATTTAGGGATTTCAATCTGTTACTATATGATGCAGTATGTAACCCCAGCAATTGTTTTGTGTATTTTCTTTGTACTTTGTCAAGTTGGAAATGATTACACTTCTTGTGTGGACCCCATAACTGGGAAGCGGATTCCAAGTGTGGTCTTACATAAGCCCTGTACAAGGGCATCATAATGTTGGGATTTAATATTATGTCGAACAGACCATATAACTTTATTTGTCTTACTGATAACCTGATTAATTTGATTTGAATGATCCAACTTATTTGAAATGTTAATTCCAAGATCCTTTTCATCAGTTGTACTTAGTAAAGTTGTGTTTCCCAAGGTATATGGATTGGGGTTCTGATGTCCTAGGTGTATTACCCTGCATTTATTGTTAAGTTGCATACCCCACTTAATTGTCCAGAGATCTTATTTTATATCACGCTGCAGGGTTTCAACTTGATCAGGGGTGGCACAAGTTCCACCGATTTTAACATCATCATTTCTAACCTATCTCTGCTAGACCCTCTTGGAAACAGCGATCATAAATCCATATTTTTCAGCATACCTCAACACCAACAATATGTAAGAAATACTATATCACTTAAACAGTACGACAAAGCAGACTTTAAACTAATTAATAATTACTTAAATGATATAGACTGGGAATATACTCTTTCTTCTTTATCAGTTGAGCATGCCTGGACCAAGTTCAAGGAAACTATTCTGAATCTAGAATCTAAATATGTACCAACAAAAAACAAATATAACCCAAAAGGATACATTCCCAAATGGTTAAATAATAACATCAGGAAACTAATTAAACATAAAGAAAGATGTTTTTCTAGACTAAAAAAAAAAAACAATAAAGAAAATTTAATACTACATAGGGATTCTGTAAAAAAAGCTTAAATCTGCAATTGTGAAATTAAAACGAAATCTAGAATTCAGAATAGCACACACAAAAAATTACCATAAATCACTATATTCTTACTTAAGCAAAAACAAAGGTAATACAAGACAAATTGGGCCATTAGTAATCAATAATACACCAACAATATCTGATAAAACTACTGCTGATCACCTAAACAAATATTTCTGTTCAGTGTTCTCACATACAGATACAGTTCAGTCTGTAATAGCCAAACAACCAAACAATCATAATCATTTGATAACTATTAACCAAATTAAATTGGCTTTGAAAACTCTAAACAAAAATGGAAGCCACGGACCAGATATGATTAGTCCCAGATTTTTGGTAGAAACCACTGATACAATATCTACACCACTGGCTATTATCTTTAACAAATCTCTAAATGAATCATCAGTTCCCACTGACTGGTTGACTGCATATGTAACACCAATCTTTAAAAAGGGGAATAGATCAGATGCAGAAAATTACAGACCCATAAGCCTGACTTCTGTGCCATGTAAAATATTAGAAAAATTAATTAAAATTCTAATGGAAGATGAAATATTATACTTAAACCTTCAAGACACCACACAATATGGTTTCAAACAGGGATATTCAACAACTACTAATTTAATTGCCTTCTACAATCAGATTCACAACAAATTAGATGTAAGAATCCCCATGGATGTTATTCTCTTGGATTTCAGCAAGGCTTTTGATTGTGTATCTCACACAAAACTAATCAACAAACTGATATCACTTGGAATTTCTGCACAACTAATCAACTGGGTGCAAAACTGGTTAACAGAACCCAGCAAGTCAGAATTAACGGAATATTGTCTGATAGGGGTGAGGTGACTAGTGGGGTGCATGAGGTTCCGATGCTTGGACCTGTCCTGTTTAATATCTTTATATCTGATATGCAGGTTAGCTCAAACACCCACCTATCAAAATTTGGTGATGCCACCAAACTAGGAGGAAGGTTAATACTCCAGATTATATAAACCAACTGTGTACAGATTTACACCTAATTGAAAATGGGCAACACTAAATGGTGTGGCATTTAACAATAACAAATGTACTGTACTTCATTTTGGTAATAACAATCCACATCACACTTATAAACTAAATAACATAATTTTAAAAACAACAAAATGTGAAAGAGATCTTGGAGTAAATATAACAAACTATCCTCAGCGACCACTGTAACAAACTAGCAAAATACTCAAATGGGCTACTCAGAAGAGTAAACCAGTACATTTGTATCAAAATCAAAACTGTATTATTCCACTGTATAGGACCTATGTGAGACCACATACTGATTATGGGTCACCATTCTGGTGCCCATACCTCAAAAAAGACATCACCACTATTGAAACCATCCAAAGAACAGCAACAAGGATGATACCTCATTTGGCACACCTATCATATGCTACTAGACTGAAAAATTAAATCTTTACTCATTAGAAACCAGACGACTAAGGGAGATCTCTTATTCCTCTACAGAACAGGGTCCAGTCACAGGAATCAGTTTGGTAAGGAATCTTTCCTTTGGGACCAAAAGGCCCTCAGATTGAACTGAATATCCCTCATCTGGAATCTTGCCCCTTGGACCACTGCTGTAGAAGCTGCCATGTGGCCCAAGAGCTGGAGAAAATGCCTTGCTGGTCGAGACACCTGAAGGCTGAAGGAAGAAACCAGTTCTATAAGAACTCTTGCCCTTTCCAGGGGAAGAAAGGCTCTTGCTTTGACAGTATCCAGCTCTGCCCCTATAAAGATAAGGCGCTGCACTGGCTCGAGAACTGACTTGGGAAGGTTGAGAAGAAATCCTAGAGAAGTGAGCACTTGCTGGGTCACTTGCAGGTCTGATTTGACTTGGTCTGGAGACTGGCCACTATGAGCCAGTCATCCAGATATGGAAAAACAGAAATCTTTGCCTTCTTAAAAAGGCAGCACTACTGCCAAGCACTTTGTGTAAACCCTTGGGGCTGATGTTAGACCAAAGGGCATTGCTTTGAACTGATACTGGCCTGAGGGCAACTTGAACCAGAGGTACTTTCTGTGGGAGCACCTGATGGGAATGTGAAAATAGGCATATTTGAGGTCCAGGGAGGCTAGCCAGTCTCCTGGCCTTAGAGAGGGAAGAATTATTCCCAGAGTTACCATCTTGAACTTTGGTTTTAAAAGATGTTTGTTCAGGTATCTTAGGTCTAGGATGGGTTGCCACTCCCTGTTTTTTGGGGTAGGAAGTACCTGGAGTACAGACCTTTGCCCTGTGTAGGGTAGGAACTCTCTCTATGGCTCTTAAGGCCAGAAGAGATGAAACCTCTGCCTCTAGGGCAAGGGTTTCTGAGAGACCTGCAGGTGGAAAAGATCTGGCTCTCATCTTCGGAAATTTTTTGAAGCTGAGAACCAGTCCCTGGCTTACTACTTCCAGGAACCACTAGTCTGATGTAATAGACCTCCAGTCCTGGACAAAGTAAGCCAGCCTGCCCCATACTGGAACAGGAGAGTTGACCCCGGCAGACACATCAGGGTGTCTGCTTGGCAGGGACCTTAGGCTGAGGAATGGATGCAGCCCTGCTCATCCCCCTTCTGCCTCTCCCTCTGAAGAACCCCATCTGCGAAAAAGGAGAAGAGGCCTGTGCTTGGTAAAAAGGCCTATGAAAAGGCCTGCCCCTGCCCCTAGACTGCTGCCTTTGAGGAGTTGCCTACCTTTCCTTGGCCTGAGCACTCTTATATAAGTGGTCCTGTACTCGTCCATTTTCTTCATGTAATTCTCTGTCTGCTCCCCAAACAGAGAATTAACCACTACAGGAAAATCCATGGCCTTAGCCTGGTATCCTGTGAGAGGCTAGTATATCTGAGCCAAGCCATTCTCCGAAGAGCCACAGATGTAGCCATGACTCCTGATGACACATCACTGGAGTCTACAGCAGCATGAAACTGTACTTTTGATGCCTCAATCCCATCTGCAGCCACCTTCTCCAGCTCCTTGGCTAGCTGGGGGGAGGCCTGTTTAGCCAGTGCCAGTACAGTGTCCGACCTAGACTTCTGGTACCTGGCTGTACAGGCCATATAATTCGCCTGCCTGAGTCCCAAAGAAGATGCCATGTACTGCTTCTTTGCCATGGCATCAATCTTCCTCGAGTCCTTGTCTGGGGGGTTGTGAAGCCAAGGGAATATTTGCATTGTCACAGGCAGCAGCCTGCACTACCCCAGCATGGGCTGGCAGTATTGCTTAGAGGTTAGAGGAATGAGGTGTGAATGCGTTTGATACATCCAGCAGACCAGACATGAGTTTGAGTCTCACAACCTCCACTTGCATACTGTGTGACTCTGAGCAGGTCACTTAACCCCAGTGCTCCAAGGTCACCCCTGAAAACAGGCACTTGTGCCTAGTGGGCCTTACCCAGTTACCAAAGACTAAAATAAAAAAAAAATAAAAAAAATGGCTGCATTGCTGGTATAAGAACTCCGTGTCTGAGCCTGAAAGTGTATATCTCTTGTCCATTCTTCTATCCACAGGAGGTATAGTGTTAGGAGACTTTAGAATTTTTTGTGTCTGCTTCCCAAAGGATTTGTGGAGGGGAAGACACAGTCTCCTGGACTCTGGGATGTCCATCATTTCTACATAATCAGGCGCCTCTTGATCCTCCAATGTCTCCTCCATAGGAAGCTGGAGGGTTTCAGCTACCTTTCTGTAGAACATAAAGCGAGAAGGGACTCAGAAAGCCTGGGAGGAAACACCTGAGTGTCTGTCTGAGGAGATGCCGGTTCCACAGGCACATCCAGACCCTCATTTTCACCATCATCATCCTCAAATTCCCTTCCTCTTCAAACTCCGGTTCATAAAAATCTTCAAGGGTATAATCTTGAACCGGGGGAACCAACTGAACCGAACCCCTGCCAGAAGGTGCCGGATCGGTAGGAACCAGGCGAAGCGATTCCACAATCCAAATCACTTTGGCTATCTCTTCGGCGGTCGGAACATGAACCTCTGGATCCGAACCGGACGATTTTTCTTTGCGCTTTCTTTTTGTTGGAACCGATCCCTCGGAATCGGCTCTCCTTTTGCCTGAAGAAGTATCGCCCTGGTCAGAGGGCACTCCTTCTGGTTCGGTCGGAACCGAACCGGGCTGTCCATCTGGGTCAGCGGACTTCTCGGCCTCCTTTTCCCTCAGTCTACCTAAGCTCTTCTCAAGGGTAGATTTGGGAACATTTTTTACATATTTGGCAGTCTGAATCAAGGTTGTCAAACCCCAGACAATAAACACAGGTGGTGTGGGGATCGGCCTTAGCAAAGACCTCCCCACACTCAATGCAGTGTTGAAACCCAGTGGGCCTGGTTTTTTTCTTGGGTTTCTCAGACATGGCCAACCTAACCAACTTACCCTTTTTATGGCAACCGCCAGGCAAGACACCCTTATCTGTTCCTAACCGTGTCACAGGTATTGGAAAAAACCATAGTAAAACAGGTTTTTTTAGAACCGATAAGAACCGGTAACCACACACTAAGTAAAACATAAAATATCACTATCAAATGGTCAGTTCAGCAGAACCGACCTGTACTTTTACAAGTTCCACACAGAAAACAGAACAATTCCTATCTTGTACTCACGGCACCACAGACAGAGACTGAACCGACTATGCGGCTAACTTTTTCGGTTTAAAAACCGACGAAAACTGAGACTTTAACGGACTTTCAAACCGAGCTGAAGGAGGAATCTCCGGAGCGACCGTTCAGTGAGGCGGAGTAAAGAATCTGACGGTTTGAGTTTGAAACACTCCAGACAGAGACTCCAACCAAGCTTGAACTCAGCATTCTATGCTCTGCATAGAAAGTTAACTCTTTGTTCTCCGGGGTAGTTCAACAGTTGGGGGATCACTGCTGCATATGTCAGAATACAGCAAGACTTCATGTTGTTTGAAAGACAGCCTCTATCTTTCCCTAAGAAAAAACTGCTGGGAATTTCCCTGGCGTCCTGACCAAATTTCCCCCATTCACTAAAAATACCTCCAACAGCTTAATCTGGTTCAAAGTCAGTTGGCATCCATCTTTATACCCCCTTCCTCGGGACGAGGCTGAAAATAGGCAGAACTGTCTAGTCCTCCTTTCCCGGTCAACAAAAACAAATAAATAAATAAATACATTTGCCCTGCTGTCTACCCTAAGGGAAAAAATCAACAGCTAAGTGATTCACCTGGGCTGAAACAAAACTGAAGTTTTGCCCTGTATAACCAACTTATGATATGTGTCTTGCTTGCTCTTTAAGTCTGCCATGCAGGAAAAACAGTAGTAGCATAAATGAATAAGACCGTTCCATTCTGAACCTCAGACCGCTGTGACCCTCCCTGAAACTACAGTTCAACTTACCTGCAGACTCTCAACCACTAAATATTATTTTTCAGTTCAGTTTCTGGCTGTCTGCTGCAGAATTTCTGCTTAGTCTTCTTCTTGTGCAGCACCATCAGCAAGCTTGGAACCTGGAAGTGATCCAAATGTGAGCACGGAGCATGAAAATATTGTGTGTGTGGGGGGGGGTGGAGACAGCACTCTGGTCAATGGGCAGGACCACATGTGCTTTGTGTTTGAAGGACACAGTCTAGGTATCCAGTCATGTGCTTCTACAGTCCCTTCTCTCTCCCTGCGTCCTTGTCACGTCAATGTAGCTCCACCTACAGCAAAATAAATCAATCCCCTGCAGCTGACATCAAAGCATACAGCAGCAGTGGGACAGTCGGTGATCTGCAGTGCGTGTTAGAGTTTTCATAAGCTCTGATCTTCTTGCTGGTCCCACTCTCCTCCCTTGGCTAAGTATGGTCACAGCAAGAACAGAAAACATCTGATCAGAGATTATAAAAGCTCTAACATTCATTGAATACTGAATCTCCGCTGCCTGCTGCTCACATGTCAGCTTCAGGGGATTCTGGGATTTGTAGTAACAGAAGATGTCAGTCTAGAAGTATGCAAAATTAGTCTGATAACCAAAATGTTTTTACACACAAAGTGCACATTGGGACCAGCCCCACATTTGCGTGTGGGACCCTTTGTGGTGACTGTTCCCCATTTCAATCTAAATCCCAAGTGGAATACATAGCTTGTCAGTCTAATTCTCAAGTGGCTTATTTAATCTATGCCTTGTCAGTTTAAATTATAAGTGGTTTACTGACACCAGGCATTATCTGCTTAAATTCAGGCTTGCTCTGTGTGTGTCAGAATCCAGCCAATCTGACTCCAGAACTGTTTAATGAATCTGGACAATGCAAGACTGAAATCAGACCTAGTGTTTACCAAGTCTGGATCCTGAATCTTGATCATGCTGGTCTGATTCTAGGATGGCTTATTTTCTCATGGTACTGTGAATGTGAAAAATAATTTATTTATTTTTCTTTAAAACTTAAAAGTTTATTGGACTTTTCTCAAATCACATATGACACACATAAGTCATGTAATTCATCTATCACAGGAAATATGGTTCAGAGAAGTATACTTCTTCCATTACCATACAAAAGATGTAAAAGTGCTTTCAAGCCATACTCATGCCTATTCTAATTGCTAATTATGTGTGGTTCATAGCTCAGTGCTTATGTAACATATATAGTGAAATGACGTAGATGGTTGATGGATACAGAGGCCAGCATTAAGAGGACAATGTTCATTAGGTAGTAGTATAGAATGTTTGTGCTTAGGTACTTGGATGCTTGAATTGAGTTGTTTGATAATAGTTGATGGTTTTGGCCTTTCTCTGTATCCCACCTGTAGGAAGGAAGCTTGGTTTAGAATTATGAAAGCCCCAAAAAGAATATATATATATCAACAATTGTCCTTTAACTGAATGCTGAAGAGTCATGCATGACAACACCTAATAATGATAGGAATAAGCGATCACCTCCTCCAACTCTGGAGAGTGTGACCAGTAGCACTGAGGAGAGGAAAACCTGGGGAAACCTCTGAGGGCCCATGGCTCTGACCTGCCCGTCCTTCTGGGCATACTAAAGGAGAGAGATCCTAATTAAATTAAATTAGTCAGCTAAATCTGAATTCTAATTTGTAGAATTTAATCCACATAAATGGAGCTTAAGAAAGAACTGAATTGTAAATGTCCAATGAAGTAATTTCCTCCTAATAAAGTCCGAGTCCGAGAATCTATGTACAATTCGGAATGACGGAGAGTGGATATATGAAGAATCTTCTTCCGGACTTCAGTTGATTGAGGGCATAATCCAGGAAATGTATGATAGTGGAGAAGAAGTTGATGACTGACGAATTCAATACAGGATACCAGACGCAGATACAGTAGTTGC
Source organism: Neoceratodus forsteri (assembly GCA_016271365.2). Lineage (NCBI taxonomy): Eukaryota > Metazoa > Chordata > Ceratodontiformes > Ceratodontidae > Neoceratodus > Neoceratodus forsteri. Next base: position 1,117,364,390 of record CM028130.1, read on the forward strand.
ATCCAAACTTGACGTCAACGAGGCAGGATGAATAGAAGTAGCACGACTTCCTGATTTCTAATAGCGGGCTTGTATAGTATGTGTAATGAAAGAAGGCTTGTAGCCAGGCTACCGACTGATGAATCCAGTTCTGATAAGTGAAGTATAGTCTTAGGAACTGATATGAAGGCAACGGCTGTAGAGCTGAGCTGGAATAATGGCAAGCTGTAGAGGATAATCGGAGACACTGGTGCAAGGTATGAAGCATCCAAGTAGTAGAATATGGTGAGCCCAAAAAGTAAGCAAAGCAGTTGGACTGCTAATCGAAGTGAGAGGTAGCAGGAGCAGGGATTGTACCCACGAAGGCAAATGAGAAGGAACAGGATGTGGCAATCAGCCCCTGAAGAAAGCACAGCTGAACTGATAGCTGGTGAGGTAGGAGAGAGGCGGCTGATTCCAGGATGTAAAGTGCAGCCAGACCCAGGAGTGTCTGCTGGCAGAATTCGAGCGTGGTAGATAGTCCCTCGAGGGGATGCGCAGCAAACCATCATCTGGAGAGGTACGTAGAGAGGCAAGTAGCTCCAGGTAACATGAAAGCAACTATATCTATGAAAGTCAGCCAATAAAACAAGCGTGGCATAGAGCCTCCATGAGACGCATCTTGAATCATCCTTGAGCACAGTAGTATTGCAGCCATAAGGCAGACTTAGATAATGTAATGAAGCTGAGGACCAGTGTATCCAGATCAAGGAAGGCAGGGATCGCATTGAAGAGACTGAGGCAGAGATATGGCAACTGGACGAGAGGAATAACATCCAAAACTGAAGGTATACGAAGTTCGAGGTAGGAAAACCAGACGAGACCGAAGGAGTCCCAGATGTAGAGAACTGAAGAAGCTGAATCAAATGAAGTAGTAGTCTAGGGTCTGAATTTGGTGAGAGCACAATCATGATAAAGAAAATCTGCAGAGATGCCAACTAAGTGTCCTGGAAAGGGAAGCAGCAGTAAGTCCATGGCTGAGGCAGCAGGGCAAAACATCCAAGAACATACAATGAAGAATAAATGTCAGATGTAATCCAGTAAAGGAGCTTCTGGTCGGCCGAACACGACAGCAAGTAGGCGTATAATAGAAAGTGAGTATCTCAGGCTTGCTGGGCGAGACAGAAGAGCAGAAGCATGAAAACCTCCAGCCCAAAGGCGAAGGCAGTTCGTAAAGCTGAGAATCTCCAGGCCCGAGCAGAGCGAGCAGGTAAAGCAGAAGCAGGTAAACCTCCCAGCCCAATGGGCGAAGGCAGGTCGTAGAAGCAAAAGATGAGGCAAACCCCCCAGCCCGATGGGTGAAGGCAGGTCATAGAAGCAGGTGATTATGATGCAGTAAAATATAGGAACGAAGGACCTCCAGGCCGGTTGGGGCACAGATCTGACCAAACACGATGGCTAACCTCTGGCCCGACGGGTGAGGCAGGTTGCAGAGCAGTGGTAGATAATGCAATGGAAAGGAGAACTGCATGCAATGCAGACGGTCACGTCCTGGAATGTAGATATTGATTAAATACTGAAACATAGGTTAGATGAATGCCAGTTCATGAGGAGCGCAGTAAGTTGGAGTGGCAGTTAGTCGTGATGACTTCTAATCCTTGGGAGGTGAAGCAGGTAACATGAGCAAGAAAGGTAAGACATGAACCCATAAAATTGTAGAAGTAAGCAAGCAGCATGATGTAGATGTTGTAGCATATCCTGAGTCAATGAGGCAGTAGCAATAATATATTTTAGGGCCGACTCATGAGAGCTGTGCAAGGTGCTATTGACTGTCGCATCCTGAAGATCGATGGAAAGGGCGCAGTGAAGATGCTTCAGATGGAAAAATTTGGCAACCTGACCAGAGGAATAAGCGCACTGAAACTGTAGATCACTGTCTTAGGCAGCAGGTCGACGAATGAAGGCATGATGGAGTAGAGCTCAGCCGAGAGTTCAGGCAGGGATGGTAGTAGCATGAACCGGGAAGGAGGTGACACAACTTGGCGAGAAGCATCTAAGGAATTGAGGTGAATAACTTGGAGCACTTCAGAAACAGTCCATTGAAATCAGAACATCTGAGCATGATTTGAAGGTGGAATTGATGACACAGCTCTGTAAGAAGCATGACAGAAAGCGAAGGGGGCCCAAAGATAAGGAAGTATGGCTAGACCATGTGCAGGTGGCCGATAGACTGAAGGAGGTCCCACAGAAGTAGTAGTATGAATACCAGTCAATTGAGGAGCTATATACAAACATGACTAGCCTAGAAGGAAGGAGCGTCACCTATACCATGGTACAAGAGGACCATAAAATAAATAAATTACAATTCAAGTGCATTGGAATACCAGTCCAGGTCCTGAGTACCTGCTGAATGGATAAGTAAATACTGAAGGCAATGTGCAGCTGAATACGGTGACATGGATCCATGGAAGGGATCAGCCAAAGTAATGTAGCATCAGGACAAGCAAGGATGCGAATAGAAAGCTGGAAACATAGATACAATGCTGCCTTGCTTGTCACTGTGAAGTTGGTAGCAGTAAAAACAGCTAGAACGGTCCTGAAGGATGTGGAAACGTAGCTACTGTAAACAGAGTAGTAAGCGTAGGAAAGCCAGTCTCTCCTCGAGTGAAGTTACTGAAACATACTGAAGCAGGCAACTGGGCAGACTGTAGGCATGAAGCTAGACTGGCTAGACCACAGGAGGTGCGTCTGCACGGACTACCTTAAAGCTAAACAATCCCGTAGTATCAGACGGCAAACAAGTCAAGATGCAAATTGCCCAATCCCCCCATATGACCGGCCGAACAATGTCCGACAGTTGGAAGCCATCTCACTGGAACAGGAGCCCATCATAAATTGCCATAAGTCTTAAAGCTGCCACATTACTCACATGCTGCCCCCAACATAAGCAAGCCCGCAAGTTGCAAGGTAATTGTGGTGTGTGGACGATAGACATGCTGAGGCTATGACATGCCACATGCATGAGAAAGCACTGCAAGTGGTCAGGGAAAAAGTCAGGGAAATGCTGGAAGCGGGAGGCTCAGGTCCCAAACTCAACAGAAACTGAACATGCCTATGAAAGAGCTCCAGATGTGGTAGGCATGGGTCCTCTGGTGAAAGCTCACCGCCGTAGTAATGCTAAGCCCTGAGTATGAAAGGCTGGAATGAAAACATCAGGAGCAGCTCTGTGGAATGCCCAGGAAGCCCGAACGTGGAAACCATGGTGAAGGCATTCATGAAGCAGCCCAGAGGCAGTGCGCGGCCATATGCAGAGGGGCAATGGCAGTAGTCCAGAGGTGTTGAAAAGAAACGAGGAAAATCGACGGAACTGAAGTAAACTGCACTGCTGCAGGTGCGGCTGCTGGAAGGAAGGACAGACACCACCATGGCTGCAGAGGAAATGCAAACAGCAAGAAGCGGGCGGCAGCAGTGAGAAGGGAAGGATAGCACAGCGAGGCCCGAGAGGTGACGTAGAAAAGTAACACACAGAGAAAGGTACGGGAAAACAGGACGAAAAAGGCACAAAGGAAGAAACAAACATGAAGGAAACCTGCAGGGAGGGGTGGAACAAGAGCAAGAAGAAAGAGGCACAACCATGAACCAGCAACAACACGGAGGCGGCGCGGTGGAACTCGGCTCTAAAGCAGAGGGGGAGTCAGCTGCTTCAATTAAATAGGCTGTGGGGGAGGAGCTCTTCCCCCACATAATCCCGGGCTAATCCCTTCAATTATTTTGAACAAGCATTGGTCAGTGTCGAATGTTTGCTTACATGTTGTGCCAGGTAGGTTTTGGTTCTACTGTAGAGAATGATGAAAGCAGAGTAGTATTGTAGTAAGAGAATTTGCAATGCAGTCAGTGAATAGTAATGTTTGTCTTATGCATTTCCATTTCTGAAGCAAGATAAAGGATTTTTTTAACGCTCCTACCTCCTCGGTTTGGGGTGTTGCCTATGGTGCCCCTTTCAGCCCCGTGACCTCCAACGCCCCACCAGCCACAGCTCCTGTTCTCGACCTCTTCCCCCTACACACAGCCCAGGACTCAACCCAGTGGGTACCTACCATGCACACTGGAGAGTTCCAGGTGAGCCATGCATGAGGGAGAATCCTGGTGCATCCGGTGTGTTGCCAGTAGACCAAGGCCTCCTGTGTGCCAGAGGATTCATGTTTTCCTCTTTTCCTCCTTCTCTCCACAGGCGTGCAATGGCGTCTAGGATGTCATACGCATGCCTCCCCTGATGCTGCCCGTGACATCTGCCTGCTGTCCCATGCCTTCTGAGGGCCACTGCACCATCCCCCGGTCACCACCAGGGGCCAGTGCTGCAGCGGCTCTTGTCCCCCACTCCTTTCAGGAGAGGAGAGCTGTCCTCCGGACACTCAGTCCTCTCCTCTCCTCCCCAGATGACCCCCGGCAACCCAATCTCACTTCTGACCACGGGTTGTAAGCATGGTGCGAGGTGTGGTGTCTAGCACCTCAAACCTCAGCGCCACCAAGCCGGCTAAGATACAAGATTTTGAAGGTTTTAAAAGTTCCCAGTCTTATGCCGTGGGCCCTATATAAAAATGAAATATATTGATACAGTGTTGTGGGAATGGTAAGCCCCTGAGAATCAAATTCTCTACTTTGTGCATGCCAAAACAACAGGGTGAATTAGTGCTCCCACATGTGCTCTGATATTTTGAGGCAGCCCAGTTGTAGGTGACATTGCTTTGGCTCCAAAACTTCTCCACTCAACAGTGGGTTCAGCTGGAAAGAGTGGCTCTCCAGAACATGTCCCAAGAAGAGATCCTCTTCTCGTCAGGTGCCCTGTATGGTTCAAAGTCCTTAATAAATATGAATTAACTGGGAGACTTGTCAGGCTGGTACCTCTTCACTTACACAAAGATTTCACTCCAGCCAATTAGATCGCAGCTATAAGCGTTGTTACAGACAAGGACTGCAGGCCCCCCTGCAACTACTGGAAGAATGGTGAATTCTCGCATTTCAGGCAGTCCAAGATTCACTTGCTGTTTTGAACTCAGACCTTTTCCGGTACTTTCAAGTGAGAGCTTACCTTTCTCATCTTCTGCAAAGATCTCCTCCCCTGCCCCATCAGCATCCCCTTCCTGTGCTCCTTCTGAATGCAACAAAGGGGATACTAAGCAGCCATATGATCTCCCAGATATACCTGATCCTACAAACTGAGGGCCGGCAGATACAACCTAAAGCTTTAGAGAACTGGAAGCTGGAGCTGGACAGCCCCATTACTTTCGAACAGCGGCAGCAAATTTGTACCTCCATGCATAGAGTAACCAGTTCCATGCGGTGTAGAGAATATAACTAGAAATGCCTTATTTGGTTCTTCTTTATCCCTGTGCAACAGGTGCACAGAGGCGTGCTCCTACCCCTGCGTGTTGACGGCAATGCAGTGAACCACGAGCTACACATTACCACATTACGTGGGCATGTCCCAAACTTCAGTCCTTTCTGAAGAGATCTTGAAAGGGCTATTCAGGATACATTCATTACACAATTTCAACTCATGGACCACCTTTTCCTATTCACTTACCTGCCTCATAAAGAGAAAGACCCAGTGAGTAGGTACCTCTTGGCAATATTAATGATAGCGGCCAAAAATGTATTATAAAAAAATGGCTGACCGAAATTCACACAGTCTGGCAGACCGGCATCAGGTAGTGAAGGGAATCTATGAAATGGAGTCTTTAGCCTTTGCCATTAGACAGCAGGTGAAAAAGGAAATTAGCAGATGGGTGAAATGGGTGGCGTACATGATGGCAACAGACCCACAATTTATCCCTTAGAATTGTATCTGATGATTGGTGGATAGGGTAGGGTGATTTAGTAAGAAGGTGGGCGAGATATAAATTACCAAAGTACCGACTGGTTTACCTGCATGATAACTATTTCAACCATGTATTAACTTGTCTGAGGATTGTACTTTATTGTATCATGTTGATCTACTGACATTGTATTGTAGTGTGATGTTGGTTAGTGAAACATTTGAAAATCGATAAATATTGATTATAAAAAAAGAAGGAAGAGTGCTGTGGCATTTATGATTACAAATATGTGTAACGTCATCCTACTACATCCAGAGTATGAGTCTAGCATGTACATTGAATAGTAAGCTCAAGGGAAGAGATTTTTAAAAATTGTGAGTGGTGGTCATGTTTAATAACATGCATAATTAATTATAAAATTAGATCATGACATGTACTGGAGGCCCATTATAAGGTGTTGCCTGTGCGACAGAACACTGCGTAATACCTTCCTAGGCTTGAAGCAGTGGAACAACAGTGCTGGCCCCCATCCTCATGCTGCCCAGCTGGCTCCCCGAGCTCATCCCAGAACTTGAGTTAACAGCACAGGAACACAACACGCTACCCACTGGGCCAATGGCTGGCTCTGCACACAATTTTCTTCATAACTTTTTTTTGACAGTTTAATCCTGATTTTTTAGCAAAGTCTTAGTACGGCCCCCTTTCTAAACATGACAGGTGTCTGGTCAGACAGCACAAAAGCATAGTTAAGCTGTCTAGTACACCTACCCGGTCAACTAAACTAAATGAACAAATAAAAAATAAAAAAAACTACACCTGTCACATTCATGAGGTGATGTGAAAAAATGGCTATGTTGAAAACATGGGGTCAAACCCTTGAAAAGTGCTAAAGTTGTGAGTAGATGCTGAAAGATGTCAACATGCCTTCATAATTTTAGAGTTTAAGATTTTGACCCCAGATTTTCAAACCTAGTCTTTTTATGAACCTTCATGAACCTGGTAGGTGTATTTTTTCAAATCCTACCTGAAAGGTGATTTTGCGAAGCGATTGTGAAATCGCCTTTAGGACAGATTTGAAAAATTTCACCTACCTTGTTCATGAGGTTGGGTCCCAAAAAGGCCATGCTGAAAGTCTGGTGGAAAATATACTGAAAAATAACAAAGTAATTAGTGAACACTGCAATATTTCAATATCCACTCATTACTTGGTCATGTTATATTTTTTCACCAAATTTTCAACATAGTCTTCTTATAACCCCACCTCATGAACCTGGTAGGTGAAAATGCCCAAAATCTGCTCAAAGGTGATTTTGCAGAGTGACTGCAAAATTACCTTTCAGGCCAGATTTGAAAAAAATGCACCTACCTTGTTCATGAGGTGGGGTCCAAAAAAAAGGTTATGTTGGACATTTGGCAAAAAATATTAATAAATGACAAAGTTCTGAGTAAAAGCTCAAAATGCATTAAAAAGCCATTAACCATGCCAGCCTGGTGGTGCAGAGGGCTGAGGCGCTGGATGCCTCACCTCACGCCATGCCGGCGACCCGGGTTTGGGAATGAGACAGGGTCATCGGGGAGCCAGCCGGTGGGGGGGGGAGGAGCAGGACTGAGCAGCCATAACAGCAGCTCTCCTCTCCTGGGGAGGATCTGTGTCACCTCTGCCCTATAGTTCCATTGCCCTCAGGTGGAGGACCGAGGGGCAACATAGGTAGGCAGGGGCAGCAAGCAGTAGGAGGGTGCATCAGAGCAGCGATGTACGCGATGTTTCCACACATGTGCATGTGACCAGGCATGGGGGGGGAAAATGAGGGGGAAAGACGGGGCATAAAAAAAAAAAAAGCCATTAACCAAACTTACCTTTTTTTCAGTCATTCACAGTCAAGCACCGGAAGAAGCAGGATGTGTCAGTAACATAAAAACATAGAACATAGAAACATAGAATTTGATGGCAGATAAGAACCGCTTGGCCCAGCCAGTCTGCCCATTTCCATACCTAATGGATAAGCTGCAGATCCTAGTTAACCAGCACTCTACTTCTTTCTACCCCCACCCCCTAGAATTGCCTTATGACTGTCCCATGCATTCTTGAATTCAACCACTGTTTTTGACTCCACAACCTCCTCCGGAAGGTCGTTCCATGCATCCACAACCCTCTCTGTGAAAAAATACTTCCTTACATTACCTCTGAGCCGCCCCTCTATCTTCAAATTGTGCCCCCTTGTTCTTGCACACCTCTTTTTTTGAAAGATGCTACCCTCTTGGACTTTGTTGATTCCCTTGAAGTACTTGAAAGTTTCTATCATGTCCCCTCTCCCTCCTTTCCTCGAGGCTATACATATTAAGCTCCTTTAGTCTCTCTTCATATGTCTTCTGGTGCAGACCCTGCACCATTTTAGTTACCCTCCTCTGGACAGCTTCCATCTTGTCTATGTCCTTGCAGAGATTGGGTCTCCAGAACTGCACACAGTACTCCAGATGGGGTCTCACCAGCTGTCTGTACAGAGGGATAACAACTTCCTGTTTTCTACTGGTGATGCCTCTCCCTATGCATCCCAGTATCCCCCCAGCCCTCCTTACTGCCCTCTCACATTGTGTGCCCACCTTTAAGTCATCTGATATGACTACCCCCAGGTCCCTTTCCATTTTTGTTGTTAGTATCTCACCCCCCATCGTGTACTCTTCCCCTGGGGTTTTGTTTCCCAGGTGCATTACCTTGCACTTCTTAGCAATGAATCTAAGCTGCCATACATTTGACCATTCCTCTAACCTTGCCAAGTCCCTTCTCATCCTTTCCACCCCACCTTGTGCATCAACTCTGTTGCAGATCTTTGTGTCATCTGCAAAGTGACATACTTTTCCTTCCAGTCCCTCTGCAATGTCACTTATAAAGACATTGAAGAGGACCGGTCCTAATACTGAACCCTGCGGTACCCCACTAGTAACCCCCCTTTCTTCAGAGTGGACTCCATTTACTGTTACCCTCTGTGTCCTATTCTCCAGCCAATTCTTTACCCAGGCTATCATCTTGGGACCCACTCCCAGGCTGGCTAACTTGTATATTAATCTTTTGTGTGGGACTGAGTCAAATGCCTTGCTAGTAGGAGCAATAGGACATGCTGGTGGATCAAATAAGTAAGTAAGGATGGGTGCTGAGAGGGGGAACTGGAGTGAGGGGTGTGGGGACCAGAGGTTATTGCTGGACAGTTTTCTTGGTTTACAGGTATGGGGCACCAGGGGAAATGATTGGGAGGTGGACAGAATAACTGACAGTGGGTGGGAGTTTATTTTTACATACAGAGCATGGGGGATGTGATTGGGAGGGGGGTATAATTGGCAGTGGGTGGGAGTTTTGTTTTTTACAAACGGGGCACAAGAGAAATGATCAGGGGATGGGCAGGATAATTGGCAGTTGCTGGGAACTTATTTTTACAAACGGGGCATGAGGAAAATGATCAGGATGTGGGCAGAATACTTGGCAGTGGGTGGGATAATTGGCAAAAGATGGGATTTTCTTTTTACAAATGGGGCATGAGGAAGCGATCAGGAAGTGGGTGGCATAATCGGAAGTGGGTGGGAGTTTGTTTTTACAAACGGGGCATGGGGAAGCTGATATGAGGCTCTGCCTGCGAGTCCTTGTACTTTGTTCTTGTGTCCTACGAGGTCACCCCACTCTCTCCTCAAGTCCCTCTGTCTCTTGCAACCAGCAGATTACCCAAACCCTCTGTACCTTTGAACTCCTCCAGGTAGGATAGAAAGGGGAGCCAGCCTGTGTTATAAAGGTCTTCCTGCAGTCTAAGAGGGTGTGGGATTTTCTCCATCTCCATAATTTACGTGCAGTGGTGCTTCCACACTTGGAAAGAAGGGGAGTATCAGAATTTAGCTATTTGCATGGAATGGCCTTTGCAAATGCAGCTAAGATAATTCTGTAGAAGTATTTGTTGTGTGGGAAGAAAATCGTCGGTGGGGGTTGACCAAGAAGGAGATGCTGCAGACCAGGGAAGGGGAGACCCCCAGGATATTCTGGGTCATTTCACCAATTTATATAATACAGTTCTGTATCTTTGAGCTTGATCGAATTCCATATTGCCTCCAGCCATTGATGTTTTGACTATAATGCTTGGTGGTAAATTTGATGTGGAAAATGTGGGACATCGTTTTTCATTTAAACTCTTGTCAATAGTTACTGGCAGTTGTGCTGTGTACTTCACGTCAAATACCTGTCGACCGTGAGTCTAATATTGGGATTTGCATCTCCTCCATCCATTTGTTTCAAAGCTGTGTCAGAGGGTCTAATCCCCCAACCCCGTCAATCACTTCACTAAATGACAAAGTAATCTTTTCCCTTTCTTAGCTAGCTGCCCTTGCAAACATGATAAGAGGAATCTTGGTTAGCCATAATTTTCTCCTTCAGTGTGGCTCTTAGGGACCCTGTTGCCGGGTTTGAAGTATCTGAAAATGTCAGTCAGACCCAAATGACATTCTTTCATCAATCTTTCACCCCATTGGCAAGCTTCCAATAGCCTTCCTTCTTGTGACCGCACTTACTCTAACCTTATGCTATCCTGACCTTATGCATAACTGTTCTCAGCATGTAAATAACTGTTCTAAGATGCTAATCATTCTCGTTTCACATTTCCTCTTGATCCCTTCCACTCTTTCCCCTCACCCCTCTATGGCTTTCCCCCATCCCCCCTCTGCCCTGTTATATTTCCTGAGCTCCCTTGCTCACTTTAAAATGTTTTGTCCCATACCTTCTCACCTCTGATGAGGCCCCTGGGCTGATGCCATTCCTTACCTTGTTGATTATTAGATATTAGGCTGAGTCTGTTTTCATTTTCCTGTAAAGGGTCATTTCATAAGACCCCACCCCCTCTAATATGACCCTTTGAATTCCAGGTTTTAATCAAATACTCACCTTGGTATACATTGTACAATGCCACATGTATTGGAACATCTCTAGTATATACTGTTATAATGTTTTGTATAATTCCTTGTTTTGTTTGTTCTCCGTCTCATACGGACGTGGAACCTATGAAATGAGCTTGTTCTCAAAGGTGTTATCTGAAATTTCAATAAATAAATAAATAAAACCTTTTAAGCCGGCCCGGTGGTGCTGAGGGTTCACGACCCTGGATGCCACACTCACTCCACACAGCGTCCCGGGTTTGGGAATGGACTCAGGTCACTGGGGGTTGGCAAGGGCAGAGAGATTGAGTGTCCGAGGGACTGCTCTCCCTCTCGGGGAGGGGTTTCAGTGGCGGCAGCCCCTAGCGGAGGCTGAGGGTGGTGGGCTGCACTGCCCATAGGGAGTGAATTGGGGCATGGCGCCAGGAGGAGTGCGTGCAGACATGTCGCATTCCCTCACCAACATCCCTTGCATGTCCCGCTCAACCACAAGAAAAGAGAAATGGCGAATGATTACGGTAGGTTGATGGCCATCTACAGGATGCCTGGCCTTGGGGGCATCGCTCCGGATCCTGGATCGCGTTGGAAAATGAGTGGCTCCACCACCATCCCGTGGGGGTAAGCGTGGGTTAGCTGGCAGCGGGGTTCCACTGGGGCCGAGGAGCAGATTGGACAGTGGCCAGATGAATAGGATGCCGGGACGCACAAGGCAGATTGGGAAGCCTCAGGTAAAAAGGACTAACTAAAAAAAAAAAACTTAAATTAGCCAAGGGGAGGCACGGATAGAAGCAGGAAATTCCAGCCTCCCCACAAAACAGAGTAGTTAGCGAGTAAACACCAAGGTAGAGATGTCGATAAGGAGCAGGACAGGGGTAAATGGAGGAAAAAAGGTAATAAGGGCAGGAATGAAGCTAAAAGGGATAAGGCCATCAAAAATGGAGGGCGATGAGTACCAATGCCCATAGTCTGGGTAACAAGCTTCCTGAACTAGTGGCCTTGATGGAAGAGGACACCTGGATATCGTGGCAGTCACATAAACATGGTACACAGAGAACCATGACTGGGATGTCAACATACCAAGGTACACAATCTACAGGAGGGACAGGGAGGGTAAAGAGGAGGAGAAGTAGCTCTCTATATAAGGGAAGAGATCAAAGCAACTGAACTAAAGGGTAAATGGGGAGGAGAGGAGGCATTGTGGGTCACCTTGGAGACAGGAAATGGCACCACAGTCTGCATGGGGGTTGTATACAGACCCCCGTCTCAGGGGGAGGAAATGGACAAGGAAATCATAGAAGGCATCCTTAGGAGAGATATTGTTGATGGAGGATCTGAATATGCCAGATGTTAACTGGAGCACATTTGCTGCAGCCACATCCAAGAGTAGGGTCATTCTCGATGCCCTACAGGGGGCATGCCTCAGACAGCTAGCGTTAGAACCCACTCGGCAGGGAGCAATCTTAGACTTGGTACTCTAAAATTGGGATGGAGAGAGGATCACAGATTTAGAAGTGGGTAGCCATCTGGGAACAAGCGACAACCAAACAGTGTCATTCATGATAAACACAGCCGTTGAGTCAAGCCATACAAAAGCGAGGGTACTGGACTATAGGAGGGCTGCCTTGGGCAAAATGGGTGAGTGCCTCAGGAATGTACTAACAAATAGGCAAGAAGGAGGGGTGGAAGAACAATGGGGAAAAATCAGAACTGCCATCACAGAGGCAACAAGCCTTTGTGTGAAGCAAATAAACAAAACAAAATGAAGTAAAAAAACACTATGGTTCTCAAAAGAGGTGGCAGGGAAGGTTAGGGAGAAAAAGATAGCATAAGGAATCACAGAAGGAGCAGGACAGAGAACTGTATCAGTTAAAGCAGAAGGAAGCGGGGAAGGCAGTCAGAATAGCGAAGGCCCAAACCGATGAAAAGATAGCCATCTCAGTTAAGAAGGGGATAAAACCTTTTATAGGTACATTAGGGTGCAAAGAAAGGGGAAATTGTTTAACCAGGAGAAGCACACTAAACCAAAGCTTGTTTCCAGGTGCGACCTGGGAGCACAAGGCAGTTAAGTGACTTGCTCAGGGTCACACAGTATGCAAGTGGGCTGTGAGATTCAAACCCAGGTCTCCAGGTTTCCAGCTCAAAGCCTTAAACCACTGCACTATACTGCCTCCTAGAAAAACCAAGGGAGGGATAGTGTGGCTTAATAAAGGGGAAGGGAGGTGGGCAGAGGGTGACAGTGAAAAGGCAGAGATACTGAATGAATAGTTTTGCTCAGTATTCACAAAAGATGAAGAGGGGGAGGTACCTAAACCAAACAATAGAAGCACTCTGGATGAGGGGTCGATACCAGTCCATTCACAAAAGAAAGGGTCCTGAAAGAACTCCTAAAACTCAAGGTGGACAAAGCAATGAGGCCTGATGGGATTCACCCCAGAATTCTAAAAGAACTAAGGGGAGACCTAGTGAAACCACTGACTATCCTTTTTAACAAATCATGGGAGGATGGTGTGGTACCTGAGGACTGGAGTAGGGTGGATGTGATTCTCCTTCACAAAAGTGGGAGCAAGGCAGAGGCAGGAAACTACAGACCTGTTAGTTTGACCTCAGTGGTAGGGAAAATGATGGGAATCACTTCTGAAAGAAAGAACTGTTGAGTACCTAGAGGCCAGCGGGGCACAGGACCAAAGGCAGCATGGATTCACAGTGAGAAGGTCATGTCAGACGAATCTAATAGATATCTTTGACTGGGTGACCAAAGGACAACAGGACGCAGAGGGTAATAGTAAACAGAGTACACTCTGAAGAAAGGGGGTTACTAGTGGGGTACCGCAGGGTTCATTACTGGGACGGTCCTCTTTAATGTCTTTATAGGTGACATTGTGGAGGGGCTGGAAAGAAAAGTATGCCTCTTTGCAGATGACACAAAGATCTGCAACAGGGTTGATACACAAGGGGGTGGAAAGGATGAGAAGGGACTTGACAAGGCTGGAGGAATGGTCAAATGTATGGCAGTTTAGATTTAATGTAAGAAGGGCAAAAGAAATGCACATGGGAAACAAAAACCTAGGGGAAGAGTACACAATGGAGGGGAGGTACTAACAACAACAAAAATGGATCACTTGGTCATAATAGATGTCTGGCACTGTCTATTCCCCTCGGACCAGAGTTTTACTTTTTTCTCGAATAGGCATCACACCTATTCCAGAATAGACTATTTTTTGGTAACCTGTGAGCATCTGGGTCTGGTGTAAGACATCACAATAAACCCTATGGTCCTTTCTGACCATCATCCCTTCATTATTAGTCTAGATTTGGGTAGGAAGAAAAAACAAACACTATGGAGCTTTAACTCGATCTTGCTAAAAGCTAAACAATATGTGGAATTCATTAAGAAGTGTATTCCCCTTTTTCTTCAGGAAAATACCTCCCCAAATATTTCAGAGGCCTTGGATTGGGACGCATTAAAAGCAACACTCAGGGGGAAAACCAAAACATACGTCTCTAAGAGGTGGCGGGACTTGGGACACAAATATAATACTCTTCTGGAACACTTAAACACTTACCAATTATTATATACAGAAGGGGACCGAGAGGTCCAACAATGGATCCGAGAGACAAAAGCGGATATACAGAAATTAATGGACATAAGGATCCAGCAGGCCCTTCTCTATCTTAAACAGGCCAGATATGAGGGGGACCTTGGGGCACTCGTGAGACTTGCTTCAACGCCTTTGGGGACAGAAGGCCTCCACAACTGTTTTAAAGATTAAAGATCCAACCTCCGGAAGCTATCACATAGAGGAGGATATTATCCACTCTTTTGTAACTTTTTATCAACACCTATATCCGGAAGACAATCTGTCTACCACTGAAGAGAGGCGGTCCTTTTTGGGTGATCTCCCCCTGCCCTGTCTTACTGAGGCTCGACGGGACCTGCTGGAATCACTTATAACACTTGACAAAATTTCACATTGTATTAAATCTCTTTCTTCCCACCGTTGCCCAGGACCCAATGGGCTTCTGTCCGAATGGTATAAGGCATTTGGGGCTGAGATTTCCCCTAAGTTACTCACTACTTTTAGAGAGATTGCAGAAGGTCCCCCCCCCCCGGGCCTACGCCACGTTGGTCACCCTACTAAAACAAAACATTGACCCCACTAACCCCTCTTCTTATCGACTGATTTCAGTCCTTAAAACTGATTACAAACTTTTCACAATCATATGGGCTTCACGATTGGAGAGGATCCTACCCTGCCTAAATCATCACGACCAATCTGGCTTTGTTAAAAATAGAAACACTACAGACAATATCTGTAGGACTTTAATACTGGTTGAATATATACGAGACTGATGGATCTCCGAGGAGGTCATTAGTTTAGATGCAGAGAAGGCCTTCGACAGGGTGTCCTGGCAATTTTTATGGGACACCCTGTTGAAGTTCCATTTTCTGGAGTCATTTTTGGGGTGGCTGAAGGGCCTTTATGCTGCTCCCTGGGCGTATGTGAGAGTCAATGGAGGGGTTCCCCCCTTTTACCTTATCATGGGGTACTCGACAGGGTTGCCCCCTCTCCCCCCTTTTATTTGCCTTTTACATGGAGCCGTTGGGATGGCCCTTAGAATTTCTTCTGAGATAGAGGGCATTCCCCTGGGACAACAGCAATATAAAGTCCATATGTTTGCTGACGATGTTCTTCTAACCCTCCTATCTCCAGACACATCCAACCCTGTGGTTTGGAGAATCCTTCAGAAATATGAGGTTATAGCAGGATTTAAATTAAATATTATAAATGCCCTTCACTGCCTCCTCCCCATGAGGTGGAGATGTGCGAAGATAAAATATCTAGCAATACACATTCCATTGAATCTCGGGGTGCTGGAGGTGGTGAATTATGAGCCACTTACCATTACAATACAAAAAGGTTTGGAGAGATGGTCATCCCTTCTGTTGTCATTCTTTCAACGGATTGAAACTATACATATGAATATCCTCCCTCAGCTCCTTTACCTTTTCCAAAACATTACTTTTTCCCCCTCTCCCTTTTATTTTAAGTTCTGGGACAAATTACTTTCTAAACTTATACGGTGTAAACAACGCCCCAGAGTCCGCCTCTCTCTCCTTCAGCTCTCTGCTGCTCAAGGAGGAGTAAACCTACCTAATCTTAAACAGCATGCCCAGACTGCATTTCTTCGTACCCTTGTCAACTGGCTGACTGACAGTTTTTCAGCACCCTGAAATCTCTGGAGTTCATCTTAAGCAATATGTATGATATTTCTGCTCTTCTTTTTTCATCCACAAATAATGCCCCTCCTATGAGACTTTTCGCACAGATGACATCCCATACTCTGCAGGTCTCGTACAGGTTAAGAAATAGACCGACAATCAAACCAATATATGACCTTTGTAAAACCATCTCTAAGGATGATCTTTTTCAACCTGCTTATATGGAGCTGGCTTTTTCCCATTGGCACAAATCTGATCTGTCACACCTGTTCCAGTTCCTAGATGTGAGGGGGGGGGTCTTGCCTTTTGATAAGCTCAAAATCCAATACGGGCTCCGAGGTACAGATTTTTTTAGATACCTCCAGGTGAAGAATTATATACTTCGCCATCGGACATTTGCCGCTAAACTCCCTACCCCAAACCCTCCCCTGCTAAAAATGTTCATTGATTCCATTCATGGGAACCAATGTGGCCACCTTATAGGGAATACATATAAAGCATTGAGAGACCTACTGGGAGACTCCACACAATCAATATTAGACAAATGGAATGAGGACCTGGCCTCGGAGTTGCAATTTTCTGACTGGATTGCCATGACCCTGCCAGCTATTAAAGTGATCTCTTCTTTTTGGCAGGAGTTTTCCTGGAAAATTAGAATTAGATATTTCCAGGCCCCAGAAATTCCCACCAAATTCCTCCTGGCTACATACTGCCATTGTGGAGACAAAGTGAATGTGGCTTGGCAGAATTGGGCCATATTTTATGGCATTGTTCCCATTTTAATGCCATTTTGGTGTAGCCTCCAGCTGGAGCTGTCTACCTGTTTAGGGGAACCAGTAGAATTGACGGGGGAAATTATATTGCTCTCTGTGTACCCAGACCACTCTCCCCCATGGACCAAAACGCTGTTGCCAATATTTCTTATAGCGGCCAAGAAGGCCATCACCAGAAAATGGATGGCTCAACAAATTCCTTCTATTCAGGACTGGAGATCTATTATGCTGGAAATTTACCAGATGGAGAGTCTTACGGCAATGCTCCAGGACCGCATGGAGGGATTTAGGCCTATGTGGCAGGCCTGGGTACTTTACTACTCTGAAATAGATTCATCTTTTGTTCCTTGAATGTATTACACAATACTTTTCATTGGACTCAGGGTCAGGTGTTCTGGGGGATGTAATATGAACTCTTGGGGACTCCAGTTATGGCTATGCTACCTGAACAAATAATTGTATTCTGTGATCATACTGTATGATGTATGAAATACAAATATTACATGTGTGTGTGAAAATACCTAATAAATACAAATAAAAAAAATGGAAAGAGACCTGGGGCTAGTCATATCAGACATCTTTTTTTTTTTTTTTTTATCTCCACTCTGTTTCTCCTCGCGCCATGCGGCCCCCATCTGACCGACTCCCCCAGCTCCGTCCCCTGGAATTACCGGGGCTTACCTTATGCCCGGTCCGGGAGCGGTGCCTGCGAAGAGTCGATCGCCATCCTGCCGCCGGCTGCTTTTTTCGATTTTCTCCGCCTTTTTTACCCGAGGACTCCCAGGAGAAGGACGATGTGTGGAGGCACGCATGCGCCTTACAGCCCCAGTAATGGCCCTCTTCCGCCCACCCCTATTGGTTTATCGGCGGCACCTCGCTAGTGAGCCCTTGGCCTCCACCAGGGGTAGCCGAGAGCGCAGGATGCCACCCACCTCCCTGGAGAGGAGAGCTGCCTCATGCTACTCCATCCTGCTCCACCCGCCCCGCAGCCAACCTCCACGACCCAGGCTCGCTCAACCCGGGTCGCCAGCGTGCCGTGAGGTGAGACGTCTAGTGCCTCAGCCCTCTGTGCCACCGGACCGGCTTATCAGACATCTTTAAGGTAGGCAAGCAAAGTAAGAAGGCAGTAAGAAGGGCTGGAGGGATACTGGCAGGCACAGGGAGAGGCATCACCAGTAGAAAACAAGAAGTTGTTATCCATCTGTACAGACAGTTGATGAGACCCCATCTGGAGTACTGCATGCAGTTCTGGAGACCCCATCGCCGCAAGGACGTAGACAGGATGGAGTCAGTCCAGAGGAGGGCAACTAAAATTGTGCAGGGTCTGCAAGAGAAGCCCTACGAAGAGAGACTAAAAGAGCTTACTATGTATACCCTTGAGGAAAGGATGGAGAGGGGGGGCATGATAGAAACTTTCAAGTACCTCAAGGGAATCAACAAAGTACAAAAGGGTAGCATCTTTCAGAAAAAGAGATGTGCAAGAACAAGAGAGCACAATTTGAAGATAGAAGGGGATGGCTCAGGGGCAATGTGAGGAAGTATTTTTTACAGAGAGGGTGGTGGACGCATGGAACAGCCTTCCTGAAGAGGTTGTGGGGTCCAAAACAGTGGAGGAATTCAAGAATGCATGGGACAGACATAAGGTAATTATAGTGAGCGGAAGGAGAAAGTAGGCTGTTAGTTAACTAGGATCTGCAGCTTATCCAATAGGTAGGGAAATGGGCAGAGTAGGTGGGCCAAGTGGTCCTTATCTGCCATCAAAGTCTATGTTTCTATGTTTCTATTCCAATCAAATAACTGGCTCAGGTGTTTAAGACCCTAAAGGCTCCAATTTCTGAACTTAGTACCTATCCAGGGAAGGGGGGAAACAGTTTTACCATGGCTACCTGATGGTGATGTGATGCTGTACCAGCAACCTGGGTTTGGGAGCTGACTTTTCGGAAGGTGGAGGACTGTGGTGATGCTATCGCTTGGCAGTGTTCCAAGCCACAGTGGGGTGTTGCAGAGTTCAACCATAGCAATCTCTGTGGTGATCCAGGGAGCTCACTCCATTTCATAGGGTTCTATGTGATAAGGGTGACTCAAGAAGGGCGCTGACAAAAACAGTGAGTGCAACATCACTGATCACGAAAATGGCGATGAGCACTACAGCGAGTGGCACAAACAGCGACAAGCGCTGCTGTATGTAAGCAGAGCAGGACATGTGCTCACTGTTTTTGCAGGGGGCGAGTGCCCTCCATGCTGATCATAAATAATATAATCATTCCCGGGGGGATGACAATTGAGGACGGGGAAAACTAGGGAGGGGCCACTCCACAGGGAGGGCACAAGTCAGGAGGGAGAAGTTGGGGGAGAGGACAAAGTGGGGGTGTGGGACGGAGAGAGAGAAGCAAAATGGAAAAAAATCTTCCCACACCAGTCCCAAACCCGGTCTGCCAGCCACAGGGGTAGTGACTGTATCCACTACACCAGACGGCCAGCTCAGAACTGGCCTGACCAACAAAGCCCTTTCAGTTCACAAAATAACCACTTCCACACAATGAGAGCCATTGAACTTGACATGTGCTATAAATCGAACCTGTCGACTTGACATTCATATTTTTGTACTCGCCCAAATTGAATCATCACTCAAATTGCTTCACTGTTATCACAGTATACGCTCACAGGGCTCACTTTGCACAAGAGCCGACTGATGAATCTGATGAATTTAGCATGCTAGGAAAGCAAAAAAAATACAACAAAACCCACAAAACCAGCTGAATGACAGTTATGGCAATCTCCAGCTCACTCTGTGGTGATTTCTACCAGACAGTGTCCATGGAGGAAAAGAAGATACGAATGGGTGGCAGCTAGGGAAAGACCTTGACCTGAGAACTGGGCAGACAGCAACAGAGGAGAAACTGCTTTATAGAGACTGTTTTGCAGCAAAGACCTTTTGTTTCCATGAAGGTTTTTCTTTGCTGGTTGCTGACCTGCCCCAATCTGATCCAGACCATCCAGCCTTGTCACCTTTTTTCCCCTAGGACTTAGCCTCCTTTGGATATCCCTAATGGTGTACCTCCTATGGCAGAGCCATTGCGGCTGGCTAGGCCCAACTAGAGCACAATCTAACTAGCCTCAGAGGAGGCACCTAATCGGTGGTGGGAAGTCTGCAGTGGACCGCAGCACCATCCTGCTTGATCAGGTGTTTCCAGTATGTTTTCTCCCCAGGGATGGCTGTTATACAATGACACACTGTGCATGCTGGTAGAGGCATGAACATGTACATCAGAATCTGACAGTGTGCCTTCTCAAGTGGACGTTCCCACTGTGCTGTACCAAGGCTGCTGCCAAGTGACAGGCAAGTAGGGATGCAACTTATCCGCCTTCCTGAGAAGGAAGAGCAGTCATGGGCACTATCTTCCTCCCACGGCTGACTACCACCGAGTCCACTGTGGAAGCTGTTCAACCGTGTAGCAGGTGGTAGTTTAAGGTGTGTTGCCAGGCCAGACCCTAGCAGGAAAAATCTTCTGGGATTGAGCCTTGTTTCCAAAGATGACCAAGAAGAGGTTACACACAATGGCATCAATTTCACAGTCAATTACAAGCATTGAGCCACCTATATAAAATCAAAATAGTGCATCTGATATTTACATTCAATTTAAAAAAAACATTAATAATGGCCGGCCCGGTGGCGCATCACACTGCCACCTTGGCGACCAGGGTTTAACATAGAAACATAGAATCTGATGGCAGATAAGGACCACTTGGCCCACCTAGTCTGCCCATTTCCCTTCCTGATGAATAAGCTGCAGATTCTAGTTAATCAACAGCTTACTTCCTCCTAACCCCCACTAGAATTGCCTTATGCCTGTCCCATGCATTCATGAATTCTCCCACTGTTCCTGACTCCTCAACCTCCTCAGGAAGGCTGTTCCATGAATCCACAACCCTCTCTGTGAGAAAATACTTTCTAACATTACCTCTGAGCCGTCCTCCCTCTATCTTCAAATTGTGCCCCCTTGTTCTTGCACATTTCTTCTTCTGAAAGATACTACCATCTTGTACTTTGTTAATTCCCTTGAGATACTTGAAAGTTTCTATTATGTCCCCCCCTTCCTCCTTTCCTCAAGGGTATACATATTAAGCTGCCTCAGTCTCTCCTCGTATGTCTTCTGGTGCACACCCTGCACCATTTTGGTTGCCCTCCTCTGAACAGCCTCCATTCTGTCTATATCTTTGTAGAGATGGGGTCTCCAGAATTGCACACAGTACTCCAGAAGGGGTCTCACCAACTGTCTGTACAGAGGGATAACAACTTCCTGTTTTCTACTGTTGATGCCTCTCCCTCTGCATCCCAGTATCCCCCAGCCCTCCTTACTGTCTTCTCACATTGCTTGCCCACCTTTAGGTCATCTGATATAATTAATCCTAGGTCTCTTTCGATTTTTGTTGTTATTAACTCACCCCCATTGGTACTCTTCCCTGGGTTTTGTTTCCCAGATACATTACCTTGCACTTCTTTGCACTGAATCTGAGCTGCTATACATTTGACCATTCCTCCAACCTTGCCAAGTCCTTTTCATTCTTTCCACTCCACCTTGTGTATCAACCCTGTTGCAGATCTTTGTGTCATCTCCAAAGAGACACACCATTCCTTTCAGGTGCTCTCAATGTCACTTATAAAGACATTAAAGAGGACCGGTCCCAGTACCGAACCAGCGGTACCCACTAGTTACCTTCCTTTCTTCACTGTGGACTCAGTTTACTATTACACTTTGCGTCCTGTTGTCCAGCCAGTTTTTTTTATCCAGGCTACCACCTTGGGACCCACTCCAAGGCTGGCTAACTTGTATATTAATCTTTTGTGTGACATTGTGTCAAATGCCTTGCTAAAATCTAGGTAGGCCATATCCAAGCCCCTTCCTGGTCTACTACTTTGGTCACCCAGTCAAAGAAATCTATTAGGTTCATCTGACATGACCTTCCTGCTGTGAAACCATACTGCCCTGGGTCCTGTGCCCCACTAGCCTCTAGGTACTCAACAATTCTTTCCTTCAGAAGTGATTCCATCATTTTCCCTTCCACTGAAGTCAAACTAACTGGTCTGTAGTTTCCTGCCTCTGCCCTGCTCCCACTTTTGTGAAGTGGAATCACATTTGCCCTCCTCCAGTCCTCAGGTACCACCGCATCCTCCCATGATTTGTTAAAGAGAGTTGTCTGTGGTGTTACTAGTTCTACCCTTAGTTCTTTTAGAATTCTTGGGTGAATCCCATCAGGCCCCATTGCTTTGTCCACCCTCAGTTTCAAGAGTTCTTTCAAAACCCTTTCTTCTGTGAATGGACTGGTATCGACCCCCCTATTCAGTGTTTCTCCCTTGTTTGGTTTGTACCTCCTCCTCCTCTTCTACTGTGAATACTGAGCAGAAATATTCATTCAGTATCCCTGCTTTTTCACTGTCACCCTCTGCCCACATTCCTTCCCCTTTATTAAGTCTCTGTATCCCTCCCTTGGTCTTTCTTCGCTCCCTAATGTACCTATAAAAGGTTTTATCCCCCTTCTTAACAGAGTTGGCTATCTTTTCCTCAGTTTATGCCTTTGCTATTCTGACTGCCTTCCCTGCCTCCTTCTGCTTTAACTGATAAAGTTCTCTGTCCTGTTCCTTCTGTGTTTCCTTATATTTCCTGAATGCTACCCTTTTCTCCTTAACCATCCCTGCCACCTCTTTTGAGAACTATAGTGGTTTTTTCCTTCAGTTTGTGTGCAATGCCATGAAATCCTTGTTAACAGCAGCTGAGGAGGGCAGGCATCTTAAGGAGTGGAAGTACTTGGCTACAAGGGAGGGAAGACACAGGTCACTCAGCAGTCATGTGACTCATATCAGCCAGTCATGCAGCAGCATTGACATCAGCTGTGAAAGTAGCTTATCGCCCACCCTTCTGGTCAGAGGAAGAGCGCAGCCCTGTGACCCTCTCGGCGGAGAACATGTATGGTAAAGCAGCAGTATTCATTAGTGGAAAACAACATCATCATATAATTTTTCTAGTAATATATTTCTTGTAAACACATCAGTATATCCATTTTTCTTTTTATTGTATTTTATTCCTGAACTGAGAAATCGGCTACTGAAGTTTTTAAAATTCCCTGCTCTCTGGCCAAACCCACTATGAATGAATTAAATATTTTGCATGCTGCTGTGCTGTTTACATCAAAGATATATGCTAGCACCCTCCAACTAGACCAGCTTTATCGACACCGACACCACTTCACTGAGAAAGCAGTAAATAGCTCGATCATGTCAGTCATAGACTATGGCCTTGTTGTCTATGGGGCTGGCACTGACACTGCCCTCAAGTGGGTCAAGGTTGCCCTAAATAAAGCCTGCAGGCTTGTTTTGGGTGCATACTGCTTAACTCACACTTGTGAGTTTTATTCGAGCACTGGTTGGCTAAATCTGAACAACAGAATCAAATACCAGATCTGTCTGCTAGCAAAATAATCTACTCTCGGCCTTGTACCTCCTGGAGTGCAGAAGCTTCTCAGCTGCACAATCAACCCCAGATAAACTAGGGGTACCAGCAATGCTGTCTTTCGCATCCCATTTCGTTGTACTACACAAGGGCAAAAGATCCTTAGAGTTTAGGGCCCCATTGTGGTTAAACTTTCTCCCTGCGAAATGCTTATGGAGCCAAAACTTGGCCCCTTCAAATCCAAACTATAGCACCTTGTCACGCTCCCAGTACATGTGACTGTGACAAATACACCTAATGCTACTAAGGGTTATGCCCTTTACTCTTCTATTATTGCATTGTCCCCCTCCACCCTCCCTCCTTGTGCTCCAAAACACTTCGCCTAATTTTTTGTAGTAGTCTCTCTTCATTTTCACCTCCGACCCCCCATGCCTCTTATCTATTTCAACAAAACCCTCCAGGTGGCTCCCTCACTAAATTTCCTATCCCTACACCCCTCTCCCCCAGGACTGTTTTTCTCTCTCATACTCCACCAGCTTAATCCCTCTTGGTGAGTTCTCATCCTGATATTTTACCCTCATACTGATGAAACCCAAAGTCCCTGGGCTGATTCTCTCCCTAATTTAACACTACCATCTGTCACCCAATTCCCTCTACACTCTGCCCTTCTCCTCTGGGGCCACGTGATTTGCCCCCACCCCCGAGGCAGCTCTATCTGCAATTACACCGAACCCTTTTGTAAGCTTTACATTTGGATCTTTGGTACTATATGCAATTGTATTTACTCTCTATCTCTTGCCTGTTTTATGTCTAATGAAATATTATTAAAATTGTTGTTCCTGACTGAAATTACCACTGTATCTTGTCTGTTATTGTAAACTGTTTGTACCCCTACAACATAGGATCTTTGTAAATGAGTTATTCAAGCTCAAAGGCCTTTAATCCAAGACTTCAATAAATAAATAAATAAATATATCAACCAGGCAGAGGCAGTGCAGAGAAGAGCTACCAAAATGGTCCAGGGCATACATCAAAAAAATTATGAGGAAAGGCTCAAGGAATTAAATATGTACTCACTGGAGGCAAGAAGGGACAGGTGGACATGATAGAAACATGCAAGTATGCCAGAGGAATAAATAAGGTAGGGGAGACCAGCTATCTGCAGAAAAGAATGAGCACTAGGACTAGGGGTCACGATATGTATGTAGAAGGGGGGAGACTCAAAGGCAGTGTGAGGAAGTACTTCTTCAAGGAGAGGGCAGTTGAACCCTGGAACCGGCTACCAGAGGAAGTGGTGGGGGCCAAAACTGTGGGGGTATTCAACCATGCATGGGATAGACACAGGGGACTAGTGAGACTAGGACAGAAAGGAAGAATGGAAACAGGTCAGGCAGGATCTGACGGAAGGAAGCAAGACATTTCTTAAGGCTAAACCAGGGTAGACTGGATGGACATGGAGGTCCTTTTCTGTTGACAACCATTATGTAACTAAGTAATACATCCACCGTATGAATCTAATACTTAAGTAGTAATCTCCTGGGAAGATATTTAAAAAAATGGCTAGTGGTGGCCATCTTTAATGACTTAAGTAATTAAATATAAAAAAATATATATATATATAAAATTAGTATTTAAAGCTGTTTTAAAATCAAAGGACAATAAGAAGATACTGATGATGAATCTAATTATGTCACAGATAGATTATCACTAAAACAACTGTATAATGAAATTTTTGATGATTAACAAATACTGTTACTTTAAGGACATTTAGCCCAGAAGAACAGTACCACCATGGGCTCTAGGTAAACGGAATGGGAACATTGTTTAACCTGGAGTAGCACACTAAGCAGAAGCTTGTTTACAGGTGCGACCTGGCAGCACAAGGAAGTTAAGTGACTTTCTCAGGATCACACTGCATGCACCTCGGCAGCTGTGGGATTCAAACCTAGTCTCCAGATCTGCAGCTCACAGCCTTAATCCACTGTGCAATACTGCCTCCTATAAAAAAAAAGCTATTCTTCCTGGGTTTGGAGGAGCACTCTATTTTTTGTTGACAAATGGGGAAGTTATTTTACTCACCAGCTTTTGAAGTTGGTAAGTATATTACTGCTCTGCAAAGTTCTTATCTGGAACACTGGGTGAGGTGGTCATCTCTCTGGGAAACTGTGCACAGGCAGCTTGACAGGCTTGCACTTCTGTTGACCAATCATAGGTCAGGCACTGATGTTGCTTATGAAGGCATCTGCTGGCCCACCTGGAGGAAAAATCTGGGTATGGTGGTCCTATCCTTGATATGGGCATAGGAAGAAAATAAGAACAAAAAAAGAGACCTGCTCTGGCCAATGGCTGGGGTTGGGAAGTGTGTTGAGTTGCTTCACTTTTTATTAGGAATGTTATTTGTCTCTCTGGGTCAGTAAATTTGTCTGAAGGGCCCTCAGTGCAGCTATTTGCATAACAGCACCAAATGCTGATATAGGAGCCAGTAATCCTTTTGTCAACAGATTTTTATGTTCAGCCTTGTTTGCTGATTTCCATGCTGTGCTCTATGTGTCAACAGACAAGGTGTTTTTTTCCTCAGTCTGCATTGTCATTACCAACAGAGTGTTTACTCAACATCAGCCTTACTGTATTTACTGCTAACAAATGTACAAAGAGAAGACAGTTACTTCCCCTTCACCCACCTCTTTCTGTTGTTCTAACACTGCTGTCTCCAGTAACCCAACATGCTTTGTTCAGATAAATGCATATATTCTATATATGTAATCTCTTTACTTTAAGGCTAGTTTACTCAAGATAACCCAGCCGGAATGCATTATCACGTTTTCACTTGCTTTAACCCATTTTAAAGCTGGGTGGACTGGAACACTGGGCGGCTGTGTGACATGCTCAATGTCACACTATATGTGGGTTTCGGTGGAATTCAAATACAAGTCTACTGGCCCACAGTTCTGCGCTCCAGCCACTAGGCTACACTGCCTACTGCTGGTCAGGCCTTGAACATCCCCGGCTCCTGCTGTCAATTTAGAACCAGTCCAGACAAAATGCCTGTACCCACTTGCCTTGCCAGCCCTCTGAAATTGTGCCTGTAGTTCCCTTTACAGTATTTGGTTTACTATTCACTACTATGAGCTGAGACCATCCAAGCTCATTTCTTGGCTGACTTCAGCTGGATTCACACTTGGATACACATAGAAATATAGACATAAAAACAAGGGTCCATCCAGTCTGCCTGAATAGGTATCCCTACCTCACCGTTTGATCTACTGTCCAGTTGGGGTTTCCACCCCCAACCCCTGAATCCTCCACCATACTAGTTCCCCTCAGTGTAACTACCAAACCCCCTTACTCTGTCCCAGCCATGTTTGGACCCTTTTATAGTCTTTGCCCTTTACCTCTATGAAGACTGTTCTATGGCTCAATCACCCACTCTGTGAAGAAAAGCTTCCTCACATTCCTCTTGAACCTTAGTCCCACCGATTTCTATTTGTGCCCCTTGCTAAGGACTTCCTATTAAAGGTGGAAGATCAGTGAACTGACAGAAGTACCCCATTAACACCATCTAAGAAATCAAAATTTACATTTAAAATATTTCAGTATATTTCAACCAGATCCCTCACAAACACCCCACACACACACACACAGATCTTCTACCAGCTAGCTTCTGGGTGATTCAAGGTAGAAGCCTCCAACAAAAGTACTGCTAACTAAACTTATTTCAAAATATCACCCCCTTGCTAGGTCCCTTTTGTCCAGGGGATAGTGGAACAACACAGTATACTGTGACTGACAGTAGAAGTTAGCAGTGCATCAAAGTTTTTTTTATATAGTGAATATGCTTTATTGAAATAAAAAAAAAATGTAACAGTAGCTATAAAATAGGAAACAAGAAAAAAAGTTAGCTGTAAACAGACAAACACTCCAATATATACCCCCTTCCCCCAAATCTTTTAACATAAGATGCTGTTAGCTAAACTGGGGGTATTTAGATAAATAAAGCTAACCAAATTTGTAACTAAACAAGAACAAGTTTTGTCATTATTTGGGGAGGGTGGACAACCAGGATTCCAAAGAGACTCCATTGTTTTTTTTGCTAATTGTTTAACCAGGTGAGACACACTAAGCTGAAAGCTTGTTTACAGGTGCAACCTGGGAGCACAGGGAAGTTAAGTGACTGCTTAGGGTCACACAGTATGCAAGCGGGGTTGTGGGACTCAAACCCAGGTCTGTAGATTTGCAGCTCAGAGCCTTAAACCACTGCGCTATACTGCTGTTGGCAATAGGATGTATATGAATTCCAAGTAGAAGCTAACATATGTATGACAAGTTAGGATTGAACCAAATAGGTTGTTGCCACAGATTAATAAATATATTCTTAGTATATATATTTTAAACTGACCAAAAGTTAACAAAGAAATACCAATAGGAGTGTCTTTCAGAGATGTAGGTAATGCTTTAAAAGTAAGATATAACAACGTCCTTAAAGGGACACTGTCTCAAAGTGTCCCTTGTTTAAAAAAACACATTTTATGATTGACAAAAGTCTGTAAAGATTGTTGATGTAGCTGGTAGTTTGATTCTGACTCTTACTTTCTTTAAAAAAGTGAAAACTAGACTGCCCAACATACTGGTGTTACCACATCAAAACAGGTTTGTTTACATTCCTTGATCAGCTTCAGCTGCATCTTTCCTGGACTTGGAAACACCCACAACACAGTCTAGCCCCTCATGATGCAGTGGGAGTTCAGGAGGCTACTGCCTTATGAGTGACTGCACTGTTTGGATGTGTTTTTAATGCTCAGGAAGCATGCAATAAGAACAGATCCAGAAGGTTGTTTATAAATATACATTGCCATGCATTTCAGGTCTACTAAACAAGGAGACAGACAAAACGAACAGCGACATCAGTGAATTTTAGAGAGGGTAAGCAATAATAAAATGTAGGTTTCAAATAGAAATAATATGATGAAAAACAGGTTGACAGTGTCCCTTTAAAAGACCATATTTTTTTACATAATTCATGCTCTATAAGAAGCCAAAGCAGAATATATGGTATTGTTACATTTTATTTATCATATGACACCTATCTAGAGTATTTGGCGGCATATACAGCATAATAATAAGCATGAAAATCAGGGGCACCAAGGCCTCCACTGGTTCTCTGAGCCGTTAATCTAAGGTAGCAAAGCCATGGTTTATGACCACACCACATGAAATGCAAAAGTGATCTCTGAAGGTACTGAAACCAATTCATAGGGAGCCTCACTGAGAGCATAATCATTGGGTAAAGTATTTTCGGTAAAATATTAATTTTTATTATATTAATCCTCCCCAGAGAGATAACGACAAAGCATGCCATCTTTCCAAATATGCTTTTTTTTAATAATTTCATTTTTATTGAATTTTTAACATGCATAGTCGACATATCAGACTGTTTACAGCATTCAGATTTTACATATGGTTATGAATCAATTCCAGTAAGCATTAATACAGTGGATTTATAACTTAATGACAGAGTCCTCCAATAAATTAACTTAACTAATTTAAATAGTGAAGAGAAAGACGAAATCACAATATTCCATGTTCATTATGAAAGATCAATCTGTTGCAGTTAATACTGAGCAGAGAAACCAACTGGAACTTAGCTTAAACCAAGGTTTCTATTAGTTAGTGACTTATTCCATACTCATACATATGACAGGAATTCATGTCTCCAACAAGCACCCAATTAAGGTGAGGAGATGGTAAAAAGGAGGGGGAGGGGGAGGACTACTAATGGGTGTCCCTGCAGCGCCCAACCCAACTCCAGAGGTGGGAGAGGGGAAGGCGGGGGACTATATATACTGGAAGGTAGAATTGAGGAGGGGAGGGATGGTTAGGTAAATGTTGGTAACTAGAGGAGCTCTGAATAGCTATAACTATTTTGGGGGTCCTCCCTCTCAATAGTGAGTTCAGGGATAAAGGAGTCATCTTGTAATATAATATAGCTGCCATCGAGACCATCTGGAATTAAATTGCTCTCCTGGTCATTTAGGTTATGTGTTATCCGCTCCATGTAGTATATTTGTTTAGTGATCTGCCACCAGGTTGGGATTTTTGTGGTTAACCATACTTTTGTAATGGCCTTCTTGGCCGCCGTGAGGAGAAGGAAAAGGAGGTCTCTAATAGATGGTTTCCTTAGTTCTCTAGGGATTAATAGTAAAAGATATGTTTCCCCAGTTAATTGAAATTGTGGGCCAAAAAGTTCTCGCAGGTTAGCCTGAAGTGCTATTATAAAGGGTTGAAGTTCAGGGCAGGTCCACATAATATGCGAATGGGTCACTCTGACCTCTCCTCACTGACGCCAGCAAGCTGCTGATACAGACTGTGTGTAGTGACTGGTGATTATAGGTGTTCTGAAATATCTAATAAGGTTTTTCCATGCGTATTCACGCCATTGGTGTGAGCTAGTTACCTTAGCAACATATTGGCATGCTTTCTGCCATTCTTCAGGGGTAACAGGGTGCTCTAACTTTTCTTGCCACTGGAGTCTAGCATTATCAGTAATAGTTAGGTGTTGAACTTTTTGGGAGCCGTAGTAAGCTGAGAGTAAGTGTCTTTGCTCATGTGAATTATTCAGTCAGATTTGAAGGTTGATCGGGGTATCTGAGCAGGTTCGAGCTGAGCTAGGCAATGATTCATAGTAGTGACGAGTTGTAAAATCTATAAAAGTCACTGTGTGGCAGATTGTATTGGGTTTGAATTTCAGTAAGGATGCATATTCCCTGAGTTATGACATGTGAGAGGTATAGAGCCAGTCTCCCCAGACCAAGAACCGTGATCCATTCTGTTAGGAATAAACTGGTCTATGCTTCTATGGGGAATATAAGAGGTAGAAAAGGGTCTAAATGTTGTGAATTCCTTATAGTTCTCCAAGAGTTTAAATAATGAATTATCCATGGATTCGTAGATTGGATGGAAGAGGGTCATTGTGTTGCCATATATTTTCCCAAAGTATTCTCTATTACTGATAAGTGACATTTCAATTTCTGCCCAGTGCGAGAAAGTTGCCATTCTGTCTCGCCATCAGGTGTGTGTAAGCAGCTATTATGATGGGAGCCAGAGATCGGGAAGTGCAAGTCCCCCTTCCGGTCTTGGGAGGGTGAGCACCTTAAGGCGGACTCTAGGTCTTTGTCCTGCCCAAATAAATCTGGAAATGGAGCTGTTCCATATCTGGAAAGTGTTGTCCGCAAGTGGAATGGGGATGTTCTGAAATAAGTAAAGGGCCCTAGAGAGTACCACCATTCTAATTAGCTCTATTCTTCTGGAGAGGCTTAGTGGCAGTGTATTCAAAGTGGCCAAGTCAGTTTTAAGTTGGGAAGTGAAGGGGACATAGTTATTCTTATATTAGTCCGGCGGAGACTGGGATAACTGGATACCCAGGTATTTCAGTTTAGTCAGGGATCAGTTGCAGAGAAATAGGTTTTGTACGTTGGGAGATGGGGAGTAGTGGAATGTGAGGATCTCAGTTTTGGAGAGATTAAGCTTGTATCCTGACACCTGTCTGAACTCATCCAAAAGTTGCCTTATTGCTGGGAGTGATTTTTCCAGATTCTGGAGGTAAAGTAGCACACCATCAGCATACAATGCAACTTGTTGCTCCGTGCCCCCCAGTGTGACCCCAGTAAGATTCTGTGAGTCCAAATATAATGCTGAGGGGTTCTATGAATAGGGCAAATAAGAGTGGGGAGAGGGACAACCTCATCTGGTCCCTCTGCCTAGCAGGAAATAACTAGAATGATGTCCGTCTATCTTTACACAGGCCTGGGGGTGGCATATATATTTTGTATATGTTAACTAGAGCTGAGGGATCCCAACTTTATGGAGAACCTGATAAAAGAAATGGCCAACACCCTATCAAACGTCTTTTCAGCGTCAATGCTTATTAAGACTGAAGGGGTATTAGTAGAATGCATCTTATGGGTCAAATGGAGAGTGCACATAATCTTATCAGTGGTGGGATGGGTACTCACAAAGACAGTTTGGTCTCTATCTATGAGTTGGAGGAGAAAAGGGTCTAGGCAGCGAGTCAAGATAGACATAAATAGTTTGTAGTCAGCATTTAGAACCGAAATTGGTCTATATGAACTGCAGAGCTGCGAGAGTTTCCCTGGTTTAGGGATAATTGAGATGGTCGCGTACAACCATGAGGGTGGGGGCAAGTCTCCTCCATGATAGAACTGAATAGTCTCAGAAGTTTATGGAAAATCTGGGGTCTAGTTGCCCTATAGAACTCTATTCCACATCCGTCTGGACCAGAAGGCTTTAGGGTTTTCGCTCTGGCTAAGGCAGCGGACAGCTCATTTTCTGTAATCGGATTGGTCAGGATTTCCCTCTGTGGGTCTGGGAGAGAGGGCAAGGTTATAGGGTGAAGATATTGATCTATTTGGTGGGCTGTAGGGGATTGTTCTGGGGTATATAAAATGGAACAGTAGAAGTGAAAGCCTCTGCAACATCGTGCAGCTTAGTTAGCAGCTGACCATGGGCAGGGTGTCTGATAGTGGTTATGACTGAGGACTTCTTTTGGTTACGGATTTGGTAGGCTAATAACTAACTTGTTGCTCTAGGCCCTACTTTATAGTATCTTTGTCTCAAGAAAGTTAAAGCAATCTCTGTTTGTTGTAAGACTAGGCAATTGAGGTCTAACTTGACTTGTTGTAATTGGGGGAAGACTGAAGTATCCCCTTGTTTGTGGGCCATTTGTAAAAAGTGTAATGTGTCCTCTAATTTAGTCTTCTGCTTCCTCCTTTGTTTGTTTAGTTCCACTGTGTGCTGAATTATATGTCCACAGAGGACAGATTTCACTGTGTCCCAGTGTATTGCAGGGGATGATTCTTCCTAGGGATTGTTTCCTATGATTTCCTTAATTTTGTCCTGAAGGTATTCTTGAAACTGCTTGGACCGGAGATAATAAAGGGTTAAGTCTCCATCGGGTACTTTTGGGTTGTAGTCCCATGTCCCAGGTAGTGATCAAGGGGGCATGGTCAGAGAGGGCTATGTCATCCATCCTTGCATCATGTAATATGTTAAGGTTCACAACTTGGGTATAGGTTTGGTCTATGCACGAATAGGTACGGTGTACTGAGGAGTAGTGGGAGTAGTTCGGTGATTGAGGATGTGCGTGGTGCCAAACATCACACCAGCCCACCTTCTGTGTAAATCTCTTAAAGAGTTTTTGGTTAGCTGTTTGCCTTGGAGGGCGTGGGTTGGAGGAGTCTATAACAGTTTCTGGGAGGAGACTGAAATCTCTTGCCAACAGAAGAGTCCCACTAGTCATTTGGACTATTTTATCTAGGAGTGTTTTCAGTTGGGAGATAGGAAGGCCTGGGGGGAAACAGGAGTTCGCCAGGGTAACCTGCCTAGCACCGATCATGCCTTGCACAATAATAAGTCTACCCTCGGGGTCAGCCCATCGTAGTCCCGGACTAAAGGGGGGATGTGGGGGTATTAGGATTGCCACTCCCCTACGTCTGCTACTACCACTAGAGGAGTAAAAAACCTCCCCATGGCTTAGCCGTGCTAATTTGGAATGTTCTGTAGAGCTTAGGTGAGTTTCTTGCAGGTAGATCAGATCGGATCTGCTCTTCCTCAAATATACTAGTACTCTGGATCTCTTAACTGGGGAGGTTAAGCCATTTATGTTATGGGATAAAAGTTTCAGATGTGGGGTGGTTATGGGTTGAGTTGGGGTGAGACGCTGCCAATGGGTCCCCACCCCTTCCCCAGAACAACCAAATCATCATAGGGGTCCTCCGACAAAGGTTTTCTTGATCCAATTACATGGTGACAGTCGACTAGAAAATTAGAACAATAACAAATTCAACATTCATACAATCCTTTCACAACAGGTACTTCTTGGGAGAAGCTAACTTGTAACAGAGAGTCAATATTTACTAGAATTAAAACCCTAACTAATAACAGGCTCCGACATGCAGCCAACTGGGCCACAACGTCGGTAAAAAAAAAAAAAACTAGTGCTTCCATGAAACAGGGTAATTTCTAGACCCTGAAGAAGTTTCCTTCCCAGAAGGAATGATCCCTTAAAGGGGTCTTCCAGACACCTACAGTGTCTAAATAGGGTACAGGGGAGAAGGGAAAAAGAAAAAATGAAAGGGAGGTGAAAAATACAAGACGCCATATGGAGAGGCGGTGATCAACCTTTAAGAGGTGTGATGGTTAAAGGTTAGCCTTAAGCAGGGGATCCTCGCTAGGGCTACCAAATAGAAGTGAGAGGGCTGGGAGCCACTGTATCTCACAAAATCCCAGTCTCATCCAGCGAGCAAGAGGAGGGCAATGCCCTCCATTGTTGCTGTCTTGAGTAATTTGGTCTAGCAACTCCGCTCGGGGATGAGGTGAGAATCAACCAACCCGTGCAGTTAAATGGCACTCCAGCAGCAGGGGTGCTGCAGCTTCCACGGAGGGGGGGAAGGGACAGAGGCGAGCTGGCAAGGGAGTCAGGGAAACAGACCTCCATCCAACCTGACCCAACCACACTGGCCTCCGACCCCACAAACAACTCCAGGACCCCCATGATGAGGGGCAGTTCACAACTGCCTACTCCCATTCCATCAGCTCGCAATTATCCATTAGCAGTAGGGGTATATGCAGCCTATAGTGAAGCCCCATACGAGAGGCCAGGTCAATCATAGAGAAGCAGCAATCCAAATATACAACCCCCAATACGGCCGGTTCACTCAGGTTCGATAAATTGCTGCAATGAAATACTTAACCCTGAGCAAAATACAGCGTTACAGATGACATAAGAATGCAAATGTGGATTCAACTGGTGAGGGTAGAGCAGCGCACGCCACCACATGTCTGCAGTTAAATTCATCCACCTCCCTCCCCCAGCCGGATTCAGAATGGTCCAGGGAAGGAGAAGAGTAAGGCCAGGAATATGGGGGACAGGGGTGCCCCCATTGTCCCCAACACTCTTGCTCCAGTGTGGAGGCCCACCACCCCATTCCCAGACAGAACCAGTGCCACAAAGCACCAGGGGTTAGGCCGCAGCAGGCCCTGCACTCTCCAACTCAGGGCATGGGAGCATGCTTAGCAATATGGAGCTCGTTCATCCATTATGGGCAGGGCCTTCACTGTAATCGGCGACGCTCCTCACCAGTCTATCCTAGGCCCGGCAGCGGCAAGGCGCCACATCGCACATCATTGAGCCCTCCTCCAAGGAGCAGGCCAGGTTGTCTGGCAGCATCAACGTGCCCCCCGCGCCCCCAGGACAGCAAGTCCTACCAGAGCTCCCCAAACTGAAATCCAAGCGGGAATAAAAAACCCCAATGGAAGGAGAGGGAGGCAAAGGAACACCAGGGTGGGGGTAGAAAGAAAACATTCAATGACGAGCACGCCCGCTCTCAGAGCAACTTCAGGGAAGGAATGTAGAGGGAGAGGGCCGAGCAGCAGCCTCCTCTGACTGGCAAGATGCAGCAAACCTACAGGCCCAACTGTCCCTCAGAGCTGCAGTTTATATTATTATACCAGTGTGGGTTGCACTCCAAACCCCTCCAAGCCCCAGCCCCAGCAGACCAATCAGATAATTGTCTGTTTATATTTGTGGTACCTATAACAGGAAGAATACTCATTGTTCGAGACAGCTGATTCCAGACAGAGGAGTTTGCTTAACAGTGTGGAGCTCTGCTATCCCATAAGGGCAGGGCATTTGCTCTAATTAATGCCACTCCTCATACTAGCCTCTCTTAGGACTGGCCAGCACGTGTGTTGCATCACACAACACCAGGCTCCCCTCCATGGAGCACGCCAGGGAATCGAGCAGCATCAACGTTGTGCCCCCCCCGAGGGGACAAACCCCAACTACATTTCCCCAGGCTGAAGGTCCCAGCAGGAACAAAACCCCAGGAGGAGGGAAACAGAAGCAGGGAACATCGGGTGGGAGCGTAGAAAGGTACTCAGCAGTGCACACGCCCACCCCCAGGCCATCTAGGGAGACAAAGGGAGGGCAAGGGCCCAGCACCAGCCGCACCTGTCTGGCAGAAAGCAGCTAGAATACTAGACTCCACGAGCTTCACAGAGCTGCAATTTATGCTGTTATACCAGTGTGAGCTGCATCCCGATACCCCCCGAGCTCCAGCCACAACAGATTTATCAGTCAGTGGTGCATTTAAATTAGTAGTGTCTGTTACAGAGGAAATACTTGCTGCCCAGGACAGCCAGTTCTAGTCTCATGGAGGGGCCTCCGAAGAATCCAGACAGTCAGGGAGAGGGGCGGATTGTCGTGCCTTCAAAATGCTCACAATGTCGAGTATTGCCTCTGTGCCCCCACAACGGCCTGCATTGCATTGGCCACCACTCCACATCTTCTGTGAGAGTCTCGCTGCTATGGAGGGGCCAGCTGGGTCGGTTCTGGGTCTCTGCTGTGGGACATCAATCTTTCTAGATTTCAAGGCTGCCATTGCTGCAGTCGCCGAGTCGAAGGTAAGGGTACCATCATTAAAATAGATTGTCATCTTCGCTGGGTATAGAGTCCTGAATCAAATGCCTGCACTTTTGAATGCCTTCATTATGGGGATGTAGGCCCCTCCGTCTCAGCATAATCTCTGGGGCAAAATCATTTTTGAAATACAGCCACTGGCCATTGAGGAGTACCACCCCCTTCTTCCACGCTGCATGTAGGACACCCTCCTTTTCTTGAAATTGGAGGAATTTAGCTAAGATCACTCTTGGCCTTGTTCCAGGGGTTGGTTTCGGGCCTAGGGTACGATGGACATGCTCGAACTCCAGGGTGTAGTGTGATGGGAGGGTGAGTACTTCATGTAGGGTGTTCTGGAGAAATTTTATGATATCCGAGCCCTTGGCTCCTTCAGGAATGCCAGCAATTCAAATGTTATTTTGGCAATTCCTACTCTCTGCGTCTTCAGCCCTGTCTTGGAGGTATTTTATGCTGTAGTGTAGCTGCACAATAGCTCTCTTCGGTGTTGTCCACCCTGTCATTAGTTTCTGTGACCTATGCCTCCATGAATTCTTGCCGCTTCTCCAATTTAGTGATATCAGTGTGGAGGCCTGTAATGGTGGATCTCATTTCTTTTAGAAAATCCCGGAGTTCGGCTAACATCTGAGCTATTTGTCCCTGTAGAGCATCTGTTGGAATGTGGCTGCAGGTATTCGCGTTACAGCGTGAGATCGATGAGGCCCAGGAGCCCTCACTCTCTGAGCTGCCCTCAGACAATCTCTCTTCATCCGGCATAGTGAGCGGTTTAATTTTCGGTCGATCCCTTGCTCGCGGCATATTTGTATCCTTCGTGCAGTTTGTGTAGTTTAGTTTTTGCTAAAAATGCTGAAATTTGAAGGCTTTGTGTTGATCACCACGGGAGCTCCTTTCTAAGATGTGCGAGGGAGCATGACATCACCGGAAGTCCCAAATATGCTTTGATAGAACATAATGGATCTGAAAAATTATTTTGAATAATTTTGCGGTAGACGTGGAAATTTTAATACTGTACCTAAGTAAGTCAAATCTTTAGATGCCCTATGTGAATCCCCAGCCCTCAAAATCAGATTTCCTAATGTGATGATTTAAAGGTAAAATTTATTAAGTTTATAATGAAAAATTAAACCAAACTTATTAATTTATTCAAATGCTACTTTAAGGTAATATTGAGATTACTTAAATGTAGAAGAATATCATCAGCATAAACTGAAATTTTAAATTGGTGGCGACCTAGTGATATACCAGAAATTTAGGGGCGTGAATGAATGCATCTAATTAATGGTTCAAGGTATAAATTAAATAAAAAAGGAGGAAGTGGGCAACCCTGACGAGTTCCATTGTAAACAGAGAAAGAAGATGAAAGAACTTTGTTACTCTTTACTCTAGCAGTAGGGTGAGAATACAATAAGCATACCTACTAAATAAATCATTAGGAAAGCTGAATTTTCTAATGTTTTGAATAAATATATCCATTAAACTCTGTCAAAAGCTTTTCCATGTCCAGGGAAGCCAACACCGCTGGAAAGTCAGCATCCCTGGATGTGGAAGTGATATGTTGAAGCTTTCATAAATGACCAGCTGAATGCCTACCAGCCATAAACCGAACTTGCTCTGGACCAATCAATGCTGACCAGACTTTTTGAAGTCTGTTAGCCAAGGTCCGAACCAAAATCTTCAAATCAATATTTAAGAGTAAAACTGGCTCATAATTTGGCACTTTTGTTGGGCCTTTACCCAGTTTGACCAACAATGATTTAAACGCTTCTTGTAATGAGGCATCTAATTCACCCCTGGCATAAGCCTCATTATAAACCTACAATAGTAGTGGTAATATTTCTTGAGAGAACGTTTTGTAAAATCTAACAGTATATCCATCAGGGCTTGGAGCTTTATCACTGCCCATCTGTTGAAGGGCTTGTTGTAATTCAGCTAATGAAAGAGGTTGTACTAGGAATCCCCTCTCAGAGTGATTTAATTAGGGTAATGAGTAGAGTTCTAAATATTTTTTTATTTCTGCCAAACTAAGTGTTTGATCACCAATCCCATATAATGTCTTGTCAAATTTGTAGAATTCCTCTGCTATTTTCTTTGGGTGAGTAATAAGTTGTTCTGTGTCTGTGCTGCATAGATGTTTAACAGAGCACAAAGCTTCTTGTTGTTTAATCTGCAAAGTTAATAATTTAAAAGCTGTTTCACCCACAGAGATATATTTGGATTTAGATTTGAGTAAAACTAATTCAGCCTGGGATCTGTTTAATTCATGGTATTGTTCACGGACTGCTGTTAATTGTAAAGCTAAATGTTCTGAATAACCCATAGATAACTGACATTCCATAGACCTTACTGAGGCTAAAAGCTCCCTAGACTTATTTTGTTTTTCCTTTTTTGTTTGTTTTAGAGGCTAGACAAATGATTTCGCCCCTAACTGCTCATTTATAAGCCAACCTTAAAGTTATTTGTCTACCAAATCAAAATTTTCATGAAGAAGCGAGAACAAAATTGTTTAAGATCACACTATTTGTGTATTATTTACAGACTGTCATTCATTCTCCATATCTTGTCAATATGTATACTGGGTTCTAATTTTAATAATACTTAAACCACCAGTGATCCGAGATTACTATTGTAAGTATTTCTGCATGTGACAACCCTAGTAATAAAGAGTGACTTAATAAAAAGAAATCTATTCTAGAATAAGATTTATGGGGAGCAGAAAAAATGTATAATCCTTTAAATGAGGATGAGGTGTCCTCCATGGGTCCACCAATGCATGAGAATCTACTAAATTCATATAGGGCTCTTTGATTAGAAGTTATAGGGAGATTAAAGGATCCTGATTTATCTTTGTCACCTTCTAGTATGGTGTTCCAGTCTCCAGCTAAAATATAAGATATACAGTATCTGGCCTTTTGGCTAAGTGTAAGGAAAAGTTTGTAAACAACTGTGAGTCATCTTTAGTTGGATTGCAAAAGGAGGCCAATAATAATTTAATCTGATCTAAAGTGCCGTGAAGTATTATGTGCCTAGAGTTTGGATCAGTAATTACGTGGTGAGCCTTAAAATTGATATGTTTGGCAATAGGAATGGCCACTTTTAACACCATGGACAGTATACACCATACTCTCCTTATTGCAGAATATTTGCAAACAAGACAGATCCCAGCAGCCTTCCTCAGTCTAGATGCTGAGAAGGCGTTTGATAAGGTCTCTTGGCCTTTCTTTGGGACACACTAAAGCATTTTCAATTCCCAGATATATTTTTAAAGTGGTTACAAAACATTTATTCCCACCCTCAAGCTTATATTCAGTCAATGGGGCTTTGTCATCCTATTAGCCTCTCCAGGGACACCCATAGAGATGTCCCTCTCCCCACTTCTCTTCATCTTTTATATGGAGTTCTGGTGGCAGTCTTGTGGCAGGATCAGCGTATAGAGGGTGTTACAATGGGGCAACAAGATTAGAGAGTTTCCCCCTTTGCTGATGATGTTTTCCTTACAGTCTTTTCCACGAATACAGCAATACCAGCAATTTGGGATATACTAAGAATGTTTGAAAACACTGCAGATTTTAAATTGAATCTCTCTAAAACAGAGGTTCTCTCTTTTAATTTCCTCCCATCCACAGACCTTAAATGACGATACCCCTTGAAGTGATCTCGCAATCTCATAAAATATTTGGGGATCTATATCCCTAAAGATATAAATCATATAGATCTTGTTAATTTGAACCTTTAACTAATGCAACTCAGACTGACTTGTCAAGATGGGGCTGCCTTCCCCTCCCCTTCTTTCAGCGTATAGAGGTTGTAAGAATGAACATTTCAGCCCATTCCTATATATTTTTCAAAATGTCCCAGTATCTAAATCTCGATGATCATATCTGACCACATAGTCTAGAATGATCTCCAGTTTTATTTGGTGAGGTCATCATCCCCATATCCCACATTCAATCCTCCAATTTTCCCACACTCAGGGTGGGGCGAATCTCCCAAATTTAGAATGGTATGCAAGGGTGGCCTTTGTATGTATAGTACTACTATAGGTAAGCCCCTCCTATAACTCCCCCATGGAAACAGTTTAAACATACTTTTAATGACCTTCATGATATTGATCCTATCTTATTTGTCCCCAAGGATAAATCTCCTTCACTACAGGTAATACACTACGGGTATGGTACCATCTGAAAAATCACAATTTGAGAATATTTTCTACTATAGTAAACCTCTGGCGGCAGATGGGGATTTCTTGTCAGCTCACACAGACTTCTCTTTTAGCTGCTGGAGAAGGCAGGGTTTAAGATTCTACTTTCAATTTTTGGATAAGAATGGCATGGTTCCAGTTGAGCAGCTTTAAAAATCCTTTGATCTTATGGGCAGGGAACATTATAGGTATTTACAAATTAGATCATATCTATACCATAAACAGAAACAATATACCAAGCTCTAGGATCCCAAGCCACTACTACTAACTATCTTAATGGATATTCTTAATGATATACCAAGAGACACCTCATAGAACATATATATGAAATCCTCTAAAAGGCATTGGGAGACTCCATGAAATCAGTTTTGGATTCCTGTAACTGGGACTTGCATTTTGATATTACTCCTGAGACCTGTCTCAGATTTGCTCTCCCTGTGGTTAAGGCCACCTTTTCCACCACCTGGAGGGAGTTTGTATGGAAATGCTGGTATCGTTATTTTTGTACCCCTGCACTCCTGATGAAATACATGTCTCCGTCACATGGGGTTTGTTGAAGGGGATGTAGTCATCTCTGTGCTGATCATAGCCATGTGTTTTGGTAGTGCACATTGTTAATGGTATTCTGGCAGTTCCTCCAGGTGGAACTTGACAACTGTCTAGGAGACCATATAGAGCTTACAGCAGATCAGGTCCTGCTTTCCCATTCTCCCATACCATTGGCCACCCTGAAATAAAACTTTACTTCTGACCTATATCCTAGTGGCCAAAAAGGCCATCACAAGGAGGTGGATGATGACTAAATTACCAACAGTTATCAAGTGGCACCAGGTGGTACTGGACATCTATCATTTGGAACACCTAACTGTGTCCTTACAAGACAAATTAGCACCATTCAATCAGAAATGGCACTGGTGGATTTGGCATATAGCTCAAGTGGATCCAGACTTTGTCCCATGAGGGGCGTAACACAAGAGGGTTTTGGTGTGGGAGTGCCTGTGGCCATGGGGGGGGACAGGCCTGGAGATGGTTATACTTTCTGCCCCAACAGTATGCAAATAAGCTGCTTTGCACTGCCCGTGAATGTATCCAATCTCACTTAACTAGCATATAGTGGATACTGTGTGCTTTATGATATGACCCACCCTTTAAGTACTGTCATTAACTGTCTATGGAATGTTCTTGTTCACCTGATTCGGACTGTGTAATTGGAGATGCATTTTTTCTTTCTTTTAAACCATGTACTCTGTACTTCTTTAAAACAAATGAAAATTATATAAAAAAAAAGAATGGCCACTCCAGCTCTTTTTTATCTGTACCAGTCACAAAGACGTGACCTAACTGGATACGATGTAAATAATGCAAATCAGTTGTGAGGAGATGGATCTCTTGTAAAAATACTAGTGAGGGATTGTATTTATGAAGGCATGTTAATAATTTTGCCTTCTTTACTGGGGAATCTGCACCTTTAATATTCCATGTAATTGAAGAGTAGGTTGACATATTATAACAAAATTTCTAAATATCAGTAATGGGTTTGCCCAGTACACATTCAGTGTTAAAATATTAAATATACATAATAAAATCCAAGTGAGAAAATGCAGGGTGTAGCCAGGAATTTTAAACTTGTACTCAAAACTGATGTAACTGTTGTCCCCCATTATGTAAATGATAACCAAAAATATGCGCCACACGCCACACCAACAATAAGCCTGCCCCCATTTGTCGCATGTCTGAGTTCAAGTAGTCAGTTTCTTCCTGTAATCCTCCTTCCTTTGTTTTCTGCCTGCCTGGTAAGTTGTTCTTGTTTGTGTATTTGGATGGTGGCATCAGTGCACCATAGTGAACAACAAAGACAAAAGGCCTCAGTCTGACACAGATGCAATGTGACTCACAATGTCCTTGCTTTCCTCTTTTGTTGTCCCTGTCTGATTATTTTTTACTGTACTCTGCTGGGTACAGTGCGTATACTCGGACACCCCTGAGAAAATGTTGCAAAATTGTAAAATTACTGAAATACCAGATCAATACCCCTGAATTTAGATAGAAAGAACTACAATCATCCCCTTTGTTCTGCAATTTTTTAAAAGCTAATTGTAACTAAAGGAAACTACTCCATAAATACCATAGGAATAATACTAAATAGATAATTAG
Source organism: Neoceratodus forsteri (assembly GCA_016271365.2). NCBI lineage: Eukaryota > Metazoa > Chordata > Ceratodontiformes > Ceratodontidae > Neoceratodus > Neoceratodus forsteri. The sequence goes on from CM028130.1 coordinate 1,117,406,354, forward strand.
AAAATATGCACAAATCCTAACAATCCCACCTCATCCCACACCATCCTGTGACCAGGATCTCACCATTCGGAGGTCCTGCAAAGAGAGCATAGCAGACCCAACTCTTACCAGACAACAAATCTCTTCCTTATTATTATTAAAAACCTAAACTACCAAGAATTAATTTTTATAACCATTATGTAAACATAATAAATGTCAAATAAAATTAACTAAAACAAAATTATATCCATATAATACAAAAATGCTTTAAATTTAAAAGAGGTTGCTGCCTGTATCTAAAACTACAAATATTAACTCAGTAACAGAATATAACAAAATCAAATATGTAAGAACATTAAAAACACAGGCATATATCAACTTATAATAATACTCTGTGTTAAAGCAAAGATTAACAGACAGCAGCCCCAATAAAACTATAAATTCCTAAGGACATATTGTTGCTGCAATTATATTATAAACTTACATACAAAGAAGTCGAGCAATCACAACCAAGGAAGCATAAACAAGCTTGGCAGTTCCAATAGAAATCTAAAAATTATCCTCGACAGATTATGTAGAAGCTTCATAAACAAATGCCAATATCAAAAGAGCAGCTTCAAAGGCATGTATAATAAAGATTAAAACAGTTGCCAAGTCCAAAGTAACAACTCCCATGCTGACAATATGAAGGGGCCTGATGTATATCCATCATCAAGATCATATATGGTTCCAGGAAAAAAAAAGAAAAAAAAAAGTGTTCTACTGCAAACGGGAAAAAACTCTAGTTTACAATAGGTGCCTATTAGCAGAAGCTGCACAAAGATTCTGTCCTGAAACCCATGATTGTGTGAATATGCAAAAAGCCATTGATGATGCAGATAAAAAATAAAATAGTAAACCATGTTCAGGATCATACATAAACTGATACCCTTTAGCTTATAACTTGCTCAATACCCTGTAAATGAAACTAGTGAAAGTCGAAATTCCAAAAGTTCTAGTAATAACACAATATCCACAATCAACTGGTGATGCAAAAAGAGATATACACGTGAGTAGAAGCAATGTAAAGAGGTACCAACGTAGTCTCAAGAGTCATTTACCTAGTAGTAGGGTGATTAGAAAATCCCAAAGCAAAAAAAAAAAAACACCTAGTTCAAGCATATCTTCACTTATTTATTAATAATTCATTGTCTTAGATGCCGGTGTCTTATGAATTGGCTTTTGAAACAACTCAGGCAATAAATTTGGCAAATGCTGACTCGCTGATTCCATCAACTGAAAGGTGAAATTGTCATGGAGAATGGATATACCTTAGCTAATTTTGTTGGGTACAGCATTCTGGACTTTATTCCTCCTCGATGTAAACTTTTTAAAATATCTGCATAAGTTCTTTGCTTTTTCTCTCACTTGGTGGCTGACATCATTATAAGTATAAAACCTATGTTGCTGCCAGTGTAAAGCTAGTTGGGCTCTTGCAACTCACTGTCTTTTAATTTTGTCTTGAAAGTTCAGTAATCTACATGTTAATGTTCTGGGTTGTTCTTCAGGTTTAGGCTTAGGGCAAAGGGCTCTGTGTACCCCTCTCAATTAACTAAGATGATCTGGAGTCTGGTGGACCAGCAATCTGACAGACTAAGGAGTTAATGAATTTAATAGCATCTGACTGCTCACACCTTGAGGTATGCCAATTATTAATAGATTATTCCTGAGTGACCTATTTTCTAGATCATCTATTTTTTTCCTCCACCTTTTGAAGTCTTCTTCTTAGGGATATAACTTCTCTGTCTTCAACCTGAACTCTATCTTCAAGAGAGCTGACCCTGGTTTCAACATTAGAGGCTCAAAGTGTCAGCATATCCAGCAAAGACTTTATAGCCTTAACATCGGTAACTAATTCAGTTAAATGACTTTATCAAGTAAATTGTGCTAAGTAAGCACTGTGATCTTTTCTTGAGCTGATTCTTTAGAGGCAGAAGAGTCACTCACCTTTCCATCTGACTTGTAACATTCAGATGGTTTTTATTGGTCCGAGCTTGTAGCAAGGCTGTCGCTATCAATTTTTCCCAGTATCTTGATTGTTCATCTTTTAGCAGAAAAGAATAAATTAGTATAAGGCATAAAGTGAATCTATTATTTGGTGGGAAAATGAGTGAAACTGTTGAATTATACAGAAATAGAAGCGACTCACCACAGAGCTCTCTAACTTGCAACCATCGCCATAGCCATCCAACTAGAAGTCCCAACAGTGTGTGTCAGAGTCACTGTATTGTTTATAATGTCACTACCTTGTATCATTAAGTGTAATGAAAGTGTATCCTTACATGATACAAGCACACCAAGAAAAGAATATGTGTTTACAAAAAGCAATAGTCACCCTGCTCCAAAAATCAGGACCTCCCTCTGACCCTAACAGTTACCAACCAATCTCTTTGTTAGCCACACTCAACAAGATTATCAAAAAATAGTAAATATGCACTGATGAAGTTCATTCTAGATCATGGCCTCCTCAATGAAACACTGTTCAGTTTCTGTCCCAACCACTCAAATACAGTAACAAATGACCCTGCAATTGTCCTGGATGAAGGATATCTTGGAGCCATCTTCACTGATCTCACCAAGACCTTTGACACTTTAAACCATGCCTCTGTCTTGTAAAGTTATGTGGCTTGGGTGACTGGAAGCTGGTCACCAAAATGGTTCTTGTGGTTTTTGACTATACAAATGTGGTCTTCTGTACTGCCCCCTTCTGCTCCCTTGCCAGACTAGACCTCTGCAATGCTTCTGTATCTTTGCCACTAACTCCCTCTACTGAACTCACCACTGCCCCCTTTACTTCTCCCTATCCATCCTCCTTCTCCCAGCACATTGCCAGTTCCACTGTACATCTTTCATCTCCAAATAATGGTTCAGGTCTCTCCCTTCATACCTCTCCTCACTCCTCTCCCATCCTCTCTATCTCCTACTCCCTTTGCACCAGAGTCTTTCATACCTTCTCCCTTCCCATCAGTACTCCTCTACTGAGTAGTCTGCTTTTCTTATTGCCTCCCTCCCTAGGAACCTGCTCCCCCACTGTCCCCCACCCCTCTCCCTAGGCACCAGCTAAAACTTCTCCCTGCCCCTTCCTGATCCTGCCAACCCTTGACCTGATCCTTCACTGCAGTGTACCTCCATCCCTGTATTTGGCTCTCACCAGTGTATCATCACTGCCTGTAACAGTTTTTGCTCAACTGCTCTTGCACTGTTACTTTAAGACCTGCACTATTCATTGGTTTATTAGCACACAAATGCAGCTTAGTGCACTGCTCTATGATTCTTTCAATGTCATTGGGTTTTTATCCAGCTATTTGTATACTGTTTTGCACTTTACTATGTACCTTATTTTTTGATACTGTGTTTGCTATAATTTGTACTCCCTTTCCCATCTCCCCAGGGTTGCATCTGGAAATAAGCCTCAGCTCAGTGTGCCTTTCCCGATTACCAATTTTTAAATAAATAAATAACTCACATGCCTCTGTCCTGGATCAAGAATTACCTCTCAAACCAGACCCAAGTTGTCAAAGTCAGCGAAGCAAATTCCGGTCTTAATGCCCTCAACCTTGATGTTACACAGGGGTTCCTTTTTGGTCTGCTTCTATTCAGCCTTTTCATAAATGATCACCAACCATCTGAACAAACCTAAACACCTATATCCACCTTTATACAGATGACACAATAGTCTATATCAATGGCAAGTCAGCCTCAGAATTAAATAGCATTCTACAAGATGTATTCACTGAAACTCAGACTTGGATGAATATAAACTATGTGTTATTGAATAACTCAAAAACTAAATCCATGTTGTTCAGTGGAAGGATAGTCCCTACCAACTCATTACAAAGCATACCCGCAACAGGACCACCACTGGAAAATATTACTTTAAATACCTGAGTTCTGGCTCAATACTAAACTGTCTTATGTGACTGGCTCACTGTGGATGTTGCAGTTATTAGTCCTGCCTTGTAGGTAAGGTTGAGGGTCCTGGGTTCTTATTTTCCTGATTGTGGAGCTCGTATCCAGACATTTTTAGTTTGTGCGGTGCCTCCACCCAAAGTTGTTTTGTTTTTTTAACTCAGCTTTACTGTGATGTTTCAATTAAATGCAAGGCATAGCATCTCTGGTCCAGATAGGGGACATTCCCCTCACCAGCCACTTAATACAAGTGGCATATGACAGTTTGTTATACAACTTGTATTTGTATACATAGTACAGTAATGACATCTTTACAAGAAAGACTTCCATCACTTGCCTAAGTTTTTGTTTTAGCCAACAAGGTAACAATAACCAAACCAACAGTGAACAAATTTTCTTGATTGAATAGGTGTGAATTTTATTACATCTCGGCTGGACTCCATGCTCATCATAGGAGTTATTACATTTGGCATTTAAGGGGGTACTCTTCAGAAATGAATGTCTCCCCTAAATGTAAGTTTGGCCCTTCCCATATGTAGTAAGTTTTCTTACTCTGCTGTGAATGATTCCCTGAAATCCACATCTAGATGTGACTCCCACTTAGCCCACAGCTCTTTACTGCTTTTCTAGGATCAGTCTCAGAGTAGCTTTCATATATTCCATTCTGTGAGTCTCATCTACTCTTTTTGTCCAGGATTCAAAATAGGGGGTAGTGGTTTGTACCCAGTTTGCTGTGTTCCTTTGTTTGCAGCTTTCAACATACATGCCTAGTACAGAAAGTTTTCCAAAGATGTTAAGAATCTCTCTATTTTGGGGATGAGGCTACAAAATGTGAGGTAATGCCTCACCTGTAAGTATCTAAAGAAACTGTGTTGTGGGAGGCAATATTGCTCTTGAAGCTCCTGGAATGAGATGCTTGTTGTATTCTGAACTAAGGCTTTCTACCTGTTTAAGATTAATCTGTTCCACCTAAGAAATCTTGGATCAGTATGCAGTAGGAGAAAGTCAGGGTCATCCATTATAATAGATAGAGGATCCACCTCATTAGGGGTTTTGGTTATTAAGCTAGCTTTCACTAAAATCTGTAGGGTATGTTTGGTCCATGGGTTGGATAGCTCTGCCCAGATCCTCAGGAAGAGAGTAGCATGGAGTAATGAAAATAGTGGTCCTGGCAGCGGCTGAGAAGCTTCCATCTCTAGCCATCCTGAGTCACCCCTTTGTTTGATGCAGGATTACTATGGACGCTAACTCTGCTGCAATATAGTATAACTTGAGATCAGGCATAGCTAGAGCCCCCCCTTCTCTTGGTAGAGTTAATAGTTAAGCAATATACCATGAGAGGGTGTGGGTTCTGCTGGGATTTACACAAGCCTGGTGTGGTTCGGTCAAGAGGCCACAGGCAGAGTGATTAACCACACCAGAAGTGGGTAAATCCCAGCATAACCCACACCCTAGAGTGGTGTATTGCAATTATACAACCACTATTTTTTTTTTAGGTAAAAAAAGAAAGAAAAAGACTTGTTTGTATTTTAAATTGTTTAATTTTTTGTAATTTATTATTGCACCACATAAAGTAGTCCTGTGTTGCTAGGGAGATGCTGTGTGTTGCTAAGGAGAGGTGACAGAGCTCTGTTTTTTAAATCACAAATGGCAGCTAGAAAGAGAGAGCGAGAGGGAGGAAAATACTGCATGACAACAGTTCTGTTTTTCATATCACTGTATCTTACAGTAACTGGAAAGGATTAAGAGAGAGAAAGATAGATGGAGACTTGCAGGTGTCATGCCAGCTCAGTTCCGAGACGGTTTCATAATGCCAGTTATGGTCCATGTGTGAAGTGCACATGTGCATCATCCGCTGGCATGGCCCCTGAAACAGTGTTGTGAGATTTTTCATCTCTGTATGGATCAGGAAATGCAATCAAAGATGGGGTGCTGAGAAAAGAAAACAGAAGTTTATTTTATGAGTCATGGGGACAGAGTAGGACTGTATAAAGAGACGGACTGGGAAAGAACAAGAGGGGGCAGGATTGGAGTGAATAGCAAATGAGAGGTTAGGTGGCTGCAGTTTGGGAGTGCATATGTACTAGAGGAATTGGTAGTGAGATAATGAAACAAAAAAAAGTTTATCGTACATTGGGTTGATCTTCTGTTGTTTCATGCTGCAGTTCAGGTTTGAAACTCCCACTTTACTGTTGAAGTTTAGTAGGAGTCAATATGGCGGTTTTCTGCTTTTCTTCTTTGGGGCTTGGATGGATTACTTTAAGTGGGGATTCTAGATGCGGCTGACTGGCACCTTTTCCCATTGTTCATGCCAAGATTTACAACCGGTAAAAGGTGCCAGTCAGACAATCAGAGTATAGCATTTTCTGAGCCATTGTATAATGTTTTATTTACTCTATATCTGCCCTTTGCTCATATGAAGGAAAGAAAACATTACTCACCGTAGTAATGTTGTTTCTTCCATAGGGATCCCTCATTATGCTTAACAACTGCAATCATTCCCCTGGAATGAGTTGCCTGAGAGCTCAGAATTTTATGTTAATTAGAGAATCTTAGAATGAAATTCAAAACTGCTGTGTGGTCACAGTCACCCTCACATTCTAACAGAAGATTTATTTCTTAAGTTAGGGTGAGCAGTGACCACTAAACTACCTAAATGGCTACCAAAAAAATATCAAAAATAAATTTCTTTAAAGTTTTCAATACTGCAGAACAATTTCACTAATGCTATGAAGAATTTAAAAAGCTCAGGCCACTGAGTATGAACTGAAAAGGTAGTGTAACAAGTAATGCTCAAGCAAATATAAAGAACTGATTCTTTTCTCAGTTTCTGGAAGGGTAGGGAGGGAGTGGGATTATTAAGCATAGTGAGGGATACCTTTGGATGAAACAACATTACCACAGTGAGTAATTATTGTCTTCAAACCCCAGGACTCCATAGCAGTACCTTTAGAGTCTGGGTACAGAACCTATTTAGGGAAAAGGTTTGCAAGACAGCAGTGTCAAAGCTGGCATCCCTTCTGGACTGTATGTCCAGACAGTAGTGCTTTACGAAAGTGTGTACTGTTTTCCAGCTAGCTGTTTTACAGATTTCCTGTAGGGAAACACCTCTTGATGCTGCCACAGAGGAAGAGGTGCCCCTTGTGGAGTGAGCCCTAAGGCCTCCAGGTGGCAGCTTTCACCTTTGCCATAACTGAACTATATGCAGGAAAGTAGACAATAAGAAATGGTTCTCTTGGATGCTGGTTTACCTTTCCCCACTTCACCACAGGTGACGAATGACTGAGTATTAATGGACCATATATCCTTTGTATGGTCCAAGTAGTAACTCAGAGCTCTTTTAACATCCACTGTGGAGCTTTTGTAATGTGTTCTCCTAAACCGGATTTTGCTGTAAAGAATATTGAAGTGTAACCCCCCCACAAATGGGGGTCTCGAAAAGTCTTCCTTGAGCTTGCCTAAATGCTCACTGCCAGGCTGGTGTCCTGCGTTTTAGCAGTTTAAATGTATTGCCAGAGAGTGCCTGTATAGCCTCTGTGTACTGTCTCTTTAAGAGCTGCCTGGATTGCAGTCATAATTAATCTGGGAGGGGGCTGAGTGTTTCTATGCTCGGGTCCTACTTGGAGTGTGATGATGCAAAAACCTCGTACCTCTGTCCCCATCTTAACTTCATATGTTCTGATTGCGAGAGATGAGTCTCTTGCACCATAATGATATCTGGTCCCTGTTTTCTAATATTCTGCATAAATCTAGAATGCTTAATAGGGTTATGCAAGCCATTAATGTTGCATGAGAGAATTCGTATTGGGAGGGTTGACATTTTTTTCCCCTTACATTTTCCCCCAAATTGGGAGGGCATCCATCATTTTTATCCGGACTGATCCCCCTACAGCTATGTGGGGGGGGGCCCGACTCTGTCCCCTCAATGTAAAGAGTACCACCAATAATTATGGAGGTTTTCCTTGTTACCATGGTTAGTTTCTCCTGCAACAGTTTTAATTTAATCCATGCCTGGCTATCTGACATTGTCTTAATAAAAAGCATTTTTTCTAACTGTTTCATTGTGTGTGAGTTTTTTTCCTTAATTCCTATATCTATCCCACCTATAGTATATCTTATCCCAATATTTAAAACCCTCCTTCCCAAAACTAGCCATTAGTATGGACTGTCTACAAGTTATGTAGAATAATATTATATAAGCCTTATATATTTCCTTAATTGAGCTTCCCCCCACCCCCGTTATCCCTACCCTCAAAATCGAACCCCGTTCTATATAAACCACATAACATGCGGTATAACAATATATAGACAGAAAAAAACAATATAGAATCAGGTACTTTAACTTTTTGTACCCATAGACAATTAGAACTTTGTACATTAGGACTTTCCAAGGGGAGGTGTAAAAAAAGCACCTCCAAACCCCTTTTCCCGGATCTGGGCATGGATACAGGAGGGAGGGTGAGGTTGAAACTCCAGCCTCGGAGCGAAGAGCTCCTAGTGTGAAAAGCACAACCTCAAACAGGAAGGAAAGAAACCCTTCCCTTTTAGGTCCCGACATTTCCCCTCTATCTAACTGTTACCTTCATTTGAGAAGGCATCCCATCTCTTTATTTATACCTTTTGGCCTTTTAGTTTTGCCTTTATAAGCTAAGTTTATATTCATAGCTTCCCCTTTGGTTACTTTAGGTTAAGAGTCATTTGTGTTGTTTTAACGTCCTTTCCCCCTCCCCTCCCCACAAAAGATGTTTAATTCATGTCTCTCAATGTCCAACATTCTAGTCCCACTATTCCCTTTCTCCGTTTCTTCTTTCCCCCGTTCTTGCAGGGCTGCATTCTCTGTAGATAAATTGTTAGTTTTAAGGATTTGATTCACTTTATATAGTTCCCCTTCTTTCTCCTTGTTACTTTCAAATCTTCAGTCCAGCAGCATTTGGCAGGTAAGCGCCCTTTATTATTGAGCAGCAGTTCGATCCCCTCAGCAAAGGAAAGGAGACATAGGAAAGGCGACCAAGGGAGGGAGGTGAACAGGGCCCCATTAGATGAGGGAGGGCAAGTCAGACCCGGGAGGAGACCAAGGAGGAGCGAGCCAGTTCAAGGAGAGCTCTCCGGCCTGGAGAACCCCACCATTAGAGAGCTCTGTAGGACCAGATGGCAACCCCGACTGAATTGAGGTATAGGGATGAGAAGGGAAGATACTTCCCTCAATTTGTCAGTTGCCTGGACCTATAAATGGTCACCCTCTCCCAGTCCATCCCAGTCCAACACCCTCCCCACCCCTCGTCCTGATTCAAACTCCCCCTCCGAATCCCCTCAGAAAGGGATAGCCGCTCAGCTGAGCGAGAGAGAAATATATTTGTCTCTACCTTAACTTTCAGGTTGTTAAAGTGGGTTTCTGTATTGTTGTAGTTGTTTAAGGATCTCTCCTAGTTGGAGCTGCGATATTTTCTGATCTTGGCAATCACCCTGGTTTACTTGTTGAATTAGTTGTCTTAGAGTTTCCATCGTTTTGTCCGTGATTATTCCTTTTTGCAGCATATCCTTCGCCGCTTCTTGTGCCGAAAGGTATGTTTTCTGGCCAGTTGGGTAAAGGACTATTAGCTTGGTGGGGTACAGTGCAAAATTGAGTCGAAGTCAGAAAAGGGAACAGCAAGGTATATTCTCTTCTCTGCTTCTGTGTACATGGAGCGTAATCATTATCAAAGATTAAGCAGCTTTGGCCCAAAAGTACTTTTCCTTTCTGCCAGAATTTGCGAAGCAAAAGTTCTTTTATTTGATAGCTTAGAAAGCGCACAACAAATGAGCAAGGCCTGGCTTCAGGGCGTGTAGGTCGTGGGCCCAAAGCTCTGTGAGCCCTTTCAATGTCTAACTGGAGATCTAGTTGTAAATCCAGGGATTGTCTAAATAGATGATCGGCATAAGCAAGAGGGTCACCTCCCTCCTCTCCCTCAGGTAGGCCAAAGATTCTAATATTCCTCCTGCGCCCTCGATTTTCTGCATCCTCCTGCCTCATTGAAGAGATCAGTTGTTCAGCAGCCAATGTTCGTATTGTCTCTTCCAGAATGTCTAACCTGGAGGTATTAAAAGAGATCTGCATGTCTGCTTTGGTTAGCCGGGATTGCAGTGTACCCATCTCCTCCCTGATTCCCTGCAGTGCTTCTCGAACTTCCCCTCTAAACTCCATTATGGCATGTAAGATTGAGTCCGGGCTGCTTTCTGTAGCCGAGATTTTATTTTTACCTTTCGCTTTGGATGGAGTTGCAGTTGCAGTTGTTTTTTTTTTTTGTTCAGGCCTTATCTGGGACTCTTCCCCCTGTGGCAAATCCTCCATGGGGCAATCATCTTGATCGTTCAGATCAGCTATAGGAGGTAGCAGTTCGGTTTGTTTCGCCATCCATTAAGCTGAGGCACTTCAATACATTATTTAAACATCAGTTTTGTTGTTTTAGTTTTTTTTTTGGTGCCTCTTTTAGTTGTTTTGCATGGGAGCTTCTCATCTCGTGTCTTCACTCGGCCATGCCAGAACTGGAAGTCAGCTCTTGACATTTCTAATGGGTTTTGGTCACTCCCATTAACACAGGGAAGCCAATACAAATTTGGATGGATGTCAATATACCTGGATGTGCCTCCCCCAAGGGTTTTATAACAGCCCCTCTCTCTTCCACCTCCACATGATGGATGCTCTGCAGGGATTCTCCATACCCCCATGTCGCCTGCAGTATGTGGATGACTTGCTTTTGGCAACCACCATGAAAGAAGATCATTTGGCCCTTCTAGACAAACTTCTATCTCTCCTCAAGAGAGCAGGCCTCAAGTGCACCCCCTCCAAGGCACAACTGTGTGAGAAAGAGGTCATCTTCCTTGGCCTGTGTAATATAGACCAAGGCAGAAGTCCAGCTGTCAAAAAGATCCAGGGCTTGCAAGATCTGCCACTTCCTACTAGCGTGGCAACACTCAGATGCTTCTTAGGAATGGTAAACTACTCCAGGGATTTTATCCCTGACTTTGCCTTGAAGGCCGCTCCCTTGTAAGAACTTCTGAAAAAGGATGTCCCATGGACATGGGGCCACACTGCACTGATGTCGGACACAGCTCAAATAGGCTTTAGCCTCAGCCCCAACACTGATCAACCCTAACCCAGATCTTACTTTCCATTTGGAAACTGCCATATCTGATGTGGCTATGTCTGCTGTGCTGGCACAAAAGTACAATAGGTACTTCAGACCCATTGCCTATGCTTATCAGATGCTGTTCCCAGTACAGAGAAAGTATAGTCTTTGTGAAAAAACACTCTTGGCAACCTATTGGGCTGTCAAAGATTTCATGTACATCATTGGGTATGCACCCATCGTCTTGCATACCTGTCACACCCAAACCAACTTCTTACTTTCAGACAAAGTAAAAGATGGTTCAGTTTCCAACATCAGACTCACACACTGGTCTTTCCTTTTGCAGGACAGGGACATCAAAGTACTACCTGCAAAAATGCCATCCATCTTGGCTCATGGCCTACTCTGCACAAGTAAGTCCCATGACTGTGTGCACTCCAACCTCCTGACATACCTGAGCTGGGACCATTCTTACCAGCTACACCAGATGTTTTGGAAGACACCAGCATGTACTATGTCTTCACAGATGGCTCCACCTCCTATGTGGAAGGGGAACAGGTAGCAGGATTTGGTGTGTTCAGTCTCTATCCAGATAGCGATTTCATGTGCATTGCTAGGAAATGTACTGTCATTTCCTCACAGTATGCCGAACTGGCTGCTGTGGCCTGTGCCCTAGAGGTCATGCCCCATGGTGCTAAAGATGCTATCATCTTTGTAGACTCTAAGTGGGTATGTTCCTCCCTTACTGAGTTTCTACCATTCTGGGAGAAAAACAATTTTACATTACCTGATGGTACACCTGTCAAATACAGGGATTTGTTTGTGTATATACACACACTAACTCAACAATTTACTCAAACTGTACATTCACAAGGTAAAGACTCACTGCAGAACTGACCCTTACCATGAATTCAGCGATCAAGATGACTCGCTTGCCAAAGCAGACGCTTGGAGGGGGGGGAGACATGGTCAATAACTCACCCAGTAGCTGTGGCAGCCATCTTCTTAGCTGCCAACACCAGGCAGAAACCACAACCAGAACCTCCACTGGACCCGCCTGCTGCACAGAAATCCAACTCAGAACTAAAAGATGTGTTCAAATACCTGGACAAAGGAACTGAACAAGAACTACCATATTGGTAGTACATGCAATAGACATTCTGACAACACACACCTATCTCATGATCAGAAACTGATCTGGTATAGGAAGGATGATACAGGTCACAAACTGTGGGTTGTACCACAATCCCTACAAACCAAATTCATCCATATGGTTCATGACACCTCACTGGTGGACACCAGGGGCAGATAACACCATCCAGAGACTTAAGCGGTCATGTGGTGGCCTGGTATGACCAAGGATGTGGAGCACTATGTAGACAACTGCATAGTGTGTGCCCAGAATGATCCAATTTCGATAAAAGAAATGGCAAACTATTGCCACAAAAGGCAATTTGGACCGTGGAATGCGAAACAAATCGATTTCATTGGCCCTTGACTAACTCCAGAAGAAAAACAGGTTACTCACCTGTAACAGTAGTCCTAGAGTGGTATATGTCGTTCATCCACACTTATTGGCATGTCCCTTTCCTCTTTAAATCTTGCCGGAAGTCTTCAAGCTGGCTCCTCCACCCACCGGGTGGTATACACCTCGGCTCCACCCCATGACACCAGATCTAGCCGCCGGAAACCTTTGTGTACATCTGCAGCCAGGGAGGTCGGGTGGGTCCATGTGGATGAACAACATATACACTCCTAGATTTACTGTTACAGGTGAGTAACCTGTTTTCTAGGATCGTGGATATGTTGTTCATCCACACTGTAACAGACTCTAGCAGTTCTCTGGGAGGAGGAGGCAAGGCACCTCCCTCTATACTTACTTGAGAACAGAAATTGGAGAACTGAGGTCCCAAAACCAGCATCCCAGCATGACTCTAGGACGATGTGGTAGTGGGTAATAAAGGTGTTTGCTGACTTTCAGGTAGCAGCCCGACAGATTTCCTGTATAGGGATGTCCTGGAAGCAGCCACCAATGCAGCAGTATGGCGGTGGGAATGAGCTCTTATCCTCTGGGAGGCTCCATGCCCAACTCATAGCATAGACCTATGCATGATGTAATCCATCTTGCTATGGTCCATTTGGCTGCAGGTCTGCCAGAAGCGGCTTCAGCGTAGGTGACAAACAGCTGGCGAACTTCTCCATGAATTTTCGCTGTCCTCTCCTTGTAATAGGAGAGAGCACATCTCAGGTCCAAAGTATGGTGCCTATACTCGGCCTCCGAGGTGCAATTAGGGTAGCATACCAGCAGAGTCAACACCTGGTTAAGGTGAAACTCTGACACCACCTTCAGAAGGAATTTCGGGTGGGGCACAGGACCACTTTGTCCCTGTGGAAGACCAGATAAGGGAGTCCACCAAAAGCACCTGGAGCTCCCTGTCCTCCTGGCAGGCGTGATAGCCACCAGGAAGGACATCTTCCATAAGTGTGACAGCTCACACTTGTGCACTGAGTTCGAATAAGCTAGCCCATGAGCTTTGCCAATACCTGCAGTATATCCCATGGAGGTGGAGGTTCACGCACCAGAGGGGATATGTGATCCAGGCCTTTGAAAAAGCGCCCGACCACTGTCTCCTGCGCCAATGTCGGCTGACCGGCCTGCGCCTGGTAAGCAGAAATGGCTGCCAGGTGCACCCTAAGGATCGATGACGGTAGACCCCCTTTGGAGAGAGACCAAAGGTAGTCGAGAGTGTTATCCACAGAACAGGATAAGGGGTCCAGACCCTTACCCTGACACCAAATGTAAAATCTTTTCCATTTGAAGGCATAACATTTCCTGGTCGATTCCTTTCTAGATGCCTCCACCACGGTGGAGACATCTTTGGAAAGACCCAAAGCCTGGAACTCTAGCCACTCAGGTACCAGGCTGTGAGGTGAAGGGATTGAAGGTCCGGATGGAAGACCTTCCCTTGGTTCAGAGATGTCATGTCCGGGCATGTACAAAGTCGCTCCAGGGGCCTGTAGCTGAAGCTGAGATCTGGATACCAGAACTGGTGCGGCCAGTCTGGGGCTACCAGAATCACCTTCGCCTTGTCCTCCTCCTCACCTTGAGTAACACCTTAAGGATCAAGGAAATGGAGGAAGGTGTAGGAGGCATCCCCTGCAGCGAGCCCTGCTGAGGGTGGGCATAGAAACTGCCTCAGCTTGTTGTTTTTTCATGGAGGAAAACAGGTCCACCATCGGTTTGCCCCAAGCGGAGAACAGGCTGTAGCTACCACTGGATGGAGAGACCACTCTACGATGTCTGGCCTATACGAAAGAGGCATCCGCCAGCTGGTTCGAGACTCCTGCCACATAGATGGCTGGGAGATCTGCCTCCAACTGGCTCACGAGGGTCCAGATGCATAGCACCTACTACACAGCAGACAGGAGTGCATGCCACCCAGTTTGTTGAGGTAGTACATGGTCGTGGTATTGTCCATCTAGACATGAACCACTTGACCCTGGAGCTGAGGAGCAAAAGCTGACAGTGCCAGTCTGACTGCTCTGAGCTTCAACAGGTTGATGTGGCATTGGGACTCCTCAGGGGTCCAGAGTCCATGGGCCCTGTTGTCCCCCATGTGGGCTCCCCAGCCCATGAGAGAGGCATCGGTCATGAGGATGACCGTTGGCTCGGGGCGGACAAATGGGATCCTTTCCTGCAACCAGTTTGGGGTGGTCCACCACTGGATAGTGTCCCACATGTTCTAGGTTACAGTGATCAGCTGGTCGAAATGACCATGGTGCTGAGTCCACTGGGCAGCCAGCTCCCACTGGAGGGGGCACATGTGCAACCGAGCCCAATGGACCACCGAGGTGCACGCCGCCATGTAATCCAGAAGGTGCAGAAAGTCCTGGGCAGAGTGCAGCTGCCCAACTAGAAATGACTGGGCAAAGGAGGAGAGAACATCCACCCTGTCCGCCGGGAGCCAAGCTCTGGCTTGACAAAAGTCGAGCTCTGCCCCGATGAAACCCATCACCTGAGAGGGCACGAGTTCCGACTTGGCCTCATTGATCAGGAGGCAGAGTTGGGAGCAGATCTGGAGGGCCAGATCCTGGACCTCCACCTCCCGTTGGGTGGAACCTGCAAGGAGCCAATCATCGAGTAGGAGTAAATTCTGACCCTCCCGATGCGAGGAGATGGGCCGCCACCACTGCAATGCATTTGGTGAAGACCGTGGGGCTGATGACCAGCGAACGGTATGGCTTGGAACTGTACAGGGCCCTCAACCCTGAAGCAGAGGAACCCTTGATGGGACGGATGGATTGAGATGTGAAAGAACGTGTCCTGCACATCCAGTGAACAGAACCACATGTTTCACTCCAGGATGGTATGATCTGGGACAGAGTGACCATCCGAAAGGTGCGTTACCTGAGATATTGATTCAGATCGTGGAGATCTAGAATGGGGAGCTATCCCCATTCACTTGGGCACCAGGAAGTACCGGAGACAAAGCCTGGGTCTGCAGATGGATCCCTCCACGAGGCTACTGCCTCCTTGAGGAGGAGCTGGGCAATGTCGTCTCAAGAGCCGACTTGGTGCATCTCGGAACTCCGTTCTTCCTGAGGGTGCAGTCTCAGCTGGGAGGGTACTGCTCAAATTCTAGAGGCAGCCCCTGACCGGTCAATCAAGAACCCACCCGTCCTGAAGTGATAGCGGACCAGGCGGAAAGGAAGTGGCAGAGCTGGCCCCCCATGGGAAGACCCAGAGCTGGCATGACAGGAATAGGGGTGGCAGCCCCCACCCCATCACTGAGCAGGCGTGGAGGAGGAGGAGGAGAAAGCTCCAGGACCTGAGCCTCAGCCTCCTCTGTGGGCCTGTTGGGGTCCACACTTGGGCCCAAGGTGCCAAGCTTGAGCCTGCTGCTGATGCTGATGCTGCTGTCCTCCCTGGAAGGAGGACTGCTGAACCGCAGGGGAAGAGTGCCGAAAAAGCTTCTTCTTTTTCTTCTGCTGGTTCTTGCCCAAAGAACTCTTAGTAGAAGTAGTGTCCAAGGTGGCACTGGACTGCTCTATCGCTGTAGGTGACTGGCCGCTCCTGGGTTGAACAAGTCGGTCCCAAGAAAAGGCACATCAGCTAACTTGTGCAGAGTATCTGCCAGAAAGGAGGAGAGCCTCAGCCAAGCCCCTGCGGCAAAAGGCAACTCTGGCGGCCATCGGCGGGCAAAGAGTCCCCAATGTCCAGGGCCATCTGGGCTGCTGTTTGGCGACAGCCCGGCCCTGATCTCAGACCTGCTTGACCGTGGTCTACATGTCCGCAGGTAGATGTGGGAGGACTTCATTCAATGACCTGAGAAGGGCATGGGAGAAGTGTGCCATGACAATGGCCGGACTTGCCTGATGAAGGCCCAAGGAGGACGCCGCATAGATCTTCCGCTCCGAGCCATACAAATATCTGGACTCCTTGTCGGGAGGTCAGTCAGTGTCGGCAGAACTGCCAGTACACCTAAACACAGAGGTGGTCACCAGGCTGTCGGCCGAAGGATGCTCTGTGAACCCCGCAAGGGACCCCATGGGCATTGCATACTTGCAGGCCATGCGGGCAGATGGTGCTGGACATGAGGCAGGATGCTGCCAAAGTTCGAGTGCTGGAAAAACAATGGCCTCGGCTACAGGAAAGGCCTCTGTTGGGGTATCCCTCCTCTTGAGGATGTCAGTGAGAGGGTACTCTGCCTTTTTCTGGATGGGTTTCAGGGGCATCCTTGTGGAATCAGAGATGACATAAAGGATCCCTTGGAAGGAGGAAGGGCCTTCCTCCATCCCTGTGCCAATGGACGACTCATCATCCTCAGGATAAGAGTGAAGCCCAGCGACATCTGAGTCCGAAAGAGTCAGGGTACAGCTGCCTGCCGCTAAATCACCTTCGACCCACCGAGGGTGATCCGGGAGAACCGTGACCGACAGACATCAGGGAAGCCCAGTATCTGGTCAGTCCTCTTTGGAAGGAGCCCTCCATAGGCTGCTTAGGTGGTGGCTCCACCACTATCGGTGGAGAGACCAGAATAGGCGAACCGAGGACGGACTGGCCCTGCAGAGCAGGGAACTGAAGGCTTCAGTTCTGAAGGGGTCGGCTTCGCCTAGGAGGCGAGAGCCAAGTAATGGCCAGGGTAGGCAGCAGAGCTGGCTTCTGCCTGGACAAAATCAGCTATGCCACAGCTCGTAGTGCTGATGGAGTTTCGTCCTGAGCCTCTCCTCATCTGAGGAGGACGTGGATGAGGACGACCTGTGGCATCGCCTCTTTTTGGAGCGCTTGTGGCTCTTCCTTGGTCGATCGACCAAAGGGGTTCTAGACCTCGACCGAGATTGGGCAGGCAGACTCGGCTGTTCGGGAGACACTGAAGGGATCAGTGAAACCCGAGGGTCTTGAACCGGGACCTCAATGGGGACACCAGTGGGCTGGGTCTCCTCATCCGGGAACACAAGGACCGGAGTCCTCTCCAAAGAGTTGTCGGCCACGGCCGGTGACAGAGGGTCGATTGGATCAAGAACAGTCTTGACCTCATCGGCCACATCCTCGGTCATCTGGCCAGATGGAAGGTCCATGAAGCCTCTGCGGCCAGGAAGCGATCTCGACCGAGGTTGAGACCACATGCTCCTGGGACTAAGACCTCTCTCGGCCCCAAGAGCACCTTTGCCAAGATGAAGACGTGCCAGGTTCCTTCTCTCTGTTACAAGATCGGGAGGAGTGTGAGCCTACAGGCGCCTCACACTGGGTGGAGAGAGACTGGCACAGCTCCTTAAAGGAACCTGTGAAGGTGGAGCCCAGGTTGTGTGGAACGAAAAAGCTCCAATTAGCCAAAGCGCGGGTGGCTTCTTCTTTGAACGCCTTCATGCGTTCCAGCTGCTTGACGGAACCCGTGGCTGTGGAAACTGCCCACCTAGCCTCCTTGGACTTCACTGGAGGATTCCTTTTCTACTGGTCTCCCCAACTTCAAATGTGCCAGGTGGTTGTCCAGAACATTGGGATGGAAGGACAAGCAATAGTTGCAGGATGATGTGTCATGGCTGACACCTAGGCAGTAGAAGCATGTGAGATGGGGATCGGTGCGTGACATCTTGGCCGCCAAGGACACTAGCGAAATCCTGGAAGATTTCTCTTCCATAATCAAGGATGCAAAAGCACGATCGCTAACTTTCGAATGAGTTTTAATTTGATAAACCAGAGTTTTGAAAGCCAGGGTCTACAAAATGTGAGCACGAGGAGGCAACCTGTATCTTCCAGCGGAAAGGAATATCTGGAGTCATGGGGTGGAGCCGAGGTATATACCACCTGGGTGGGTGGGAGGAGCCAGTCTGAAGACTTCCGGCAAGATTTAAAGGGGAAAGGGACATGCCAATAAGTGTGGATGAACAACATATCCACGATCCTAGAACAAGTATGCACTTGTCACAGATTTGTTTTCCAAGTGGGTTGAGGCATTCCCTACTAGGAATAACACGGCAAAGACAACTGCCAAGATCCTGGTGGATCAACTGTTCTCCAGGTGGGGCCTACCTCTTAAGGTAGACCCAGACCAGGGAACCAGTTTTACAGCTGAGCTGATGAAGGATACACTCCAAATGCTTGGAGTAGATCAGAAATTTCATATCCCATACCATCCTCGATCCTCAGGTCAGGTAGAAAGAGCAAACAGAAGAATCAAACAGATGCTATAAATTCATCAATGACAATCCCAAGGATTGGGATTCCTCGTCCACTACTACTGATGGCAATCAGGGGCACTCCTGCTGCAACTACTCAGTGCACACCATACGAGGTTATGACTGGTAGAGCCATGAGATTACCTGAGCACCTGTTGATTGGCCTCCACACCCCTACTGCAGATAGGGTATCTGTGGACAAATACATTGAAAAACTTTGGGATGACATCATGAAAACACACTTGTTCACTGTAAATCATATGGGTAAAGCCCAACAACAAGCAAAAGCCCATTTTGATAAGCATGCAAAAGAAGTCGACTGGCAAGTCGGAGATCGTCATGCTTCTCCAACACAGACCACTGGCTCACTCATTTATCAGCAAATGGGAAGGCCCATATCCCACTAACAAATTCAGCCCTCCTGTTTATCAGGTGAGAGTTCAGCATCAGAAACAGACCACCGCCAAGTGGTTCCATGCTAATCAGTTCAAGTTGTACAAAAGTGACTAATTACGTTTCCTGACCCTCTTGGGGTGGAACAGTACCCCTGACTTAATCCTTTTCTGTTTCTTTCAGATAAACTGGCAAGATGGCCATCTTGCACCTTCTCATCCTGGTGAAACTACTTTCTTTGACTTACTGTCAAGACAAACCCCTTACGACTGACCAAAGGATGACGCATATTGCATTTACTTCAGAATCTTGAACATACAGCTAGAGATGCACCATTTCCGGCCCCCAAAGAGTTCGTATAAATGTCCCTA
Source organism: Neoceratodus forsteri (assembly GCA_016271365.2). Classification (NCBI taxonomy): domain Eukaryota; kingdom Metazoa; phylum Chordata; order Ceratodontiformes; family Ceratodontidae; genus Neoceratodus; species Neoceratodus forsteri. The sequence continues at coordinate 1,117,425,828 of CM028130.1, forward strand.
ACAAATTGATTACTGTTAGGAAGTCTCAGATGCCTATCTTAATGCCATGGTAGTAGCTCCAGACAAATCCACATTGCAGATACAATGGGAAACTGATTTCAGTGGTTACACTTCCTGTAGCATGTTTATCTGAAGGAACTTTTCACGGATGGCCCAACACAGGGATCGCCAAGCGGTACACAGCTATTCGACAAGCCACTTCTAGACATACTGGTCTCTACAACTAACTGCCTTAATAGATCCTACCTTCTGTGACTGTCTCACCTCTGAGGAGTCACAAGCTTTCTATCTTCACAACTATATGGCTACTGAAGCTATGATCCTTTCTGTGGTCCCACCCACTGAAGAACTGACTGAATGTCCTCTTCAGGAGTGTGGTCCTTCTAGTTGTCTGACCGCCACTTCCCTTCCAGGAGCTTTGATTAACAATGTACAATTTATACACGTTCCAGTTATTTTTAATCTTGCACATTGGAATATGGCTGAGTTTGGTCTTAGTCACACAACAACACTTCTAAAATGTTCAGCATGATGCTTCTAGACATTGTAGCTGCTTACAAACTCGCACAAATGATCCAGTTAGTGGACCTCATGCCACTGAACACTTGGGAGTGTTTAGACCGCACCTAATGCTAAGAGTAAAGCATGCACTAGGTGTGATATTGTAGATGTTCAAACATGAAGTCTTGCTGTATTCTGACTATTGCAGTTAGCCCCAGCACTCAAACTGCCCCGGAGAGTAAAGGGTTAATTTCTATGCAGAGCATAGAATGCTGAGCTTGAGCTCTGTCTGCTGCACTTTGAAGCACAACCGGCAGATTCTTTACTCCGCCTAACTGAACGGTCACTCCGGAGATATCTCCTTTGCTCGTGGTTCGGAAGTCGGTTAAAGTCCTTGGTTTTACCGATTATTTTTCGCAAGTTTCGGTTCAGATCTCCGTCTGTGGTACAGTAAGTACTAGGTAGTGAACTAGACATAGTAAACTTGTGGAAATTGTAAAAATTGATTTTTCAACCTGTTCGGCTGAACCGGCCGTTTAGTGAATTATATATTCTGTCTTTGTTTCTAAACTTAGAGTGTGGTTACCGGTCCTTATCAGTTTTAAAAAAACTGCATTTTCTTGTGTTTTTTTCCAATACCTGTGACACGGTTAGAAACTGATAAAGGTGTCTTGCCTGGTTGTTGCCATAAAAGGGCAAGTTTGTGGTTGGATGGCTACATCTGAAAACCCCAAACAAAACCCGTGCCCACTGGGTTTCAACACTGCAGTGTGTGTGGGGAGGTCTTTGCTAAGGCTGATCCCACACCACCTGTGTTTATTGTCTGAGGTTTGACCACCTCGATTCAGACTGTCAAATCTGTGAAAATTTCCCTAAGTCTACCCTGGGAAAAGATTAGGTAGGCTTAGGGATAAGGAAACTGAGAAGTCAGTCCGGGTTGGTTCCGACCAAACCTGAGGGAGCGCCCTCTGACCAGGGCGATACTTCTTCAGGTAAGAGGAGAGCTGATCCTGAAGGATCGGTTCCTATAAAAAGGAAAAGAAAAGAAAAATCGTCTGGTTTGGATCCAGAGACCCATTTTCCGACTGCCGAAGAGATTGCCAAAGCGATAAGGATTGTAGAATCGCTTCCCCTGGGTCTGTCTGATCCGGCGCCTTCTGGCAGGCGTTCGGTTCAGTTGGTTCCTCCGGTTCAAGATTATGCCCCTGAAGAGTTCTATGAACCGGATTTGGAGGGGATGAAGATGAAGATGATGATGATGACGTGACGATGGTGTGGAAGGTCTGGATGAGCACATTGAACTGGACATCTCCCTAGACAGGCCTTCTGGTGTTTCCCTCCTAGGCTTTCTGGTCCCTCCCACTACATGTTTTACAGGAAAGTGAGAAACCCTCCAGCTCCCTGTGGAAGAAGCTGTAGAGGAACAAGAGGAACCTGATTATGTGTAGATGATGGACATCCCAGAGTCCAAGAGACTGTCTATTCCCCTCATAAGTCTTTTGGGAAACAGACACAAAACATTTTAAAACTCCAAATTCTGTACCTCCTGTCGACAGAAAGATGGACAAAGGTACACCTTATCAGGTTCAGGTACAGAGTACTTGTATCAACAATGCAGCCATGTTGGGGTTGTGCGGGCTGGCATCACCCCCCCCCAGATAAAGACTCTAGGAAGCTGGATGCCATGGCAAAGAAACAGTACATGGCATCTGCCTCAGGACTCAGGCAGGCTAATTATATGGCTTATGCAGCCAGGTACCAGAAGTCCAGGTGGGAAACTGTACTAGCACTGGCTAAGCAGGCCTCCCCTCAGCTAGCCTCGGAGCTGGAGGGGGTGGCTGATGATGGGATTGAGGCATCTAAGGTACAGTTCCATGCTGCTGTGGACTCCAATGATGTGTCATCTACAGTCATGACTACATCTGTGGTTCTTCAGAAAATGGCTTGGCTCAGATGTACTAGTCTCTCACAGGACACCCAGGCTAAGGCCATGGATTTCCCGGTGGTGGGTAATTCTCTGTTTGGGGTGCAGATAGAATTACATGAAAAAGATGGATGAGTATAGGGCCACCTATAGGGTGCACAGGCCAAGGAAGGCAGGCAGCTCCTCAAAGGCAGCAAGCTAGGGGCAGGCCTTTTCATAGGCCTTTCTACCAAGCACAGGCCTCTTCTCCATTTCCTCAGAGGGGTTCTTCAGAGGAGAGGCAGAAGTGGGATGAGCAGGGCTGCATTCACCCTCAACCTAAGGCTCCTGCCAAGCAGACACCCTGATGTGTCAGCCAGGGTCAACTCCCCATTCCTGTAGGAGCAGGCTGGCTTACGTCCGTCTGGGACTGGATGTCTGTTACCTCAGACAAGTGGGTCCTGGAGGTGGTAAGCCAGGGGCTGGTTCTCAGCTTCAAGAAATTTCCAAAGCTGAGGGCCAGATCTTTTCCACCTGTAAGCATCTCCGAAACCATTGCTCTAGAAGCAGAGGTTTCATCTCTACTGGCTCTAAAGGCTGTAGAGAGAGTTCCTACATTGCACAGGGGCAAATGTCTCTACTCCAGGTATTTCCTTACCCCAAAAAAGACAGGGGAGTGGCGACCCATCCTAGACTTAAGATACCTGAACAAACATCTTTTAAAATCAAAATTCAAAATGGTGACTCTGGAAATAATTCTTCCCTCTCTAAGGCCAGGGGACTGGCTAGCCTCCCTGGACTTAAAGGATGCCTACTTTCACATTCCCATCAGGTGCTCCCACAGAAAGTACCTCATGTTGGATTGCCTTCAGGCCATTATTAGTTCAAAGCTATGCCCTTAGCCTAACATCAGCTCCAAGGGTATTCACAAAATGCCTATCAGTTGTAGTGGCCTTTTAAAAAGAAAAATATTTCCAGATTTCCATACCTGGATGACTGGCTCATTGTGGGTCAGTCCCTAAACCAAATCAAGTCAGACCTGCAAGTGACTCAGCAAGTGCTCACTTCCTAGGATTCCTTCTCAATCTTCCCAAGTCAGTTCTCAAGCCTGTACAGCTCCTCATCTTCATAGGGGAGAGTTGGATATAGTCAAAACAAGAGCTTTTCTTCCCTGGAAAGGGGCAAGGGCTATTGTAGAGCTGGCTTCTTCATTCCACCTTCTGGTCTCTCTGCCAGCAAGGCACTTCTTTCAGCTTCTGGGCCACATGGCAGCTTCTACAGCAGTGGTCCAAGGGGCCAGATTTCAGATGAGGGACATTCAGTTTCACCTGAGGGCCTTTTGGTCTCAGAAGAAGATTCTCTAACCAAACTAGTTCCAGTGACTCAGACTCTGATCCAGGCTCTCCAATGGTGGCAGTATCAGGGCAACCTCAGGCAAGGAGTCCCATTCATCATTCGGTCTCACTCTGTGGTCCTAACCACAGATGCTTCTCTACTGGGGTGGGAGCCCATTTGGGGCTCTAGCAGCCCAGGACTGTAGTCCCCTCAGGAATCCCTTCTTCATATCAATATCTTGGAACTCAGGGAGGTCTTTCTGGCCCTGCAAGCTTTCTCTCAATCAGTGCAGAACAAGGTGGTTCAGGTCAGGACAAACACCACCACCACCATGTGGTACATCAACAAGCAGGGAGGCACTTGGTCCACGGCCTTGTGCACGGAAGCCATGAAATTGTGGTCCCTAGCTTATTCTCTGCAGACCTCTCTGATAGCAGTCCACCTTCCAGGGAAGGACAATGTGCTAGCAGATGCAATGAGCAGGATTTCCCAGGGCCATCATGAATGGTCCCTGGAACCTCTGGTGTTAAAAGTGATTTTTTTCAAGGTGGGGCACTCTAGAGATAGATCTCTTTGCAGTCCCAGACAATCACCAACTTCCTCCGTTTTATTGCAGACCCCAGTCTTAGGCTCAGTCCCTCTGGATGCTCCAGTTTTGAACTGGGAAGGAAAATTTCTATACACCTTTCCTCTACTGTTCAAGGTTCTGGTCAAGATAAGGTCACAACCCTGCAAAGTGATTCTGATTGCTCCAGACTGGGCCAGGCAGCCTTGGTACCCCCTGTTGCTGTCCCTAGCAGTCCATCTTCCCCTGTCTCTTCCCAGGAATTACAACCTGTTAACCTCCTCTCAGGGGAGGATTTGGTACCCCAATCTTTGGTCTCTCAATCTCAAGGCATGGCTCTTGAAGAGTTAGAGTATGCAGATTTGCATCTGTCCCAAGGGGTTCTGGATAGTCTCAAAGCCTCTCGAAAGCCTGCCACCAGAAAAAACTTATAACTCCAAATGGAAAAGATTCAGCAGTTGGTGTTCCAAGAAGTATATATCCCCAGACACTGCTGAATTGTCTACAGTTCTGGATTATATGGTTCATCTTAATGGCCTAGGCCTTAGACCAGCTACTCTCAAAGTACATTTGTCAGCTGTTTCTGTCAGTGGGAAAGCCTTCCTCACTGTCATCTCACCCTGTATTCTGTACATTTTTCAAGGGATTGCTTCATACCATTCCCCCCTTTAGGGATCCTACCGCTGCTTGGGATCTTAATGTCTGCATTGCTCAGCTTATGCAACCCCCCTTTTGAGCCTTTGTCTTCAGCATAGCTTAAGTACTTGACTTGGAAAACTGTGTTCCTGGTAGCTATTACCTCTGCCAGACATATCAGTGAATTGCAAGCTCTATCAGTGGAGCCTGATTTTATCTCATTCCACAGAGATAAGGTGGTCCTTATAACTAATAGGAGGTTTTTACCTAAAGTGGTTTCAGATTTTCATCTGAACCAATCTATGTCTCTCCTGTGTTCTTCACTGATCATTCTTCTTCTTCAGGAGAAAGAAGTTTACACAGTTTGGATGTTAAAAGAGCCCTTAGTTACTACATTGAGCGTCTGAAGGCTCACAGGTTTGACTCCCTCAGTTGTTTCTCACTTATGGGGAAGTGAGGAAGGGCAAACCTGCCACTAAGAGAACTATTGCCAGGTGGATTGTCTCTTGTATTCAATTCTATTGAGAAGCTAGGCAAAAACTCCCTCAGGCCTGAGGGCTCATTTGACTAAGAGTTCAGCTGCTTCCTGACTGGGGACAGGGATATTCCTTTGCTAGAGACATGTAAAGCAGCCACCAGGAAAACAGTCCATACATTTACCAAGCATTACTCCCTGGACATCCAGGCTAGGAGTGATGCTCGGTTTGGTACAGCAGTACTGCAGTGCCTATTCCCAAGGTAGGTTTGATTCCCTCCTCCATGGAGGTACAGCTTGGTAGTCTGCAATAGTCAGAATACAGCAAGACTTCAGTTGTTTGAAGAAAAAATTACTCACTTTAGTAATTATGTTTCTTCTAATGGAGTCTTGCTGTATTCTGACCTCCCTCCCTGCCTTCCCTCTCAGAACCTGCTTTTGGGAAGTGGGCTGGCAGGTGCAGTGTTGCACCCCAGGGGTGCATTTGGGCACTCCCTCCTTTTAGAGAGGGGGAGTGGGTTATATTATTAAAATTTAACAGTCTTAAGTTGTTCACTACCTGGTTTCTGGTTTTGTATTTCTTGACTCGAGTCTTTTGGGGATCCAAAATATTTGGTTGCCATTTGGCTAATAAAAATTGTACAATTTCTACATAGTAGTTAGTATTAGTTCGTAAGAATCTGAAGGTTGCACTTCAAAGAGCAGCAGACAGAGGTTTGAACCGAGCTTGAGCTGAATGTTCTATGCTCTGTATAGAAATGAACCCTCTACTCTCTGGGGCAGTTTGAGTGCTGTGGCTAGCTGCAATAGTCAGAATACAGCAAGACTCCATTAGAAGAAACATAATTACTAAGGTGAGTAATTTTTTCTTACCGGTGCAGCAGGCACCATCTCTGACCTTTTTGGTTCAGGCATGTCAATCTGGAACAGAGCAGATATAGCTGCTATTAAAGCACAAACACTTAATTTTCAACAAGCTATTAAAAGTGATGTGTTACATGATTTAAGTAAGGAATAGCGTTTTACTGTTTATAACATGCAAGAAATTGCAAAAGGGTTCAATGACACTAGAAACAAAATTAATGAATTGATCTTTCAAAATAACAAGGAGGCAGACAAGCAATATACTGTATTGCCCATGAACTTTTATGCTCCGCTTATGGTTCTTATGTAATTGCCACTGTTAATCTCTTCAGGGACTTGGAAACAGGATGCATTCCAGACATTATTCATGACAGGAGAATGTCTAAATGGTACTGTCCTCACTGCAAATATGAAAATTACGTACCTACCGTAATTCTTGATCTTCTCTTGTATCTTCACCATTCTTTACTGCTTGGGTTAGTGCCGAGATGCGCACCCTTCTGGGAGTTTTTTTGGAGTCGGCTCCATGAGGCGCCACCCTCGGCCTTGGCGTGCTGCGTTATGCACGGGGTGGCGTTAGGTGCCATGAGACTCCTCCTCTATCTCAGTTCTGGTAGCAGGCGAAAATAAAGGTTAAGAAAAAGGAAAATGAGGCAAGAGAGCCGAGGGATAGAAAAAGGAAAGGATATAAACTGAAAAGGTATAAGCCGGTAGAGAATAGACAGAGGAGAGAATTCCTACCCTAAGGGACATAGGGCCTCCTTTCGAGAGCAGCTCTGGGGAGGAACAGAGGGAAGAAAGAGGAAGAAGAAGAAGGAGGCATGTTGAGAGGAGAACAGTGCCCAAGAGCATTGGTTGAGAGGCTTATAGGCTTGAGACTAACAAGGGAGCAAGAATCCCAGTTGTTAGGACTGAGGAAGGTTCAACCAAACCATCTGAACAGATTCGAATGAGGGCAACATCTCTGAACTCTCAACATGCCAAGTCCCTACATCCTAGCTGAAGGCTCATGGACTGCCAGGCAGAATCTGTTCCGGGAAGGCGTCCACCCAGGAAGGGACTAAGTCCCTTAGCACCCTGTTAAGTGCTAACACAGCAGTGTATGGGAAAGATTATGCCTTTCTGAAGGCAGCTTTGTATGAAGGATAGAGTGGAGACTCAATATTTGTCTATTTTTAATGTACATATTGATCCTTTGACACTTTCTTTGAAATCCCTTTTAGCTAGAAAGGATTCACATCTTATGTATATTAGCAACAATATTTCTAAAGCTGGTGATGCTTTTAGTATGCTTAATTGCACATTCTTGTTTTTTAATTGTCCTATTTATTTGTGCATTGTTTGTTTTAGTAAATTGTACAGGCTTTTGATATTTATTGATATTGTGCTTTATAAATCAATTTATTATGAATACTCTTATTCATGATGGTGATTTAAGCACTGCTCTATCCAATACTTGGTTAGAATTAACTTTTAAAGCTTTTGTTATTATCCAAGCATTTTTGATGGTTTTTCTGATTCTAACACTTTGCTGTCTGTGACGTACTCTCAGACAACATTGCGAACAACTTGAATTCCTTTACAAAGATCGTGCCTTGGGCTTGTAAATGACGGCTTCTGTAACTCCATCCCATCACTTTCCTGTGGTCATTGCCTTTTCTTTTGAAGGCAACAAGGAAGGGAATGTTATCCATGGTCCAGCACCCCTGATGATGCCCCAGCCTCGTGGGCAGCAACTTATGTAGGTATATGTACTAATCTTAGGGCAAAAACACTTTTCGCATAAGCATAAGTGTCAGGATCTGTGTTCTATTATGCTCCACTATGTTTTAATAATATATATATATTAGCCATAAGAAATGCTTTTTGCTCTATTTCTTACTGTATTTTCTTATGCAAGGCAACAGTGCAATCTTTAATAACTGTGCATTATTACAACTGATCTTGGATAATGCTGGTCTCATTGTATTGTTATCTATTGCAAACTATGCAACTTTTACGCTAGTTAGGACAGTTGCTCAGACCACCTGTTTTTGTCCAATTATAAACATTTTATGTATCTTCCTTAGCCATTGCTATAGTAATTATCAGGGTATAAGACCCTCTGTAACACGTACCTTCTCTGAGAAGAAGCGAAACTATCTGTATTGCTTGGTAAGAAAAACTGGTGTTCTCCAGTGTTCACCTGTATTAGGTAGTAAGTCTGTATTATCTATCTGTAATAAATTTCATTTATTACACGAGTACCACTTGTCTGTTGTCTCTTCCCTTTGTCCCATTCCACCAAGAACCTGAGAGGGTGATTTATTACCCCGTTACAGTGGGATGTAGGGGAAGTGGCACCATGCCTGGCACTGAAGAGGGAACTCCAAGGCTCCACACTTAGTGAAAGTCTAAAAGGGGCAAGTGACTCACCGGAGTTAGGCCACCAGTCGGGATCATCCCAATCCTTGTCCTCCAGGTCAGATGATGAGATCAGGAGATCTTCAGCTGCACGACCCCCAGGACCCTTCCTCTCCCAATGACATGAACGGAAGCCAGAGGGGACATAGTCACACGGTCAGCATCACCTTGCTCAATGACACCAGAGGCAGTATTGGGAGTCAGAGCCGTGCTGGGATGTGCTACCGAGGGATCCACCAGTGCAGGCCCAACGTATAGCTGTGACACCATCTCTGGTGATGTCCAGGCCCCCAAAGAGGACATCAAATGAGGGGTGCTCAACTGGCCCCCTAGAGGCTAGCTGTCCCGACTCCTCACACAGGCCTCCCATCTCTGGGAGACAAGGAACAGCAGAGGCCTGCTTACCCTCAGTACGTATAGTACTGGCAAGGGGCTCAAGGGAAGAGCCCAAAGACCTGATCCTGGTGTCCCGGGTGTGATGCCGATCTTCAAAGATTGGGAGGTCCCACCCCAACTTCAAAGCCCGAAGCCGACGGGTACGAAGGTCCATGGAGAAGCAAGTGTTGCATGGGTCCATATCATGATTCAGACCCAGACAGGTCAGGCACTGGTCATGATAGTTGGTGATGGTCATGGGCTTCCCACAGGGGCCACCATGCATAGGGGAAAGCCCTGCTTCGGATTTCACTGATTGTTTAGGCCCCGGACTGGACATGACTGACAGAAATGGAACAAAGCAAAAACAGCACCCAGTGCCGTACTAGAGGAAAGGAAAAGAATAAATGGTGTCGAAATCAGAAAAACAGCATTGAACGATGGTATGGTGCTGAATGAAAAGTGGCAGCACAACTGTGACACATTCTCTTTTGCTGAGTGCTCCCACAGAGATGTAGCCTCAACGGTGGGAAAAACAGAACTGAGGAGAGAAGGAAGCCAGCATCAGTTACTGCCCAGTCCATGAGTGCCACGGCATATGTCTACCTCATGGGCAGCACCATCCCTAACGTCGGCTCCCCCCACTCCAAATTCTTAAAGTTATATGCTCCTGCAGAGTTCTGCACCTTCAAATCGAACTCACCAGTGATAAATGGTGAAGACTGATCCTTGGAAGATCAGCAGAATCTTCTCTGGCCACCAGACATGCACATGATCAAGATGCAGAGGCAGATCAAAAGATTTAACCTGTAGAATACACAATGGAGGTCAGAAGGTCAGCGCAGCTCTGAAGAAACAAACACTACAATAAGTGGCAAATACAATAATCAGGTAAATGACCTTCAAGTATTGTCACTGACAACCCTAGTAACCGAACCAGACAGTTTTTAGCCAAAAGAAACCTAGCCACCAGAAGAAAAACGTAAATGCAGAAGAGGTAAATGAGGTGGTAGAAGACAACGAAGGGAGGAAACTGAGAGACAAATGTTACAAGTAATCAACATTTCAGACAGGATTCTAAACACTGAAGAGGTTTCATTACTGCAATATGGATTGAATTTTGTTCCAGTTCTGAGTGAACGATTTCCAAATACAAGTTGATTTATTCAAATTGTTTAGAAAAACAAAATTTAAATTTTTTTTTTAGAATTTTGGTACCAGAGAGACAACAGCAAGCAGCAATGGATGTGGATGTTAATGTGGACAACGATGATATGTTCGAGGACTTGGACATACTTTACAGGGTCCAGGAAGAAATGAGTGATAATGTCATAGGTAGGGACACTGCCAGTACACTGCAATGACACTCAATAAAAGAATGTGGTGATGAGATGAATGATGGGGTTTTGGCAACTGTCATAGAATTGTAAAATGAAACTAACAATGCAATTTCCAATCAGGTGAATCAGTATGCAACTGAGCAATTTCAGAAAACTAGGCAGGATACCTTTAAGAAAAAACTGGATTTTGTCTGATAGTTATAAACAGTGCCATTCAAACATATGAAAAAAATTTAAGTAATCAAGTTAATGAGCTCCTAGAAAGTAACAGCAAAAAGGCAGTTACAAAGAGTTTAACGCAGCAAGAGATGCATGCCTTAAAAAGACTCTCTGACAAGTCTGGAATAATCAGGTTGCTTTCCTAGACCTCAAATTGAGTGGTGATACAGAAACAGGTCACATTATCACAAAGGAATACAGGAAAGAGACCTCAACAAATAATCTGTTGAGGTACGATAGTTTCCTTCCCACAACTCGGAAGAAATCAATTACCTATAGCCAGGTTCTGTCAGGAGAAACTCTACTGAACTCAAAGATTTTGAAGAACAATCCGAAGAACTAAAAATCCTTTTTAGAAAGGGGTTATGAACCCATGTATATGAGCTCCGCTCAATGGTGATTCGAATATTTCAATAAATAAATATCCACTTACTGAATAAATCACAGGAAAGGTCAGACATCTGAAGGGGAGTCTATTTTATAGCCAAAACAACAAACGATGGTACTCTTAGTGGGACATTTTTTCCACACAGAATATAATGAGATAGCTGGACAAATAAGGAATATTATCTGGCGTGACTGGCATGTGCTACAAAGTGATGATAATGTGGTGGAAGTGATGGGAGCAACCCCAAGAATAACTTTTAAAAAAGCACCACATTTGAAAGACAAATTGGTGCATAGCCAGTTTGTCATTAGTGGTGGGACTTGAACTAGCTGGCTCCCAGAGCAACCAAAAGGGTTCTTATGATGCAAATGTTGCAATATATGCAAACACAACACTCAGGGCAAGAATTTTAAGAACACTAAAACACAGTATGAAATGTACATCAGAGATTTCATTACATGCATAACTAAATTTGTAGTTTATGTACTCTAGTGACCTTGTAGCCTCTGTTACGTGGTAAGGACCATTAGGATGGCTGAAGAAAGAATTCAAGAACACATTAGATCAACTGTAAATGAAAAAGTGAATACACCATTTGGGGAGACAATTTGCAAAAAAGCATGGAGGGAATACAGGCTTACTGAGATTCAAGGTGTTAGAACATATGAAAGCTCCAAGAAGGGGAAGTGATAAATTTAACATTACTGAGGAGGGAAAACATCTGGATGTACATATTGCAAACACTGACGAGGACTAAATGAACACTGGGGCCTGGATATTCAAAGCAGTTGTGCATGACACAACTGAGTTGCGCCGGCGCAAGTGCAGACATGCACCAAGGAGCGATATTCAGCGGGAGCCAGTGCACAGTGCAAATCCCATTGTGCCAATGCACAACTATAATGAATGCAGGCGCAAGTGCAGGGGGGTGCCCATGAATATCCAGTGCAGTGCGATATTCAACCATGGAACCATGGTGCAAGTGCGGAGCACAGCAGAAATGCTCCGAGCAGACTTATTCCTATAAATACAGGGCGCAAGCACACAGAAAGCACTTGTGCCAGGCGAGAGGGAGTGAGACAGAGAGAAAAAGAAAGACAGACAGACAAAAGCAGACACAGAGGGAGAGAGACAGAGGTGGCAGTGTAGAGGGAGACGGGGGCAGAGAGAATGTGACAGACAGGCAGACACACTGCCAGGCAGTGCACCAGGGTGGCACACAGCCCGCAGAAGCCAACCGCCCAGCGGGATATAGGACAGCAAGGGCCCTTCATGATGGAGGCCATAATGAGGGGTGTGAGGGGCAAGCAGGAATAGTGACATGGCACGGTGGAAGGGCCCCATCGGTGGTATGCCCGACACAGGTGGTACCGCACCCGCATCACCGCCGAGCAGTACATTGACCACGGGAGATCGTGGCCAGTACCACCTGAACAGGGCCATTCTGAGGCCGCTCTGTGAGCTGTGTAGTGAGGAGATACAGGCGCCCACCAGATGGAGCCACGCCATGTCCGTGGAGATGAAGGTGACAGCCGACATATGCTTGCTCACCATAGGCACCTTCCAGAGACCAACAGGGGACACCACAGGCATAACTCAGTCGGCCACGTCCCGCCTCCTCACACAGTTCCTCAACGCTCTGCTGCCACGTGCGTAAGAATACATCCGTTTCCCCAACACACAGGTGGAGTGTACAGCAACCATGCAAGACTTCCACAGGGTAGCATGTATGCCTGGCATGATTGGGGCCATTGACTGCACCCACTGGGCATCCACATGCCACCTGGCCCAACGGTGTGGTGACATCAATAGGAAGGAAGCCCAAGTGTCAACTGCCCAGGTGGTGTCGCGATGCCCGCAGGCGCAACCAATGTCTGCTTCACAAACCCTGGGAGTGCACATAATGCATTCATCTGGCGGCTCTGCGCTGTGCCACAGGTTCAAACATGGGGATATCCCACGAGCCACCTAGTGGGTGAGTATGGCACAGGCAATGGGCCATGGGCAGAGCATACCATGGGATGGGGAGGACAGGGTCTGTATGTTGGCGTGGGCAGCAGGGACAGGCAAGGGCACAGCCTAGCATAGCAGAGGACTAACCATGTCATTATCCACACAGGGAACAGCACCTATCCACTGCGGCCCAGGCTGCACACCCACTACGGCACCCGTCGTCCCCAGCAGAGGAATACTACAGCGAGGCACACCAGCACTTGCAACATCATCTAGATAGTCTTTGGCGCTGAAGCACGGTTCCATTGCCTAGACAGGTCAGGCAGTGCCCACAGTACAGCCCCTCGAAAGCCTGTGGCCTATTATTGGCCTACTGCATGCTGCACAACATGGTCACTGACCATGGGACTGCTTTGAGGCTGAGTGGGTGACAGTAGTGGGGATGATGGAGGCAATGGGCTGGAGGAGGTGGATCGCCACCCCTGGGTGGAGGGATTCCCAGCTGATCCAGCAGGCAAGATGACACAGGGACACTATAGCACAGGAGCACTTTGGTGCACACAGGTAGGTGGTACGAAACACTAGGCCACACAAACAGGTACAGCATACATGCGAGGCGTGCATGGCAATGGGCATGCACACACTGAGGCATGAAGCAGGGGTAAGGTGACAGGAGCACACCCCACACAGCATCCCCCACACCCACATACACACACACACACACACACACACACACACACACACACAGGCATGTGGCATGGATCAGATGCATCGCGCACAATGCACAGGCACAACTGGTGCAGGACTGCTGTCATCACGCCCACGCACATGGCCCAGTGGCTGGGCAAGCATGCACACAGGCAGCATGTGGCGTGACACACAGGTGCCACACCTGTGGCAGGCACACACACCACCGTCTCGCTACACTGAGCAGCAGCTGCAGGCGAGGTGGGCCACATAAGGGCTGCTGTGAGGAACCTTAGCCACCACGGCCATGGGGGCAGCCACGCCGGGCCGATCGGCAGCCACAGGCGATCATCCATGGGAGTGCAACAGCTCTAGGGTGGGGAACCGCGAGGACCGTGGTCCGCGCGAGGTGTAAGGCGGAGGCGCCTAAACAGCCCATCCCCGGGCATGCCTGGATGCAGACATCTGAGCCGTGTCGACCGCGCAGGGGTCGCCCAACACCGGGTTGGATAGCGCACTCAGGGGTCATCTGTGCCCGGTCATGCCCCTGTGGCAGCCAGCAGCGCAAAGCCATCCGAGTTTGCTGTGGCAAGTGATATGGCCTCCTGCATGCACTGCATCCCGCCAGGATCTGCGCAGTGCCCTCTCCTGCTGCTCGCTACTCGCGACACCCTAGTGGAGCACAGCACCTGTTGCTGAATGGACTCGGCAACAAGACGGGTGTGCTCAGCATCCTGGGGCTCCGGGCCAGATGCCAATCTCCATGTGATGACTTATGCTGCACAGCCCCCTCTATGGTGGAAGCTGCACAGTGGGGCCTGCAGGGATTGGGTATGGCAGGCACAATGGTGGTAGACCCTGTGTCGAACTGCCCGGTGCCACCCGCAGCCCGCTGCTGTTGCCTGTCCAGTCACTGCATGCCACTCAGCACCTGCACGGCAGCACCACCTCCACTGCAGGGCACAGCCTGGGTAACGCACACCACTGTGCCCGCAGTGATGGCAGGCAGCTGTTCTACCACCGGCTGGGCGCTGGACTTGCTGCCTGTGTCAGTTGCCAGCAGGGACGTCTCCCCCACAATGGTGGTCATGCTGTCCAGGCTGAGCATTACATAGTCATCGGTGTCGGACCCCGCCCCAGTCTGTGTCTCTGTGCACAGGACCCCAAGGCTGGCATCCTGCAGTAACACATCCAGGGCCTCGTCCGACCCCTAGTCCAGGACACCCGCCTGCACAGCGGTGGTGAGCTGCAGCCTGTCAGGCCTCCGGATGCCGATGGAGGTGGAAGGCTCATCCTCCAGGGCCGGTCCAGTGGCCACGGCGTCCCATCATCCACATGGAGACATGCTGGTGCTGCAAGAAAGAGGCGTGGTAGTGATGCATTTCCCATGTGCCCCCACTGACAGTGCCTGCAGCATGGCATGTGCGTGCGCACACATGCACATGACAGCCAGCCATGTCCGCACCCTCCACGCCCCCAGCTGTGTGTGGCTGACACACTTACCATGCTGTGATGATCTGCCACCCATCAGGAATCCGCCTCCAGGCACACCCTCCACCGTGCTGCGGCACATGGTGGCTGCCACCAACTCCTCCTGCACTGTGAGCAGTGGTGCAGCCACAGGCCCCACTCCGGTGGCATTCCGGGAGGCATGGATGGCCACCACCCTCTCCTTGATGCGCCTCTTGTCCGTGCCCACTTTCTTCCTGCACTCCTGCACTCAGCGCTGGTGGCTGCCCTGCTGGTTCACACATGCCGCCACCTCCACCCAGGCCCCAGCCCTGGCCTGTGGTGTGCCCGTGGCACCACTCAACAGGGGCTCCCTATCAAGGTAGGCCTCAAATAGGGCCTCTGTCTCTGCCTTAGTGAAACTGGGCCTGCGCTTGCGAGCAGGCCCAGCCTCCTCATCCTCCTCACATTCCGACATGTTGCTTCCTGTGGACATAGATAGCACAGTGTGTCAGTGGCAGCAGCACCCTGTTGTCCCCCCCTGCTGTACTGGCTGCTCCCAGGGTGCTACAGCACCATGCACAACTTACCACGAAAGGATGCAATACCGGTCCATGGCCTATGTTGATCCGTGGTGCTTTTATAGCGCATCGCATGCAAATGAGCTTTGGCACAACGATAATGACATGCTAATTCCCCCAGTGCGCCACGCATTGGCTGATTAGCTTATTTGCATGTGGAGGCTGAATATCGCCATTTTGCTCTGTGCACAATGAGTTTGCTCCAGAGCTAGTCACGGCGCAATGCGCACGCATGCGCGGTGCACAGGACCGTAGTGCACATGAGCCAGATGGTTTAATGTAGCCAGTCATGTACTGTGCACCGACTGCGTGATGGGGGCCATGGTGCACCAGGCCTGCTATTGCACACGTGTGCACTGTGCGGTGGCCGAACCCTGATTCCTGCTGTGACATCTGCCCCGGGAGACCCCGACTACCCACACCCATGCCGCGCAGCTCCAAGAATGCACGATGGGCAGACAGCGCATGTCCCCTCAACCCGTGCATCTAGCGCATGCTGTGGCCACGTGTGCTAACCACCGCCATTTTGCTCACCGGTTACGACTTGCAGCATGGCACAGCAAAGAGCACCACAGTCGGCAACCTGGACGCAGGTGGAACTGGTCAATCTGGTCACCTGAGTCCAGCCCCACGCACCCCAACTATTCAGCCAGGTGCCCCTGCAGCAGCCCGGGTAGCGGTGTGGCAGGGCATTGCTGCCACACTGCAGCAGCACACAGGGGTGGCCAGGACAGGGGAGCAGTGTAGCCACTGCTATGGTGACCTGGCAAGGAGGGACCCAGAGCGCCTCAGGAGACTGGAGGCACGTGTCAGGCATGGGGCTGTGCCACAGCCAGGTGTGCAGGCACATATTGCATGTGTGTCCTGGTGCTGTACTGTGGTATTGGCTAGGCTGCCTGGCATGCCCTGCAGGGTGGTGCCATCATGTGCATCGTGGGTGGCATCGCCTGCTGCTACTTGCGTTGCGATGCCGCTGTGCAGGACGTGTTGGGCAGGGGCTTACCCTGTGCACAGGGGTGGGCAGCTGCTGTGGTTGGTTACTGATGTGTACCTATGTTCCATTCCCAGGGCCTGAAAATGAGGAGGCAGCAGCAGCAGCGGCAGGATGGCAGGCCACAGCGGGCCAGGGTGGTGGCGTAGAGCGGCTCTGGCACCAGTGGAGCCACAGAGAGCAGTGAACACGGACATAGTCCCTCACACCCGTGACGTGGGGGTGTGTGGATGTTGGCATAGCTGCCTGTGCTGTGGCAGCTGTGTGTCACACTGTGCATGGTGCCCACCACTGTGGCACATCCATTGGACGTGTGCTAGGTGTTGGTGGGGGTTGGGGTGCGCCCGGCTGCCACTGACCCTGCTGTAGTGTTGCCGGAGCACTGTGCCATGTGACTGCCACAGTGCAGTCAGGTGGCCACTGTAAGACAGGGACCACCATTGTGCACTGTCGTGGTGTGCCGCATCACTGGCAGGCGTTGGCTCACCCCCCTGCGGGTGGTCTGTATGGGACCTCCCGGGGGGGTGATCCTGCTGCCCATTGCGCGCTGTGGATGGGCATGGTTCCTTGGGACATTTTACTGATCACCTGTCCTGTCCTGTCCCTTGTCCCAGGTGTCTGGCGGTGGCACAGCAGGCCCCTTTATTGCTGGCTGCTCTGCCAGATTATTCTGATCACATCGACGACCATGGAGGCAGTGCTGCAGGTCCGCAGGATGCTGCTGCTGCAGACAGAAGGCAGCAAAGACTGCAAGGGGTGGCAGGCCGTGGCTGCCGCTAGTCGAGACCCTAAATTCCCCTGTTTCCCCAGCAGTATCTCCCCCTCCAGGTCCCCTTCCCACTGTACAGTCCCTGTTCCCTATCCCCTTCCCTTGCTTTCCTACCCTCCCCCACACCCTTCTAGTGTACATAGTTGTGTTGTTCAATATATATATATCTTCTAACATACCTGCCTGTGTCTGCTTTGCAGGTGGTGAGAGGAGCCATGCTGCAGTGGCCCAGTGCCTGTCTGTGTGGTGTGCATGTGTCGGGGCGCATGTTGTGCTTCTGTGGATCACAGCTGTGTGCTGTGGTGTGTCCCACTGTGGTGGTGTCCCTCCCCTCGGTCAGTGGCTGTGCCTTGGGGTGCCCAAGGTGCGGCTGTCAGGGGTGTGTGGCAGGTGTGTGTGCTTGGCTGCATGGTCCTGGGTGTAGCCTGCTCTGGGTGTGTAGGGGGGGCACGGCCTGTAGCCTGTGGGGGGGGCCCTTGATGGCCCTCCATTCACCATTGGCACCTCCTGTTGCCTACTGTATGTGCCATGTTGTGTTCTAGGGTGGGGTCTGGGTGCCTGTGTGTTCCCGGCTGGTGGTAGCCTCCTATAGCCTGTCACTATGCTTCTCTGGCTCTGCCCTGGGTCACCTCTCTGTGCCATGCCCCCCTCTGTTGCTCTGCCCCCACGGTTGCCCTGGGGCTTCTCTTTCTGCACCATGGCGCACCTGTGTTTGTGCCATGGTACAACTGTGCCATATTCAGCCAGGTTGCACTGGTGCAGTGTGGCCAGTGCAACCTCTGAATATGGTTCCTGTTGCACCACGGCACATCGGATTTGCGCTGCACCGGACTTTGGCGCATGTCTCAATATCTGGGCCTGGGACTTAAGAGCTGCTGATGCTTCAAAGAAAAGTTTGAAAAACATTGTAATTAGGCACAATTCAGCTTTGATTCCATAAATATTCTACAGATTTTTTCCCTGTGATTTATTACTGAGGAAATCTGCATGAATACATGCTCTTTATCCCTTGGAGTTCATCTGATTCTATAGCTTACTCCCTACTTCAAGTCATACGCCTCTGCTGCAACATCACAATCTGTTGCCATGGGAGTAACTGTGATGTCACAAGCAGTGCATTATGACCTTGGGTACAGAGAAAGCAACAGGAATAGATAAACTCTTCAGGAGCGATGATCTCGTTCTCATGAAAATGACCTCAATAATAAATAATGGGGGAGGAGAAATACAAAACTAATGTGAAATACAAACTGGACTGTGTCTAAATAGTATGATTTGTTAAAGTTCTCCTAAAGGCATCAGCTGCTCTTTAAAACCATTCTTAATAGATCTTTGAAGTAAGGATCCTGTCACCATGTTTATAGTCATGACAACTCTATTGTCAGCCTGTGTTCATAAACAGCCCCCCACCTCGTGTTATTACCACAGTTTTACCATTATTGATGCTAAGATTAATTCATTTCAGTAACTCTGTCTTTCGTATTTTTCTTTACTATGTATATAGTCATTACAGATTTGTACATAGCGCCTCTGTACTGAAGTGATACATTCAGAATTTAAATACGGGGACTGTAGTACAGCTGTATATATCTAGGGATCTCAATTCTAATAGTCTCTGTTTTGTATTTTTAGGTGCAACCTGCCAGCCTTGATTTCCACAGTGTGTTGTTATATTTATGTCCGATGAGGAACACTGGATTTTATTGTTGATCACCAGGAAAAACAGACTGGGGTCTATTCAGTGGTGGATTTCAAGACCTAGCTTCAAATGTTATGTTATCTGCTCTATCTACATGTATCTAATTCTGGGTTGCCCCTGAAAAGGGGACCTCTGGGTATAAACAAACAGTGAAGACGTGTCCAAGATCAAGAATTACGGTAGGTACGTACTTTTCATTTCAGGATGGTCACTCAGAACCAGATAATACCATCTCTGCAACAGGAGATATGGTCTGCTCTCTGGACCTCTAGGATGCATTATTTTATTTTTATTTATGACTTTGTCTACCTGGTAGGCACACTGGGCCAAGGCCTATTTTCAGGATGATCCAGAGCCACAACATCTGTGCCTTAGATGATATTACATTAAATACATTAAATAAATTTGTTCTTCCACATTCAAGTCCATCCGTCCCACTTACGGTACCTTCAGTTCTGTGCAGAATTGATTCTTTACCAGTTCCCAGGTCATGCCATTTGGCCTCTTCTCAGCATTCAGGGTCATTACCAAATGCATGGCAGTGGTGGCAGCATTTCTGTGGTGCCAGGGGTTCTGGATGCACCCCTACTGAATGACTGACTGATCGCTGGGCTGTCCAAGGAGGCTGTGGACCAGTCCGGGGACCTGGCCCTCCAGACCTGCAGAGACTTTGACCTTCTGGTCATTCTAGCCAAGTCCAAACTGATACCTTTACAGGTGATTCGCTTCATCAAGGCAAAGGTAGACTCTCTTCAGGCTGAAGACCAACTCTCAGCAGACCAGGCACTGGATCTTACAGTATCTCCTTTGTCTGACCACTTCAGGTTGGAAGCTTGCGCCCTGCACGAGACTTCCTGCAGCTGCTGGGGTATCTGGCATCCTGCACCAGCATGGCTAATGGGCCTGCTGGCGGATGTTGCTGCTACAGTGAGAACTGGGCCGTCTGTGGTCCCAGAGCCTCGGTCACCTGGACCACCCAGTCATGGTCACCCAGCCAATTTGGGATGCCATCCAGTGGTGGCTCATCCCAGAACATCTGGAGGAAGGAGTCCCGTTTGTCCACCCAGAGCAGACAGTCACTCTTACTACAGATGCGTCTCTAGTGGAGTGGGGAGCACACCTGGAGGAATCACAGAGCCCATGGTTTCTGGACCCTCAGGG
This sequence comes from Neoceratodus forsteri, assembly GCA_016271365.2. Lineage (NCBI taxonomy): Eukaryota > Metazoa > Chordata > Ceratodontiformes > Ceratodontidae > Neoceratodus > Neoceratodus forsteri. The sequence goes on from CM028130.1 coordinate 1,117,446,122, forward strand.
AGTCTCGACACCAGATCAACCTGCTGGAGCTCTAGCCAGTGCGCTTAGCACTGATGGAATTCACTTAATTTGTCCTGCGTCAGGTCATGCAAGTCCAGGCAGACAACACCACGACCATGTACTACCAGAATAAAGTTCCACTAAATGCTGCACTAGTGGCAAAGAAAGCACTGTCCAGGTGTAACACAGAAGTTGACGGCAGATAAGGACCGCATGGCCCACCTAGTCTGCCCATTTCCCTACCTAACAAATAAGCTGCAGATCCTAGTTAACCAACAGCCTACTTCCTCCTACCCCCACTATAACTGCCTTATGTCTGCCCCATGAATTCTTGAATGCCCCCACTGTTTTTGACTCTATGACCTCCTCAGGAAGGCTGTTCCATGCATCTACAACCTTCTCTGTGAAGAAATATTTCCTCACATTACCTCTGAGCCGTTCCCCCCTCTATCTTCAAATTGTGCCCCCTTGTTCTTGCACATCTCTTTTTCTGAAAGATGCTACCCTCTTGGACTTTGTTGATTCCTTTGAGGTATCTGAAAGTTTCTATCATGTCCCCTACTCCCTCCTTTCCTCGAGACTATACATCTTAAGCTCCCTTAGTCTTTCTTCATATGTCTTCTGGTGCAGACCCTGCACCATTTTGGTTGCTCTCCTCTGGACAGCCTCCATCCTGTCTACAGTTGTTGCCAAAAATATTGGCGCCCTTGCAGTTTTTTTCTAATAATGCACCATTCCTTCCAGAAAATTGTTGAAATTAAAAAATATTTTGGTATCCACACATGTATTTCTTTGGTTTGCTGTGGAATAAAACACAAAAAGCAGAAAAATTTACTAAGTCTTAGCTTATTCCACACAGAAATCCTTAAATGGCCTGGACAAAATTATTAGCACCTTTAAGAAGTAGTTAGAAATAATTAGATTTTAAGCAGGTGATTCTCCTTCACTTTGGAATTGAACTCACCTGTGGTGAGTTGCAGGTGCCTGCAATATAAAAATCACTCATTCAACCAGTTTGAATAGAGAAAAGGACTCATTCTCCTGTTTTGTGTCACTGTGTGTACCGCAATGAGCACGGAGAAAAGAAAGACAGCCAGAGGATTGTCTGAGGAGGTCAGACAGAAGATTGTAGCAAAGCATGGACAATCTCAAGGCTACAAATCAATCTCCAGAGACCTTGATGTTCCTGTTTCCACCGTATGTAATGTTATCAGGATGTTTAAGGCTCATGGCACTGTAGCCAACCTCCCTGGACGTGGCCGCAAGAGAAAACTTGATCGAAGATTGCAGCGCAGGATTGTTCGAATGGTGGAGAAAGCACCTTTATCAACTGCCAAACAGATTCAAGCTGACCTTCAGACACAAGGTATGACAGTTTCAACTCGCACCATCCGCCGCCAACTCAGTGAAAGGTTATATGGCAGGAGGCCCAGGAGGACCCCACTGCTGAGAGAGAGACATAAGAAAGCCGACTGGGTTTGCCAACACACACCTGAACAAGCCAAAATCCTTGGAAGAATGTCCTGTGGACAGATGAGACCAAATTAGAGCTTTTGGTAAAGCACATCATCTCTATGTTTACAGAAAACAAAATGAAGCCTTCAAAGAAAAGAACACCTTCCCTACAGTCAAACATGGAGGAGGTTCAGTGATGTTTTGGGGTTGCTGTGTGCCTCTGGCACTGGGTGCCTTGAACGTGCATGGCATCATGAAATCTGGAGATTACCAGGCCATTTTGGAGCGCAATGTTGAACCCAGTGTCAGAAAGCTGGGTCTCCGTCGAAGGTCATGGGTCTTCCAGCAGGACAATGACCCCAAACACACTTCAAAAAGCACCCAGGAATGGTTCAAGACAAGACGCTGGACTGTTCTGAAGTGGCCAGCAATGAGTCCAGATCTAAATCCCATTGAAACCTGTGGAGAGATCTGAAAACAGCAGTTGGGAGAAGGCACCCTTCAATCTGGGAGAACTGGAGCAGTTTGCAAAAGAAGAGTGGGCCAAACTGCCAGTAGAGAGGTGCAGGAAGCTCATCCATGGCTATAGGAAGTGGATGATTGTAGTTATTTTGACCAAAGACTGTGCTACCAAATATTAAGTCTAGGGTGTCAATAAGTTTGTCAATGCCATTTCTTTTCATTTTCTGATTTAAAAGGACATATTAAATTCTGAATCAAAAACAAAGGTTCTGTAATATTAACAGAGAAATAAAGAATTGTGGTGAAAAAATACTGTATTGTTGTTAATTTCAACTTATGTTTAGAGGAAATTGTGAGTTATTTGAAAAAGTGCACGGGTGCCAATATTTTTGGCCACAACTGTGTGTCTTTAAGGAGATGGGGTCTCCAGAACTGTACACAGTACTCCAGATGTGGTCTTACCAACTGTCTGTACAGATATCTTTATCTAGATCTTTTAATTAAACAAAACCAAAGGACAAGTGCTGCCACACACACATTGGGACCACTCACCCCAACGTTTCACCATAAAAGTTTTGTCAGGGGGCAGAAACTATCAGTATGATCAGCACTTTTAACAGGTATATCATTAACAGGTGCATCATTAATTATTTAATTTGGTACAATTAAAAACAAGTGCATAACCAACAGTCAAGAAACCACCACCACTGCTGAACATAATTCCTGAATATCGAAGAGTAAAAACATATCCTTTGTTACTGCAAGCAAAATATATTCGGTACGTAACAATCAAACTAGATTCCAGCATCCCATGTCTTTTTCCGCCTACAGGGAAGCCAATCAATCTATGGTTTTGGTCTCCCTGGATGCGGAAAAGGCATTTGATAGAGTCAACTGGGCCATTTTATTTGCAGTCATGGAAAAATCTGGCTTTCCCCAGCCCTTTATAAAATGGGTTTGTGTATTGTACTCCCAACCCAGGGCAAAAATTTATTGTAATGCCATAATATCAGATGGGTTTGTCTTGCATTTGGGTACCCAGCAAGGCTGTCCCTTACCCCCCCCTTTTTTGTTCTTTATCTGGAACCTCTGCTACATCTCCTTAAATCTTCTCCTCATCACTGGTATCCCCATAGGCCCATTTGACCTCAGGCTCTCCACATATGCGGACGATATTTTACTACATCTCTCAGACCATGTCACTTCCATTCCAGCAGCTTTGCATATTATTCAGGACTTTAGCAAGTTTTCTAACTATAAGCTCGATACTGAGAAGATGGTTGTAATGCTTTTGAATTCCAAGGTCTTCCAGTCAGACCTTGCTCATCTTGGACAGGAATAGGTCACTAAGTTTAAATATGTAGGTATTATTCTTTCCCAGAGGGCAATTTTAATAAAGAAACTGAATTTAGATGAACTGGTTAGTAATATCCAGCAAGATTTGCATAGATGGGCCTCACTACCTGTCTCTCAAATGGAGAATGTATTATTAAAATGAACATCCTTCCTCAGCTGTTTTATCCATTGAATATGCTTAACCTTTAACTCCCCTTGAAGTGGTTTGAGAAGCTCCATAGCCTTCTTTCCAAATTTTTGTGGAAAGATAAACCACCACACAGGGCCTATGGTAAATAAGGGGCCCTGAAACATCTAGGAGGCCTCAAATTGCCTAAAGTCTTCATTTATTTGGCAAGTCATGTCACCAAATATGTTAGATGGTCCACGTCAAATACCTCACAAGATAATTCCCCATATAATCCCTTGTGGCTTCAATTGGAGCATTTGCAAATCACTAAAGCTGGTTTCTTTCCCAACAGTTTATATTTTATCTCGCCTAAGCAACTTTCAACACAGCTTCAAAACTCAACTATATCTATTTCTCTAAAAGTCCATGGCCAATTGTGTAGAGCCTTACATTATGATAATGCTACAGATATTTTACAACCATTATAGCATAACCCCAATTTCCGGTTTGGTGGACACGTCTCCAAGTGGGTTGCCAGCTCTGGAAGGGAAGAGGGTCTTGGACCTTCTTTCAGAAGGTTGTATACTCAACAGTCAGGAATTGTTAGTGTGTCTCAATTTGCCGCACCAATCTGTACTCAAAATTTACCAACTATGGCATCTGCTGGTCAGCCGGTTTGGTATGGCATCTTGGACCAATAATCAAGGGGAATTTCTCCAATCACTCCAAAACCTGGCATGGCAACCCCACTCAGTCTTCCAAATAGTATCTCTGCTATTTGTGAAACTCTTCCTGGAGATCTCGGGCCACTTAAGTTACTGGTCCTTATTCCCCAATGCTGACTTCAACTGGGATCATATCTGGCTGGATTTATATCATTATGTATCCAATGACAAATTATGAATAACTCAATTTTACATAATTAATATTTTACCGTTGTACACCTGGCTAGAATGGGGAAGTTGCCCTCACCTTTGTGCACACGGTGTGGCCAGACGGATGGGTCCCTTTTGCATGTCATGTGTGAGTGTTCCAAAGTTGCCCCCCTCTGGGAAAAGATTAAACATAAGGCAGATGCCTCTTTTGGGACTGGATGAATGTTTCACTCTTGAGATCTGCCTAATAGGAGACTATTCGGGAGTGTCAGTCAGGGAAAGGAGGTATTATTTAGCCAGGATCTCCCTTTCAGTGAAAAGGGTGGTACTTCGCCATTGGTAGGGTCAACCAGAGATTCCCTATTCCGAATGGCTTAACGAGTTGCTATACAATTTAAGACTTGAGAAGATGATAGCTAGTATACATAATCGTATTCGGGTATATAATAAGAAATGGGAAAAATTACATGCCATATTTTCGCTTGCCTCTTCCCCTTGAGCGGGTAGTTGGATATAGATGATATTAATGTAAAGTTCCTTTTCTTTTCCTGCTGAGTATGATGACATAGGGCACAAGGTTTAGTCAGGGACTTGGTTAGATCCTCTATGCATTTTTTTGATAAAAGATTAGACTCCCTGTGGTCCAGCTCCCTGCTTTTTATTTACTTGGGTTTATTTAGCGATAGCCCTTAGAGACTTGAATCTTAGCTACGTATGTATAGGGAATGGACTGCTTTTCCAGGTAATACTTCCTATTGCTTTTTAACCTCTGAGGGGGAGGGGGAATGGAAGGGGTTGGGTGTTGTAATTGTTGTTTATCTTGGTTGTTGAGCATGTTGGTGTATTTGAACATTTAATAAAATATGTTTAATTAAAAACATAGAAACAGAGAATTTGACAGCAGATAAGGACCGCTTGGCCCACCTAGTCTGCCCATGTCCCTACCTGATGGATAAGCTGCAGATTCTATTTAATGAACAGCTTACTTCCTCCTACCCCCACTAGAACTGCCTTATGCCTGTCCCATGCATTCTTGAATTATCCCACTGTTCCTGACTCCACAACCTCCTCAGGAAGGCTGTTCCATGCATCCACAACCCTCTCTGTGAAAAAATACTTTCTAACATTACCTCTGAGCCGTCCCCCTCTATCTTCAAATTGTGCCCCCTTGTTCTTGCACATCTCTTCTTCTGAAAGATACTACCCTCTTGGACTTTGTTGATTCCCTTGAGATACTTGAACGTTTCTATCATGTCCCCTCTCTCCCTCCTTTCCTCAAGGGTATACATATTAGGCTGCCTCAGTCTCTCCTCATATGTCTTCTGGTGCAGACCTTGCACCATTTGGTTGCCCTCCTCTGAACAGCCTCCACTCTGTCTATATCTTTGCAGAGACAGGGTCTCCAGAATTGCACACAGTACTCCAGATGGGGTCTCACCAACTGTCTGTACAGAGGGATAACAACTTCTTGTTTTCTACTGTTGATGCCTCTCCCTATGCATCCCAGTATCTCCCAGCCCTCCTTACTGCCTTCTCACATTGCTTGCCCACCTTTAGGTCATCTGATATAATTACTCCTAGGTCTCTTTCGATTTTTGTTATTAACACCCCCCATTGTGTACTCTTCCCCTGGGTTTTTGTTTCCCAGCTGCATTACCTTGCACTTCTTTGCATTGAATCTGAGCTGCCACATATTTGACCATTCCTCCAACCTTGCCAAGTCCATTTTCATTCTTTCCATTCCACCTTGTGCATCAACCCTGTTGCAGATCTTTGTGTCATCTGCAAAGAGACATACCTTTCCTTCCAGGTACTCTCCAATGTCACTTATAAAGACATTAAAGAGGACCGGTCCCAGTACTGAACCCTGTGGTACCCCACTAGTTACCTTCCTTTCTTCACTGTGGATTCCGTTTACTATTACACTTTGCGTTCTGTTGTCCAGCCAGTTTTTTATCCAGGCTACCACCTTGGGACCCACTCCAAGGCTGGCTAACTCGTATATTAATCTTTTGTGTGAGATTGTGTCATATGCCTTGCTAAAATCTATGTAGGCCATATCCACAGCCCCTCACTGGTCTACTACTTTGGTCACCAGTCAAAGAAATCTATTAGGTTCATCTGACATGACCTTCCTGCTGTGAAACCATGCTGCCTTGGGTCCTGTGCCCCACTGGCCTCTAGGTATTCAACAGTTATTTCCTTCAGAAGTGATTCCATCATATTCCCTACCACTGAAGTCAAGCTAACTGGTCTGTAGTTTCCTGCCACTGCCCTGCTCCCACTTTTGTGAAGTGGAATCACATTTGCCCTCCTCCAGTCCTCAGATACCACCCCATCCTCCCATGATTTGTTAAAGAGAGTAGTCAGTGGTGTTACTAGATCTACCTTTAGTTCTTTTAGAATTCTTGGGTGAATCCCATCAGGCCCCATTGCTCTGTCCACCTTCAGTTTCAAGAGTTCTTTAAAAACCCTTTCTTCTGTGAATGGACTGGTATCGACCCCCCATTCAGTGTTTCTCTCTTGTTTGGTTTAGGTACCTCCTCCTCCTCTTCTGCTGTGAATACTGAGCAGAAATATTCGTTCCGTATCCCTGCTTTTTCACTGTCACTCTCTTCCCACATTCCTTCCCCTTTATTAAGTCTCTGTATCCCTCCCTTGGTCTTTCTTCGCTCCCTAATGTACCTATAAAAGGTTTTATCCCCCTTCTTAACAGAGTTGGCTATCTTTTCCTCAGTTTGTGCCTTTGCTATTCTGACTGCCGTCCCTGCCTCCTTTTGCTTTAACTGATAAAGTTCTCTGTCCTGCTCTTTCTGTTTCCTTATATTTCCTGAATGCTATCCTTTTCTCCTTAACCATCCCTGCCACCTCTTTTGTGAACCATAGTGGTGTTTTCCTTTGTTTTGTTTTGCTGATTTGCTTCACACAAAGACGTGTTGCCTCTGCGATGGCTGTTTTGATTATTCCCCATTGTTCCTCCTCCTTGCCCATTTGCTAGTGTTTTTCTGAGGCACTCTCTCATTTTCCTAAAGTCCAATACTCTTGTTTTTGTATGGCTTGACTCTATGGCTGTGTTTATTGTAAACCACACTGTTTTGTGGTCACTTGTTCCCAGATGGCTATCCACTTCTAAATCTGAGATCCATTCTCCTTCCCCATTTGAGAGTACCAAGTCTAAGATTGCTCCATCCCGAGTAAGTTCCAACACTAGCTGTCTGAGGCATGCCCCCGTAGGGCATCAAGAATTACCCTACTCTTGGATGTGCCTGCAGCAAAGGTACTCCAGTTAATATCTGGCATATTTAGGTCCCCCATTAACAATATCTCTTTTTCTGCCATTTTAAGGATGCCTTCTATCATTTCCTTGTCCATTTTCTCCCCCTGAGATGGGTGTCTGTACACAACCCCCATGCAGATTGTGGTGCCATTTCCTGACTCCAGGGTGACCCATAGTGACTCAGCAACTTCCTGTTTACTCTTTAGTTCTGTTGCTTTAATCCCTTCTGTTATATAGAGAGCTACTCCTCCTCCTGTTTTACCCACCCTGTCCCTCCTGTAGACTGTGTATCCTGGTATGTTGACATCCCAGTCATTGTTCTCTATGTACCATGTTTCAGTGACTGCCACAATATCCAGGCATCCCTCTACCATCAAGGCCACTAGTTCAGGGAGCTTATTGCACAGACTGTGGGCATTGGTACTCATCACCTTCCATGTATTTTTTTATGGCCTTACCCCTTTTAGCCCATCCCTGCCCTTACTGCCTTTTTCTGCATTTATCCCTGTCCTGCTCCCTACTGACTTCTCTATCTTGTTGTTTAGCTCTCTAACTATTGTGTTTTGTGGGGGGAGGCTGGGATTTCCCTGCTCCTTTTCAGTGCCTCTCCCATTGGCTAGTTTAAATGCTTGCCAATGAAGCATTTAAACCTGTCACCTAGGATCCTGCTTCCCCCCCCAGACAGATGCAGACCATCGTGCCAGTATAAGCCTGCATCCCTCCAGGTGGCTCCCCAGTCCCCAATGAAGCCAAAACCCTGAGCTCCACACCAGTTTTTCAACCATTCATTGAATCCCATGGTGTGGAATACCCTAGCATCATCCTTGCCATAGACAGGTAGCACCTCCAAGAAGGTTACCGAACATGCTACTTGTCTAAGGCCCCTCCCCAACTCCACAAACTCCTCTTGCACTGCTCTGATCCCATTAACAGCCAGGTCATTTGTCCCTAGGTGGACAATGACATCCAGCTCCCTCCCTCATGCAGCTGCTCCCGCGATCCTGAGGCTTCGCTTCCTGTCCCTCTGAGCTGTGACGCCAGGCAGGCACCTTACCTCCCTATCCCCTTCATCCCCCACTTCTACCCCCCTAATGATAGAGTCCCCCAAGAGTTGTTTCCTTCCCCTGTGGGGTCTCATGCCACCCTCCTGTGGGTCTCCTTTGTGGAGGTTCCCAGCATCCTCCTTGGTCTCCACTGCAGGCACCTCTATAGAGGAACCACTCTTTACCAGAACAGCATATGAATTGTGGAGAGGTACAGCTGGAGGGATGCACATCTGTTCCACCACCCTCTCCCTCCCTGAGCCCACCTTGGTCCAACCGCTCCTCTTTCTTGGCAACTGTGGTGGCCCTGGTGGTCCCTGGGTGGGGGAAGAGGTTTCACGAATCCTAGCCAGGTCAGCCTGGAGACGGGCAACCTCCTCCCTCAGACCAGAGAGGTGCCTGCAAACAGGGCAGCATCGCAGCCTCCAGAATGTCTCCCGGAACACTGCTGCCTCACAGCCATTGAACTGCACCACTCCCATCTTGACTTATTTTGTGTCCCCTCTCCTGTTGCTTTGTATGCTTACTGTCTCCTCCCTCTATGTATTTTTACACTTACTTTCCTACTGCCTATGTGCCCTTACAAATCTCACCCTTCCTGTTCTGGGACAGGAACTTTCTGCAGTCTTCAGTAGTCTCCTTCCGTGCTTGGATTCAGACCTCCAGCAGCCGGGGGGGGGAGAAAGAGTTATTTTTTTAGGTTCCTTCAAGGTTGATGAAGCTAATGTGTCTCAGTGATCCTTCCCTTCCTACTGCCAAACAGGAAGTTCCTGTTGTCAGTCAAATCCGATGGCTATAAAAGTAGAACTGGCTTTGGGTGGGTAGGAAGGAGGGCAATTAGTAAAAAATCTGTAGTTCTAGACTGCTGTATCTTGCTCTGAAACCAAAGTGTTCTGTCAAAAACAGGAGGAAGCTGTAATTGGAGACAACTGCTTTTGTACTACTAAGCTGCAAAGCCACACACCCAATTAGATTCACCCTCTGCTCTGACTCAGTAACTTAAGCTGATACAGCCTCCTTCCTCAGAGAAACACACAGTGACTTTTTTTTTTACTTAAATGAGACCTGCTTCTTCTAATAAAGTATCTGTTTGCTTAATCCAAACAGGTACTAACTCCTGCAGAGATAGAAGTGATTTTATCAGTAAAAAATTTGTAGTTCTAGACTGCTGTATCTTGCTCTGAAACCAAAGTGTTCTGTCAAAAACCAAAAAACAATCTAGATTCCGGCATTCCTAGAGTCTGAAATTCAAATTGTCGAGTTAGTACAACAGGCGATTATTTCATTTTGGTAACCGGGTAGGCCCACTGGAATTCTGGATTCTTGCTGGAGGCACTAGGATCCTGTGGGAGCCAAAAATCTTCAGGAGGGCTGGTGCTGAGATAGGACAGAGTATGCGAGGCACCGCGAGACTAGCTTGCGCCACATAGGCTATCTCGGCTTCGACCCTCCAACTGACTTAGTACTTTATTAACGAGGAGGTGCAGCATAATAAAACTAGGAACCCCTAACCTAAAAAGGGCATAAGATAGCCCGATTTACCGTAAAAGAAGAGTCAATTGAAACAATGTCTTCACAATCCAAACCAAACGAGGGAGTTAAGACCAGAAACAGAATGAGTGAACCCGGGGGATGGTGGGTGGGCGTATGAATAAACGGTGAAGACTTGTCCAAAAAGATCAAGAATTACAGTAGGTATGTAATTTTCATATCTTCCTGGACTTAAAGTCTTCACCATTTATTCACACTTCTGGTTTAGAGTACCAAGCTAAACCAATTCCCCCCTCCCAGAGTAGGGCGTCAGGAGACCAAGCTCATTCAGGACAGAATTCCATTAAGGATTGTCCTGCCAAAGGAAGCATGTTGTCAGGCATGGACATCCAGACCATAGTGCTTTACAAAGGTGTGCAATGAGCTCCAAGTAGCCGCTTTGCAAATCTCAGTAATGGGAACAGAGTGCATCTCTGCCAGAGATGTAGCCACCACTCTAGCTGAGTGGGTGCGCACCAGGCCTTCTAACTTAACCTGCCCCATAGAATAGCAATGGCGAAGGCATGCCACTATCCAAGCAGAGATGCATCTGATGGACACTGGCTGACCCAGCCGGGCCGTACTGAAAGATACAAAGAGTTGCTTTGCTTGACGGAAGTCCCCAGTTATATCGATGTAGAACCACAAAGCCCTCTGTTAATATCCAGGGGATGGAGGGTGTGGTTCCTCTTCATTTTGGAAGTTAGTGAAGTCGGTAGGCAGAACCAAGGGCTGGTTGAGGTAGAAATCTGAAACCACTTTGGGTAGGAATTTAGGGCGAGTACAGAGAACCACCTTGTCTTTATGAAAGACAGTATATGAATGGTCTGTGACTAAAGCATGTATTTCAGAGACCTTGTGAGCAGAAGTGATGGCCACTAGGAAAGCGGTCTTCCAGGTCAGAAACTTCAAATCACACATGACCAGGGCCCCGTGTTTTCTGCAATTGCAGCAGTGGCCACAGAAATCAGGGCTGACCACAGAAATCAGTGCTCGCTGCAGAAATCAGGAAAACCAGACACACAGCCGAAGAAATGCTAGCTATGCTATGCATTCACACAAGGCAAGGGCATAGCTATTGATATGTTAAGTATGCCATGGCATACATGCTCATTAGAAGGGGCAGCAAACTGATGCCGTCTGCTACAAAGATGAAAAGCTAGTGGCCACGTGGCATCTTGACTCATGCTGGCTCCCGTTACACAACTCCGTCTAGCTAGTATTGTGGGGGGGGGGTGGTGGGACTGACGAAAGAGTGGCAAAGCTTGACTAGGTCCATGGCAGTTATGATTTGCTGCTGTGTTGGTGTGGGTAGCTCAGCCATGTTAATGTTTGATTGTGAGGCTGCTCATAGTGCATGCTGAATCCTTGGAAGATGAATTTGGAAAGAAGAACTGGAAGGTGAGGTTTAGTCAAGAAGTGAGAAGATTCAGTGGTGCCCATGGAGGTGCAGTCTATCTCGGTGTGGTGACAGGTATCGGAGGAGAAGCTGATTGCAGAAACACAGGGCTGGCACCAGATTGAGGACTTGGTCCACATTGGTGGACATCGAGCACAGTTTTGATTTGTGGGCTGCAGTTCTGTACCTGCAAGTGTGAGAGTAATTTCTTGGCAGATTTGAACCTGCAGCCTAAGTGGTGGCTTCAAGCTCAATTCTTAAGGAGGGTCATGTTGCCCCGCTGCAGCAGAGTTGGGAACCAGGGTATACTAGAACTGGAGCAAGCAGGTATGGAAAACAATTGGAATGGAGAGTTTGATTGCTGCTATACATAAGTAAAATGAGGGTCACTGCCTGAAGAACACCATAGCCCCCTGAGTGGCGTGATGAGAACATTCTAACCAAGGTTACTCCAGCTTAATAAGAATGACTTGGTTGCATTTTTTAGTGTGTCCCACAAAACAAAAATCATGAGTCAACAAATCCTACAGACACTGCAAGTTATACCCTCCTTCACTGCTATAGGAAGACAACCCCCAACACACAGATTTGCACACTGCACTCAACATATTTGTTGCACGGCAGTTGGGGTATTCCTAGTTTAAAAAAATAATAATCTAAAAGGACACTGATCAAAATCAGAAAAAAAATATCTTTCAAGTTGGTGTCTCTCTTTAAATCTGCTAACTGTAAATATAAACCAGAAGAAATCTAAGCAGGTTTTGCCTTTTGTGTAGTTTTAGCTAAGTGCATATGTCCTCCTCTGATTATGACCTAGGAGAACAGCAAAGGCCACCAATTTCCAGAAGAACAGATGAGCCTTCAAATTTGGGGTGGGAGGGAAAATTCATTAAAAGAGAACACTGATGCCCATGGCTGTGCCAGGTTTGGGTTACTGCAGTTTAATATTTGTGATAAGAAGACTACATACTGTTAAATGGCCTGCTGTTCCACTTTCAGTGTAGCAGAGTGGTTGCACGAAGGCAGTCAAAGGGTTAACTAAGACTTCATCCCTTTGAAGGTATACGGTTTAGCCACAATTTATCTGCTGCAGATTGGTTGCAGAATCAGCAGTTGTTCTGCTGCAGAAAGTATGAGGTCCTGCTGCAGTAAACACGAGGCCCTGCACATGACTAGAGGCTCAAAGGCTTTACGAGTGAGCATATCCAGTATGAGATTAATATCTTAGGCGGCAACCGGTTTTGAACTGGGGGCCTTGTGTGCAGAATGCCTCTGAGAAATCTCGAACAGAAGTAGCTGACCCAGTGACATGTTCTGTACTGGCTCATGATAGGCAGAAAGTGCACAGAGGTGTACCTTGACTGTGGAATATTGCAGTTCTGCATCTGAAAGGTCTAACAAGTACTCCAAGACTATCTGGTGGGCACTGGAATGGATCTGGAGAGATCTTAGCACACCAAATTGAGAAACGCTTCCATTTAGCAGTAACGGTCTTCCTGGTAGAGGGCACACGTGCTGCCAAGAGAATCTGAGAAATTCTCTGAGAAACCATAAACCTGCTCACCTCTGTCTCCTCAGGAGTCAGGCATGAAGATGAAGGGAGTGCAGATTGGGATGGACCAGGGGCCCCTGTGTTAGGAAGTCCATTCATAGAGGCAGCTGCCTCAGTGGACCCTCCAATTTGTTGATCAATAGAAACCTGATCTGTTGAGGGCAGTATGGTGCAATTAGAATCAACTTGCCTCCCTGCATCTAATCTGAGCAGCACTCTCTGAATTAGGGGTAACAGGGGAAATGTGTACAGAAGGCGTCTTGTCCACCAGTGTCTGAATGCATCCTGATAGAAAACACCAGGTTCTGGATTTCTGGAGCAGAATAGGGGCAGTTTTGCGTTAAGTGGGGAACGCAAAAAGGTCCACATCCGGACTGCCCCATTCGTTGAAAAGTGATTGCACGATATCTGGTGCGAGCGACCACTCGTGAGGGTCCACCTCTATCCTGCTGAGGTGATTCACCAGATTGTTTTGATCTCCTGGTAAGTAGATCATCTGAATCAGAGCATTGTGCTTGAGGCACCATTCCCATACTCTCATGGCTTCCCTGCACAAGGGTAGGACTGTGCTCCCCTCTGCTTGTTGATGTAGTACATCACAGCCTTGTTGTCTGTCTGAAGAATTACTTTGTGACAAGAGTATTTGCGCTAGGGCTCGCACAGCATACAGGACCGCTCTCATCTCCAGAACACTAATGTGTAGATGAGACTCCTCCTGGGTCCATACTTCTTGAGTGTGATCTTGGCAGTAAGTCCCCCAGTAGAGTAGAGATGCATCCGTAGTGATGGTAATCAGACTCCAGATGGGGCAAAGGGAAGACCTTGACAAAGGTTGTCCTCTTGAATTCTCCATGCAAGTCATCTCTTTAGAGGTTCTGTCACCTTGATGAGGCAAGATTGTGGATGCGTTGTTGGGGACCACTGCTTGCTGAATATCTGAGTGGTTCTCGTGTGTAATCGAGCCAGAGACACCATCAAAACGGAAGAAGCCATGAGATCCAACATCTGTTGCATGGAATGAGCTCGCACAGGGTTGCTCTCCATGATGAAGCGAGCCATCCAAGGAAATGTCCCTCCTGCCCCCCGGAAGAAACGCCCTGGCCTTGGAAGTGTCAAGGATTGCCCAAACAAAGAGGAGCTGCTGAGAGGCTTGAAGCTGCGACTTCTCTAGGTTCAACAGAACCCCCATTGAGGTGAGGAACTGAGACGATGTGGAGACTGCCTCCTACGTCTCTCGCCTTGACGGGCTTGCCAGGAGCTAATTGTCTAGGCAGGGAAAAACCTGAACACTGAGCTTTCGAAGCTGTGCAGTGAGAACTGTGAAACACTTTGTAAAGATTCAATGCATCGAGAAGAGCACAAAGGGCAGGACTCTGAACTCGTAGTGCTGACCCAAGGCCACAAAGCGGAGTTACTTGTGGTAACTGGGGTGTATTAGAACATGCTGGTAGGCATCCTGCATGTTCAGGGATGCCAACCAGTCATGTTGTTGAAGTGGCAGTTGTCCCCAAGGAGACCATATTGAACTTCTCCTGGAACAAGAACATGCCACCTGTCTTCTTTGGGACCAGAAAGTAATGGGAGTAGAACCCCGTGTTCCATTCCTCCCAGAGGACTACTTCCACTGCCCTGTTTCAAAGGAGGCCCTGAATCTCTGAGGCGAGAAGATCTGACTGAGTGGTGGAGAGACTGTGTTGCCACCTGGGCGGATAATTGGGGGGAATCTCCAAAAGGCTGAGAGAGTACTCCTCCCGAATGATCCCGAGGACCCACCTGTCTGTAGTTATTTTATTTATTTCATTTTTGTTAACCAGGTAAGTGCACTAGACAAGAGATTTTTCCTATTTTCAGACATGACCCGGGAGGGTTACACATCAGAAACAGCACATACATAGTGTCCACAACAGAATACAAAACATCTAGTTGGAAGGAAAATACAGTAACACATGACAATTTAGAATACATGGCACATTCAGGAACAATAAGTAGAATATACATAGCATGAGGATAAACAGTAATCACAGTTACATAACCTTTTATAGAATTTTGAAAACAGTATAATTGACTAAAAAAATACATATACAGCAAACACTGGGGGTACATAAGTGAGGAGAGGAAGTACCGCTCTCAAGGTGGAAGATCAGTGGTAGTAGTGCAAGTGAGTGGAGACAAGAGGTAGAGCAGGATCAGAGACCTGAGCTCATAAGGTGAGTTCTTAAACTTTTTTGAAAGGCCCAGTGAGTAGCCGATTGTTTAACACAGAGTGGAAGGGTGTTCCACATTCTGGGAGCAGATACGGCAAATGCAAGTTCACCCTTCTTGGTGAGACATCTAGGCATAACAAAGGAAGCATTTTGAGTAGATCTCAGCGTATAGAGCAAGTCAGGTTGTTTTAGCAGAGTTACAAGGGATCTTGGAGTACTAGTCCGGGTTAATTTATCGATCAGACAATCAGCTGTGTACAGACGATAGGAGGATAGGGTGAGCCAATTGAGCTGACAGCGATGTGTTAGTTTAGGAGCCACAAGGAAGAAGCGGCTATATACTATTATAACAAGTGCTCCATTTCTGGATTACTTGTTTGCTAGCATTAAGGTAGACTATAGAGAGCCATAGTTGAGGCAAGGTCGAAGAATTCCCTGAGCAATGGCCAGCCTGGCTGTCGAATTTAGGGAGGATCTTACCTTGTAAGCCAGGCCAAGTTTACTGTTCACTGCCTTACAAGTGGCTGCAACATGAAGATTAAAGTCCAGTGAGGGGTCAAGAGTCATCCCAAGGTATCTGAAGGATGTGACTGTATCCAGGGTTATGACATCAGGTCCACAAAGGGGAAGTCCCATATGACAAGCTTTTAGCCTAAGGGAAGTCCCAAAGAGCACTGACACCATTTTGCTAGTGTTAAGTAGGAGCTTATTTTGTTTTAGCTAAGCCAAGAAGCAGTCAAAGTTAGATTGAAGGGAGGTGCGAACTGCTGAAATGTCATTAGCGGCAGAGTAGATAACCATATCGTCCACACAGAAAAGAGACAAAGTTGATCCGTACAGGGGGGGAGGATTATTTATAAAGAGACAGAAAAGGAGGAGACCAAGAATAGAACCTTAGGGAACACCAACTGAGGTAGAGACAAGATTGGATGGGACGTTCCCTATTTGGACAAATTGTTGCCTACCCAGAAGGTAACTGCCAAACCAGGCTGTGGCAGAATTTGAGAAACCAAGAGAGGATAGTTTGGAGAGAAGAGAGTGGTCAACCAAGTCAAAGGCCTTTGTGAGGTCGATAAAAATGGCCCCAGTGAGTTTTCCTTTGTCCATGTTAAGCAGCACATCATTAGTAAATTGTAATAGTGCTGTAGTTGTGCTGTGGCCAGACCTAAAGCCATGCTGGGCTGGGGATAATAGATTGTTTTTATGCAGATACTCCGTGACCTGAGAAAAGACAGCTTTCACTAGGATTTTATCCAAGACAGGTAAGATGGTAATTGGTCGGTAATTACTCATCGTTCTAGAGTCTCCTTTCTTATGCGCTGGCACAACACGTTATAGACTGCCATTGGCTGTAAAAATGTCAGTTAGAAGACTAACAGCTAAGATAATAAATCAGATTTGTTCCATGTCTACAATGTTAGCCAGAGAGAACTCACAAGCAGTCATAAATAAAGCATTTATTATACTCACGCCAAGCATATGATGGTGCTGGTTCGGGTGCTCAATGATCTCCTGATGGCTAGAGATCAGAAGAACCGTTTCATCTCGGTCTTTCTGGATCTCTCTTCAGCATTTGACACTGTGGACCACGGGGTGTTGCTTGATTGCCTGAGGTACATCTGTGGACTGTCTGGTACGATCCTCAGGTGGTTTTCATCTTTCCTCATGGGTAGAACACAAAGAGTTGTGTCTGGGTTTTTTTCCTCAGACCCCATCTCTCTGTCATGTGGGGTCCCTCAGGGGTCAGTGCTATCATCCATGTTGTTCGTGGTGTACATGCTACCCCTCGGAGGCATTGTAAGAAGGTATGGGCTGAGGTTTCACTGCTATGCTGATGATACCCAGCTCTACCTTTCTTTCGCACCCGACCAGGATGGAGCTCTCTCGATCTTTAATAACCATCTGAAAGAAATCCAGGAGTGGACGGATTCCAGCTGGCGTGAAGTTGAACTCGGAAAAAACTGAGGTGTTGGTTGTGAACCCAGGTCGCCGGATGGGGGGGTTGGTTCACCCTCGGGAATTTTTCTCGGTGGCGTTTCACTCCTGACCTCTGAACAGGTGCGTAGCCTGGGGGTTATTTTTGATGAAGGGCTAACCCTGCATTTGCAGGTTTCGGCTGTCGTCAAATCTTCCTTCTACCATCTTAGGAATATCGCTAGAATTAGGCACCTGGTTCCGTCTGGCGACTTGCCTACATTGGTCCACGCCTTTGTATCCTCACGCTTAGATGATTGCAACTCCCTCTACCCAGGGCTTCCTGGGGTGGAAATCCACCGGTTGCAGCTGGTGAACGCAGCAGCCTGGCTTTTGACAGGATCCGCTTGGTCCTGTCATATCTCGCCAGTGCTGCAAGAACTGCACTGGCTGCCAATACAATGGCGGATCACCTTTAAAGTTGGTTTGCTAACTTTTAAAGCCCTACATGGACTGGGCCCGGACTACCTGAAAGAGCTCTTCGTTCCTTACTGCCCTGGACGATCACACCGCTCGGCCGACAAGGGGTTGCTAAAGATTCCAAGGGTAGGCTTGAAATCATCGGGAGCAGAAACATTTATGTATGCAGCCATTACCCTTTGGAATTCTCTATCCCATCGGTTATGGGAGTGCACAATTGTGGAGGCATTTAAACAAGCTTTAAAAACTTTTTTGTGGTGCCAAGCATTTAATGATTGATCTTCCTTTGATGAATATTTTATTGACATTTTATTATTGTTTTATTTATAATGTATTTTCTTTTTTTGATTCTGTTTCTAAATTGTTAGGCGCCTTGGTCTTGGATAAGGCGCCATATAAATAAAAATGTATTCTTATTTATTATTATAGTAAATCACAGATAAAAGGGTGACTTGCCAGTCTAAAGAAATAAGTACAAATCTTCTAGAGCATGCAGCTCTTGGCTATTGCTATGAGTAGAGTCATGTAAAAAAACACTCATTTTGATTATGTAGGTACTGTAGTTGGAATTCCAGTCTCTCTACCCTCCTTATATGGTCAGCTTCCTGCAGACCCATTTCCTGCCTACACAGTATTCTCTAGCCTGCATGCAGCATAAGCAGATTCCAAAACATACAATTTATTTAAAGCAGCTTCAAAACCTGCAAATATCATCACAAAAAGTAACCCCTTTGGGTTCACTTTCTTGGTACCAGAATTTAATGCATCATAATGCTCAAAGATTGCCCTAATTGGGTCGTCTTTGTCTTTTGCCACAGTGGCAAAATCCTTGAACCCACCATGAGCTGCGAGGTACAGTGAGGCTTCCAGCCTCAACTCAGCGCTGATTAATTCAGACATTGCAATATTTAAATAAGTAACCCTTAGCTAGCTGTGGATCAAGAAGTACGTTCCGTACCGCAAATCTTGAAAGTACACAGGCAACCTTTGGCTGATGTGGGCTCCTAAATGAGTATAACTCACTAGGATTCAGACCCACAGGTGAAAGCAACATCTCTATCTATTGGAATCTCTTAACAGATGTCCCAAACACACACAAAAAAGTTTACTACAGGTCTGTTTTCCTATGTGCTTTTGCACTGGGGAATCAAAAGCAGACGGAATAGATGAAAAAATTACTCACCTTAGTAATTGTGTTTCTTCTAATGGAGTCTTGCTGTATTCTATCTGCAGTTAGCTCCAGCCTTTAAAACTGCCCCGGAGAACAAAGGGTTAACTTTCTATGCAGTGCATAGAATGCTGAGCTCGAGCTCAGCTGAGGTCTCTGTCTGTAGCCCTTTGAAACCCAACCGTCAGATTCTTATGAGCAAAAATTCACTAACTATACTATGTGGAAATTGTAAAATTTTTAACAAGCCAACTGGCAACAAAGAGTTTTGGATTCCCCAGGAAGACTCAAGTCTGGAAACTCAAAACTAAAAACCAATCCAAAGAGGATAATACTACAATAAAACACCCAAATAAAAGGGAGGGTGTGCCAGAAGCACCTCTCGGGTGCAACACTGCACCTGCCACCCACTTCCCAAAAACCAGGTTCTGAGAGGGGAGGAGGGAGGAGGAGGTCAGAATACAGCAAGACTCCATTAGAAAAAACACATTACTAAGGTGAGTAATTTTTCTTCAAACAACATGAAGTCTTGTATTCTGACTATCTGCAGACTACCAAGCAGTACCTCCATGGAGGAGGAAGAGAACCTACTTTGGGAATAGGCTCTGAAGTACTGCTGTGCCAAACTGAGCATCACTCCTAGCCTGGATATCCAGAGAGTAATGCTTGGTAAAGGTATGGACTGTTTTCCAGGTGGCTGCTTGACAAATTTCTAACAGAGGGATATCCCTGGCAGCAGCTGTACTTCTTGTAGAGTGAGCCCTCAGGCCTGAGGGTGGAATCTTTCCAGTTTCTCATAGCAGAATTGTATACAAGACACAATCCACCTGGCAAAAGGGTGCCTCCTCATGCCCATCACACCTCCTCTGGTCCTCCCGTGGGGGGGGCTGGCTCCACCACTTTCTTTCTGCCTGGTCTGCTGTCACCACAGACAGGAGGGTTCTCGAGGTGATCGGTCAGGGTCTGCATCTGGAGTTTGACCAGTACCCTCCTTGCCGAGCCCGCAACCCACAGAAGGACTTGGTATCTGCAGACATTCTGTCAGCTCTTCGGGATGACATTGCCCAGCTCTTCTGTAAGGAGGTTGTGGTTCTTGTTGCGGATTCTCTGGAACACCCAGGATTTGTCTCCAGGTACTTTCTGGTGTCAAAACGGATTTTTTTGGGTTTGGGGGGGTGCCCTATTTTAGACCTGCATGACCTGAACAAGTTTCTCAAGTCGCACACCTTCAGGATGGTAACTCTGTCACAGATCATGCCGTCTCTAGAGCAAAGCATGTGGTTTGGCTCCCTGGATCTTCAGGAAGCGTTCTTTCACGTCCTGATTTGTCCATGTCAAAGAAGGTTCCTCTGCTTCCGAGCAGAGGGAGCCCTCTGTGAGTTCCAGGTCATACCATTCGGCCTGTCCTCCCCTCCCCCCAAGGGTCTTCACCAAGTGCATTGCAGTGGTGGGAGCTTACCTGAGGCACCGAGGGGTCAGGGTTTACCCCAACCTGGATGACTGGCTGATCACAGGTTCCTCCAGGCAGGAGGTGGAGCAGTCCAACCACCTGGCCCTCCAGACCTGTGTCCCTTGGCCTCCTAGTCAAGGAGGGCAAGTCTGAACTTGTGCCTCCGAGATGATTAGCTGGGCCCCGATGAAGCTGGACTCTTGCTGAGCCAGAGCCCGGCTCCTGGAGGACAGGGCAGAGGCTCTCTTGTTCTTTACCCGATCATTTTGAATTTGGCAATTTCTCCCTGCCCAGGACTTCCTGCGCTTGCTGGGTTACATGGCGTCCTACACCAGCTTAGTCTGTTGGTCCCGCTGAAGAATACACTCCCTGCAGTGAGGGCTGACCAGCTAGTGGTCTCGGGGCAGGGGTCACTTCAACTAGCTGGTCACTGTGACCCAGCAGATATCGGATGCTCTTCAGTGGTGGTTAGTCCCAGAACATCTGCAGGAAGGGATCCCGTTTATCTGCCCAGAGCTGACGGTCATCCTGACGACTGATGCCTCTCTCACTGGCTGGGGTTTCCATCTGGGGGAACACAGAGTCCACGGGCTCTGGTCCCCCGAGGAGTCCAGATGCCACATCAGCCTGCTGGAGCTACAGGCAGTTTGCCTGGTGCTGATTGCCTTTGCTCCTCACATTCGGGGTCAGGTAGTCCAAGTCCAGACAGACAACACCACGACCATGTACTGCCTCAACAAACAGGGCACTCTGCATGTGTGGACCCGCGTGTGCAGCCTAGGGGCTGATGATCTAACCATCCATGTGGCAGGGTCTTCCAGCCAGCTGGTGAACACTCTCAGCCATGTGGGCAAGGTATCTCATGAGTGATATCTCCACCCAGAGGTAGTACACAATCTGTTCTCCCAGTGGAGCACCCCTCAGGTTGTCCGGTTCTCCTCCAGGGAGAATGCAAAGTTGAGGCTGTTTTGTGCCCACCCCCCTCAGCAGGGAATACTGCAGGGGGGGTTGCCTTCTGGAGGCCCTGGACCCCAGGCCTCATCTATGCCTTCCCTCCACTTCCCTTAATCCGCAGTGTGCTTCTCAAAGCCAGGAGGGACAAGGCAGGGGTGATGTTGGTAAGTCCATACTTGCCATGCCAGGTTTTATACCCCGATCTCTTCAGCCTCAGCAGCAGGCTCTCGAGGCGTATTCTTCTCCTCCCGGACCTGCTCGCCATCAATCAGGGGAAGGTACTCCATCTAGACCTTCAGTCCCTGCACCTGACAGCCTGGTTCCTGAGCAGCTGGAGTTCCAGGATTTGGGTCTGTCCGAAGATGACCTCAACGTTGTAGAAGCTTCTCTGAAGGAGTAGACCAGGAAATGCTACACCTTCAAATGGAAGAGGATCTCCATTTGGTGTCAGGGCAAGGACTTGGATCCCTTGTCCTGTTAGATGGCTAGCATCCATGACCATCTCTGGTCCCTGTCCCAGTCGGGCCTCAGGTCGATGACACTTAAAGGAAAACTACACCCAAAACTTGAAAAAAGATATGTTGTGCAGAGTGTTTTAATTAGTATGTGAAGTTCTAGTATGTCCTTCCCTCTGACTGGTATTAGGAGTTTTTCCCAAATTAGCTTGCTAGCTTTATGCTAGTTTTACGACCCCTGGGGATCTTCATACCTGATAGTGTAATTGTATTTCTTGTTCCCACAGTGCATCTTGTCTCAAGTGACTGTGATGTAAGAGAGACCCAACATTCAGCACACACATGCCAAACAAACTAAATATCTTGGAAGCTTTACAAGCTGCACAAAAATTACCAGCAGCAAAGTTTTTCAGGACAGTAAAACATTTAGGATGAGGGTGGTCACCAAGCTGAATTCTACAGATTTTAAAATATAGCCATCTCTATTCTTGTGAACTGATTGTAATGCAATGCTTTCTGCTGGATTTATGGTCTCTGCACATCACCATTACATGAAACAAGGTGCATTGTAGGACAAAAGAAATGCAATAAACCTATTTGATATGGAGATCTCCAGGGGTAGTAAAACTACCCTAAAGCAAGCAGGCTAATTTAGGAAAAACTCCTAATACCAGTCAGAGGGAAGGAAACACTAGAACTTTACATACAAATTAAAACACCCTGCACAGCATATATTTTTTCAAGTTTTGGGTGTAGTTTTCCTTTAAGGTGTGCCTGGCAGCAGTCTGCTTACCGGCGCGGGCCGGTCAGCAGCCGGTGGTGCAGGAGAAAGTGGTCTGGTGCTTTTTCAAAGGCCTTGACCACATTTCCATTCTGGTGCATGAACCACTACTACCTTGGGATCTGTTGCTGGTTTTGGCAAAGCTCATGGGCAATCCATTCGAACCTATGCACAGGTATGAGATGTCTCACCTGTCGTGGAAGACCGCCTTCCTGGTGGCTGTCATGTCAGCCAGAAGGATCAGTGAGCTCCCGAAGGTTGTGTCTGAGTTTCACCGTAACCAGGTAATTAATCTCCCAGTGTACTTCAACAGTCAACACATGCTCCATACTCTGGACCTGAGGCAGGTGCTCGCTTATTACAAAGGCCATAGGCCCTTATCTGCCGACACTGTCAATGTATCTATAAAGAGTGCACGGCTGGAGTTCGGGGTGAGGTTTGCCAGCTGTTTGCCACCTACCCTGAAGCCGCACCTGGCAGACCAGCATCCAAGCGGACGATTGGCAGGTGGATTGTATCTTGTATTGCTGTCTGCTGTAAGCTGGTGAATAGGGAGCCTCCCATAGGGCTTAGGGCTCATTCCACCTGCCATACCGCTGCCTTGGAGGCTGCTTCCAGGGACGTCCCTATCCAGGAAACCTGCAGGGCTGAGACCTGGTGGTCAGCACACACCTTCATTTGCCATTACCACATCGACCTCGAGTCACGCCGGAATGCTGGTTTTGGGGCCTCAGTTCTCCAGTCTTTATTTCCTGCGTAGGGACTGTGTGCCTTGCCTCCCGTTGAACTACTAGGAGTCTGCCAGAAAGTGTGGATGGAACATCATATCCACATCCCTAGAAAAAGCAGGTTACTCACCTGTAACAGTAGATCTTCAACAGAGTGGTCTCCTGCAGTAGGTAATGCACTTGGGTTGTCGCCAGAGGTTGCTGTGGTGCACGGCAGCTCTTCTAGCAGTCTTTATTCCAGGGGCCGGCCACATATGACATCTTCCTGTTTCCTATATAAGTGTTGGCGATCCCTGGTATCCTCAGTTAATTTTCTCACAGTCTTCAGCTCACACGCAGCAGCTAGTACAACTCGGTAGCAGTCATCGACAAGAATTTGAGCTTAGAACCAGATTTTTTTCCATTTCACTTTTTACATCGATGAATGTGCAAAGAAATATACAAGCAAGACGGTGCTGTTTTGATAGAAAAATCTACCATTTTGACAACCACACCACTTGTGTAAGGTGTCTGGGACACACACGACACCACCTCCTGCTTACATTGCCAGGATTTCAACCAGGCAACCAGTCGTCGACGGCTGCAGGAAATAAAAAATAATTTAATGGAGCAGAAATTGTCTCTACAGGAGAATCAGGGGGCTCATCCCAAGAGCTCCCCATTGACTGATTCTCTCACAACCTGCTCAAAGAAAGCCCTCCTCAACCTCTGTGCCTACATGCTCGGCCGCCACCATTACTGGTGCCCCACTGTCGTCGCGTTCACTTACTGCCTCCTTGTCGTCGGTAGGTTACACCCTGTCGATGGTGCTTTCGAGCGCTTTAACAACAGCCTGTGATGAACCCCTTGTGAGTTCCGTCGACGTCCCATTGACAGGGACTTCTCTCCCTTCGGTGACTTAATTTCAGCATTCTACTTATGTTTCCCCAGCGGCTTGGTCGACGAGAAGTCACATTCCAATGGGGAAACCTATTGCATTTGTCATGCATACCACCCCTCCACCCTCACAGGTGTGTTCCACAGGGGCCAGGCGGACAGGGATCGGGACTCTAGGTTTTACCACCCAGGTGCAAGACCTGCTCAGACTACACGTCCTATCCCCTCTACAGTCCCCCTTGGTTTCCCAGAAACCCCTCCCTACCCCCCCTTCTGTGGATGTTACCTCAGTAGTTCAACAGGTTTTGCACGCCAGCCGGCATACTCTGCCCCCCGATCCAGGGGAGCTGTCACCCATCCCGTTCCCCTACTCCTTCACCTAAACATTTCCAGGGTGACATAGACCCTTCACCACCCAGGTCACCTCCCTCGTATGTGGATGGCTACATGTCAGACAAGGCTGGATTTCTGGCAGATTTTACCGGATATCTGGAGGCTGAGGGATTCCAGGACCTAGCTTTCCGGCCCCAGTCCCCTCTTTTGGATATTTCTTCCTTAAATGAGAATTTATCCTGGCAGGCGGCTGCCTCTCCTGCTGATGACATATCCTTCCATGAGATGATTGTCCAAATTCAAAAGATCATGGGATTCTCCACTACCGAACATGACAGACGATGTAAGGCTATGGCAGACTATGTAGAACTACCAGAGGAACCAGTCTTAGTGGTAACCCCACTTATACAAACTTACCAAAATGCTATGCTTGCAGCCTGGAACCAGCCTTCCACTGTTATGGCAGTTCCCCGCAAGGCGAATTGTCTCTACCAGGCTCCTCTGGACCATCATTTCCTATCCGCTACCCCTGAAGCAGATACAGTAGTGATTACTGCCGCTCATGATTGTACTGAATGACCGAAACACATGAGCACCTTACCTCATGATAAAAACTCTCATAGGATAGATTATCTGGGGGGAAGAAAGGTATTCCAAGCCAGTAACTTGAATCTCAGAATCCTGCATTATATGGGACATATTGTCAAATACCAGTGTACGCTCTGGTCCCCTGCCATTGAATTAGTCAATAAACTCCCTCCTTTTTTTTTTTTTAATACTTTGTCTTTATGCCCCTTCTCGATGTACTAGATTCCTTTCTTCGGGATCCCTAGGCTGTGTATTCCCGTAATCCCACCCTAGGTACTTCCCTCTGGGAGCTGGTTAGCCTTTCCCCATCCTGTTTCGGTTTACCACCACCCCAGGTGGGGAGGAGAGGGACCCTCCCTTTAGTCCCCCCCCCACCTCAGGTATATGTCGGAAGGCGTCACCAGCCCCATCTATGGAGCCTGGTTAAGGGTTTTCTCAGGACAGCCAGGTCCTGTCTACAGGAGCCCAGCACAGGATTTGTTCCGTTTTTCCTGGTCCCAGCCAACAGGACGTCTGCACGCAAGGAGGGCCATGGAGCGATGCACGTCGTGATGTGCTAACGCTCCGGCTCCCAGTAGATGTCCTCCCTCCCTTACAAGCTGTCTCGCTCCACCTCCACCTGTGGTCACCCAGGTGGCAGTACCGCAGCGGGACCCACATCCCACCCTGCATGCTCAATCCTCCTCCCCCCAGCTGGCCCTCTAGCCGCCCGAGTCTGTTCCCGAACCCGGGTCGCTGGCGCCGCAAGCGGTGGCCCTACTGCTGCACCAGCGGGCTAGCAATAAACTTCCTCCTTCACAAGAAAGGGAACAATTACTGGCTACAATATCTACTGGCAATTCCATCTCCAGACACCTACTTTGTTTGGGAGATGATGCGGTTGATACTTCAGCCTGCATGTCCAACTGGCATTACCTTGTGTTGCTATGCTTGGCTTCACGTCTCCGGCTTCACACCAGATGTACAGCATAGAGTGGTCAGTACCCCTTTAATGGGTCTAAACTTTTCGGCCCAGGTACCCAAACACTGATGATCTCCAGTCTTCAGGATGGATGCTCCGTATGAAACATGGCATGTACCATACATCCCAGCCATCATATAGTTCTCAATCCTCCTTTAATTCTAAAAGAGGTATAAATACAGAGGCTCACAGAGAGACGAATTCCTAGGTCGTTCCCAACCTTCCAGAACCAACACCTCTGCTGCCAAGGTCCCCCGCTCCCACCCTCCTGGTGGGGCTGGTCAGCTCGCCTCCCAGTGGCCAACTGGGGCTTTGCCCACGCTTCCTCGTCCAGGCCTCGGAAGCCGTGGGCGGTCATTTTGCCCTCCACTTGGAGGCCTAGCAAAGTATCACATCGGACAAGTGGGTACTTAAGATGATTCAGAGGAGTTTCACTCTGGAACTTCATTCCATGCCTCCCTCTCATTCCCCCGCTCTGTCCATTATCCACCCAACTGCATTCCTGTTATCCAGGAGGAACTACAGGCTCTTCTGACCAAGAAGCCCATTTATCCGGTACCCCCAACAGAACACAAAAAGGGGTTTTATTCCCACTTCTTCTTGGTGCCCAAATGAACTGGCAATCTCGGACCAATACTAGACCTCAGACAATTGAACCTACACGTCCAGCACAAAAAGTTCCGCCTGGTCACCCTAAATTCCATCATGCCAAAGTTGAAACAAGGGGATTGGCTATCTACATATCCTCATCCATCCTGCCCACCACAGGTTTCTCCGTTTTCACCTATCTGGACAGGACTACCAATTTCAAGCACTCACGTTCGGCCTGTCATCTGCCCTGAGTGTTTACCAAGTACCTAGCGGTAGTGGCAGTTGCCCTACGACCGGATGGACACTTTGTCTTCCCATATCTGGATGATGGGCTCATCAAGGCAGGGTCCAAAACCTCTATGCTTTCCTCCCTACACGCAACCCTAACTCTATTCTACTCTCTAGGGATTACAGTCAGTTGACCTTTAATCCAGTCCAAACCCAAACACAGTCGCTCCAATATATAGGAGCAGTCCCAGACACCATCTCTGCCAGGGCTTACGTACCGGCTGACAGACAAGACAAGCTAATAACTCTGACTTCTCAGCTACAAGCCCAGAAAATAGTCACAGCCAGATGGATATTAGTCCTCCTAGGACACATGGCCGCTACCATTCCTACAGTGGCACTTGCTCATCTTCACATGAGATCAGTACAATGGATTCTCCAGAACCAGTGTTCTCAAAGATTAGGAAATTTTGAAGACAAAATCAGTCACTCCCACGTTGCGGTCCGCCCTAGTATGGAGGACCCTCCAAGTCAATCCATGTCAAGGCGTGCCCTTCCATTCCCCACCACCCCAGCAGACGTTGACCACGGATGCATCCCTAGAAGGGTGGGGTGCGTACCTGAATCCTTACAGGACACAAGGCAAATGGATCAGTTCTACTGCTCCTCTCCACATCAGTCTGCTGGAGATGAGGGCAGTCCGCTTAGCCCTCCAGGCTTTTCAACCTCACTTGTTCCTGGGACCATTGTTGATTCAGTCAGACAGCACCTCAGTAGTGTTCTATCTCGACAAACA
This sequence comes from Neoceratodus forsteri, assembly GCA_016271365.2. Taxonomy (NCBI): domain Eukaryota; kingdom Metazoa; phylum Chordata; order Ceratodontiformes; family Ceratodontidae; genus Neoceratodus; species Neoceratodus forsteri. The sequence goes on from CM028130.1 coordinate 1,117,473,687, forward strand.
AGGAGGTACGAGGTCTTGTTCTCTATGCAGAGACAATTGCAGTTTGGCAGGAGGCCATGTGGCAGCACCTTGTACTGACAGCTGTCCCTCTGCCAAGATGCCACGATCTCCTGGCCGACCTTCTCAGTAGACAGTCATCCACACGAATGGACACTTCATCACAAAGTGCTTCAAAGAATCTTTCATCTGTGGCTACCCCACAACTGGACCTGTTTGCCTTCCCAGTCAGTCACCATCTCCCCAGATATTATTCCATTATCCCGAACAAAAAGGGACGGTCTAGAGATGCTCTGTCCTAATCATGGACAGGACTCTTCTTGTATGCTTTCCCCTCCATCCCTTTCCTGCAACAGACTGTACTGAAATTACAGCTTGAACCTGCCACCATGATTTTCATAGCCGTTCTGTGGTCTCGGTAGGTGTGGTTTCCTTCTCCTTCAGCGGTTCTCAGAGGAAGAACCCATCCCATTGCCAGTAAGACCAGACCTCTTGACTCAAAATCAAGGGACCATTTGACATCCCAGCCTGAATGCTACACCTTTACGCTTGGCTCCTCAGGATGCTTTCATAGCATGTCTACAAGTGTTGTCCCCTGTTGCCAGTATTTTACTGGCCTCACCTAAACCAGCGACCAGGGAAACCTATAATGCCAAATGGAAACGTTTTTCCATTTGGGCTGCCTCCCGGTAATTGGATCCTTATTCTTGCCCACTGATGAAAGTATTGGATTACCTGGCTTAGATTGCCGAGACAGGCTTAATCTGTTCCTCTGTCAAAGTCCATTTGGCCTCCATTTCAGCCTTCCATGAAACCCTAGATGGCAGATTACTGTAACATCCCTCCTGTTCACACTTGCCATTCCTCTCTCAATCAGGCTGTTCAATGTCTCCCATCCCCCACAGAGTCTGCCCCTAGAGTGCCTCTTGGTGGCTCCGACTTGCCTCTTTCTCCACGGAGCACCTGCACAGCGGGGTCTGCCCGTGATGCAGACTGGAAGGCTGGAGCGGCCGTCACCCAGGAATGCCAAGGGGATTTTTCTGCTTTTTTCTTGTCCCTCCCTCTCTCTCCCACTGAGGACGCTGGCTCGGGCGGAATGTGCGTACACACGCCTGCCAAGTGCCTGATGGCGTCCTCCTCTCCCTGGCTCCCCTCAATGGAAGCCGCCGTTACCCTGAGTCTCGGTGCTTCCACCGGCTCTCCCGGACGCCGGGTGTATAAACACCCTGGTATCCTTCCCCGAAGGAGGAGAGCATCTGTGGGGATGCTCAATCCTCTTTTCCCCCTGCCGACCCCCAGCGGCCCGAGTCCGTTCGCGAACCCAGGTCGCCGGCATGGTGCGAGGTGTGGCATCCTGCGCCTCAACCCTCCGTGCCACCGGGCCGGCGCAGCGAAAATGTTTTTAAGAGGAATGTTATATATTAAGCCACCTATCAGATGGCCTGCTCCTCTGTGGGATCTCAGTTTTCTAATGGAGAATCTAACTTTGGAAACCTTTAAACCGGAGGCCATGTCTGACCTCCATTTTCTTTCTTTGAAAACACTATATTCTTAGTGGCTGTCACTTCAGCTCGAAGTATTTCCGAGCTTCATGCCCTCATGTAGAGAACCTTACTCTGTTTTTCACAATGACAAAGTGGCACTTTGTATCAACCCTTCCTTTGTACCTAAGGTAGTGTCTGAACACACCTTAAATCAGTCCTTGGAGTGACCAGTATATTACCCTGAACACTTCAGTCAAGGTGAATACCTCCTATATACTTTAGATATCCATTGTATATTGCGATACTATACTAATCGAACTAAATGGATTAGGAAGACCTCTCAACTTTTTGTTGCTTTCACCTCAAGCAGGGAATGTCTCCCGGTCACGAAACTGACCCTCTCCAATTGGCTAGAAAATTGTATCACGTTTTGCTACAAAAATATAACTTGCCATTACCAGGGCCTGTCCAAGTCCATTCCACCAGAGTTATGGCCACCACACTGGCCTGCTTTAAAAGGGCCTCTATCACGGATATCTGCAACGCAGCCATCTGGTCCACAATTCATACAGTTACGAAGCATTACAACTTAGACGTTGCTTCACGCCGTAGGACGGCCTTTGGCCGAGCTGTCCTACAAGGCCTCCTATCATTATGACCACTCTTCTTGGGTTTACTGCTTGAGATTCATCCCAACTGTATTACCTGGTGGAAAATAGTACAGTTGTGTAAAATCTTACTACCATAACAGTAGATCTTTGAGGAGTGTCTCTTGCAGCAGGTATGATCCTGCCCTCTGTCCCCCTCCTTCTCTAGGAGAACAAATTCTTGTCCAGTGGCTTATGGATTGTGATACCTATGGTACCTCTGCTTCCCCTCGGTCCTCGCTTAGCGAGCTCAGATCTGGCGGAAGGACTGGGGATACCAGGGCCACCACACTGTATAAGAAAAGGAAGATGATGTCATGTGGGCTGCCCTGGAAAAGACTGCCGAAAGAGCTGCCGTGCGCCACAGTGACCTCTGGCAATGATACAAGTGTATTACCTGCTGCAAGTGACGCTCCTCAAAGATCTACTGTTAAGGTAAGTTTTTACATAACTGTACTTTCTAGGAATGGTACATGATGTTTGCACGGACCCATCCGACCTCTCCTGGCTTTGCCGCACACAACTGCTTCCAACAGGCAAGATCTGGCATGAGAGGGTGGAGCCGAGGGAATTACCACCCGAGTGGGTGGGAGGAGCTAGCTTGAAGACATTCCAGCGAAGTCTTGAAGGGAAAGACACTGCTAGGAAGTGTGGATGAACATCATATACCACTCCTAGAACTACTGTTACATGTGAGTAACCTGTTTTTTTATGCAAATATCCTTAATAATAAAGAATAAGGTAGGTAGATTGATAGGTAGACAGGATATTTTATTTAAAATTGTCTTTATAATAACCAAGTCACTGTATAAATATACCATCGTAAACAAGTACACAATAAAGAAAAACAAAATGTGGTACATTTCTAACCCCCGGAATCCCTCAGTTCATGTTTACACTTAGTATCTCTTCCCAGTTCAGAGATGCCCCTGAGATGGAGCCTTCTGTAAATCGAGAATTTACAACAAAAGTTAATACTCTGCACTGGTGTCATGCTCTATTCTAGACAGCTCAGATTTGTTTCTCCGCCTGAAGAGAGCAGTCTACTCAGAAGCTGGCTCTAGTATTTCTGGTCTCCAGATGATTTATTGTTTTTGGCCATAAGTAAGCTAACTTTTGATAACTCTGCATTAATTATGAAGTTATTGTTTTTTTTTGGCGAATTTTTACATTTTCTCTGGTTTACGATTAATTCCTAGGAACCAGTGAGGACCACAGTAAAGCCCGGTTCCTATGTTTAGGGAACGACATTGAAAGTATTGTTCCGACCTAATGTCATAAGGTATTGGGCTTCATAACCCAATACTTTATGAGGACGTTGGCTGATTACAGCTAAAAGTAGTATTTGTTGCTGTGTCTGTTTAGTTTGGGAAGGGATCGTGCCTGCCTCCAAAGCCACAACCAGCCGATCCCTTGCAACTTCCCGGTTTGCCTGCTCTGCCCCCACGCTCAGAGGTTTAGTGATGTTTCAGCAGGGAGAGCGCGGGGGTGCGCCCCACACAAGTCTGTGGGGCAATTTTGAAATGCCGTTTTCGTAACTTTAAGCAGTAGTAGAGGGAAATGAAAGCTGCAGCTCAACTTGCAAGTCCCTCTAGGTTTAGCTGCCATGCATTCCTCTGTAGTACTTTGCCAGTTATGAAAACGGTACTGAAAACTGCCCTCATAGACTTAGTATGGGTGTGCCTCGTGCTCTCCTGCTGAAATGTGTCAAGACCTCTGAGCATGGGGGAAACAGGCAAACCGGGAAGTTGGAAGGGATCGACTGGCTGTGGCTTCGGAGGCAGATATAATCCCTTCCCAAACTAAATAGACACAGTTAAAAATGTTGCTTTCAGCTGCAGTCAGCTAATGCCGTCATAAAGTATTGGGCTATGAAACCCAATACCTTAAACTGGAAAATTGCCTTCAATTATTTTATTTTGTTACCTCCTGAGTTTTTAGTATTTATTTTTTCCCCCACTTGACTGTCTCATTCCTGTTGGAGGGAACTGGACTGAATTTACATCTGTTTAAGTATATCTGCTTCATTTTCACTAACTTGAGGTTACTGTTTATTCTGTAGCGATTCTTGATAAAAGAAGCCGAAGTTTTCAAGGAAACTTTATTTTTTCTCTCAGAATTCCTGTTAAAACGTTTCAGGAACAGACTAATGTTTATTCTGTAAGGTCTTCAGAAATTTGCATGTCTGATAAACATAAGAAGAGGACAGGACCAGCAGGCTTTGAAAACTGTCAAATTTGTTTCTTGCTCCTCCAAAGTTAGACGGTCACAAGCCTATTATAAGGTGCCTGGGTCCATATCACGATTTTACTTATTGTGAGTTCTGAAAAAAGTTTAGCCCTAAAACTCAGATCAGAAGGGCTAAAAAAAGAAGTGCTTATGGCTTCTCAGCCCACCTCCATGTCACCAAAAAAATTAAGGCTCTGAGGGAGTTCCTAAGGATGGTAGAAAGCACATATCAGAGAGTTCGTCTTCTCAAATACAGTAGGAGATTAATATTTATGATCGAAAATTCACTTACTTATAACTAAAAGTAAAACTTTTAAAGGCAATAAATTGTCTGGAGACCAGAAATACTGTAGTTGACTTTGGGGCGACAACTCTTCAGGTGGAGAAACAAATCTGAGCTAACTGTTTAGAGTGGAGTGTGACTCTAGTGCAGAGTTTGAACCTGTATGTTAAATTCTCTAATTCACATAAGGTTGCATCTCGGGGGCATTTGTCTGCGCTGTTAAGAGATGCTGAGTATAAATATATTAAGGGATCCCCAAGCTGAAAAAATATTTCTCACTGTAGTAATGTTTTTTCTCAACATTACAAATATATTAAATACTGCATGAAATATAACCTTATTCAAAAGCTGCACAGTGCAGAAGGCTGGCAGTTCTCGGTTATCATCAGACTTGCTTGAATAGCCAAGTTTTTAATTTGCTATTTGAAGTGTGGGACAGAGGAGGCAGACTGCATTCCTTTGGGAAGGTTGTCCTAAAGAAGGTATATACAGGATCAAATCAATCAATCAATCAATGTAAAACTGTTTTTTCAAAGCTTTCCCTCTAAAAAGCCTATGGCAAGACAGGAGAATCTGACATGCGTGCACACAGACAAATACATTTTGAAACATTTCAGCCTTTCCAGTATTTTCTGTATTTAACCATAGAATCATAGAAGCTTGAAGGCAGAAAAGGACCATACAGGCCCATCTAGTCTGCCCTCCCTGCCAGCACCCGCCCTCTGCCCGATAATCAGCACCATATGCTTGCCCCATGCCCTCTTGAATACTTCCACCGATTTAGCCCCCACCACTCTGTCCGATAGTCTGTTCCAGGGCTCCACTACCCTCTCCGTGAAGAAATGCCCTCTCGCATTGCCCCTGTATCTTTTTCCTTGCAGTCTGAGGCTGTGCCCTGTAGTTTTGACCCCCTCCTTCCTCTTACGTAAACCCCAAGGGTTGTAATTCCAATTGTCTAAATAAATATATAAATATTTAAAAGTTTGTCATGTCTCCCCTTTCCCTCCTTGTCTCCAGTGTGTACAGATCCAGCTCCTTACACCTCGCTCATATGACTTTCCCTGCATACCCTGCACCATCTTGGTTGCCCATCTCTGAACCCTCTTCAATGCATCTATATCCTTGCTGAGATGTGGCCTCCATAACTGAACCCCATACTCCAGGTGTGGCCTCATCGTGGCTTTGTAAAGAGGCATTATTACCTCCCCGCTCCTCCTAGTAATGCTCCTGCCTATGCATGCGAACATTCCATTGGCCTTTCCTACCACCCTGCTACATTGAATTCCTACCTTAAGGTTCGCGGAGACTAAGATCCCTAGATCCCGCTCCTGTTCTGTTACTTTGATTTCCTCCCCACCTAGGGTGTACCCTGCTCTTCTGTTCCTACTCCTGAAGTGCATCACAGCGCGTGTACTTGGAATTAAATTTCTGCTGCCACGTCCCAGAACATTTTTCGACTGTCTTTATCTTCCCTCATGTCCTCCCCCTCCCCCCGGGGTGTCTACCCTATTACATATTTTCGTGTCATCAGCATATAGGCACACCCTCTCCTCATACCCTGTGCAATATCACTGATGTAGATGTTGAAGAGAAACGGACCCAAAACTAACCTCTGTGCCACTCCACTCTTCACCCTTGCTGCCCCAGAGTGCACCCCATTTAGCATCACCCTCTGAGTTCTTCCTGCCAGCCAGGCCTCCACCCAGCTTATTTTCCCACCCAACCCCAGGCTTTCCATCTTGCTTACCAGCCTCGTGTGAGAGGATGGAGTGTGAAAGCCTTGCACAAGTCCAGATAGGCCACACACCCCGATCAATTACCGAGTCACCCAGTCAAAGACCTGAATTAGGTTTGTCTGGCAAGATTTCCTCCGTGAAGCCATGCTGTCTGCTGTCCTGCAAGCTACTGTCCTCCAGGTAATCCTCCACCCTCTCATTGAATAATGCCTCCATTACCTTCCCCACCACTGATGCGAGGCTGACAGGTCAGTAGTTCCCCTTCACCTCCTTACTACCGCCCTTGTGTAAAGGCATTACGTCCGCCCTCTTCCAGTCCTCTGGCACTCTTCCTGTATCTAGGGACAAGTTGAAGAGCCTTGTCAAGGGTGCAGCCAACTCCTTCAGTTCCCTGATCACCCTGGGGTGTAACCCATAAGGCCCCATTGCCTTGTCCTCCCTCAGTCTATCTAGCTCTGCCTTAATCTTATACACAGGGAATGGGCTCAGATCCACCCATTTGCCCTTCTTCCCTTCGACCTTAGCTCCAGACCCCTACCGTCTTCCTCCTCTGTGAATACTGAGCTAAAGTACTTATTTAATAACTCCTTTTCACAGTCCCTTTTCAGTTTTATTCCTCCCTCCCCCATGAGCCTAGTAATCTCCTGCCTTGCCCTTCTCCTCTCTCGCATATCTGAAAAAGGTTTTATCCCCCCCTTTTGGTCTTTTTTGCTGTTTTCTCCTCAGTATCTGCTTTTGCCCTTCTTCCCTGCTGGACTTTTTTTTTCTTTTTTTTTTTTTTTTCTAACTCTGCACATTAGCATTAAAACAAGATCACAGTCTCTCTTCTCCCCCCCCATACTTAATCTACCCTGGATGCTTGTCTGCACCTTACAAATAAGGCCTGTGTAAATGTCACCTTATTCTGGCCTAATCACCATTTCATTCATCCTCCACAAACGATAAGCTGTAGAGCAGCATGCTTTGTTGAGTCTCCCCCCTCAGTGCAAGTTTCTTTTGTGGTTCTGAATGGCAAGCTGAATTTTCACACACTTTTAGTACGCTTCTGCGAGGTAGCTGAAAATAGAGCATGTTTAAGTGTCCTAGTCAGAAAAAAAAAAAAAACTATTTCATGATTTCGTAATAGTTCTCACAGCAGTAGATCACGATGTTTGGCGATAACAAGTAGCCAGAGCAGATAAAGTTTAGGGAACCACAATCTTGAATTCTTGTTAATGTGCGTAGTTACTTTAAAAAAGAGGGGAGGCTAAATACAGACTTTTGTAAAATGTAAGCAGAAATGACACCTAAAATGTGTTCCAGAGATTCCCTTGTGACATCAGTGGGCATTGGTAATAGTGTAGAGTGGTGGTAGTATCGTCTGTGCCCTGGTCTCTGATTATACTCTCCCATTTTTTTTTCTCTTTACATTTTACTCCCCAATCTCCCCGCGGTGGCCCCATCCTTCCGACCCCCGTCACCCACCTTCTCCGGGATTTTACCTTAGCCATTTGTAGCTTGGAACGGCTGCCCGACCACCGGTGTGGAGCCTGTGGGGGGGTCGCCATCCTACTGCTGCAAGGTGTTTTCCTCCAGTTTTCTCCCCAGACCCATGCACGTGCAGTAGGCAGGGTGATTGCCCATGCCTCCGCGTAGGCAGTCTTATGCCCTGTGCATGGGTCCACCCCATTCTGAGCTGCGCACCTGTGCCAACCCCCAGCCTCCACTGGTTGTCAGTCTACAGCGCACTAGGTTGTCCCAACCCTCCACCGAGGAAGGAGAGCTGTCATTGAATGCTCAATCCTTCCTTGCCCTGGCCAACCAGAGTCCGTTCCCAAACCCGGGTTGCTGGCATGGCGCCCAGCGCCTCAACCCTCTGCACCACCGGGCCAGCCTGTAGTGTCCCTTAATACCAGTGTTGGCACAGGAGCTCTGCTTATGCAAGATTGCATGCTCGGAGGATAGCAGTCTTTAGTATCTTCAGTGGGTTAGGCTAATTGCAGAAGAATAACTCTAGATTAATCACTTGGCAAGCAGTGGGTTTGAACCCAGTTTTCAAGAGCGCAACATTACACCATGTTGTTACAAAGTTGTCCATATTATTTGCCTTGGTGAGAAGCTCTTAATTAACTATGGTTATTTATCTACCTCATAGCGGAACATCAGTGTTGATTGTGGCAGCTCTTTACACGTGAAGGCTGTGGTGGTGGGGTGTGGCTTCAGTTGTGTGAAATCCATCACACTGGGTCTCGTGAAATGCCTTAGCCTCTGCTTCTGCTTCCTACATAAGTACAGTATCTCAGACCACAGTGCTACAGCTGCCATTGGGAGGTGAGAGCTTATCACCAAGGTGCGAGTTAATTTGGAGAATGGGAAACCAGTGCAAAAAACACACCTTAGATTAATAAATTAACTAAAGCAATCACTGTCTATGGTGGTTATTCTTGGAACCCTGCTTAAATTCACTTAAGAACAGTAATAAAGATTTCTAACTACTTGAATAAGAACAGCCTAGCTAGACTTATGCATCACCTCCATGAGGTGCATGGTGTCCTGTAACTTTGAATCGATTTTTTTCAGAGATACTCTGTCACTGTGCTGGTCTTGAGCCTTTTGGAATTTATGTGGTAGGCCTTCGGTTTCTGCTAGAGAGCAGTCTCCTTGGACGGTCGGTACTCCCAGCTAATTAACTGCTAAATCTCAAATATATGCTGTTTTATTAAAGTTTGTTTACTTAATGTATATTTGCTTTCTCTTCCAAATGGTGTTTTACCACAAAATACTATTTTTTCTGCAGTTTTCGAGGTTTCTGGAAAGTTCCAGAAACTGACCTAAGCCACAAAAGAGACACTGCTTACGATGACTCTGGTGGAGTTTGTTGTTTAAATTTATAGCCTAGCGGGTCTGTTTTAACCATTCTGTTTCAAAGAAAAAAGTGCTTCTGCTTTTATTTTTAGAGCACTTTAGACCGTTTATGATTCACAACTTTTGGTTGACCATTTTTTTAAACGGATTGGCCCACGACGACTGTGGTTGACCCAAAAATACTGGCACTCAGTGATCTGAGGTTTTACTATGATGCCATTTTCTGGTCTCAAGTCTAACTCAGGAGAAACAAAAATTGAACTGGGCCAAAGAAAAAGTGCCAAAAGAATTGCCACGGTTAGCCTTACTACAGATGGGTAGGTATACAGTGCTCTGTGTTTGGGCCTAGATAATGATTGGCTAAACTGTGATCTGTGTAAAGTGTCAAGACATAGAAAAGATAGAAGCAAAAAAGGGTGTTGCTATCCCCCTCCTACCTCTGTATAATTTCAGTGTGTTCTATTGAAAAGATTGAGAACCTCTCTGTGATGATGTCTGTTGGCATAGCTTTCTGTAAAGACCAATCTAAAGCAGAATCTGGAAGGAAGTCCACAAAAGAGCATAAAACTTCAGCTATGGAAAGCTCTGATAAAAAAAGTACTCAAAGAAATGCAGTGTTAGTAGTCCTCTAACTCTGTACTCAGGAAGTCGAGAATAGAAAAAACATTTGGAGCCTGGAAAAGAAAAGGTAAATGAGCCTATTGTCCAGTTTGTTTGTGATAATCAGATGCCCTTCATGTAAGAATCCAAACAAATGCAGCAATTCTAGGGGTGTAGATATGGTTCACTTATTCACACTCTGGCAGTTCCACCAGTTTCCACTGGAACAATGTTATTGGGTGCAACATCTTTAAACTAAGCTCCTCCCACCACCCAGGTGGTATAACTCCTGACACTGCCTCATGACGTCAGATCTTTCTTTCTGTTGGAAGAACAGCTCTTCATGCTTCTGCTTAGGATTTAGATGAACGCCGTCTTTTCAAAAGTTTTTGAAGTTTTTGCATGTAATTTCATGGTTCTTTCAACTCCCATCTCTGTACCAACGATGGAACACAAGAAACCAGGATTCAAATTTTGTGTTAGGTGCTGGCAAAAGATATTGTTCACTGATCAGCATGACATGTACTTGTACTGCCTGGGCGGGCAGCATGACGTGGCTGAGTGTAGCCTGTGCTTATCCATGCTTTCTGAGTCCCTCTAACAAGAAGCTCTGACCCTAACTGGGTCAGCTTTGTAATGGGATCCAAAGGACTTCTCTAAGGGCCACAAGAAGGCCTCCACTGCGTCCAGGTCTGCTGAGCAGCCTGCGGCCCTTGAGGCGGTAGCAATGGCTGTTGCAGCAGGCACTTCCATTATCTCAGAGGTGTTCACTGGAGCCAGTGTTGGGAGTGTCTTTCATGGGCCAGTTCTGTGATGTCTGTCACTCCAGACCTTGTGGGAGAGCCCTGCACTCCATGGTTCAAAATTAAAGTGCTGCCAGCTCCAGTCATACGACAGGGAGAGATCGAGATCCTCCCGTTCCCTTGACTCATCTGGCTGCTCAATGACAGTGAAGCGCCCCTTGGCCGAGCGGCAGGTTGAGGGCTGTTTGGCTCAGATATCAAGCCAGTAGACTTTGACTCCGGTCAACCAGGCCATTGAGATCTTTCTTGAGTTTGTTTACCGGTTGTTGGTTGAGGCCTAGGAGTCTGTCTTGCAGACCTCGGTGTTTCTAGTCGTCACTTGTGTGAATGTGGACCAATTGGTGACCTGGGTTGATCCTTCCAGGAACCAGCTGAGGTTGGGTCTTCGACACCTAGTTTGCTTAGCATCAGTAGTCTCGTCATCTACAGCCAATTGCGGGAAGACCTTTCTCGCCATTGGCTGACTGGTTGATGGTCGTGATCGCAGTCGAGGCGTGTGTATTTCAAATCCCTCTTGACCAGGAGGCACCATTGTTGGCATTCCTCATCCTACTCATTGTAAGGTGAGTAGAAGCACCGGTGTAAGATGCACTGGTGCTACGAGGAAGTCCTCTGGCAGCAGTCGACCATCACAAGATAGGGCTGGGCTCTACCCCAGGGACTTCCTGGCCCATGGCAGCCATCTGTTGTTGCCCCACCAGTCCATTTTCTGCATGTGCTCCACACACTTGCTTCTCCACTGATTAGGGTAGAGCCGCCAACCCACACAGCTGCCATTTGGTGCACCGACCAAGGAGGCTGGCCATTCGGTCACTAACATGTCAGGCTGGTTGTCTGTTAGAGTTACTTGGGTGAGAATTCCTGGGAGATTTGTGGTGAACAATGGCTGAGGGCTGTCTTTGAGGAGTAAGTCATTGGATAACTTGGATCAGGAGTCCATGGTTTCCTTAGAGAATTCAGCTGTTCAACTGTAGCTCAGTCAAGGTCCCTTCCACCGAGCATGGCCTGGTTTCCTTCAGTGGGCTGCTCAGGCTTATCTCAGTCCCACTGAGCCAGTCCAGAAGACTGTTAAGTACTGTTTCACGGACATTTTGGACTAGGATGAATCTGCAGGGGGTTCCTTCTTGGTGGCTGAGGCCATGTTGGGACTGGCCCTTGAGCTTTGTCAGCATCCTGTCTGGCACCCTCAGCCCACATGGTCCGCAAGTATGTGGTTCCTATGGGGGCTCCCTTTCAGGGTTTTCAGACCACCCTTTGGCTGAAGGGTATGGTCGTGGATTTGGTGTTCCGTAAATCCTGACACCAGGGGGATGTGGAGAACCCTCTGGACAAGGACTACGCAAGACTGACCATGCCAATCAAGTGTATGCCTCAGCCAGTCTGGATCTCCAACAGGCTAACTCTGCCATCATGATGGCTAACTACGGTCATTTCTTGGGAATTTTTCATGCGGTCCTCCCCTACCTCCATCCAGAACAGCTGATTGTGGGGAGAGCTCATCAGCAAGCAGGGTCAGTCACTGGATAAACATACCAGCTTCAGACAGCCTTGGACATGGGTGATTTTGTGCACCCATGAAGTGGCAGCAACTGTCTCCATGCATTGCAGGGCTTTTCTGCATTTGTACACCTTCATGTCTGACACTGAAGAGAAGCTGGCTAATACCCTTTCCTGGGCACTGACCTCTTTAGCCCTGGGGTTGAAAGGCATCTCTCCTGGGTTGAGAAGTTCAGCACCTTGACTCTGTGACCTCTTCCCAGAAGGACCAGAAGAAGAAGCTGAAGAAGGCTTTTCAAACAACATGAAGTCCTGCTGTATTCTGACTTTTGCAGTTAGGTCCTGCCTTTCAACTGCCCCGGAGAACAGAGAGTTAAACTTTCCATGGCCAGCGTGTAATGTTCACCGCGAGTTCGGTTGAAGCCCCTGTCTGTTGTTGTTTAAACTGCAACCGTCAGATTCTTTACTCCGCCTCACTGAACAGTCGCTCCGGAGATTTCTACTTTGCTCTGTTCAAAAAAGTCGGTTAAAGTGTTGTTTTTCGCTCGGTTTCTACCGAATTTCTGCTACCGAATCTGTCGGTTTAAGTCTCTCTCTGTGGTACCGTGAGTACTAGATAGGTTTTACATTTAGTTTCTGTGTGGAACTTGTAAATTTTCAGATCGGTTCGGCTGAACCGATCAGTTAAGGTAAAAAAAAGTTTGTGAATTTACTTAGGTGTGGTAACGGTCCGTATCTGTTATAAAAAAAATAACTGATTTTTATTACGTTTTTTTCCAAGACCCGTAACACGGTCAGGAACCGATAGGGGAGTCTTGCCTGGCGGATTGCGGAAAAAAGGGTACGTTTTGGATAGGATTGGCCATGTCTGAGAAACCCAAGAAAAAAGTGAGCCCACTGGGTTTCAACACTGCAGTGTGCGTGGGGAAGTCTTTGCTAAGGCTGATCCCCACACCACCTGTGTTTGTCTGGGGTTTGACCACCTCAATTCAGACTGCCAAATTTATAAGATTTTTCATGAAGCTACCTTGGATAAGAGAATAGGCAGACTGAGCGAAAGGGAGGCCAAGAAGTCCGCTGACCCAGATGGCCAGCCCGGTTCGGTTCCGACCGAACCAGAAGGAGTGCCCTCTGACCAGGGCGATACTACTTCGGGGAAAAGGAGAGCCGATTCTGAGGAGTCTGTTCCGGTTAAAAGGAAGAGAAAAGATAAATCGTCCGGTTTGGATCCAGGAATTCATACTCTGACCGCTGATGAGATAGCTAAAGCGATAAGAATAGTGCAGTCGCTAACTTCGGATCCGGCCGAATCGGCACCATCTGGCAGGGGCTCGGTTCGGTCGGTTCCCACGGTTCCGGATTACACTTCAAAAGAATTTTATGAACCAGAGGAGGAGGAGGGAGAGTATGAGGATGATGATGGTGATTTATGAAAGTCTGGATGTGCCTATTGACCCGGACGTCTCCCCAGAAAGACTTTCAGATGTTTCTCCTCCTAGGCTTTCTGAGTCCCTTTCCCACTTTGTTTTACAAAAAAGTGGCTGAAACCCTCCAGCTTTCAATGGAAGAAGCAGTAGAGGATCAGGAGGAGCCTGATTTTGTTGAAGTGATGGACATCCCAGAGTCCAGGAGACTGTCTATTCCCCTCCATAAATATTTTGGGAAACCGACAAATAAAATTCTTAAGACTCCTAACTCCATACCTCCTGTGGACAGACGAATGGACAAGAGGTACACCCTTTCAGGCTCTGACACGGAGTTCCTTTCTCAGCAATGCAGCCATGTTGGGGTAGTGCAGGCTGCTGCCTGTGATAAGGCAAATATCCCCTTGGCATCACACCCCCCAGATAAGGACTCCAGGAGGATTGATGCCATGGCAAAGAAGCAGTACATGGCAGCATATTTGGGACTCAGGCAGGCTAACTATATGGCCTACACAGCTAGATACCAGAAGTCCAGATGGGACACTGTGCTGGCTCTGGCTAAACAGGCCCATGACCAGCTTACCAAGGAGCTGGAGCAGGTGGCTGCAGATGGGATAGTGGCATCCAAGGTACAATTTCATGCTGCTGTGGACTCCAACGATGTTTCATCAAGAGTCATGGCTACATCTTTGGCCCTTTGGAGGATGGCTTAGCTCAGATGTACTAGCCTATCACAGGATACCCAGGCTAAGGCCTTGGATTTCCGTGTTATTGGTAATTCTCTGTTTGGGGAGCAGACAGAGAACTACATGAAAAAGATGGACGAGTACAGGACCACCTACAGGAGTGCTCAGGCCAAAGAAAGACAAGCCACTCCTCAAAGGCAGCAGTCCAGGGGAAGGGGCAGGCCTTTTCAAAGGCGTTTTTACCAAGCCCAGGCCTCCTCCTCCTCTTATGCTCAGAGGGGGTTCTTCAGAGGGAGAGGCAGACGGGGAATGAGCAGGCCTGCTTCCACCCCTCAGCCTAAAGCCCCTGCCAAGCAGACACCCTGATGGGTCTGCCCGGGCCGATTCTCCAATACTTGTAGGGGACAGGCTGGCTTACTTTGTCCAGGACTGGAAGTCTCTGACATCAGACAAGTGGGTCCTGGAAGTAGTAAGCCAGGGACTGGTTCTCAGCTTCAAAAAATATCCCAGGATGAGAACCAGATCCTTTCCACCTGCAAATCCATCAGAGACCCTTGCCCTAGAGGCAGAGGTTTCTTCCCTCCTGGCTCTCGGAGCCATAGAGAGGGTTCCTACCCTACACAAGGGCAAAGGATTGTACTCCAGGTACTTCCTAACCCCCAAAAAGACAGGAGAATGGCGGCCTATCCTGGACCTAAGATATCTGAACAAGCACCTTCTAAAACCAAAGTTCAAAATAGTGATTTTGGGAATAATTCTGCCCTCTCTAAGGCCATGGGACTGGCTAGCTTCCCTGGACCTCAAATATGCCTATTTTCACATTCCCATCAGGTGCTCCCCCAGAAAGTACTTCAGGTTCGAGTTGCCCTCAGGCCACTACCAATTCAGAGCAATGCCCTTTGGCCTAACATCAGCCTCAAGGGTGTTCACAAAGTGCCTGGCAGTAGTGGTTGCTTTCCTAAGGAGAAAGAAGACTTCTATCTTTCCATACTTGGAAGACTGGCTCATAGTGGGTCAGTCTCCAGACCAAGTCAAGTCACATCTGCAAATAACTCAACAAGTGCTCACTTCCTTAGGATTCCTCCTCAACCTTCCAAAGCCAGCTCTCGAGCCAGTACAGCTCCTCACCTTCATAGCGGCGGAGCTGGATACAATAAGGGCAAGAGCCTTCCTTTCCCTGGACAGGGCAAGGACCCTTATGGAACTGGCCTCTTCATTCACCCTTCAGGTGTCTCGACTGGCAAGGCATTTGCTGCAGTTTCTGGACCACATGGCAGCCTCTACAGCAGTGGTCCAGGGAGCAAGATTTCAAATGAGGGACATTCAGTTCCACTTTAAGAGCCTTCTGGTCCCAAAGAAAGGATTCTCTTACCAAACTAGTCCCAGTGACGCGAACCCTGATCCAGGCTCTGCAGTGGTGGCAGGATCAGGACAATTTGAGAGAAGGAGTTCCTTTTGTCACTCGGTCTCATTCAGTGATACTCACCACAGATGCCTCCCTGCTGGGCTGGGGAGCTCACCTGGGGGAATCTTACCACCCAAGGGCTGTGGTCACCTCAAGAATCTCTGCTTCACATCAGTCTCTTGGAACTCAGAGCGGTGTTTCTGGCACTACAAGTCTTTTCCAAATCTGTACAGAAGAGGGTGGTCCAGATCAGAACTGACAATACCACCACAGTGTGGTACATCAACAAGCAAGGAGGCACGTGGTCTACAGCCTTGTGCACAGAAGCAATGAAGTTGTGGTCCCTGGCCTATTCCCTGAAAACCTCTCTGATAGCAGTTCACCTCCCAGGGAACGGCAGTGTCCTAGCAGATGATATCCCAGGGCCATCACAAATGGACCCTAGATCCCCTAATTTTGAAAGTGATTTTCTCGAGATGGGGCATTCCACAGTTAGATCTTTTTGCAGCCCCAGACAATCACCAACTTCCTCTCTTTTGTTGCAGACCCCCAGTCTTGGGCTCAGTCCCCCTGGATGCTCTGTTTCTGAATTGGGAAGGGACATTTCTGTATGCCCCCCTCCCCCGTTCAAGGTGTTAGTCAAGATCAGGTCACAACCATACAAAGTGATTCTGATTGCTCCAGACTGGGCCAGACAGCCCTGGTACCCCCTGTTGCTGTCCTTAGCAGTCCACCTTCCCTGTCTCTTCCCAGGAATGACAACCTGTTGACATGCTCTCAGGGGAGGATTTGGTACCAGACCTCAAGTCTCTCAATCTCAAGGCATGGCTCTTGAAGAGTTAGAGTTTGCTGATCTGCAGCTTTCTCAAGGGGTTCTGGATTTCCTTAAGGCTTCTCGAAAGCTTTCCACCAGAAAGACTTACAACTCCAAATGGAAAAGGTTCACTATTTGGTGCTCTAATAAGGATACTTCTTCAGAATCTGCTGGGTTGCCTACAGTTCTGGACTATATGGTCCATCTTAATGGCTTAGGCCAGCTACACTTAAAGTGCATTTGGCAGCTGTTTCTGCCTTCCTGTCAGTAGGCAAGCCCTCTCCTCTTTCAGCCCATCCTGTGTTTTGTAAGCTCTTCAAGGGATTGCTGCACACCAATCCCCCCCTTTAGGGACCCTGCTCCTGTTTGGGACCTTAATGTTTACATTGCTCAGCTTATGCAACCACCCTTTGAGCTTTTGTCCTCTGCAGAGCTTAAGTGCTTGACTTGGAAAACTGTGTTTTTGGTAGCCATTACCTCTGCCAGGCATATCGGTGAATTGCAAGCCCTGTCAGTGGAGCCTGATTTCATTTCTTTCCATAGAGATAAAGTGGTCCTAAGAACTAACAGGAAGTTTTTGCCTAAGGTGGTTTCAGATTTCCACCTTAACCAGTCTGTCTCTCCCTGTTTCCTTCACTGACCATTCCTCTTGGAGAGAGGAGGCTGCACAGCTTGGATGTTAAAGGGGCCCTCAGCTACTACATAGAGCGCACCAAGGGTCACAGGTTTGAGTCCCTCCAGTTGTTCCTCACATATGGAGAGGTCGGTAAGGGCAAACCTGCCACTAAGAGATCTGTTTCCAGGTGGATTGTCTCTTGTATACAATTCTGCTGTGAAAAACTGGGTAGAACTCCACCCTCAGGCCTGAGGGCTCTCTCTACTAGAGGTACAGCTGCTTCCCTGGCTGCTGCCAGGGATATTCCTATCTTAGAAATTTGTCAATTAGCCACCTGGAAAACAGTCCATACATTCACCAAGCATTACTCTCTGGATATCCAGGCTAGGAGTGATGCTCAGTTTGGCACAGCAGTACTTCAGAGCCTATTCCCAAAGTAGGTTCTGTCCCTCCTCCATAGAGGTACTGCTTGGTAGTCTGCAGTAGTCAGAATACAGCAACACTTCATGTTTTTTGAAGAAAAAATTACTCACCTTAGTAATGTTGTTTCTTCTAATGGAGTCTTGCTGTACTCTGACATCCCCCTCAGAACCTGGTTTTGGGATGTGGGTGGGCAGGAGCAGTGTTGGCACCCTAGGGGTGTCCCTTTTTCACCCTCCTTTACTTTGGGTGTGTGTTGTTCTGTTTTTTGGGTCTCCTGACTTGAGTCTGCTTTGAAACCAAAAAAACCCTTTTTAATAAATTTAGTTGCCAGTTGGCTAGTGTGAGTTTTACAGTTTCCACACAGAACTTCTAGTGAGTATTGCTCGTAAAGATCTGATGGTTGGAGTTTAAACAGCAGCAGACAGGGGCTTCAACTGAGCTCGCAGTGAACATTCCATGCTGGCCGTGGAAAGTTTAACTTTGTTCTCCCGGCAGTTGAAAGGCAGGACCTAACTGCAATAGTCAGAATATAGCAAGACTCCATTAGAAGAAACAACATTACTAAGGTGAGTAATTTTTTTCTTCAGTACCAGTCCTTTTAGTCACAGCCTCCCCGGCAGCCGTCCCAGCAGGGGCAGTTTAAGGCCAGGCGCCAAAAGCTGAAGTCTGAAGCCCAAGGTCCAAAAAGGAGGTGGGGGGAGGCAGGGGTAGAGGTACTCCTCCAGCAGTAGCTGCTGGTGCCCCTGCTGAAGATATCCAGTTACGGTTTTGGGGATGTCATCCATTCACATGTCCTGTCCCTGACTGCTCTCCTGGTCAGAGGCTGGCTATGTCACTTCTTGCCACATTGATCTTCTATCACGATGGAAAAGTGGGTGTGAGACGTAGTGGGCAGATCGTTGTCTCTAGACATGCCTTGAGATTCTGTGGTGTCTCAGGACATGCAATCTGCCTTCAAGGAGAACATCAGTTCCCTTCTTGTGAAACGGGTAATAGCCCTTGTCCCAAAACGGACGGGGGAGGGGGGGCTGGCACCCCTTACAAGATCTACATGTTCTCAACCAATATGTGAGGAAGCAAAGTTCAAACAACATGAAGTCTTGCTGTATTCAGACATAATGCAGTTAGCCCCAGCACTTGAACTGCCCCAGAGAGGAAAGGGTTAACTCCATGCAGAAACATGGAACGTTGAGCTTGAGCTCGGTTTTCAAACCTATGTCTGTGGTACTTCCCAATGTAACAGTCAGATTCTTTACTCCACCTAACTGTGAAGTCGCTACGGAGATTACCTCTGCTCGGTCCGGTAAAGTGAAGCGTTCAGTTTAAAACCAGTTCTTTTATTGTTTTTTCAGATTTCCAGCCTCTGTCTATGGTACAGGTGGTGGTGTAGATAGGTAGTGACTGTATTTTAAACAACTTGTGGAAATTGTTTGTTTCTTCGGTTTCTTTTCGGTTGGTCCGGTTAGTAACCGACCTTGTGTTTTTCTAATTTTAAGTAAAATTTTCTGGGATTAGAGTGGTGTTCCGGTACCGATTGGTCTCAAAATAACCAGGCCTTTTCTCGGTTCTTTTCCAAACCAGTGACACAGTTGTTACCAGTCGGTTGGTATTACTTGGCTTGAAGGCTTCTATAGGGTAATTTTGGTAGGTTGGCCATGTGTCAGAAGCCCAAAAAGAAAGACTGTCCCACTGGGTTTCAACACTGTGCTGAGTGTGGGGAGGCATTTGCCAAGGCCGATCCCCACCTCATCTGTGTTTATTGTGTGGAGTTTGACCACCTTCAGTGAGACTGCCGAATTTGTCAAAACTTTCCCAAAACCACTCTAGAAAAAAGATTGAGAAGGTTGAAGGAAAGGGAGGCCGAGAAGTCCGTGGACTCGGATGGCCAGCCCGGTTCGGTTGCGGCTGAATCTGAGGGGGGTGCCTACTGACCTAGGTGATACCTCCTCGGGCAAAAGGAGAGTCGACTGAGGGGTTGGTTCCGTCAAAAAAGAAACGAAAGTCCGTCGGTTAAGATCCAGTACCGCATACTCCAACCACAGGCGAGATGGTCAAAGCAATTAGTATTGTCCAATCTTTGTCCGGTTCCGTCTGAACTGGTACCGTTGGTTAGGTGGACGGTTCGGTCGGAACCGGCTCCTTCAGATTACGATCTGGATGCTTTCTATGAGGAGTGGGAGGGAGACGAAGATTATCCCAATGATGGCTACGGCCAGGGGGGTCTGGATGTGTCCATTGAACCGGACACCTCCCCAGACAGGCCCTCGGGTGTCTCCCCTCCCAGGCTTTCTGAGTCCCCTTCACACTTCTGTTACAAGAAGGTGGTCGAAACCCTCCAGCTCCCTATGGTTGACGCTGCTGAGGAGGAAGAAGAGCCTGATTTTGTGGAGATGGACATCCCAGATTCCAAAAGATTGTCTATCTCTTCATGAGTCCTTGGGAAACGGACACAAAGATTCTGCAGACTCCTAACTCTTTACCTCTTGTAGATAAAAGAATGGATAGGAGATGCATGTTATCAGGCTCAGCTGCAGAGTTCCTTTATTCACATTGCAGCCATGTTGGGGTAGTGCAGGCTGCAGCCTGTGGCAGGGCAGACAATCCTTTGGCTTCACACCCCCAGACAAAGACTCCAGGAAAGTTGATGCCATGGCCAAAAATCTATACTTGGCATCCTCTTTGGGACTCAAGCAGGCAAACTATATGGCCTATACAGCCAGGTGAAAAAACGTCAAATGGTAAAGTCTCTCAGGGTTCCTGTTTTAAAATTTTTGTGTGGTTAACTTATTTATGCAAAAATTGGGGAGTCGGACAGCAAAACGGATAACAAGTAATGATTCAAAATATTTGTCTAACTCAACCCCAAAAGACGCACCAAATTCTAGGATTTGTGATTAATTTTATTTGTCTCATATCTTCTATTTAAAGTGCTTGTGAAAATTATTGCTCAATTCTTCAAACAGATGAGTTTGCTTCAGTCATATTTCTTCAATAGATCCAAATTAACTTGCTTCAGTAATCTATCTCCAAATAGTAACATTTCAGAACTAAACACATGTTCCTTCATCAGACTTGAAGCAATAAATGGCGTGCGCTATTAAAGACGAAAGAAAAATTAATTATATAATATTCAAAAGAATAATTCTTGTTGATGTATTATTTTCATGTATTTAACTAAATACATTTAAGTTTGAGAACAGGTGGAACAAACCTGATACTAGACCTCTTGTGATACAAAATTAAACATTAAGTGGTATGGAAAGGAACACTGCGTGCTTAAGGGTTCAAATCACCTTGTGGTTTTATCTATATGTCAAAAGAAAAAGATTTGTTTTAAAGGTCTTTCTTTGTTAGTTTTGACAAAAAATTAAAATAAATATTGGTATAAAGAAACTTACTCACAAAAACGTGATTTAAAGTCTGATTGTTGTTCAGGCTATGCATTACATGTTTTAAATTTCAACCAGTGAAACCCTATGAAGAGAAAATTCCGGTTTTCATTTTTTAACATTTTTAAATTGCTCAATTCAGAGTCTGTTTCAAAATAATGTGAACAGCTGCTTTCTTTTACCTTCTCTTTAGTTGAAATTTAAAACATGTAATGTATAGCCTGAACAACAATCGGACTTTAAATCACGTTTTTGTGAGTAAGTTTCTTTATACCAATATTTATTTTAATTTTTTGTCAAAACTAACAAAGAAAGACCTTTTAAAACAAATCTTTTTCCTTTTGACATATAGATAAAAACCACAAGGTGATTTAACCCTTAAGCACGCAGTGTTCCCTTTCCATACCACGAATGTTTAATGTTGTATCATAAGAGGTCTAGTATCAGGTTTGTTCCACCTGTTCTCAAACTTAAAATGTATTTAGTTAAATACATGAAAATAATACATCAACAAGAATTATTCTTTTTTGAATATTATATAATTAATTTTTCTTTTGTTTTTAATAGCGCACGCCATTTATTGCTTCAGGTCTGATGAAGGAACATGTGTTTAGTTCTGAAACGTTACTATTTGGAGATAGATTACTGAAGCAAGTTAATTTGGATCTATTGAAGAAATATGATTGAAGCAAACTCATTTGTTTGAAGAATTGAGCAATAATTTTCACAAACACTTTAAATAGAAGATATGAGACAAATAAAATGAATCACAAATCCTAGAATTTGGTGCGTCTTTTGGGGTTGAGTTAGACAAATATTTTGAACCTATACAGCCAGGTACCAGAAGTCCAGGTGGGATATGGTTCTGGAACTGGCTAAAAAGGCTTCCCCCAGCTAGCCAGAGAGCTGGAGGAGGTGGCTGCAGATGGAATTGAGGCATCCAAAGTACAATTTCACGCTGCTGTGGACTCCAGCAATGTGGCATCCAGAGTCATGGCTGTATCTGTGTCTTTCAGAAGGCATGCTTTGCTCAGATGTACTAGCCTATCACAGTACACCCAGTCTAAGGCTGTGGATTTTCCTGTAGTTGGTAACTCTGTTTGGGGAGCAGAGACTTGCATGAAGAAAATGGACGAATATAGGACCACTTACTGGAGTGCACAGGCCAAGGAAAGGTAAGCCACTCCTCAAAAGCAGCAGTCCGGGTCAGGGGTAGGCCTTCATGCCTTTCTACAAAGCTGCAGCCCTTTTACCCACACAAAGGGTTTTTTTCCAAGGGAGGGGTAGAAGGGGGATGAGCAGGGCTGCTTCCTCTTCTCAGTCTAATGCTCCTGCCAAGCAGACACGCTGAGGTGTCGGCCCGGGTCGACTCCCCAATCCCAGTAGGAGGCATGCTGGCTTACTACTTTCAGCCTGGAAGTCTGTTAATTCAGACAAGTGGGTCCTGGAAGTAGTAAGCCAGGGGCTGGCCTGGCCCCGAGTTTCAAAAGGTACCCAAAAAGGAGGGCCAAGTTTTTTCCACCTGCATCAATTTCAGAAACCCTTGCCCTAGAGGCAGAGGTTTCATCTCTCCTGGCTCTCAGAGCCATACAGAAGGTTCCTACTCAACCCAGGAGAGAAAAGGCCTGTACTCCAGGTACTTCCTTACCCCAAAGAAAACAGGGGAATGGCGACCCATCCTGGATCTAAGGTATTTGAACAAACACATATCAAAACCCAAATTCAAAATGGTAACTATGGGAATAATCATTCCCTCTTTAAAGCCAGGAGATTGGCTGGCATCACTGGACCTCAAGGATGCCTACTTCCATATCCCTATCAGGTGCTCCCACAGAAAATAACTCAGGTTCGAGTTGCCTTCAGGCCATTATCGGTTCAAGGCCATGCCTTTTGGCCTAACATCAGCTCCAAGGGTGTTCACAAAGTGCCTTGCAGTAGTGGCGGCTTACCTCAGAAGACAGGGTATCACCATTTTTCTATATCTGGACAACTGGCTCCTAGTAGGGCAGTCGTCAGGTCAGGTCAGCTCTGCAAACCACACAGGACTTGCTCAGTTCTCTGGGGTTTATCAATCTTCCAAAATCTGTCCTCGAACCAGTATAGCTTCTCACCTTCATAGGGGTGGAATTGGATACTATCCAAGTAAAAGCTTTCCTTCCTCTGGCAAGGGTGAAGGCCTTAGTACACCTTACTTCCTCCTTTCGACCTTAGGTTTCTCTTCCAGCAAGACAGTTCCTCCAACTCCGGGGCCATATGGCAGCCTCCACTGCAGTGGTTCAGGGAGCCAGATTTCAGATGAGGGACATTTAGTTCCACCTAAGGTCCTTTTTGGTCCCAGAGAAGGGATTCTCTCACCAAACTGATTCCAGTGACCCCAACTCTGGTACAAGCTCTCCAGTGGTGGCTGGACCAGGACAACCTCAGACAAAGGGGTTTCATTTCTCCCTCAAGTTCCATCAGTAGTTCTGACTACGGATGCTTCTCTCCTAGGCTGGGTAGCCCACCTGGGAGCCCTAACAGCTCAGGGGATCTGGTCCCCGCAGGAGTGTCTTCATATCAACCTCCTGGAACTCGGGGCAGTTTTTCCTATCCCTTCAGACCTTCTCAGATTTGGTCAAGGGCAAGGTGGTTCAAGTCAGGACGAACAACACTACCACAGTGTGGTACATCAACAAGCAGGGAGGCACGCGGTCCACAGCCTTGTGCACAGAGGCCATGAAGATTTGGTCTCTGTCCTATTCCTTCAGACTTCCCTGGTAGCAGTTCATCTTCCAGGAAAGACAGTGTGTTAGCAGATGCCCTGAGCAGGATTTCACAGGGACATCACAATGGTCCTGAATCTTCATATCTGAGGATCGTTTTCTAGGTGAGGCACTACAGAGATAGACCTGTTTGCAGCACCAGACAATCATCAACTTGCTCTGTTTTGTTGCAGACTTTCAGTCCCGGGGACAGTTCCCCAGGATGCCCTCATTCTGGACTGGTAGGACAGGTTTCTCTATGCCTTCCATCCTTTCCCTCTCCCATTCAGAGTTCTGATTAAGATAAGAACTCAACCCTGCACAGTGATACTGGTGGCTCCAGATTGAGCCAGACAACCCTGGTATCCTCTACTGCTGTCCTTGGCTGTGTCACGTCCCCTGTCTCTTCCCAGGAGATGCCATCTTCTCTCCTCCTCCCAGGGGCGGATCTGGTACCCCAATCTCCAGTCTCTCAACCTCAAGGCCTGGCTCTGGAAGAGTTAGAATATGCAGCACTACATCTCTCTCAGGGAGTTCTGGATATTCTGAAGATCTCCAGGAAACCTTCCACTAGAAAAACTTACAATTCCAAATGGAAGAGGTTCAGTATTTGGTGCTCTCAGAAAGGTATTGTGCCTGATTCTGCAGGCATTTCCACAACCTTAGATTATGTAGTTCATCTGAATAGTCTAGGCCTTAGGCCTGTCACTTGAAGGTTCATCTAACAGCTGTCTCTGCATTCCTTTCAGCAGGAGGCGCTTTCCTGGCATGCATCCTGTTTTCAAGAAAGTTTTCAAGGCCTGGTTCACATCAGCCCTCCCTTTGGGAGCCTACTCCATGGGATCTTAATGTCTGCATTGCTCAGCTTATGCAGCCACCCTTGAGCCTCTGGCTTGGCTGAATTGAAGTACTTGACCTGGAAAACTGTGTTCCTGGTAGCTATTACTTCTGCCAGGTGGATTAGTGACTTACAGGCCCTGTCAGTTGAACCTGACTTCATGTCCTTTCATAGGGATAAGGTGGTCCTAAGAACTATTAGGAGGTTCTTGCCTAAAGTGGTAACGGATTGTCACCTAAGCCTGTCTATGTCTCTTCTGTATTTTTCATTGACCATTCTTCCCCAGGGGAAAAAAGATTACAGTTTGGATGCTAAAAGGGCTCTTAGCTGCTACATAGAGCATACTAAGAACACAGGAATGTCTTCAATTGTTTCTCACTTATGGTGAAGTGGGGGAAAGGTAAGCCTGCCACTAAAAGATCTATTGCCAGATGGATTATTTCTAGGGACATGGATATGTTGTTCATCCACACTGTCTGGCAGGTTCCTTGCCGCTTTAAATCTTGCCAGAAGGTCTTCAAGCTGGCTCCTCCCACCAACCCGGGTGGTAAAACTCTCGGCTCCACCCCATGACGCCAGATCTTCCTTACCGCTTGGAAGCTCAGGTTCCCTCTAACACTCTGGCGTATAGACTGGATCCTAATTCTTCGGTTTGCCCGAAAATAGTCCTAAAGTTCTCAAGACTTCAGTCTAATTACTCCCTCGCGGCTGCGATGGACAAATCAACTCCCGGATTTCGGCAGTGCCCATGCAGGCAGAAGATGTCCAGGATGGACCCGCACTCCACGTGCGTCTACTGCCTCAGCCTTGATCACGACCCGCAGGCCTGCGAGTTATGTCGATCGTTTTCGGTCAACGTCCTAGAAGACCGCGCTGCCCGGTTACAGCTTGGGCGCCCCGAGAAGCGCTACCTGCCGGTGAAGTCCAAGGAGGCCCGTTGGGCGGTGTCCGGCGGCTGACTTGGCTGAGCAACTCGAGCAGATGACTGTCCTCGAGGAGGAGGCGGCCCAGGCCGCATCCTCATCTTCCTCGGTCGCGGCATTTATCCCGCTCTCTCTGGGATCTTCCTACACAGCTTCTTTTAAGGAGCTTTGCCAATCCCTTTCCATGAAGGGAGAGGGGCCATGGGGACACTCTTCTCGGTCGAAAAAGGACTCGAAGGTTAAGTCCCACCATCGACGTTTGTGGGAGCAGGAGAGGTCCCCTTCCCCGGACAGTCGACACTCTACTTTGGTTGAGGTTGCGCAGGTCAGGGTCTGCCCCACGGTTGTCGGTCACCCTCACTCCCGATCGTCCTGGCAGGTGGAGGGTGGCTCAGGCCCCAGGCAGCACTTGGCAGACTCCTCAGAGTCTGACGACGCCTCCCTGTTTTCCAGGCTCCTTGACCTGGAGTCCTCCGGGGGGCAGTCGATGGACGAGAGACCATCGTCTTTCATGGGTCTGCTTGGCTCATCTCAGAGTCCACGGGATGCAGTTCGATCCCGTATCCAGGCGGGCCAAGTATTCCCTTACGGAGATACTGGACCGAGGGAATTCGCCCACGGAGGCCTTTCCGGTGGCTGAAGCCATTGTTGGCCCAGCCTTGGAGCTCTGGCAGCGGCCGGCTTCCTGCCCTGCGCCTTGGCCAGGATTGCCATGAAGTATGCGGACCCTACCAGCTCTTTGTCCGGTTTTTCAGAACACCCCTCTGCGGAGGGGTTGGTCACCGATAGCGTTTTCCGGCGTTCCGGGAACGCTAGGGATGTGGATAAGCCCCCGACAAGGAGTCCAAAAAGCTGGAGTGTGCTGGACGTAAGGTGTACGCTGCGTCCTCCCTTGGCCTCCGCCAGGCCAGCTCGGCTGTGCTGATGGCACACTTCTCCCACGCCCTCATGGGCTCCCTGGATGAGGGATCCCTCATCTCCCGGCCGATCTACAGACCACGGTCAAGCAGGTGCGGGATCAGGGAAGGGCGGTAGCGAAACAGCAGCTCCAAACGGCTCTGGACATTGGAGACTCTTCTGCCAGATCAGTAGCTGCTGCAGTGGCCTTGCGCCACAGAGCATGGCCGAGGATATCCACCTTCATGCCGGGTACCCAGCATAAATTGGCGGACGTCCCCTTCTTGTGGACTGACCTGTTTGGCCCTGGAGTGGAAGGCCACCTCCAGCGGATCGCAAAGTCCAACGCTACCCTGGACTCGGTCACCTCCTCCCAGAAGGACAAGGGCCGTTGTCAGCAACATAAGTCCTTTCGCCCTTCTGCGCCTGTGGCATGTCCGGCCCAGCAACACCAGCATCGGGGCCAGCAGGGTCGCGCTTGGCATCCCAAAGCCAAGCCTGCAGCTTCCTCTAAAAGGAAGCAGGGAGGAAAAGGCCCAGGAGGTCCTTCGGCCGGCCCCTCCTCCAAGCCTGCCCAGTGACGGGTTGAGGGGTGTCACCCTCAGCCTCGTCACTCCCCCCGCTGGGTTTCCCCCCATGGGGGGACGGCTCCGACACTTCCTTTCCGCCTGGTCCATCACCACGGACCATTGGGTGTTGAAGGTGGTAGGAAAGGGCCGCCTCTGGAGTTCGAGCAGGCCCGCCCTTCCGGGCCGTCGCCCTTGAGGCGCTATAGAGGTCCGCAGCCTCTGTCGGCCTGCCGAGCCGTCATTGCCCTGCTCCTCAAAAAAGAAGTGATCAGGAAGGTGGCGGATCCTCCACCAGACCCAAGGTTTGTGTCCAGGTACTTCCTGGTCCCGAAACGGACGGGGGGCTGGCGCCCCATTCTAGACCTGCATGACCTGAACAGGTTTCTAAGGTCTCGAACCTTCAGGATGGTAACTCTGGCTCAGATCATTCCTTCCTTGGAACGAGGCGTGTGGTTCTGTTCTCTGGACCTCCAGGACGCGTTCTTTCACGTCCCAATCCGTCCATCCCACCAGAGATTCCTCCGCTTCAGGGCAGAGGGATCCCTCTCCGAGTTCCGGGCCATGCCCTTTGGCCTTTCCCTAGCTCCCAGGGTCTTCATCAATTGCATGGCAATGGTGACCATTCCTGCGGCACCAAAGGGTCCGGGTGTACCCCTACCTGGACGACTGGCTGATTGCAGCTTCCTCCAGAATGGAGGTGGAGCGGTCCAGGGATCTGGCCCTCCAGGTTTGCTCTCAGGTTGGCCTCCTCATCAACGAGGCCAAGTCGGAATTCGTGCCAAAGCAGGTGATACAATTCATCGGGGCAGAGCTTGACTCTCTTCGAGCCAGAGCATGGCTCCTGGCGGACAGGGACGAGGTTCTTTCCTGCTTTGCCCAGTCATTTCAGGTTGGGCAATTGTGCCCTGCCCGGGACTTTCTGCGCCTTCTGGGCCTCATGGCAGCCTGCACCAGCGTGGTCCATTGGGCCTGTTGGTACTTGCGTCCCCTTCAGTGGGGGCTGACCAGCCAATTGTCACAGCACTCTGATCTCTTGGATCAGCTAGTGACAGTGACCCAGGGGATGTGGAACACCCTCCAGTGGTGGACCGTTCCAGCACATCTGCAGGAAGGCATCCTGCTCATCCGCCCGAGCCGACTGTCTCTATCGACCAATGCCTCTCTGGGTTGTGGTGCCCATCTGGGAGCACAGGCGCCGACCTCTGGTCCCCTCGGGAGTCCCGATGCCACATCAACCTGCTGGAGCTTCGAGCAGTTCGTCTAGCTCTCACCGCCTTCGCTCCGTTTATACGGGGTCAAGTGGTCCAGGTCCAGACGGACAATACCACGACCATGTACTACCTAAACCGCCAGGACGGGACGCGCTCCATGCCTCTGTGCAGGGAAGCTCTCCGCATTTGGTCCCTCGTGCGCAGCCTGGAGGCAGATTTCCTTGCCATCCATGTGGCAGGAGCCTCCAGCATACTGGCCGATGTCCTAAGCCGGGTAGGGGCTGCGTCCCATGAGTGGTCTCTCCTGCCGGAGGTAGTACAAGATCTGTTCTCCCACTGGGGCATCCCTCAGGTGGACCTGTTAGCCTCTAGGGAGAATGCGGAGCTGAGATTGTTTCATGCCCCAGCAGGGCTTGCTGCAGGGGGATGCCTTCTCGAGGCCTTGGACCCCGGGCTTCTTCTGCGCTTTTCCCCCATTTCCCTTGGTCCACAAGGTGCTTCAAGGCTAGGGGAGGGACAAGGCGCAGGTGATTCTGGTAGCCCCAGACTGGCCCCACCAGTTCTGGTATCCAGATCTCCTCAGTCTCAGCTCCAGTCTCCCGAGGCGGCTTCCAACCCGCCCGGACCTGATCTCAGTCAGTCAGGGGAAGGTTTTCCATCCGGACCTTCAATCCCTGCACCTGACAGCCTGGTTCCTGAGCGGCTAGAGTTCCAGGCCTTGGGTCTTTCTGACGAGGTCCTTAACGTTGTTGAGGTGTCCCGTAAGGAGTCGACTAGGAAATGCTACGCCTTTAAACGGAAGAGATTCTCCATTTGGTGTCAGGGCAAGGGTCTGGACCCTGCCTCCTGTTCTTGGCTAGCATTCTGGACTACCTGTGGTCCCTTTCAGCTAGGGCTTCGCTGACGACCTCAAGGTGCACCTGGTAGCCATCTCTGCTTACCGGGCGCGGGCCGGAAGCAGTCGGTGGCGAGGAGAAGGTGTTTGGGCACTTTTTTCAAAGACCTTGATCATACATCCTTCCGGTGCGAGAACCTCCACCTCCGTGGGATCTACTGCTGATACAGGCTAAGCTCATGGGCAAGCCATTCGAACCGATGCACAGGTGTGACATCTCTCACCTGTCGTGGAAGACCGCCTTCTTGGTGGCTATCACGTCAGCCAGAAGGATGGGAGAGTTCCCAGCGCTTTGCATCGAGTCTCCTTATCTGGTCTTCCACAGGAACAAAGGTTGCCTGTGCCCCACCGAAATTCCTTCCGAAGGTGGTGTCGGAGTTTCACCTTAACCAGATGTTGACTCTGCCGGTGTTCTACACCAGTCACACCTTCGAGGCCGATTAAAAGCTCCGTACTCTGGACCCTAGAAGAGCGCTCGCTTATTATAAGGAGTGGACGGCTGAAGTTCGGGGAGAGGTTCTCCAGCTGTTTGTCACCTACGCTGAAGCCGCACCTGGCAGACCTGCAGCCAAGCGGACGATAGGCAGGTGGGTCACCTCCTGCATAGATCTAAACTGTAGGTTGGCGGGCATGGAGGCTCCCAGAGGGATAAGAGCTCATTCTACCCGCCATACCGCTGCATCGGTGGCTGCTTCCAGCAACGTCCCTATCCAGAAATCTGCAGGGCTGCTACCTGGAAGTTGTCACACACCTTCATTACCCACTACCACATCGACCTTGAGTCACGCCAGGATGCTGGTTTTGGGGCCTTGGTTCTCAGTCATTATTACCTAAGTAGAATTGTATGCTTGCCTCCCTCCTCCCGGAGGACTGCTGAGTCTGCCAGACAGTGTGGATGAACAAAATCTCCATGTCCTAAATGCAGATTACTCACCTGTAACAGGAGTTCTAGGAATGGTGTTTGTTCATCCACACGACTCCGCCCGGCTCTCCCAGCTTCAAGACAACCCAGTTTCCAGCAGGCTAGATCTGGCGCCAAGGAGCAGAGCCGAGTTTTACCACCCAGGTGGTGGAGGAGCCAGTTTGAAGACCTTCGCGCAAGATTTAAAGTGGCAAGGAACCTGCCAGACAGTGTGGATGAACAACATATACCATTCCTAGAACTCGTTACAGGTGAGTAACCTGTATTTCTTGTATACAATTCTGCTATGACAAATTGGGTAGAACACCCTCTTCAGGCCTGAGGGCTCACTCCACTAGAGGTACAGCTGCTACTCTAGCTGCAGCCAGAGATACATCCTTGTTAGAGATCTGTAAAGCAACCACCTGGAAAACAGTACATACTTTCACCAAGCGTTATTCCCTGGACATCCAGGCTAGAAGTGATGCTAGGTTTGGCACAGCAGCAGTGCAGAGCCTGTTCCCAAAGTAGGTTCTGCATTCCCTCCTCCATAGGGAACTGCCTGGAAGTCTGCATTATGTCTGAATACAGCAAGACTTCATGTTGTGTGAAGAAAAAATTACTCACCATAGTAATGTTGTTTCTTCTAATGGAGTCTTGCTATATTCAGACCCCCACCTTCCCTGTCAGAACCTGTTTTGGGGAAGTGGGCTGGCAGATAGTGTTGCACCTCAGGGGTGTACCTTGTACCCTCCCTCTTGGTGGGGTAGCTGTTATGTTTATCCTTCTTGTATTGCATAGCTTAATTTGTGACTACCTTGTTTCTTCTTGGGTTCTCGACTTGAGTCTTTTTTTTTGTACCCCAAAAATATTTTGCCTTTTGTCTATATGTTTCAAACAATTTCCATGTTGTAGTGCTAAGTTAGTTAGTTGCTCATAAGAATCCGACTGTTACATCAGAAAGTACCACAGACAGAGGTTTGAAAACCGAGCTCGAGCTCAACGTTCCATGCTTCTGCGTGGGTTTACTCTCTCCTCTCGGAGCAGTTAAAGTGCTGGGGCTAACTGCATTATGTCTGAATACAGCAAGACTCCTTTAGAAGAAAAACATTACTATGGTGAGTAGTTTTTCTTCTGGATAGTCACTATGAGCCAGATTTTACCATCCCTGGAGCAAAACATGGTTTTGCTCCCTGGATCTCAGGATACGTTCTTTCATTCGACCATAGGTCCCACTGCCGTACCTCTGTTTCTAGTGGAAGGTTTCCTGTACCAGTGCCAAGTCATGTTCTTTAGCCTTTCCTCTGTGACCAGGGTCTTCACCAACTGCACGGCAGTGGTGGCCTACCTGTAGCACCTAGGGGTCAGAGTGTACCCTTGCCTGGATGACTGGCTAGTAGCTGATACGTCTAGAGAGGCTGTGGAGAGACCTGGCTCTTCAGACCTGCCAAGACTTGGGCCTGTTGGTCTACCTGGAGAAGTTTGAACTGGTACCGGAAGCAGGTGCTCAGGTTTATCGGGAGTAGACTAAAGTCCCTGTAGCCAGGACCTGCCTCCTGGAAGTACAGGATCTTACCTCCTTTCCTGATCATTTCAGGTTTGGCTCTTGCCCTGCCCGGCGTTTCCTCTCGCGGCTACTGGGGTACATGGCATCCTGTAATGTGGTCCACTGGGCCCTCTAGCAGATGCTCCACCTTCAGTGGAACTGGGGTATCAGTGGTCCCAGTGCCTAGGCCACTTGGACCAACCAGTCACAGTGACCCAGCTGTTGTGGGACACCATCCAGTGGTGACTTGTCCCAGAACATCTGGAGGAAGCAATCCCATTTGTCCATTCAGAGCAGACTGTCATGCTGACTATGGACATGTCTCCGAGGGAGGAGGAGGAGGAGCACAGCTATGAGACCATGGCCCATGGGTGGTTGTCGCCCAGGAGTCCCATCACAACATAAACTGCTGGAACTCTGTGCAGTGCTCTTGGCTGTGATGGAATTTGCTATATTGGAAGAGTCAGATCATTCAGGTCCAGACGGGACAATACCATGACCATATAACTGAACAGGCAAGGTGGCATACACACTCTTCCTCTGCGTTGGGGGCACTCTACACCTGGAATGTCATGCACAGCCTCATTATCAGTCTCCTGGTGATTCATGAAATGGGAGAACAGCGGGCAGACGCTGTCAGCCAGGTAAGAGAGATGTAGCACAAGTGGTCTCTGAATTAGGAGGTGGTGAACCACCTGGTCTCCCTGTGGGGGCTCACTATTGGTGGACCAGTTTGCCTTCTGGAAGAATGCCCAACTGAGGCTGTTTTTGCCTGCTCACTAGTCTGGGATGCTGACGGGGTATAACTTTGTGACGCCCTGGATCCCTGGCCTCGTGTATGCTTTTCCTCCCTTCCCCCTTATCCGTAGAGTACTGGTCAAGGTCAGGAAGGATGAGGGGCAGATGATCATGACAGCTCCAGGCTGACTGTGGCACCTGGATCTCCTCATCCTCAGCAGCAGGTCTCCTCGGAGACCGTCTCTCCACCCAGACCTGCTGGCCAGATAACAAGAGACAGTCCTGCTCCCAGACCTGGTTCCTGACTGTCTGGAGTTCCACGCCTTGTGTCTCCTCAAGGATGTCCTCCTTGTGGTGAAGGCCTGGTATTCCATGAATAGAGTGGCTCTTTTTGAGCGAATCAATATGGGCGAAGTCAAAATAGTGAAGGTGAATTGAGCGATGTATTCTTAATAGGTAGGGGTATTAAGAGCACATCGTACTTTGAGCTGCTGCAGTTCTGAAGAGTATGAGTAGGTTTGTTGATCGGGCCAGTTCCGAGCTGGCAGTCTGGTGTGCTGGCACCACTGAACGCCCGCTGGACTTAGTGTGTGGCAATCTGGTACTGTAAGTGTTTTAACATCCGTATTCAACTTTACCGGTTTGTTTACCTCTAGTAGGTGAGCAGGAAGTGTTCTCCTAATGCAGTTGGTGTTTAACTCATTAACGGCTGTCGTCCATTTGGAAAAGCCGTGGTGTTTGGAACTTGCCAGTGTGGCTTCACGGAACAGAACTTTCAGACTGTCATTTTGGGAACTTGTTGTCTGGTCCTGGTGCAGGGAGTGCTTCTTTCACTGGAATAACGCTCGCCTTGGACTGTCACCTGGCACCGGTGAGAGGGATGTGGGTGGCGTGCTTGAGGACTTGACTTGGTGAGAAACATTTCACTGTAACACTTTCCCAGCAAATCTGCTCCCAGTTGCAAGTGAGAGGAGCAGCTGGGTTCTGTGCTGCAGGATAAATGTGTCTCTTCCAAGTAGCCTCTGAGGAATTTAGTCTTTGTAGTGCAGTTTCTACTTGAAATATCTCTGCAATCTGTGGTAAGAGCACGTGTTTTGGTAACCTTTTTCTTCCAATTAGTGTGAGAGCTGACTGTGGTCTTAGGCTGCTGGTTGGTAGTATCTGCCTTGGATTCAGATCCTGCTGAAACCATTTAAACGTTGAACTTGTAACTGAACATGGGAGTTTGCTTCAGATAGAAGCTGTGATTATGTTTTCCGGGACACTGGCTATTGATCTCTCCTGAAAACTGAAACCTGACTTGTTTCTAATATTTGATTTTTTATTATCTTGTAAGGAGGAAGTTTGTGGTGGTTTGGAGGTTGGGGGATTTTGGTGGGTTGTATTTTAATTTCTGTGTTTGTGTGGTTGCGGTGTGGATGTGGTGTGTGTGATTAATTGGAGTGTTTCTTTTAGTCGTTGAACTTTAGTACTATTTTATAGTGCTGTCTTGTTACTGGTCTCACCAGGTAGGAGATGTGTTGGTGCCGTGGCCTTCCCTATATCACCTATGCTGCCTGTTGGCTCCATGACCTTCTCTCCTTACTGACCTCCCAGTTTGTGGTTATTACAACGAGGTGCTGCAGGGAGGTTGGTATTACTAGGAGGCATTTGGTTTGTCCAGTACCAAGGGCAGCTGAGGAGTGGGTGGTGAGCAGTATTGAGGTTGTCCAGTGCAGGAGACACCCTGGGTGTAAATGGAGCCTAGGGAGAGGGCCGATGTGTTTAGTCTCCGTACCCAGGGTTCCCACTGGACCCAAGTGGGATGGTAGCTAGAGGACCAGCTGCATCCTCTATTCCTCGATGAGGAACAAGACTGCTATTTTTTCGGACTTTATTTCTTCTGTCGACCTGGCTTACATCACAGAGACCTGGCTGGGTGACGACTTGTGCCCTGTTTTGAGACTCACCCTCCACTGTATACCGGTGGTGCATTGTCCGAGGAAGGATCCCAGTGGTGGGAAGTGGCATAGTTTTTCGATCCAGTTTGGGCTTCTTGGTGCATCCTGTTGGTAGCACCTGATCTTTTGAGTTCATGTGGGGGTGCAGGTTGCAGGATTCTCCTTGTTTACTGCCCCCTGTGGGCGGGAGGGGAATTCCTTCAGGAGGTAGTGGACTTCGTTGTTGACCAGGTGTTGGAGTCCACCAGGTTTTTAATCCTGGGGGACTTCAGTTCGATGACGAATCCTCGCGTTTCGATTACGACCTCCTCCAGCTGATGCAGGCGCTAGGCCTGTCACAAGCAGTTGCTGCTGCTTCCCATCAA
This sequence comes from Neoceratodus forsteri, assembly GCA_016271365.2. Classification (NCBI taxonomy): domain Eukaryota; kingdom Metazoa; phylum Chordata; order Ceratodontiformes; family Ceratodontidae; genus Neoceratodus; species Neoceratodus forsteri. Next base: position 1,117,508,128 of record CM028130.1, read on the forward strand.
CACGGCCACACACACTTGATCTGGTGTTACAGCTGGGTCTTGAGATTGACAATCTCAAGATTGATCAGGTCATTTGGTCTGATCACTGCACCATGGAGTTCAGCTTTGGGGGGCCCTCCTGAAAGTTCTTCCCCTATGGAGATGGTCAGCTATCACCCTTTAAAGGATGTTGACCCAGAGGGACTATTGTCATTAGCTGACCTATCTACGGTTGACGCTGCATGTGCGTTTGGCACAGGAGAGGCAGTGACCACCTATAATAGGGTGGTTACTGAAGCTCTAGATGCCATCGCACCAGTCCTTATATGACCCAGATCTTCTCACTTGAGGTCCCCTTGGTTTAATGGGGATCTCAAGGTGATGAAGATCAGGGGTCAGAAGTTGGAGCGTTACTGACTAAAGACCCGGCTGGAGGCCGACAAGCTTGGCCATACGTTGTCACTATGTTGAGTACCAGGGGGCAATTTCCCATTAAGAAGGCAGCATTTCTGTCTGGAAATTGCTGCAGGGAAACGGACCATCTCAGCTGTTTCAGACCATGGACAGGCTTTTACATCCTGCCTGTCTCCTGCTGAAAAGGCTTTTCAACCACTTTATGTGAAGAGTTTGCTCTGTTTTTCTCCGACAGAATATGTGCCGTCTGGTCGGGATTCCACCAGGGAGACTTGTGCCTCGCAGTGATCGAGTTGGAAGTTTGAGGCAGTCAGTCAGCCTGGGAGGAGTTTAGGCCAGTGGAGGTGTCTGAAGTGACTAAGGTGATCTTGGAGCTGGAGTACACCTTATGAACTCAACCCGCACTATGTTTCTTAATGGGATGTGCCAATGCAGTTTGCCTGGTGTTCGTCAGGATTGCCAGTTGCTCGATGGTGGAGGGGGTGTCCCAGTTGCTTTGAAATAAGCACTGGTGAAGCCCCTCCTAAAGAAATCATCCCTCGACCCAGACATCCTGGCGAATTACTATCCAGTCTCCTACCTGCCATTTTTGAGCAAGGTTGTTGAGAAATTGGTGGCACATCAGCTTGAGGATCGCTTGGTGTCCTCTGATATCTACAAGCCATTCCAGTTGTTTTCAGGCTAGACACAGCAGTGAAACTGCTCTAGTGAGAGTGCATAATGATCTGTTGGGCTAGAGACAGAGGAGACAGGTTAGTTCTTGTGCTACTCTATCCTCAGCTTTTGACTCTGTGGATCACGTCATGCTTCTTGATCTACTCAGTTTTGTGGACTAGCCAGCACAGTCATCAAATGGTTTGAGTCCTATTTCTCTGACAGAGTGCAGCGGGTAGTGATGGGGAATTTCTCCTCCTCCCCAATACCTCTGTTTTGTGGAGTACTTCAGGGTTTGATCTTGTCGCCGATGTTGTTCGCAGTGTACATGCCACCCCGGGCAAGATCGACCAACAATACAGTGTGGAGTTTCACTGCTATGTAGATGATACCCAACTGTATTTGTCTTTTGCACCCAGAGCATCGGGAGCAGTTGACATGCCTAACAGCTGTCTGGCTAAAATCGATGGCTTCCAGCTGGCTGTGACTCAACCTGGCTAAGACCGAGGTGCTGGAGATCGAGCCTGGTCATGGGTGTGATGGGTTGCCACCAGGGGTTTACTTTGGACTTGTTCTGGGGTCTACTCCATTGGTGATTTCTCAGAGGTGTGAAATCTGGGCGTGATCCTTGAATTGGCTTGCAACCTTTGAAGATCATGTGTCAGCTATACTCAGTAGTGGTTTTACCACTTGTGGAACATTGCCCGGATTAAGCCCTTCATTCTGCGTGAGGACCTGCCAACACTAGTACATGCCTTTGTCACTTCCGGGCTCGACTACTGTAACGCTGTGTACTTTGGGGTCACGGGAGGGACCCCCCGCAGGTTGCAGCTAGTACAGAATGCAGTGGCCCAGTTACTGATGGGCCTTCCGAGGTACAGTGATGTGACCCTGGTTCCGCGTGCTCTGCACTGGCTGCCGGTTAGGTGGAGGGTCCTTTACAAGGTGGGTCGTCTCACCTTTAAGGCCCCATACGGGCTGTGTCCTGGTTACCTGTCTGAGCTCCTGACACCAGTGTCCTCTGCTTGCTCCCTCCGTTCCTCAAGGGCCTCCTGGATTTTGCCAGGTGTCGCTCAAGATCTCGGAGATCGTGCTTTTAGTGTCTCTGGGCCAGCTCTGTGGAACTCGCTTCCACCTGCAGTCCGGGAGGCTCCCTCGTTCGAGGTGTTTAAGGAGGCTAAAGGCCCACCTCTTCATCCTAGCCTTTGACTGCTGATACCATCTTTAGCTTTGGCCAGTCTCTTGAAGATTGACTTCTGCAAACCTCTATTTTGCTGAATTTTAATCCTATTACTTTTAATGACGTTTTATTATGCTTTTATCACTGCTATTGTCCTCGTTTTATGTTCGGTGTCCAGAGCCTCAGGGATTGTGCTACTTATAAATAAAATTGCCTTGCTCTAAAGTCACCACCTTGAGTTGGGTGACTTGGTTTACTGAACTGGCTGTGCTAAGCGTACTTTTTTTTTTTTTTTAAGCTACTTGGTGTTTTAGTTGTTTTGAGGTCCCATACACCGTCGTCCTGTGTCCCCCTCTCACCTGTAGGTTGCCCCAGCATTCTCCCCCTTCCACAGTCTGTCTCCTGAAGTAGCCCCCTCCTGAGTTTCCACTTTCCCCAATTGTCATGCCGCCCTGGGTTGATTATTTTAAGTTTGAGGGGTGTGGGGCTAAAACCCCTCCACAAAAGAATGCGGAGGGCATAGCCTCCCTGTTTTAAAAGTAGGGAAGCATTGTTTTTACAGCAGTAGCAAGCAGCTGTACCTGCTAGAGTGCTATAGAGTACATACTTCATTTGTTTTCAGTAGCTGTACAGTAGCCATTCTTGTCAGCGCCATTATGCAGGCTCTTATCACTTGTAGCCTGGAGGCCTCCAGGAAGGTGTCGACTTGCAGGTGCTATACCTTTAAAGGAAGAGACTTTCCATTTGGTGTCAGGGCAGGAGCTTGATCCCTTGCTTGCCCTGTGGCTAGCATCTTGGACTACCTCTGGTCTTTTTCCCAGCTGGGACTGTGGAGCAACCCATAAGGTGCACCTTGCAGCCATCTCTGCTTATTGGCTGCAGGACAGTATGCTGACTCTGGCCCAGGAAAAGGTGGTTAGGCATTTCTGGGGCCTCGACTACTTGTCCCTTCCAGTGCAAGAACCACCTCCATTGTTTTTTTTTTTATCTCATTTTACTCGCTGGCAGGGCATGGCCGCTGGCCCTACCTGCAGGAGAGCACCAGGCTCCCACCCACATGATGAGGATCTGTACGGCCATTGCCGGTCCACTGGAGGGTCTCCCCATACCCCATCCAGCCAGGCCTGCCCCAGTGCGATTCCATGCGAGTCCTCCTGGTGAGACGTGGCTGTCAAGCTGCATGGTCGCGCCCAGCCATTTTTCCACTTTTTCTCCCCATTGGGACTGCGGATGTGCAATGACGTCTGCGCACATACGTGCCGACGTCCGCCGCAGTCCCTCCTCCAGTCACACCATCGCATGCGGTACCTCCGGGCGTCCCCAGGGGTCACTGCAGCGCTGTGTAGTTCCCCAGCCCATCGCAGGACTTGGAGAGCTGTCTCCCAATGCTCAAACCTAGTCCTTCCCTGCCGACACCTGATGACCCGAGCTCGTTCCCGAACCCGGGTCGCCAGTGTAGTGTGAGGTGTGACTTCCAGCACCTCAACCTTCAGTGCCACCGGGCCAGCTGAACCACCTCCCTTGTTTAACTTGCTGCTGGTCCTGGCTGTGCTCCTGGGCAAGCCTTTTGAGTTGATGCAGAAGTGTGAGTTGTCGCACCTGTTGTGGAAGTCTACATTTCTGGTGGCAGTTGCATCTTCCAGAAGGATTGGGAGCTCTTCAGTCGGGACATCAGTTTCATTAGATCTTACTTGAGATACAGCTCTTGCAGCAGGTTACACCATTAGGACTGAAGCCGTCAGGCGTCAGGACCTGAAATATTTACTAGCTTGCGGTCTTCAGCGGGGACCACCTCCAGCGTCGGTCCGCCCCGGCGTCAGGCGTGGTTCATAAGGGCGGTCCGCCACAATCCCCAGTTTCTTTCCATGGTGCGACATGGCAACCGGCCTCTCTGTCATTCTCTAGCATGCGACTAGGAAACTTCAGCGTTTTTCTTCTCTTTTGCCACTGGATTCGTCTGATATCCTCTCCAAACACCTCTTTGGAGGGCTATCCATTGAAGTGTGCTTGCAGCAAGCAGATCCCATTCAAGGATCCTCACTCTGCCTGTGTGCGCTGTCTGGGCCCAGACCCGACACCCAGGCCTGCTCCTTCTGCCAGGGCTTCAATAGCCGCACTAGGATCCACCGCCAGAAGGCCCTTCAGGCTTTTTCTTCTTGAGGAAAAATCAAAGGTATGGATAGAGACCCTTCCTCCAAGGGGGAGTTGTCCGGGAAGTCCCATAGACATCGCGAAAAGCATCAGGAGAAGGCAAGACCCAGATCCCCTTCCAGGGCCTCTGATTCCCGCAGCTCTGGCTCCAGGTCTGACCGCTCTCCCTCTAGGGCTCACTCTCAGCCTCTCCAGGTCTGGTTAGATCGTTCAGCGGTTCCTCCTCTCTGCAGCATGTCAAGACCTCCAGGCCTGTGACTTCATCCACTCCGTCCAAGGCCTCATCCAGGTCTGGGGAGCGCCACAAGTCTTCCTCCCATCGTCCGGACTCCGACGTCAGGTCAGTCTCCCAACCGCCGCCACCCCAGCACAAGACTAAAGAGCTGACCTCCCTGAAGCGGATGTCTGACCCGACGTCTGCTAAACTCCATAGGCACTCCTGGGAACCGGCTACTGTACGACACCTGTCGCTGGTCAGGCGTTCGCCCCCGAGGACGTCAGTCGGGGGACCGGCGTTGGCTATTGCAGAGGGAAGGACCACACCATCACTTACCGACGTTGGTTGGAAGGTGTCGTCGTCTGACACTACCCAGCCCGAAGACCAGGCGGGCGACTCCTGAACCGTCGAGCTCCCACAGGAACCCTCCAGAGCGGGAGACCCCCGGGGGACCCGACGCCTGACCCCAGCGACAGACCACCCATTCCTGGCCCATCGTCAGGCTTGAATCTGACAGAGGTGAAGGAGCTCTTCACCATCTGGTGGGACACCATCAAGAAGGATGTGGTCACCGCACAACCTCCTCCTATGCCGGCTACTCCTTCAACGCCTGCGCCCCCACTCCCACCCAGGGGATCAGCAGGACAGTCATCGACCCCAAGGGAGCCAGCATCCCCTCCTAGGGGCAGATCTGCGGACAGGAGAAGGCCTCCTTCAAGATCCACTTCAGGGTCCCCCAGCCCCAAGAGACCCAGACGGCGTTGGTATACCCCGTCCGTGGAGGACTCCAGATCTGACACCTCTGGGTGCTCCAGATCTCCTCCTCCAATCAGCGTCCCTTCTCCAGACCCAGTGACCTTCCCAGGTCTCCTCCGGATGACCCCTCATTCGCTGAGATCATGAGGCGTATCCAGGAGAAAATGGGGTGGGACGCTGAAGAGCTAGACCCCGAGAGACAATGCCTTGCCCGTTACCTTCGGCAGAAAGACCCAAAGCCTGTGGTAGTGCCACCCTTGGTGGACACCTCCAGGAGGCTCACCAAGGCTGCGTGGAGCGTCCGCATTCGACTCCAGCAGTGCTGAAGAAGGCTGACCGCCTGTACAAGGCCCCAATGGAGGACCAGTACCTGGCGAACCATCCTCTGGCGATTCCTGGTCATTCTGACCTCCCATGACCGGTCTCAAAACCACAGCACTTGAGCACACAGCCACCGGACCCGGAGTCCAAACAGCTGGATGTCCTGGGTAGGCGCACGTACGCGGTTGCGACTTGCGCCATTAGGTCGTTAAATTACCTCACCCACTTGGTTCAATTCCAGAACGCATTGTGGGAGCAGGGACAGGACCTGGTTGAAAAAAATGCCAAACAGTAGCCAAAAGGAGGAGCTGTTAAACCTCCTCCCTACGGGTTCGGACGTGGGAACCCAGGTGCTTAGAGCTGCATACGACTGCGGACTCTTCGGCTAGAGCTGCAGCCTCAGGCGTGTGTCTCCGGAGACACTCGTGTCTCCGGCTTTACCCCGGACATCCAGAAGAATATCATGGACGTCCCTTACCATGGCGAAGTTTTGTTTGGCGAGGCCTCGGAGAAGGTGATCACCAAACTGCAGGATGCCGGGAAGGCGGTTAGATCAGTGCAGGCTATGTACAGGTCTTGACTCAGTTCCTTTCGCAGGAACCAGAGTCGTTTTTGCAGCCGGACTCAAAGGCAACAGCCACGTTCCGGCCAGCAACAAAGGGGCTCCTTCACCCGAAAATCCCAGGCTGACATCCTCAGGCAGAGGCCAACGAGTTATAAATTCGGCCCAACCTGCAGGATCCAATGCTGCCACAGCATGACTCCTTCCCGCCCCCAGGATCACGGAAATGAAGGTCGGATTCGCATCGCATGCCAGCTGCCTGGGTGGCGGTCGATCACCACCGACAGGTGGGTGCTACAGTTAGTCGAAAAAAACATTATATAGAATTCGTTGCAACCGCCCACAAGGCCTCCTCTGCTTTCCTGCTACTCGTGTCAGCATGCCCTACTTATACAGCAGGAAGTGCTCACGCGTCTAGAAAAGGAAGCTTTGGAGCACGTTCCAGAGAACCAGAGAGGGTTAGGATACTATTTGCACTTCTTCCTGGTTCCAAAGAAAACAGGGGACCTCCGTCCAATTTTCGACCTCAGCGACCGCAATCTGTCTGTCGTTTACAAACGCTTCCGCATGGTGACCCTTCCGGGTCTAATTCCCATGCTGAAGAAGGACGCCTTCTTGGCATCCCTGGACATGCAGGACGCTTACCTGCACATCCCTATTGCTCAAGCGCACAGGAGGTTCCTGCGCTTCGAGTTTCAGGGCCGCCATTATCAGTTCCGAGTGCTTCCCTTCGGGCTGTCATCAGCACACCGGGTATTCACCAAGTGCATGGCAGTTGTGGCGGCGTCTCTGAGGAGACAGGGCCACTACATGTTCCCGTATCTGGATGATTGGCTTCTCATGGCTCCCTCCAAGGAAGCATTGTTGATGGCCATTCAGCGTACCCAGACCCTTTTTCAGTCTCTGGGCATCCTCATCAACTACGAGAAGTCTCTCCTGTTACCGTCCCAGAAACTGCAGTTTATAGGTGCAGTTCTGGACACAGTCAAGGGAAAAGCCTTTCTTCCCGAGGACAGAGCAGAACGCATTCGGTCCCTCATAAGGGACCTGTCAGCAAAGAGAACAGTCCCGGTCAGACTGGTCCTTTGCCTGCTTGGACACATGGCTGTGGCCATTCCAACAGTCCCGATGGCAAGACTCCACATGAGGGTAACCCAGTGGATGTTAAGGGTGCAGTGGGACCAAAGGCAAGACCATCTGCAGCAGCCAGTCTGAATCACGAAGGCCGTGATTCGGGACTGGCAATGGTGGCTAGACCCGGGAACCCTCTCTGTGGGGGTTCCCTTCACAGCGCCGTCTCCGACGGTAACTCTCTCCACAGATGCCTCAGGGCTCAGGTGGGGAGCGCACCTGAACGGGGTGAGGTCTTGGGCACATGGACAGTCCAGGAATCTCATCTCCACATCAATATACTGGAGATGAGGGCGGTCCTCTACGCCCTGCAAGCCTTCCAGTCGGAGATCCCACCAAGTACTCTCCTGTTGCAAACAGACAATACTGCGTGATGTATTACCTCAACAAACAGGGGCACACACTCCTACCCCTTTGCAGAGGCCATGAGTGTGGGAGTGGGTATCTGACGCAGGCGCAAACCTTTGCAGTTCACGTCCCGGGGTGGACAATACCGTTGCAGACAGCCTGAGTCGTTCTCAGGCCAGAGTCCACTAGTGGGAGCTTATACAGGAGGTGGCAGAGGATCTGTTCCACAGATGGGGCACTCCAGAATTTGACCTTTTCGCGTCCCCATCCAATGCAAAACTGCCCAATTTTTGCTTGCTAGATCCAGGGCCTGGTGTTTTCTGGTAAGACGCGTTGTCCCTCTCCTGGGTGGGCAGATTCCTCTATGCCTTCCCTCCTTTCCCGTTGATCCAGAGAGTTCTCCTCAAACTTCGCAGGGAGCATGCAACGCTTATCTTGATAGCGCCTTTCTGGCCCAGGCAAATCTGGTTCCCTCTTCTGCATCAGCTATCCTGGGAACCTCTGCTTCCTTTGCCAATCAGCTTCCATCTGTTGTCTCAGGAGGAGGGCTCACTAGTCCATCCGGACTTACGTTCATTGAACTTACATGCCTAGCTCCTAGACACATAGCCAAGATGTGACCATAGGTCTCGTAGAAGTAATGAAGTACTTTCTGCCGCTAGAAACGGCATCACGCCATGAAGTGGCGCAGGTTTTGCTTGTGGGCTCAAACGCGTGGTTCCTTGCCCTTAGACTGTCCCGAGAAGCTGGTTCTGGAATACCTGCTTTCACTTTTCCAATCCGGACTAGCTTACTCCTCGATTAAGTTTCATTTGTGTGCAATTTCGGCTTATGCCCCCATAGGCCATCGCATGGTGGCCCAACTGGACACTACTCGTGCCTTTTTAAGGGGGGTCCTCTACCTTAGGCCACCTATCAAGGATCCGGTTCCTCCTTGGGACGTGCCGTTTGTCCTGGAGCAGCTTACGCTGCCACCTTTTGAACCAGCCGCGGATTGCGAGCTACGTTTTCTGTCGTGGAAAACGTTGTTTTTTTAGTTGCAGTTACTTCGGCGAGAAGAATCTCCGAATTACATGCACTCATGTGCAAAGAGCCCTATTTAATTTTCCACCAGGATAGGGTATCCCTGAGGACAAATCCTAAGTTTCTGCCTAAGGTGGTTTCAGCCCTCACCCTTAATCAGGATATCAACTTACCAGTGTACTTTCCCAAGTACACCAGGCTAGGAGAAGCACTGCTTCACACCTTGGATGTTCACAGGTGTCTCTGATGTTATTTGACCAGAACCAAACAGTACCGGAAAGCGAATCAGCTGTTTGTCTCCTTTGCTGGGAGGATGAAAGGAGCCCCTGTTTCTAAACAGTCCCTTTCACGTTGGCTCATTCAGTGTATCTCTTTCTGTTATGACAGGCGCAACAAACCCTTGCCAGGCGTGGTCAAGGGTCATTCTACCAGAGTGGCCACCTCCTTTGCAGCGCTGAAGAATGTTTCCACTTCAGCTATTTGTGCTGCAGCTTCCTGGAGCTCTGTGCATACCTTTATTAGGCATTACAGCCTGGATATCGCTTCAAGGCGAAGGGCAGGTTTGACCTAGCCGTCCTCAGGGACTTTTGTCTAGGCTTGAGCAGGTTGCAATCTCTGCCTTTCCTCCTCCGATGGCGTAAGATTGTCGCTGTTGGAGGAATCAGTACTAATGGTGTAACCTGCTGCAAGGCGCTGTATCTAGGAAGTAAGATAGTACAGTTACGTAAGAACTTACCGTAACAGTAGATCTTCGAGAATAGCTCTTGCAACAGAGAATCGTCCGCCCACCATTCCCATTTTGGAGGAGATAGGGTATAGCCTAAAATCCATCTTTCGGGATGGAACGATTTTTTTTGGTCTTGGCCATCTGATGGCGGATCCTCTGTCTCCTCTTCTATATGTCAGCCAGCGGCCGGGAGTCTCTGGCGGGAGGACTGGGGATTGTGGCGGGACCGCCTCCTTATGAACTACGCCTGACGGGGGTGGGACTGACGTCGGTGGCAGTCCCCACTGAAGACTGCTAGCTAGAAAATTTCCGAGGGGTCCTGACACTGACAGCTTCAGTCCTAATGGTGTAACCTGCTGCAAGAGCTGTTCTCGAAGATCTACTGTTACGGTAAGTTCTTACGTAACTGTACTTTCACACCTATAGAACTTAGCCATCAGGCACTAGGATCCACAAAACCTTTACTGTAGCAGTCCATTAGAGCCGCCCACAACAACGTAGCCTACTGCGTCGTCATCCCTGTATAGGCGTAGGCAGCCTGCTACTCCTCAGTTCTTTCCCATCTACTTCACCTCCCAGTCTCCTTTGGAAGCCTCATTGTTCAGTTGACTGTTAAAACTTTATATTTCTTTATTTTCTCTGCTTTGTTTGGCTAGAACTTTCGATTCGTGTCCTCCTTTCCGTTGCTGCGGAAGAGATGATTTTGGGTGGAGGATAACTATCTCTGTCTCTGTCTTGGGCCTTCTCAGAATCTCAAGGCCTGCACACTGTGCCAGAAGTTTAACCTTTCACCTCTTCGGCGCCATAAGAAAGTCCTCAATGTTTTTCTCGTGGAACAGCAACTAGTCAATTTAGAATAGGGGGCTTCTTCCTCCCCTTCTTTAGAGCTCTTTGGGGTCATAGGCAGCCAAGGCCTGAGACAGCTCCTTGGAGAAGCATAACAACATGGACTGTCAAAATGACCAGTCCCTGGGTGCTCTCCGCCAGTCCTCTGGAACTGCCTTGGCTCCTCTGGGACCGACCCCTTCAGGCTGCCTCGGCCTCAGGCTCTTCCAGGCTGATCAGGCCGGGGGACTCTCCTCTGGCTTTGCTAGAGATCCAGCCGTTGACCTCTGGGTCATCTGCCATTTTCCCGCTGACCTTACTGGCTCTCTGCAGGCTCCCTCGATGCTGGGCACCGGTGTTCCTGCTCAGGCCAGTGGACTTTTGAAGTCTGGCCTTCACTCGGCCTCATGGCACTCTGCTTTTGCTGGGCCATCGATGGCTGGGCTTTCTCCACTTTTGTTGCCGTCTAATCCCTTGGGGTGGTTGTCGGTGAGCTTCTGTCTCGCTGTCTTTCCCGGTCTATCCAGTTATTCCTCAATGCGTCATGCACCTCAGTACTATTTTAACTTCCCTTACCATGGCGCTGATCAAACAGTTTACTCCTACATGTGCCCCGCTATTGGCACCTCCTTCAGGCCCTCCTCTGACTTCTTTGCCGGTTCAGTCCCTTCACCCTGCGCGTCGTCCGTGTCAGTTGTCGGCCTATGGCGCAGACCAGGTTAACATCCAAGGCAAATATCTCCCTGATCGTCTCCTGCCTCCAGGAGCTGGGGCTCAGAGCATCAGACTCCACAGCCCAACCGAGGACCCCAGTTTTTATAATATCATGAAGCAGCTGCAGTCTGCCATGGGGTTCCAGACTGAGGAAGAGGACGCCACCAAGCTGAACCTGGTAGACTTCCTGGAGATCCCTGAATCTCCTCATAAGGTCATCCCTTTGCCTAGGAAGGCAGACGAGCTTTACCATGCTCACTTGGGGAAGCCATATTACTCTGCCCAGCCTGAGATGGACTCTGTGGTTATTAAAGCTGCCCATGACCGCTCCAAGACTCCCTGCAAAAACAGAGTGCCACGGGGCCGAGGGAAGGTCAGACTTCAACAGTCCACTGCACTGAGCAGGGACAGCAGTGCCCAGCATCGGGGGAGCCTGCAGAGAGGCCCAAACCCAAACAGAGATAACCGCTCTCAACCTTACTCAAATCATTACGGAACCCACCCGCTCAAACCATAAGTCCAGTAATCACTCACTACTAGACTGGGCACTTACATCCCACCCATACCGAGTCGTCAGCTCAGGCTTCTTCCCTGATTCCATTAGCGACCACCACCTAATCTACTTGGTCCACAAAATCCACAAAGTTAAATCCCCTCCTAAATTTATATTCCAATGCTCATACAAATCCTCAACCTCTCCCCTCCTGGAAGATCTAGCTCACTCAAATTGGGTCCCGAACTCAAACTGCTCTAACATGAATTCGGCCTTTACACATTTGAACACCTTCCTCACCGCCTGGGACAAACCGCCCCCGTGCAGGGGCTAGAGAGTCCATGGGTCTCCGCCTGGATATCCCCTGAGTTGATAGCTCGTCAACAAGCCCGTGACAAGGCCTGGCGTAACTACAAATCTACACTCCTCCCAAGCAACCTTGTCACCTACCGCATGCTCCGCAACAAATGCACAAAGGCTATCCGCTTAGCTAAGGCTGAATATTTCAACAACACCCTAAATGCAAATCTTGGGAGACCTTCTAAATTCTGGAAAGTCATTAACTCCCTTTTCTCCCGCCAAACAGCAAGCCCCCCACCTCTCCTCGGACTCTCCTCACCAACCCCTGAAGGTAGCCTCCGAGTTTAATTCATATTTCAATACTTGCCCCAAGCTCTCCTCGATTCCTTACCTCCAGCAATCACGGCCACCCCAATACATCTATAACCACATCCGCCCCCAGTCATCTATCCCCTACCAACTGGTAGGAATCCCTTTCCTTCAGACCCATCTCCCCCACTGAAACGTTAGCTGCCCTTCATTCCTGAACCCTTCAAAGGCCAAATCTGATGGTCTCGATAACAAGTCCTCTTCCTTTCTGCCCCAGCCATTGCTACTCCCTCGCGCCTCTACTAAATCTATCTTTCACCACGGAGTCACTCCTCCGAGTGGAAGCATGCCACTGTCCTACCCCTTCCAAATGGTGGTGATCCATCCTCCAATACTAATTACCATCCCGATCTCCCTCCTCCCTGCCCTCCAAACTCCAGGAACACCTAGTTCTATCCCAGCTCTCCACTTTCTCTCAGAAACTAACTTCTTCACCCCATTTCAATCTGGCTTCAGAAAACACCACTCTTTCACCTCCTCCCAGCTAAGACTCATGGACTCCATCCTCACTGGTGTGGATAAAGGGCTAATCACGGCCGCTATTTTCATTGATCTAGCTAAAGCTTTCGACACGGTATCCCACACTTCCCTACTATCCTGCCTATCAGGGGCTGAGTTAGCAGCGTCTGCCACAAACTGGCTCAGTGCCTACCTACTAAATAGAACCCAATCCACTAAAATAGTTGACCACATCTCCCCCCAAAATATCACCACCGGCGTTCCCCAAGGCTCTGTTTTTGGCCCCATCCTCTTCTCCATCCTTCTAAATGATCTGCCTAATTCTTGCTCTACCACCTGGATCCACATGTATGCAGACAACTCGGTCCTCTTTACCTCCGGCCGGACCCGCAAAGAACTCGCTTCCAAACTCAAACTGATTTCAACAAAATCTAACAGTGGTTCAATACCAACCAACTGTCCTAAATGCCAAGAAAACTGTCTGTCTTTCGGCACAAGACTGCGTCTATCCAGACTCACCCCGATCTTCCATACCTAAACAACACCATCCTTGATGAAGTGCCCTCCTTCAGGTATCTAGGGTTTGGCTCGATTGCCACCTCTACTTTTCCACACACGTAGATGCCATCATTTCAAAACTACGCCCAAAACTTGGCCCTCACAGGAACCGCTCCTGTCTCGCTACCGTCAGACGTGATTTAGTCCTGAAAATGATTCTACCCACCTTCAACTACTATGATGTAGTCTACAGCTCAGCCTCAAAGACCACCCTAGCCAGACTTGACCCCCTTTAATGCTGTTCTGCCCTCGAGTGACCCCCGCTCACATCACTGCAAGCTATACGCTGTCACTGGCCCTGCCATCCCTGAGCAACTGGCGCCCAATCATACTGTTAAATTCCGCTTCCATCTTCTGGCCTGTTCCTCCCACCTTACCTCACATCCTCCCTATCTTCCCACCTACCCCCCCACGCCTTCAGCCTAGAGTCAGTGGACCTATTAGTCATCCCCATCGAGGACCACCGCCCGGCCAATTGGCCTTCTCTTAACTCTTCCTAAACCTGGAGCGGCCTGGCATTGAATCCAGCATTCTTCGTCACATACTCCTTATCCTTTGCCGCTCTAACTTCCTTGCACCAAATTGCAACTGCCCTGACCTCCCCACCCACTTTTGATAGCTTCTCTCCCCGTTGCCCCCTAGCGCCTGACCAGCGGCCTGGCCATCGCCTAATTGTCTTGCTTATATACTGCCCTCACGCACTACACTCACTCTTACTCCTTTTCCTCCTAACATCTCCCTTCTCCCCCTTCCTATCTAAATACACGCCCTCTGCCCCATCAGCAACACCATCTCCGTCCCTCCCACCTCACCTAAACCCACGCTCCTAATGCTTACTAGTTCACTCCTCCTCTATCCCCCATCTTCGCTCTCCAACTCCTACTGTCAACTTGGTGCATCCCACTGCGGCTCAAGTTTGTTACTGGCACTCAAGTTCTGTTCTGGCACACTAGTTCTACTACTGGCATTTATGTAATTCATGTATTGCCTCGTTGTGTACCCATGATATGTTTACCCTGTCCCTGATGTGTATGCTCTGTATTGTTCTTACCTTGTACCCATGATATGTATACCCTGTCATTGATGATCATTGTTCTGTACTGCTCTCCTTATGTAACAAGTTCAAATGTAATCCCTCTAAACCATGTATATTATCTGTATTGCACTACTGCTAAACTCAACTATTGTATGTATACCTGCCTCCTCTGTAAGCCCCTCCCCCAGATCGCACGTGGGGGCAGAGCATCTTTTACTCAGCGTGCCTTTCCTGGTGAAACATTTTCAATAAATAAATAGACCCCTAAGCATCTCCGTTCCCTAGCCCAATAGAGTCCAGGAGGCTGAACTTATAGGGCGAGAGGACATTTGCTTCAGTCACTTTAGGCATCAGGATTTCAAACTACCTCTCTCATTTGGTTAAGTACCAGAATACCCTCCAGAAAACGGGCAAGGTTGCGGCTCAGGCCGTACCAGAGGGGCCACAGAGGCAGGAAATCCTGAAGACCCTTCAGGTTGCTGAGGATATTAATAAACATCTTCTCTGTGCCATTTATGATATGCCTGACACTATGGCCAGGCGGGCTGAAACATGGAAACATAGACTTTGACGACAGATAAGGACCGCTTGGCCCACCTAGTCTGCCCATTTCCCTACCTAAAAGATAAGCTGCAGATCCTATTTAACCAATAGCCTATTTCTTCCTACCCCTCACAAAAATTGCCTCATGTCTGTCCCATGCACTCTTGAATTCTCCCACAGTTTTAGACTCCAAAACCTCCTCAGGAAGGCTGTTCCATGCATCCACCACCTGGACTGCTTCGAACATTTGCCTTAGGGAGGTACTCCTGGCTCCAGGTTTCCGGGTTCTTTGTCGCTATACAACAGAAGGTCCTGGACTTCCTTTTTGGTCCAATTGTTTGGCCCTGATGTTCAGGACATTATTCATGAGCTGCAGGCCTCAGGGAGGGCTCTTAAATCCATGCACTCCCTGTACAATAGAGTCCAGAAGCTGCTCAGGGTCTTCTATTCAGAGTCTTGCCCTTTGGCTTGTCTTTTGTGCTATGGGTCTTTACTAAGTGCTCCGTGGCAGTGGCTGCAGCCCTCTGACACAAAGGTATGTATGTGTTCCTGTATTGGGGTGATTGGCTGGTAAAGGCCCCGTTCGGTGAGCTCCTGCTAATGACCCTGCAGCTGTTCCACTACCTGGGTGTCACGGTGAACTTACCCAAGTCCACCCTCTCTCCGTCTCAGTGCCTTTAGTATATAGGCACAGTTCTGGACTCTTCCCAGGGCACGACTTTTCTACCCCAAGACAAGGTGGACCGCCTGATGGCAGTGGAATCCCTTGTAGCTCAGGACTGGTATGTTCTAGGGACATGGATATGTTGTTCATCCACACTGTCTGGCAGGTTCCTTGCCGCTTTAAATCTTGCCGGAAGGTCTTCAAGCTGGCTCCTCCTACCCACCCGGGTGGTAAAACTCTCGGCTCCGCCCCATGACGCCAGATCTTCCTTACCGCTTGGAAGCTCAGGTTCCCTCCTTAACGCTCTGCGTATAAGACTGGTTCCTAATTCTTCGAATCTTCGAAATTAAAAGTTTTTTGCTAAAAAGACTTAGGTCTTCTCTCCCTCGCGGCTGCGATGGACAAATCGACTCCCAGTTTCCAGAGATGCCCTTGCGGGCAGAAGATGTCTCGGATGGATCCGCACTCCATGTTCGTCTACTGCTTAGGCCTTGAGCACGACCCGCAGGCTTGCGACCTGTGCTCTTCTTTTTCAGCCTACGTCCTCGAAGACCGTGCTGCCCGTTTACAGCTGGGGCGTCCCGAGAAAAGAATTCCTCCGGTTAAGTCTAAAGAGGCCCGGTTGGCGGTGTCCGGCGGCGGGCTCGGCAGCTCGAGCAGATGATCGCCTTCGAAGAGGAGGCGGCGCGGGCCGCTTCTACCTCGGCTGCGGCATTTGTCCCGCTCTCTCTCGGTGCCTCGTATTCGGCTTCTTTTAAGGAGCTTTGTCTGACCCTCTCGATGAAAGGTGAGGGTCCAACTTCTTCTGGACCTTTTCCTCGGTCCAAAAAGAGCAAAAGTAAGTCTCACCGTCGACGCTCTTGGGAGCGGGAAAGATCCCCCTCCTCCAGTAGTCGACAGTCGACCGGTCTACCACTCTGCTCGCCACTGGCTCACGGTGTCCCCGTCAGGACAGTTGGATCGAGACTCGCTGACGCGGTCGAGATTTTCTCGACCCGCTGGACGGGTTGTCGGCTGGAGAAGCTGAGAATCCTCTCCCGGTTCCCCGGTGGGAGTTGAGGTCCGCTTGCTTGTCTGTGCCTCGGTTCCGGAGCCTTGAGTGGAATCTTCTGAACCGAGGGAGTGCGATTCCCGACACCTCCCGCACCGTCCTCTGGCCTAGCGAGGTTCTCGGACGTCTTCAGCGGTCCAGCGATCCGCCGCCAGAGGCGGTCTCGGTCTCGCACGCTGGCAGCGGCACCGCCCGCTCTTCCTCTTCCTCCTCCTGGATGAGGGAGACTTCAGCGCAAGTTGCGTCGGAGGTATGAGGAACTCATGTAGCAACAGCTCCTTCTGACCAGGAATAAGCAACCCAGTCCTCTTCCCGGCCATTAAGTGGCTGTCACCGGAGCGGCCGAAACAACCCCTCGTTGTAGCAGAGGAGCCTGTTCCCAGGCCGGTTGTTCGGCAAATTCCAGCTACCCCACCGATTCTGGTGGAACCTCCGCCTCCACAGCCGTTATTTGGGGCTCCGACCAAAAATTCTCGGTCGGCTCAGGGACTGTCCCATAGGCTGTCTGTCACCCTCACTCCCGATAAGCCTCGGCAGGTGGAGGGTGGCTTAGGCCCGAGGCAGCTCTTTGAGGACTCTTCTGAGTCCGAGGATGATTCCTCCCTTTTCTCCAAGCGAATGGACTTGGAGTACTCAGGAGGACAGTCGGTGGACGATAGCCCTTCGTCCTTCCTAGGATTGCTTCGCTCATCTCGGAGTCCACCGGATGAAGCTCGACCTGCTTTAAGCAGACCAGGTATCCCCTCACGGAGATTCTGGACCGAGGGATTCCCCACGGAGGCCTTTCCGTGGTCGAGGCCATAGTGGGCCCGGCCTTGGAGCTTTGGCAGCCCTGCTTCCTGCCCTGCGCCTTGCCAGGATGGCCAGGAGTATCACGGTCCCTACGGTTCCCTGTCGGTTTTGAACCCCTCTACTGAGGGGTTGGTTACCGACAGCGTTTTCCGGCTGCCGGGAACGCCAGGGATGTGGACAAACCTCCCGACAAGGAATCCAAGAAATTGGATTATGCCGGGCGAAAAGTCTATGCTGTGTCCTCTCTCGGCCTTAGTCAGGCCAGTTCGGCCGTCCTCATGGCACATTTTTCTCATGCCCTGTTGGGCTCCCTGGATGAGGTCATCCCTCATCTTCCCGCGGATCTGCAGACTACGGTCAGGCAGGTGCGGGACCAGGGCAGTGGCCAAACAGCAGCTCCAGACTGCTTTAGACATTGGGGACTCATGTGCCAGGTCTGTGGCGGCCGCAGTGGCCATGCGTCGTCGGGCTTGGCTGAGGATATCCACCTTTACTTCGGATACCCAGCACAAGTTGGCGGACGTTCCTTTTGGGACTGACCTCTTGGCCCTGGGGTGGAAGGTCACCTGCAGAGGATCGAGAAGTCCAATGCTACCTTGGACTCGGTCTCTTCCACTCAGAAGGACAAAGGCCGAAGCCTCAGCCTAAGCCCTTTCGTCCTTCTATGCGCTCAGCGTGCTCGGCCCAGCAACGTCAGGGGCCAGCAGGCTCGGCTTGGCATCCCAAACCTAAGTTTTGCTGGCTTCCTCCAACAGGAAGCAGGGAGGTAAAGGCCCAGGAGGTCCCTCGCCCGGTCCCTCCTCCAAGCCTGCTCAGTGACGGACTGAGGGGTGTCGCCCCCATCCCCTCATCCCTGGTTCCCCCCGTGGGGGGACGGCTCCGACACTTCCTTTCCACCTGGTCCGTTATTACCACGGACAGGTGGGTACTGGAGGTGGTGGGGAAAAGGCCTGCTTCTAGAATTCGAGCAGGCCCCGCCCTTCAGAGCCGTCGCGCCTTGGGGGGCCTCGGGGTCCACATCGCTCTCCTCCTCCAAAAGGAGGTGATCAGGGAGGTAGCGGATCCCCCCTCAGACCCGGGGTTTGTGTCCAGGTACTTCCTGGTTCCAAAACGGACGGGGGGCTGGTGCCCCATTCTCGACCTGCACGACTTGAACAAGTTCCTAAGGTCTCGAACCTTCAGGATGGTCACTCTGGCGCAGATAATACCATCTCTGGAACACGGCGTGTGGTTCTGCTCTCTGGACCTGCAGGACGCGTTCTTTCACGTCCCTATCCGTCCGTCACATCGGAGATTCCTTCGCTTTCGAGCGGAGGGATCCCTCTTCAAGTTCCGAGCCATGCCCTTCGGCCTGTTTTCAGCTCCCAGGGTCTTCACCAAATGCATTGCAGTGGTGACAGCTTTCCTGCGGCACCGGGGTCCGGGTGTACCCTTACCTGGACGATTGGCTGATAGCAGCCCCCTCCAGACAGGAGGTGGAGCGGTCCAGAGATCTGGCCCTCCAGGTTTGCTCTCAAGTCGGCCTTCTCATCAACGAGGCCAAGTCGGAACTCGGGCGAGCAGGTGATTCTGTTTATCGGGAGGCAGGCTCGACTCTCTTGAGCCAGAGCACGGCTCCGGCGGACAGGGCCGAGTTCTTACCTCCTTGCCCAATCATTTCTGGTTGGGCAATCGCCTGCCCGGGACTTCCTCGCCTCCTGGGTCTCATGGCGGCCTGTACCAGTGTGGTCCGTTGGGCACGCCAGCACATGCGCCCCCTTCAGTGGGGTCTGGCCAGCCAGTGGTCACAGCGCTGCGATCCCTTGGACCAGCTAGTGATGGTGACCCAGGAGATGTGGAAGCCTCTGGTGGTGGACCATTCCATCTCATCTGCAGGAGGGCATCCCGTTTGTCCGCCTGCCGACGGTCTCTCTATCAACCGATGCCTCTCTGATGGGTTGGGGTGCCCATCTGGGGGAACACCGAGCGCACGGCCTCTGGTCCCCGCGGGAGTCCCGATGCCACATCACCCTGCTGGAGCTCCGAGCGGTCCGCCTAGCTCTCACCGCCTTTGCTCCGTTTCTCCGGGGTCAAGTGGTCCGAGTCCAGACAGACAATACCACGACCATGTACTACCTAAACCGCCAGGGCGGGACGAGTTCCATGCTTCTATGCAAGGAAGCTCTCCGCATTTGGTCACTCGTGCGCAGCCTGGAGGCCGATCTCCTAGCCATTCATGTGGCAGGAGCCTCCAACACCCTGGCCGATGCCCTGAGCCGGATAGGGGCTGCATCTCACGAGTGGTCTCTCCTGCCGCAGGTAGTACAAGATCTGTTCTCCCACTGGGGCACACCTCAGGTGGACCTGTTTGCCTCCAGGGAGAACGCGAAGCTGAGGCTGTTTCATGCCCGCCCCCAGCAGGGCTCGCTGCAGGGGATGCCTCGAGGCTGTGGACCCCGGGCCTCTTTTACGCCTTTCCCCCATTTCCCTTGATCCACAAGGTGCTTCTCAAGGCAAGGAGGGACAAGGCGCAGGTGATTCTGATAGCCCCAGACTGGCCCCGCCAGTTCTGGTACCCAGATCTGCTCAGCCTCGGCTCCAGGCTCCCGAGGCAGCTTCCAGCACGCCCGGACCTGCTCTCAGTCAATCAGGGGAAGGTGTTCCATCCGGACCTTCAATCCCTGCACCTGATGACCTGGTTCCTGAGTGGCTAGAGTTCCAGGCCTTGGGTCTTTCCGACGAGGTCCTCAGTGTTGTTGAGGCGTCCCGTAAGGAGTCAACCAGGAAATGCTATGCCTTCAAATGGAAGAGTTTTCCATCTGGTGTCAGGGCAAGGGCTTGGACCCTTCCTCCTGTTCTTTGGCAAGCATTTTGGAGTATTTATGGTCCCTTTCTAGTCAAGGGCTTAGGTCGACGACCCTAAAGGTGCACCTGGCAGCCATCTCTGCTTACCGGGCGCGGGCCAGGGGAGCAGTCGGTGGCACAGGAGAAGGTGGTCTGGTGCCTTTTCAAAGGCCTTGATCACATTTCCCCTCCGGTGCGAGAACCTCCACCTCCGTGGGATTTACTGCTGGTACTGGCAAAGCTCATGGGCAAGCCATTCGAACCAATGCACAGGTGTGAACTCCCTCACCTGTCGTGGAAGACCGCCTTCTTGGTGGCTATCACGTCAGCCAGAAGGATGGGAGAACTCCAGGCGCTCTGCATCGAGTCTCCTTACCTGGTCTTCCACAGGGACAAGGTTGTCCTGCGCCCCCACCCGAAATTCCTTCCGGAGGTGGTGTCGGAGTTTCACCTTAACCAGATGTTGACTCTGCCAGTGTTCTACCCAATCACACTCGGAGGCCGAATACAGGCCCATGACTTTGACCCTAGAGGGCGCGCTTATTACAAGGAGCGACGGCGAAATTTGGGGAGAGGTTCGCCTGTTTGTCACCTACGCTGAGTCAGCACCTGGCAGACCTGCAGCCAAGCGGACGATAAGCAGGTGGGTCACCTCCTGCATAGATCTCTGCTATAAGTTGGCGGGCATGGAGCCTCCCAGAGGGATAAGAGCTCATTCTACCCGTCATACTGCTGCATCGGTGGCTGCTTCCAGGGACGTCCCTATCCAGGAAATCTGCAGGGCTGCTACCTGGAAGTCAGCACACACCTTCATTACCCATTACCACATCGACCTTGAGTCACGCCGGGATGGTGGTTTTGGGGCCTCGGTTCTCCAGTCTTTATTCCCTAAGTAGGGGGTGTGCGCCTTGCCTCCCTCCTCCCGGAGAACTGCTAGGAGTCTGCCAGACAGTGTGGATGAACAACATATCCATGTCCCTAGAAATACAGGTTACTCACCTGTAACAGGAGTTCTAGGAATGGTATATGTTGTTCATCCACATGACCCACCCGACCTCCCCGGCTTCGACGCACAACCTGAGCTTCCAGGGGGCCAGATCTGGCGTCATGGGGCGGAGCCGAGAGTTTTACCACCCGGGTGGGTGGGAGGAGCCAGCTTGAAGACCTTCCGGGCAAGATTTAAAGCGGCAAAGAACCTGCCAGACAGTGTGGATGAACAACATATACCATTCCTAGAACTCCTGTTACAGGTGAGTAACCTGTATTTACGGCTAGGTCCTACCTCTGGCTCCTATGCTAAATGGTGGCAGCCGTAGCCATAGTGTCATTGGCCAAACTCCATATGCGAGTGCCCCAGTGGAACCTGTGTGTCCAATGGGACCAGCGCTCCAATGACTTGGATCAAATGGTCCTAGTCTCCTCTCCGGTTTGCAGGCTACTGCAGTGGTGGCAGAATCCTCTGTTGCAGGGAGTCCCCTTCCTCTACTGAGCAAGTCCTGACTACTGACTCCTCAGGCACCGGTTGGGGAGCCCACCTGGGTCCTCTTCAGACTTGGGGGACCACCTCCACATAAATGTGCTCAAGATGAAGAGTAGTCCTGTACACCCTCCAGGCCTTTCAGAGCATTTGTCCCTGGGACACCTGCTGGTACATCGGAAAACCACAGTGTGGTGTCCTGTTTCAACAAATGGGTGGGGGTGCACTTCTTACCCACTATGCCAGGAGGTGATGAGAGATGTTGTTGGCTCTGGGCGACAGCCTTGAGTTGTCAGCGTCCATGTTCCAGGAGACCAAAACATCTTGGCAGACGGCCTGAGCTGGTCGCAGTCCCGGAAACATGAATGACAACTCCTGCCTTCAGTGGCCGAGCAAATGTTTGAAAGGTGGGTATGCCCAGAACTAGGCCTTTTAGTGTCCCTACTTAACGCAAAACTGCCATTTTTCTGCTCGCTACATTCAGGGCCTAGAGTTTTCTGGTGAGACACAGTTTCTCTCCTGGAAAGGAAGCTTCCTCTGTGCCTCTCCCCCTCCCCCTTTCTGCTGATCCAGAGGCTGCTCCTCAAATTGCAGATGGAAAGGGCCTCCCTGATAATGGTGGCACCATTCTGGCCTCGGCAAATTTGGTTTCTGTCATTGCAACACCTGGTGGTGGAACCTCTGATCTTCCTGGACATAAGTCTCCACCACTCATTCACACTATTGGGATCTGCGCCGGAGGCACTAGGACCCATTGGGAGCAAACTTTTTGCTGGAGTGTCGGCGCCAGAGATGGTGCCGCGAGCCCTAGCTCGTGCGGTAACGACTATCTCGGCATCAACCCTCCAACCGCCTCAGTTCCTTTTTTCCCACCATCGAGTGCACTTCAGTGACGACATCGCTCACCTGTCGAGAGTCAAACTTCAAACTAGCAGCATAGTTTTCAGTTTTTATTATTTTGTAGTATTATCTCGATACAGTATCGCTTAAATTTATTCTTATTTTAAAATAAATAAATAAAGAAGTCTCAGCCTACCTTGGCGGATCGACCATGAGACGGGTCAGGTGACGGTAGGGAGACTTCGATGAAAGCTGTTCAGTCAGTGAGGCTTGGTCCGTCTCCGCCTTCTCCGGAGGGAGGGTCTGACAACGGTCAGTCCAATGCCTGGGGATGGGCGGTCCCCGAAGCATAAAAAATAAATGGTCGCACTCTCGGCACCGTTCGGCCTCGAGCTCTTCTTCGGCCCACCGGTCTAAAAAGAGAAGGCATCACTCGAGGTCGCCCTCTGATATGTCTGCGCATAGACGCTCAGTTATCGGGGCTAGTTGCTGGTCTTCTCCTTCGGAGTCGCCAACCTCTGCTCCTGGTAGCCGACGGCTTCGACATCGGAGCCCTGCCCCGCCCAGAGGTAGGTCTTCAGATGAGTAGTTTCATCAGTGGGCCGCTCTTATGGAGCAGTGGGCTCGGAGGTTGGTTCGGCTACCTGGCTCGGTCACTTCGTGGGCCTTGGGCTCTCTGGGCGACCAGGTAGAGGCGGTTGAACCTTCCTGGTTGTGCAGCACCTTCTTGGTGCCGTCGGCTCCATGCTTAGATGTCCCCCCTCACATGGCTGCGGCGCGAGGGCCACACCGATGCCCTTATCTCCTGCTCTTCTTCCTTCAAAACCTGTTTTGAGTCTGGGAGTGTTTTTGGCCCTCGGCGTTGTGTACTTCTCGGCGCCCGTCCTCGGTGCTGTGCGTCTTCTCGGCACCGTCCGGCTTCTCTGCGCCGTTTTCGGTGCCACGTGGCCTCGCGGCGTCGTTCTTGGTGCCGGCGGCTCTCGGGGACTCCTCTTTTCACTTGTTTCATTCTTCCTCCTCTTCTGAATTTCATTCCTTTCCTGTCCATACAGTTGCTCCTGGACTGTCAGGAGATGACGTTGAGCCTGACCCAAACCTTCGGTTGGGTGATGAAATGGACGAAGCAGGATCTATTACTGCTACAGAGCCTGTGGTCGAGGACCTATCCTTTAAGTCTCTGTTGAAAAATCTGAGTTCCACACTTTTTTTCCAGACTACAGACATCGATCCTGGGAAATTGTTGAGACTCCAATATCTTCATGCCTCAGAGATCCCTACGGATTTGACTCCTCCGATTCAGCCTTCATTGAGGCGCTGTCTCAAATGGTATGGAATAATCCTGCTCTTACCCTTCGGTGGCTAAATCCATTGATAGAAATATTCAGCCCCCAAGGATCGTCCCATTTGGCATCTCAAGCCTTTGTGGATCCTTATTGTAGTCCTGGCAGAGAATGATAAGATCGTTCTTCCTCAAGCTACTACAGCTCGACCTATTAACAAAGAATCTCGTAAGATAGACACCTTGGGTAAGAGAGTCTTTGCTGCTTCTACTCTAAGTATGCGGATTGCCAGTTACCAAGGCTATTTTTCTCAGTATGAGTACATCTTGTGGCATTCCATTAAACAGATGATTGAAGCCCTACCGGTCAGATTCAAAGCCAGAGCTTCTTCAAACCATTACCAGAGGTATTGAATCTAATAACCAGCAGGTTAAAGCAGCCATGGATGCTTTTGACACTGCTTCCTGTTCAGCGCTGCTGGTATTTGCACCTGGCGTCTATTCCTGGCTGCGACTCCAGCTTTACTGAATGACCGCAGGAGCAGAGGTGATGGCATGCCCTTGACTGCATATCTTTTGGTCCTCAGGTAGAGCAAGCTCTAGAAGCTACACAAAAGACTAGGTCAGCCATTAAGTTGGCTCGGCCCCCTCCTACCCCATCTCGAGGGCATGCCAGTAATCGACAGTTTCATAATTGCCAGTCCTTTCGAGGCAGAGGAAGTTTCCATAAGAACCAACCTGCCCAACCTCAAAAGAAGGTGCAACAGAAAGTGCAAGGGCCCAAAGCACCCAGCACTACCTTATGAATTGCCGGCCCAAGTTTCATCTCAGCTGCCTGAGGTGGACTTTTCTTTTCCGGTGGGAGGTCGTCTGATACACTTCTACAACCAGTGGAAGTCCATAACCTCAGACAAATGGGTCCTTCAGATAATTTTGAGGGTATTCACTCAATCTTGTGGAGACCTCCGGTTGTCCCCAAGCGACAGCCCAGGCTGTCAACCCTTCAGTCAGACCTTCTCGCCGCGAGATTCGGGCCTTCTGAACAACAGGGCAGTAGAAGTGGTGCCACTGCACCAGCGAAACATGGGTTCTACTCCATTACTTTCTGGTTCCAAGAAGTCCCAGGAATGCGCCCCATTCTAGATCTCAGAGCTAAACAAATTCTCCCCAAGGAGAAATTCAAAATGATTTCTCTGGGAACCCTGTTACCTCTGCTCCACCAACACGACTGGTTAGCCTCCCTAGATATGCAGGACGCTTACCAGCACATTCCTGTTCACCCGAGGCATCACAAATTCCTGAGGTTTGTGGCTCTGGGACAGCACTATCAGTTCAGAGTCCTGCCCTTTGGGCTATCCTCGACGCCGTGAGTTTTTACAAAATGTTGCGTAGTTCTTGCGGCGCACCTCAGAAAGGTCGGAATTCAGGTGTATCCTTATGTGGACAATTGGCTCTAGCAAGTCTCCAGGCAAGGGACCTCGGGATGCCGTGGAGACTGCCTCGCTTCCTGATGCTGCCCATGGGAGTGCTGCTCAACCTCAAGAAATCGCAACTGCAGCCTCCCAGAGGCTCCTTTTTATAGGGACTCTTCTGACACCTCCTGTGCGTAAGGTTTCTTCCAGAAGACAGGAGGAATGATATCCTTCAGATGGCCCATCACATCGAGGAAAACAGCTCAGTCACAGCCTCTCGATGCAACGGATGCTAGCCTCATGGCATCCTCAGTGTTCACTGTACCCCTAGCACGTCTGCACATGAGAACCACCCAGTGGATGCTCAGTACTCAGTGGTCCCCAACCACTCACCCGCAGTCCTATCTCATCAAGGTGACAGAACCTTTAAGGAGGTCACTCACGTGGTGGTCTCAAGAGAGCAATCTCCTGGAGGGGTATCCCTTTGCTCCTCTGGACCATCAGATTTCCATTACCACGGACGCATCCCTAATGGGGTGGGGAGCTCACTGTCAGGCTCTCCACACTCAAGGTGCGTGGACTCAAGTAGAGTCCCAGCTCCACATAAACATCCTAGAAATAAGAGCCGTCCTTTATGCGGTCCGAGCTTTGAAGGACATTCTGTGTCTCAAGAACATTCTCCTTCAAACGGACAACAAAGCAGTGATGTATTACATCAACAAGCAGGGCAGGGCTCATTCTTACCCCTTATGCAGGGAAGCAATGAGGGTATGGGAATGGTGCTTGGAGCACGAGGCTCTAATTCAAGCGGTGTATCTGCCAGGTGTTCAGAACGTACTGGC
Source organism: Neoceratodus forsteri (assembly GCA_016271365.2). Taxonomy (NCBI): domain Eukaryota; kingdom Metazoa; phylum Chordata; order Ceratodontiformes; family Ceratodontidae; genus Neoceratodus; species Neoceratodus forsteri. Next base: position 1,117,534,068 of record CM028130.1, read on the forward strand.
AGACCGTCTCAGCAGAACAGAGACAGACCCTCACGGTGGTCTCGACTCAACCATAGTTCAGTCACTATTCAAGAGTGGGAACTCCAGACCTGGACCTTTTGCATCCCACCAACGAAACTGCCTCTCTTCTGCTCCAGAAATCCAGGGCCTGGCATTTTCTGTCAGGATGCGCTCAGGCAGCGGTGGACAAACGCTTTCTTTCGCCTTTCGCCTCTTCCTCTAATTCAGAGGTATTCCTCAAGTTCGAGATCCCAGGAGACAAAATGATTCTCATTGCTCCTTTTGGCCTCGAGCTGTGGTTTCCACTGCTCAACAATATGTTGGCAGTTCCTCCAAGACCACTTCCCCTGCAGATGAACCTTTTGACTCAGGGACCGGTGGTCCATCCTAACCTGAGATCACTTCACCTTCACGCTTGGCTCCTGAAGAGGTCGAAGTAAACCGGTTCAATGTCTCTCGAAGAGTTTCAGATATTCTTCTGGCTGCAAGGAAGCCAGCCACTCGGAAAACTTACACAGCCAAGTGGAAGCGTTTTTCGCTCTGGTGTGCAAAGTCCTCTTTGAATCCTTTTCCTGTCCACCAGATAAAGTTTTGAGTACCTTTTGGACCTCTCGAATTGGTCTGCATTACTCTACAGTCAAAAGTTCATCTTAGTGCCATTTCAGCGTATCATAAGCCTGTTATTTCCTTAACTCTAGCTGAGTTACCTATGGTTAAGAGGTTTAAGGGGATTCTGCATACCAGACCTCCTACAAGATGTCCAGTTGCAGCCTGGGACATTAATCTTGTGCTAGACATGCTCACTCGGAAACCTTTCGAACCTCTGGCTACCTGTGAGCTAAAATTTCTCACTTGGAAGACTACCTTCCTAGTGGCCATTACCTCAGCCCGCAGGGTCTCTGAGATACATTCCCTGGTCACAGACCCTCCGTGTACTGTGTTCCATAAGGACAAAGTAGTTCTTCGTACTCATCCTAAATTTCTTCCTAAGGTTGTGTCAGAATTTCATCTAAACCAACCTTTGGTCCTTCCCTCTTATTTTGCGGACTTCCAAAATGAAGGGAACGTTCTCTTCATTCTTGGATGTTAAGAGGGCCTTGCGTTTCTATCGAGATAGAACCAAGGATTTTCGCAAAGCTCAGCAACTGTTCGTTTCCTTCAGTGAGACCCGGCTGGGTCAACCTGTCGCTATCAGATGTATCTCATCATGGCTAGTGGCGTGCCTTTGTCACTGCTATTCCATGGCGCAGGTTAAGTTGGAGGGTAGAGTTTACGCTCACTCTACCAGAGCGGTCGCGGCATCCCTAGCGGAAATCCGCAACGTGCCCATTGCAGACATCTGCAATGCGGCCACCTGGAGCTCAGTGCATACTTTCATTAAACATTATGCACTAGATGTCCATGCCAGACGACATTCTTCCTTTGGCAGAGCCATCCTCAGTGGACTTCTGTCCTAAAAATGTGAGCTCTTGGTCTCTCCTGCCGCCCTCTCGGGGGATTATTAGCTCGGTACTCTCCCAATAGTGTGAATGAGTGGTGGAGACTTATGTCCAGGAAAATATGAAAATTACATACCTACCGTAATTCTTGATCTTCTTGGACGAGTCTCCACCACTCATTCACACGCCCACCCTCCATCCCCCGAGCTCACCTTTCTTGTTGTTCTTCACTCCCTCAAATCTTTAGGCTGTGAAGACTTCTTTATTGACCCTTCTTACACGGGTCGCCTGGACTATCTTATGTCCGGTTTTTAGGTTAGGCTACCGTTCTAGGTTAGTTACGCTGCACCTCCTTGGTAAAAAAGGTACTGAGGCGGTTGGAGGGTCAACGCCGAGATAGTCGTTACTGCACGAGCTAGGGCCGAACGGCGCCGACCCTCCAGCAAAAAGTTTGCTCCCGATGGGTCCTAGTGCCTCCGGCGCAGATCCCAATAGTGTGAATGAGTGGTGGAGACTTCTCCAAGATCAAGAATTACGGTAGGTACGTAATTTTCATTTTCCTCTCCCGCTCTTCTGGGACTTGGTGACGCAGGCTCAGGGGACCCTGGTCCATTTGGATCTCGAGTCACTTCGGCTGCATGCTTGGCTCCTGAGGATGTAGCCAGCCCACTTTGTGTTTCTCAGAGGGTAACTGATGTCCTGGTGGCTGCCAGGAAACCCTCCATCAGAGCCACATATTCCATGAAGTGGAAGTGCTTTGTCTTTTGGGCCTCCACTTGCTGCGTAGATACTTTTTTCCTGTCCAGTGAACTGGGTTTATGAGTACCTGTTGTCCCTGTCAGATTCTGGGCTTAAATACTTGTCCATTAAGGTGCGTCTGCCATCTTTGCCTTGATGTGCCCGTGGATGGCCATCCGGTTGCCCAGTTAGAGGTGGCTCAGATGCTTTTGTGGGGCACCCTTCACCTAAATCTTTGTTCAGTCCCATCCCGGCTTGGGAGTTTAGTTTTGTGTTGGAGAAACTGACCCTGCCTCCATTTGACCTGGCCAAATCCTGCGAGCTGCACTTTCTGTCGTGGAAGCGGTTATTCTTAGTTGCCATTACTTCTGCTCAGAGAAATTCAGAGTTACAGGCCATCATGTGTGAGCAGCCTTATTTGATTTTCCACAAAGGCAGGGTCTCTCTGCGTACTAACACTAGGTTTCTTCCTAAGGTGTTGTCTGAGTACCTTAAATCAGTCCATCCACCTGCCTGTTAATTATCCAGAGCATGCCAGTGCAGGGGAAGCATTGCTCCATACTTTGGATGTGCATAGAATTCTGTGTTACTGTACACGTCAGATGGAGTGCAGGAAGTCCAGTTTGTTTCTTTTACCCCTGGGGAAGAGGGAGTTCTAATTTCAAAGCTGTGTTTATTCAAGTGGTTGGCCAACTGTGTTGCTTTTTGATGTAGGAAGTACGGTAAGGAACTTCCTGGGACTCTCAAGGGCCATTCAGCCAGGGGTATGGCCACTTTTGTTGCCTGTTTCAGCGGTATGTCTCCAGCTGAGATCTGCGCTGCTGCCTCTTGCGGTACTGTCCATACTTTCACTAAGCACTACAGTCTGGACATTGCTTCCAGAAGAAGAGCAGGCTTTGGCCTGGCCATGCTTCAGGGCCTTCTTTCTGAGGCCTCTGGCCTCCTGCTACCCAGACTGTCTTTGCTCTTGGCACTGCTACATAGAAACACAGAACCATAGACTTTGACAGCAGATAAGGACCGCTTGGCCCATCTAGTCTGCCCATTTCCTACCTACAGGATAGGCCGCAGATCCTAGTTAACCAACAGCCTATTTCTTCCTACCCCCCCCCAAGAATTGCCTTATGTCTGTCCCATGCATTCTTGAATTCTCCCACAGTTTTAGACCCCACAACCTCCTCAGGAGGGCTGTTCCATGCATCCACTACCCTCTCTATGAAATACTTCCTCACATTGCCCCTGAACTGCCCCCATCTTTAAATTGTGTCCCCTTGTTCTTGCACGTCTCTTTTTCTGAAAGATGCTACCCTCTTGGACTTTGTTGATTCCACTGAGGTACTTAAAAGTTTCTATCATGTCCCCTCTCCTTCTTTCCTCAAGGGTATACATATTAAGCTCCTTTAGTCTCTCTTCATATGGCTTCTCTTGCAGACCCTGCACCATTTTAGTTGCCCTCCTCTGGACTGCCTCTATCCTGTCTATGTCCTTGCGGATATGGGGTCTCCAGAACTGGACACAGTACTCCAGATGGGGTCTCACCAACTGTCTGTACAGAGGGATAACAACTTCCTGTTTTCTGCTGCTGATGCCTCTCCTATGCATCCCAGTATACCCCAGCCCTCCTACTGCCTTCTCACATTGCTTGCTAACCTTAGGTCATCTGATATGATTACCCCAGGTCCCTTTCCTTTTTGTTGTTGCTACTACCCCCCAATTGTGTATTCTTCCCCTGGGTTCTTGTTTCCCAGGTGCATTATTTTGCACTTCTTTGCATTGAATCCTAGCTGCCATACTTCTGACCATTCCTCCAACCTTGCCAAGTCCCTTCTCATCTTTTCCACGCCTTCTTGTGTATCAACCCTGTTGCAGATCTTTGTGTCATCTGCAAAGAGGCATACTTTTCATTCCAGTCCCTCTGCAATGTCACTTATGAAGACATTAAAAAGGACCGGACCCAATACTGAACCCTGTGGTACCCCACTAGTAACCCTCTTCTTCAGAGTGGACTCCATTTACAATTACCTTCTGTGTCCTGTTGTCCAGCCAGTGTTTGTACCAGGCTACCACCCTGGGACCCACTCCCAGGCTGGTTAATTTGACTATTAATCTTTTTGTGGGACTGTGTCAAATGCCTTGCTAAAGTTCAGGTAGGCCATGTCCACAGCCCCTCCCTGGTCTACTACTTTGGTCACCCAGTCAAAGAAATCTATTAGATCTGCCTGACATGACCTTCCCCAGAACCCATGCTGCCTTGGGTCCCAGCCCCACTGGCCTCTAGGTACTCAACTATTCTTTCCTTCAGAAATGACTCCATCACTTTCCTACCACAGAGGTCAGACTGACTGTCTTGGTCCCACTTTTGTGAAGGGAATCATCCACCTTCCTCCAGTCCTCAGGTACCACACATCCTCCCATGATTTATTAAAAGAGTAGCCAGTGGTTTCACTAGTTCTCCCTTAATTCTTTAAAATTCTGGGTGAATTCCATCAGCCCCATTGCTTTGTCCACCTTCAGCTTTAGGAGTTCTTACAGAACCCTTTCTTCTGTGAAAGGACTGGATCGACCCCCATCAAGAGTGCTTCTGTTAATTGGATTAAGCACTTCCCTCCTCTTTGTGAATACTGAGCAGAAATATTAATTCAGTATCCCTGCCTTTCACTGTCTCCTCTGCCCACCCACCGCTCATTCTATTCAGCCTCACTATCCCTCCCTTTTGTCTTTCTCACACTCGCTGATGTACCTATAAAGATTTTCTAGGACATGGATATGTTGTTCATCCACACTCATTGGCAGTATCCTTGCCGTTAATCTTGCCGGAGGTCTTCAAGCTTGCTCCTCCCACCCACCCGGTGGTATAACTCGGCTCACTTACGACGCCAGATCTTCCTCACTGGAAGCCCATGTTCCTCCTTAACGCCTGCTTGGACTGGTTCCTATTTCTCCGCTTATGGATTTAAAAAAAATATTTCGCAAAGACTTCAGTCTCGATCCCCTCGGCCGCGGCTGATAACCGACTCTGATTTCGAGATGCCCATGCGGCAGAAGATGTCTCGATCGATCCACACCTAACGGTGTTCACTGTTAGGCCTTGAGCACCACCCGCAGGCTTTGCGACCTGTGCTCATCTTTCTCGGCCCACGCCCCTCGAAGACCAAGCGTCTGCCCGATTGCAACTGGCCGCCCCGAGAAGGCTTCCTCCGTGAAGTCCGAGAGGCCCGGTTGCGGTGTCCGCGGGCGGCGGGTTTCAGCGGATCAGTCTCGAAGCGGATGGTCGCCTCGAAGAGGAGGCGCGCGCTGGTCAGATTCTTCTCGGCCGAGGCGATTTATCCCGCCTTCTGGTTCTTCCTACACGGCTTCTTTGGTGAGCTGTCTGTCCCTCTTCCCTACTAAAGGAGAATGGCTCAAGGCCTGCTGGACCTTTTCTCGGTCCAAAAAGAGGGACAAGGCAGTCCTCCGTCGACGCTCTTGGGAGCGGAAAGGTCCCTCCCCGGGCCGCCGACCGCCGGCTTCGCCCGTCGCTCGGCTTCGCCACTGGTCCTCACGGTGTCCCCCGCCAGGTCAGTTGACCGAGACTCCCACTGATGAAGTCGAGATTTTTCTCGACTCCATTGACGGGCTGTCGCCTTTAGCAGCCGAGATTCCCTCTCCTGTTCCCGGGAGGAGTTGAGGATCCTGTGGCCGCCATGTGCCTCCGGTCTGGAGCCCTCGATGGACCTTCCGAGCTGGCGGGAGGTCGGTCTGCCGACACCTCCTGCACCGACCCCGGAAATTCTGGGACTCTCGGTCTCGGTCTCGGGACCTCTTCGCGTCCAGCTGCTCCCACCGCCATAGGCGGTCTCTGCCTCGCTCACTGTAAGCGGCAAGCCGCTCAGTCTCGCCCCTCCTCCTGATGAGGGAGGCTTCGCGTGAATTACGCCGACGGTAATGACCTTATGTTGCAACAGCTCCTCCTGGCCGGAATAGCCGACCCGCGCCTCCCCGCCATTAATGGCTGTCACCGAACTGGCCGACACAACCCCGACCTGCCCGAGGAGCCTATACCCAGGCCAGGCATGTTCGGCAAACCAGCTGCTCCAGCACTGACTGCGTGGAACCTCCTCCCCACAGCCACTCACATTAGCTCCTCACCAAGGATTCTCGGGCGGCTAAGGGTTTACCCCATCGGTTGTCAGTTACCCCCACTCCCGACCGACCTCGCAGGTGAAGGTGGCTCAGAACAGGGAGTTTCTTCGAGGACTCTTCCGAGTCCTGAGATGATTCTCCTTCTTCCAAGCGACTGGACTTGGAGTCTTGGAGGTCAGCCAATGGACGTATAGCCCGTCAGCTCTTCCAGGATTAACACTGCTTCGCTCATCTCGAGTTCACCGATGAGCTCAACTGCTTCCAACGGGCCAGGTAATGTGGTCCTCACTTGAGACTTGGACCGAGGGGATTCAATGAGGCTCTCTCCGTGGCCGAGGCTACAGTGGTCCGGTGACTGGAACTTTGCAGCGCCTGCTTCCTGCCCTGCGCTCGGCCAGGATGGCTAGGAAGTATGCGTCCCTACCGTTCCTTGTCCGGTTTCGAACACCCTCTGCTGAGGGGTTGTTACCGACAGCTTTCGCGCTGCAACGCCTAGGAGTGGACAAACCTCCTGACAAGGAGTCCAAGAAATTGGACTATGTCGGGCGAAAGTCTACGCTAAGGCCTCTCTCTCGGCTCATGCCAGGCCAGTTCGGCCCCTCATGGCATATTTTTCCTATGCCCTGTTGGGCTCCCCTGATGAGGTCATCCTCATCTTCCGCCATCTGCAGACTACGGCTAAGGTGCGGGACCAGGGCAGGGCAGTGGCCAAACAGCAGCTCCAGACTGCTTTGGATGTAGGGGACCCATGTGCCAGATCGGTGGCGGCCGTAGTGGCTATAAGGTCAAGCGGGCTTGGCTGAGGATATCCACCTTTACTCGGATACCCAGCATGTTGGCGTGATGTCTCTTTGGGGACTGACCTCTCGGCCCTGGGGTGGAAGGTCACCTGCAGAGGATCGAAGTCCAACGCCACCTTGACTCCGGTCTCTTCCGGCCAGAAGGACAAAGCGCAACCGTTCAGCCTAAGCTCCTTTCGTCCTTTCTGTGCCCTCGATGCCACCTGCCCAGCACCACTAGGCTGAGCAGGTCGCCTCGTATCCCAAACCCAAGCCGCTTCCTCTAATATGAGGCAGGAGGAAAGGGGCCCAGGAGGTCCCTCGGCCGGCCCTCCTCCAAGCCTGCCCAGTGACGGCTGAGGGGTGTCGCCCCCATCCCCGCTACTCATTCCTGGGTCCCCTGGGGGACGCCCGCAGCACTGCTGCTCGGCCTGGTCCGCTGTTACCAGGGACAGGTGGGGTCTTGAGGTGGTGGAAGAGGCCTGCCTTCTGAAATCTCGAAAGCAGGCACCACCCTTCAGAGCCGACTCGGGGCTTCGGGGATCCCCACCTCACTGGCGGCCTGTCGAGTCACATCACTCCTCCTCCTCCAGAGGTGGTGAGAGGTGGTGGGACCTCCTTCAGACCCAGGGTTTGTGTCCAGGTACTTCCTGCCCAACGGACGGGGCTGTCATCCACCCGACTCCACACTCATTCCTAAACAAGTTCCCTAGGTCTTCCTAACCTTCCAGGATGGTGGTCACTCTGGCTCAGATAATACCATCCTTGAACGCCAAGCGCAGGGTTCTTGGTTTCTGGACTTGCAGTAGGCGCTTTTTCTTCACGTCCCTATCCGGGTCTGTCTCTCACCAGAGATTCTCTCGCTTCCCGAAGCGAAGACTCTCTTCTCGAGTTCCAAGCCATGCCCTCGGCTTGTCTCCAGCTCCCAGGGTCTTCACCAAATGCATGGCAGTGGTGTGCATTCCCGAGTGCGCCTGAGGGGTCCGGTACCCTTACCTGGACGACTGGCTGATAGCAGCTCCCTCCAGGAAGGAGTGCTGGAGTGGTCCAGAGATCTGGCCTCCAGGTCTGTTCCTCAACTGGGCCTCCTATCAACGGTGGCCAAGTCTGAACTCTCAGCCGAAGCAGGTGATTTTATTCATCGGGCGCAGGCTCGACTCTCTTCGACAGAGCGCCGTAGCTGCCCGGCGGACAGGGCCGAGGTTCTTTCCCTCCTTGCCCGATCATTTCTGGTTGGGCACTGCGCCCTGCCCGGGACTTCCTGCGCCTCCTGGGTCTCATGGGTGCCTGTGCTAGCGTGGTCCTGCTGGGTCTGCTGGAACATGCGTCTCTTCAGTGGGGACTGGCTAGCCAGTGGTCACCAACGCCATGTATCCCTTGACCAGCTTAGTGTCGGTGACACAGGGATGGGAATGCCTCCAGTGGTGGACTGCTCCCAGATCATTTCGTAGGAGGGCATCCTGCTCGGTCCGCCTCGAGCCGACGGTCCCTCTGTCGACTGCATGCCTCTGATGGGTTAGGGTGCCCATCTGGGGAACACTGGCTCATGGCCTCTGGGTCCCCGCGGAGTCCCGATGCCATATCAACTCTGTTGGAGGCTCGAGCGTCCGCCTAGCTCCCACCGCTGTTCGCTCTCTCCGGGTCAAGTGGTCCGAGTCCAGACGGACAATACCATATGACCATGTATTATCTAAACCGCCAGGGCGGACGCGCCCATGCTTCTATGCAAGCCCGCATTTGGTCACTGGCAGCGCAGCCTGAGGCGGATCTCCTATTATCCACGTGGCAGGAGCCTCCAACACCCTGGGCTTTCATGCCCTGAGCTTCAGATAGGCTGCCGATCCCATCGAGTGGTCCTCCTGCCGGAGGTAGTACAGCATCTGTTCTCCCACTGGGCACACCTCAGGTGGACCTGTTTGCCCCATGGAGAACGCGGTTGAGTCTGTTCCATGCCCGCCCCTCAGCAGGGCTCACAGCAGGGGATGCCTTCTCGAGGCAATGGACCCCTGGGCCTTTACTGCCTTTCCCCATTTCCTTGATCCACAAGGTGCTTCTCTTGGCGAGGAGGACAAGGCGCAGGTGATTCTTGATAGTCTCAGACTGGCCTCGCCAGCTCCAGTACCCATCTCCCAGTCTCAGCTCCAGGACCTCGCTGGCAGCTCTGTTCGCCCGGACCTGGCTCAGTCTCGGAAGGTGTTCCATCCGGACCTTCAATCCCTGCACCTGACGCCTGGTTCCTGAGCCGGCTAGAGTTCCAGGCTTGGTCCTTCCACGAGGTCCTCAATGCTGAGCTGGTCTCTGTATGATTTTGACCAGTCAAGATGCCTTCAAATGAAAAAGGTTTATTTGTGCGTCAGGGTGGCAGGCTTCTTAATCCTCCGTTCCTTGCAAGCATCTTGACTATTTATGGTCCCCTTCTGGTACAAGGGCTTAGGCCTGACGACCCTATGGGTGCACCTGGCAGCCATCTCTGCCACCGGGCTGGCTGGGAAGCAGTCGGGCGTGAGGAGAAGGTGGTCTGGCTGCCAAAGGCCTTGATCACATTTCCTCCAGTGCGGAACCCCCACTCCGGGATCTACTGTTGGTACTGGCAAAGCTCATGGGTGGCCATTGAACCTATGCACAGGTGTGCTCTCCTCACCTGTCGTGGAAGACCTCCTCTTGTGGCTATCACGCCAGCCAGAAGGGATGGAGAGCTCCAGGCGCTTCCATCGCAGTCTCCTCACCTGGTCTCCACAGGGACAGCCTTCCTGCGCCCCCACCGAAATTCCTTCCGGGTTGTGCGGTCGGAGTTTCACCTTAACCAGGTGTTGACTCTGGCCGGTGTTCTCACCCCAATCACACCGGAGGCTTCATATAGGCTCCATACCTGATCCTAGAAGGCTCGCTTATTATAAGGAGCGACGCTGAAATTGGGAGAGGTTCGCCAGCTGCTTCGTTACTCACGCTGAAGTCGCATCTGGCAGACCGCAGCCAAGCGGATTCTACAAGCAGGTGGCAACCTCCTGCATAGATCTCTCACAGGTTAGCGGGCATGGAGCCTCCCAGAGGGATAAGAGCTCATTCACCCGCCATACTGCTGCAACGGTGGCTGCTTCCAGGGACGTCCCTATCCAGGAAATCTGCAGGGCTGCTACCTGGAAGTCAGCAAACACCTCATTACCCACTACCACATCGACCTTGAGTCACGCCTGGGATGCTGGGTTTTGGGGCCTCGGTTCTCCAGTCTCTTTCCCAAGTAAGTATATGGGGTGTGCTGCCTTGCCTCCCTCCTCCCGGAGAACTGCTAGGAGTCTGCCAATGAGTGTGGATGAACAACATATCCATGTCCCTAGAAATACAGGTTACTCACCTGTAACAGGAGTTCTCAGGAATGGTATATGTTGTTCATCCATTACCTACCCACCCGACCTTCCTCGGCTCGACGCGACAACCTGAGCTTCCAGCTGGCCAGATCTGGCGCTATGGGGCGGAGCCGAGTTACCACCCGGGTGGGTGGGAGGAGCAAGTCAGCATCCTTCCGCAAGATTTAAAGGCAAGGATACTGCGCTAATGAGTGGATGAAACAACATATACCATTCCTAGAACTCCTGTTACAGGTGAGTAACCTGTATTTATCCCCCTTCTTAACTGAGTTGGCTGTCCTTTCCTCAGTGTGGGCCTTTGCTATTCTGACTTCCTTCCCTGCTTCCTTCTGCCTTAACTGGTACAGCTCTCTGTCCTGGTCCTTCTATGTTTCCTTGTACTTCCAGAATGCTAGCTTTTTCTTCCTGACTTTCACAGCCACCTGTTTTGAGAACCATAGTGGCTTTTTCTTTTGTTTGATTTATTTGCTTCACACAAAGGCTTGTTGCCTCTGTGATGGCAGTTTTGATGATTCCCCATTGTTGCTTCACACCTCCTCCTCCTATCCTGTTTGCTAGTGCTTTTCTGAGGCACTCTCCCATCTTGCCAGAGTCAGCCCTCCTGAAGTCCAGTACCCTCACTTTTGTATGGTTTGACTCTGTAGCTGAGTTTAACATGAACCACACTGTTTGATGGTCACTTGTTACCAGATGGCAACCTACTTCTAGATCTGAGATCCTCTCACTGCCCCCATTTGAGCGTACGAGGTCTAAGATTGCTCCCTCACGACTGGGTTCCGAAACTAGCTGTCTGAGGCCTGCCACCTGTAGGGCATCAAGAATTGCCCTGCTCTTGGATGTAGCTGCAGCAATGTGCTCAGTTAACATCTGGCATATTCAGGTCTCCCATCAACAATATCTCCTGTCTCTGCCATTCTAAGAATGCCTTCTATCATATCCTTGTCTGTTCCTCCCCTGACATGGGGTCTGTACACAACCCCTGTGCGATTGTGGTGCCCTTTCCAGTCTCCAAGGTGACCCACAGTGCCTCTCCTCCCTGTTTACTCTTTTGTTCAGTTGCTTTTATTCCTTCCTTTACATAGAGAGCTACTCCTCCCCTCTTCTCCCTGCCTGTCTCTCCTGTAGGTTATGTACCCTGGTATGTTAACATCCCAGTCATGGTTCTCTGTGTACCATGTTTCTGTGACTGCTACGATATCCAGGCATCCTCTTCCATCAAAGCCATCAGCTCAGGGAGCTTGTTGCCCAGACTATGGGCATTGGTACTCATTACCCTCCATTTCCTGATGACCTTACTCCTTTTGCCCCATCCCTGTCCTTTCTTGCCTTTGTCACTTTCTCCATTTACCCCTTTACACTGTGATTTCTTTTTAGATAGGATTTCCTGTTCCTTTCCAGTGCTCTCCCTCATAGCTAGTTTAAATGCTTGCCAATGAAGCATTTAAACCTATCATCTAGGATCCTGGTTACCCTCCTGGACAGATGTAGCCCATCATTCCAGTTTAGGCTTGTATCACTCCAGGTGGACACCCAGTCCCCAATGAAGCCAAAGCCCTGAGCTCCACACCAGTTTTTCAACCACTGATTGAATCCCATGGTGCAGAACACCCTAGCCTCTCTATGCCATAGATGGGCAGCACCTCCAAGAAGGTTACCCAGTGCTGCTTGTCTAAGGCCCTCCCCAATCTCCACAAATCCCCATTGCACTTCTCTAATCCCTTTCTTAGCCAGGTCATTTGTTCCCAGGTGGACAGTGACATCCAGCTCCCTCCCCTGTGCAGCTGCTCCGCAATCCTGAGGATTCGCTCCTGTCCTCCAAGCTATGGCGCCAGGGAGGCACCTACCTCCTCTCCCCTTCCTCCCCCAGTTCTACCTTCCTAACAAAGGGGTCCCCTGCCACCTCCTGTGGGTCTCCTTGTGGAGGTTCCCAGCATCCTCCTTGGTCTCCACTGCGGGTGCCTCTATAGAGGAACCACAGTTTGCCAGAATGGCATAGGAATTGTGGAGAGGTACAGCTGGAGGGATGCGCCTGTTCCACCCACCTCACCCTCCCCTCCCTGAGCCCACTGTGGTCCAACCGCCTCCTCTTCTTGGCAACCTCTGAGGCAACGGCAGTGGCACTGGTGGTCCCTGGATGGAAGAGGAGGTCCCACAAATCCTGGCCAACTCAGCCTGGAGATGAGCAACCTCCTCCCTCAGCCCAGAGAGGTGCTCTGCAGATGGGACAACACCGCATCCTCCAGAACGTCTCCCAGAAGACTGCTGCTCCACAGCCACTGCACTGCACCACTCCCATCATGTCTTATTTCTAGCCCCTTAACTGTTTGCAATCCTTATTCTTTCCTCTGTTTTTTCTCTCTCTCTCTCTCTCTCTCTTTACTTTCTGCCTGTGTGCCCTTTAAGCTCCTGATTGTCCTGTTCTGAGACAAGAATATCCTATATTTCTCAGTAGACCGCTTACTTGCTCAGAGACCTCCAGCAGCTAGAGGGGGCTGGAGAGCTACTCTTGCCCTTCTAGGATGGTGGGTCTTTGGTGGCTCTGTGATCACTCACTTCCTGCTCCCAAAGAGGAAGTTCCTGTTGTCAGTCAAATTCTGTGCCTATAAAAGTAGAACTAGCTTTGAGAAGGAGGGCAATATAGTCCCAGTGGAGAAGTCCAGTCACACAGCAGTCCTTTCTCTTGGTGTCTTCGGCCAAGCTACTAGCAAAATCTTTCTAAGGCAGTCTTTAAATGTAGCTTCCTTCTAGCTAAGCCACCCCCGCTTACTAGATCTTTCTACAAGTAATTTAAACCTCACAGCTATTAAGTCCTTTCAGTCACCTGAGATTTACACCTAGATAACTGTTCAGATAACCATTCAGTTCAGTTAACTCAGACACACACTTTTTTTTTTGTTTTGTTAGTTTTTTTTTTACCCTAAATTAAAGTTCCACGTACAAGAGTTCTACTTCTTTAGTCCCGGTAGAGAAGTCCAGTCACACAGCAGTCCTTTCTCCTGGTGTCTTCTGCCAAGCTAGGGACTAGTTTCATAGGTGTGACCTGATGAAAGCGACATCCCCGATTAAGATAGTACAGTTAATATAAGAACTTACTGTAGCAGTAGATCTTCGAGGGGATCTTTCATCAGTCATGCCACCCTCTCTCCATCCCCCTTGAGAGTCTCTCGTGTGTTCCACATTGGTTAGTTAGTATTCCAGCCTATATAAGGCTAGGCACTCTGTCTCTCTCCTTGGTTCCCAGAGATTGCTGGAGATAAATGTCTCCAGCAGGAAAGATCTGAGGAGGGAGCAGGCTGCCTACACCTGTATAGAGATGATGATGTCGGAAGGCGGCACGGCTTGGGTGGCCTTAATTGACTGCTACAGAAAAGGCTCTGTGGGATCCTAGTGCCTGATGACCTAGTTCCATAGATGTGACCTGATGATCCCTTGAAGATCCATTACGTAAATTCTTATGTTCCTGTCCTTTCAGGTGCTTTCAGTGGATTCTCCCTATCTGGTCTTACAGGGACAGAGTCATCTTCTGTCACGGAACCAAAGATCTTACTTCGAGTGGGAGCTCTTGCAGCAGGCTGTTACAATAAGGACTATGCCGCAGGCACTAGGACCCATCGGAAACCCTTAGCTAGCAGTCTCCAGCGGGGGCCACCCCCAGTGTCGCCTGGTGGTATATCGGCAGTCTCCAGACCCACCCCAGTTCTTTTCCTGCTGCAGACCCACTTCCATCAGCTCTTCGGCTGCCTTTAGAACAACATTTAGTAGTTTCCTAGCGAAATCAGTATGGTTTTTTTCTTGTTTTTCCTCAAAGTCCACTTTTCGTATCTCCATCGCTTTCTGCTGCATGTTGACCTCACCATCATTGGTCTCCTCATCTGAAAAAAAGAGGACAAAATGCGCCTGTGGCCGCCAGATCCCGGCGGATGCCCACGAGGGCTGTTCTTGCCTTGGGCCATACCATGACACCAAGGCCTGCTCAGTTCGCAGCGGCTTTACAGGCAGGACCAGAATTCGCCGCCTTAAGGCTCTTAAGGCCCATCTTCTTGAACAACAGGTGGCAGTGATGCAACGCTAGTCAGTGGAGAAGTCCTCTTCCTCTTCCCAGTCCACAAAGCATAAAGAAAAAAAAGCAGGACTCTGACCAGTGTAAGTCCCACGAAAAGGACTGGGGCTGGTCAAAGGGGCATTTGTGCTCCTTGTCATCCCGTAAAAAAGTCTTCCTCTGGGTCAGGTGGTTTAGATCATTCCTGCCACTCCCAGCACTCCACAGGGAAGCGAGACACTACCACTCCTGCCAAGCCACAGACGCTGGGTAGCGGTAATCAGGGCCCGGTCTCTTGACAGGCCTTGTCCACTGTGAAAGTGAAGGCTGTGCCCTTGCGGCCACCCTGCACCTCATGAGTCGGGACTTCGGGTTCCTCCTCCGTGGCTTTTTTCCTGTTGAAGAAAATCCCAACCTTAGTCGTTCCCAGGGCTCCGAGTAAGGCCTCTGAACTGAGGGTGTGGGAGCCAGGTTCAAAGCTGGCGTCTGCTCACCGCCCCACAACGGTTTAGCCTTCTAAACCGAAGCCAATGACAGTTTCTAAGTCGGACGACTCCAAACTGTCGACGGTGCAAGAGAAGGAATGGATGTTGTCTAAGGTGTCGCCGGTCACCGAACGTACACTGACCCGCAAGGCCTCCACTCCTGATGATCAGGAAGATGTCATCCCCCCGCCCCCAGTTACTTACCTGACCTTCCATCCTCACCTATAGCTCCTCACACGCCGGACAAGCCCAGTCTTCCCAGCGGGGTCTGTTGCTGCCCAGTTCACCATGGAGAGCTCACAGAACTGTTCCAGTTCTGATGGGGTCAGGTTAAAAAGATGTGCTGCCATCGCAGCCAGGCCCAACCTCCTGGCTCCTGAGGTAGTAGAGAACCAGAACCGGTAGAAAACCCTTCTCCCATGCCCAAACATCCTCTCCTAAACCAAAGCACAAGTCTCGTCAATACCTAGCTGATACCCGTCGATTTTGCATAAGGAGCATCGCACAGATGACGTCATCCAGATCCAGTATTAACTGTCACCTACCAGCAGGAGACTGTCTCGTAGCCAACACCAATCTGCAAACAGTCATCAGTCCTATAGCGATGTTGGTCTGCCAGCAGGCGACCTTTATAAGAGGAGCAGATCCCCACATATTCAAGATCAGCTTCCTCTTCTTGTGTGGGCCACGGTTTGCATCCCAGTTCCTCTGTCCGACCATTGCCTTTCACGGGAAAGGCCAGCATCTTCTGACGAAAAAGACGCCCCATGATCACCTCCTGACGATCCAGCCTTCATGGACGTTATGTGGCACATCCAATCCTCCATTGGATGGGAGGAGGAGGACTTAGATCTGGAATGCCGGAGATTGGTAAAATACCTGAGGCAGAAGGAGCCAAAGCTTGTGGTAGTTCCTCCTCTTGTGAATACTTTCCAGGACATTATTAGGATCACTTGGAAGCATCCTCTACCACCCTGGTGATTCCAAAGAAATCGGACAGGCTGTATAGAGCCCGACAGAGGAGCCTTTGCTGGCGGAACACCCTCAAGTGGACTCTGTGATTACGGCTGTCCATGAGTCTAAAATGCCTAAACACCTCATCTTCCAGCCTCCGATGTTGAGTCCAGATTCTTGGATCAGGTAGGCAAGAAGGTTTATTCTGACGCCACCTGTTCCATCCGCTCTCTGAACTTCCTCAAGCATATGATCCAGTACCAGAATGCTGTGTGGAGAAGGGCTTAGAAGTGGCTCAAGCCTTACCAGATTCAGCACAAAAGACCGAACTTCTGGACGATTAGTTGGGTTTGGATGTCGGCACTCATGTTTTGAGAGCCTTGTACGACACTGCAGATATGGCCTCGAGGGCAGCAGCTTCCGGCATTTTAACTTTGGTGCCGTGCCTGGCTTAGTCTGATGATTATCCCAGGATCTGCATCCTGGAATCCTGGACTTTCCATTCCAAGATTCATTCTTTTTGGGGAGGAGATGGAGAAGCTCATCTCTTGCCTCCAAGATTCTGGGAAGTTCATCTGATCCGTCTAAAAACTTTATAAGGGGGACTAGAAACCATTCCGCAAATGGGCATTTCATAAGCCTTCAGGACAAAATACCTGTGGCCAGTTCCCGGAGAGGTGTGGCTTTAAGAGAAAGGCTACAACCCAAGCTTCTAGGGCTCGACCTCAGAGGCCCCAAGTCCTCCCAACCCTCTCTGCCGGTTCCTGGATCTACCGAGTGACTCAGTATCGACGCGCCCCCCCCCCCCAAATGGGGGAGGCAGCAGTGGGGTCACTTCTCCTTCTATCAAGAGGCAATGGAGCAGTGTCACAACAGACCACTGGGTTCTAGACCTGATGAGGAGAGGACATACTCTCAAGTTCACCCAGATCCCTCCAGAAATCCCACCGTTGTCATCCTTTGCACATTCCTCTGATAGGAGGAGAGATCCAGGTCCTTTTGCTGAAATGGGCGATAGAGCCAGTCCCCCAGGGACAACAGGGAAGGGGCTGCTATTCCCATTTTTTCCTGATTCCAAAAACGACCGGGGACCTTCGGCCCACCCTGGACCTCAGTTCCTTTAATCTTTTCATAGAGTACAAACAGTTCAGGATGGTCACTCTCGGGTATGATTCCCCTCTTGCACCAAGGAAATTGGCTCTGCTCCCTAGATATGCAGGAAGCCTATATGCATATAAGGGTCTTCCCTGCCCATAGAAAGTTCCTGAGGTTCCACTTCCAGGGGGAGACATTTAGTTCCAGGCCTTACCGTTCGGTCTCTCCTTTGCTTCTCCAGTCTTCACCAAATGCCTAGCTGTGTGGTGGCTGCGGCTCTGAGACTGCAGGGCCATTACATCTTCCCCTACCTAGATAACTGGCTCTTGGCAGTGCCCTCCAGGGCTGAGCTACTTTGCACTCTTGAAGACACCTTTATTCTCTTCGGAGAGCTAGGGATCACCCTGAACCTTCCAAAGTCTTCCCCAGAGCCCAGTCAGTAACACCTATTTATCGGAGTGGCCCTCTATACTGTTCAGGGCATGGTCTTCTCCTGCAGGACCGGGGGGATCGTCTAAGGGGTATAGCCCGGACGGTATCCATGGCTGCACAGATCCCAGCCAGAACCTTCTTCAGACTTCTGGGGCACATGGCGGTGGCCATTCCCACAGTCCCTTTGGCCCGCCTCCACATGAGTCCCACAATGGATGCTCAGGGTGCAGTGGGACCAGAGGTCAGACGATCTGGGTCAGCTGGTCAGGATCTCCGACCCGGTAAGAAGGACTCTGTCTTGGCGATTGGACCCCTCCAACCTGGAACGAGGGGTCCCCTTTCAGCAGGAGCCCCCGAGATGGATTTTTAAAAAATTGTTTTC
This sequence comes from Neoceratodus forsteri, assembly GCA_016271365.2. NCBI lineage: Eukaryota > Metazoa > Chordata > Ceratodontiformes > Ceratodontidae > Neoceratodus > Neoceratodus forsteri. Next base: position 1,117,551,898 of record CM028130.1, read on the forward strand.
ATATTTATTACACCCCCGACGCCCACCGTCAGCCCCACTCCAGTGCCTACCTCGCTCTCCTATAGCCGCTGTCCACTGATGCTCCTGGCTTCTCTGGATGGGGCCACACCACCACAGCCCGTCTGCTAACAGTGGGGAATGGTGTCGGCAGAGCCAATGTTGCCTCCTGACTTATCCCCAGGGCGGGTTCGGGCTTGCGGTGTATGCCACAGACTGTAATTTAGTCGGCGGAGCAGAATGGCAGAGAGCCATGAAAGCCAGGCCCTGGGGCGTGCGCTATCTTGAGCTGCCAGGATTTTCTCACTTATGGGGGTGGGACGCCCAGCGCTCTGCTCTGCCCCCAGAATGATACCTCACCGGCCGCTGTAGTACCCCGGCCTCCACCAGGGGTTTGTCAAGCACTGGTCATGCTACCATCCCTCCCTGCGAGAAGGAGAGCAGTCCACAGGATGCTCGATCCTTCTTCCCTGGCTGGCCCTCTGAGCGAACCCGGTTGCCCGGCATCTCAAGGAAATCCAACCGCTGCGCTGAGCGGGCCGGCCTCCAAGAAGGATTCTAACAGATGCCTCCTGTCTCAGTTGGGGTGCTTATCTGGGAGACAGACAAACCCAGCGGACATGGTCTCCAAACAAGCAACAGCTCCATATCAACATTCTCGAGATGCGAGCGGTCCTGAACGCCTTGCGAGCGTTTAAGATGGACCTTTTGCCAGGCTGTCTTCTCATCTAGATGGACAACACGTCAGTAGTGTTTTACATCAACAAGCAAGGGGGCACCCACTCCTACCCCCTATGCCGGGAGGTGATGAGAGTCTGGTATTGGGCACTGGAACACTGCCTAGATCTTACTGCTGTTAATTTTCCAGGCGTCTAAAACGTTTTGGCCAATAGCCTAAGCAGGTCTTGGTCCAAGGCTCATGAGTGGGCGCTCCTCCAATCCGTGGCAGATCAACTGTTCAACATGTGGAGTCTTCCAGAGTTGGACCTGTTTACGTCTCCACTCAGTGACACACTGCCCACTTTCTGCTCATGCGAGTGCCTGCGCCTGGTGTTTTCTGGCCAGACGGTGTCCCTTTGTTGGACAGGGAGGTTTCTGCACACCTTCCCTCCCTTCTCTGTTACCCAGAGGGTTCTTCTGAAGCTTCAGGCCAAAAGAGCAGAGATGATCCTCATCGCCTGTTGTGGTCTTGGCAGATTTGGTTCCCACTACTTCTGCAGCTGGCTGTGGAACCTCCAATTCAGCTGCCGCTGAGCACGCACTTACTGTCCCAGGATCAGGGAACATTGGTCCACCCGGACCTCAAATCCCTGCATCTTCATGCTTGGCTCCTGCACACTTGGTAAAATCCAGGTTTGGGGTCTCCCAGGAGGTGGCGGACATTCTTGTGGCAGCGAGAAAACCCTCAACTAGATCTGCTTATGCCACGAAGTGGAAGCAGTTCTGTCTATGGGCTTCACCCTGTCACTTTGGACCTCTCACCTGGCCAGTGAACTTGATATTAGTGTATCTTCTCTCCTTACTGAATCAAGGCTTGAACTACTCTTCCATAAAGGTACATCTTTCAGTGATTTCTGCCTACCACGTACCAATGGAAGGAAAAAAACTTGCCCAATTAGACATGTCCCATACTTTTTTGAGGGGGATTTTACATGTCAAGCCTCCCATCCGAGATCTGGTACCTCCCTGGGATCTCACACTTCCCCCTTTTGAGCATGCTGTGGATTGCAAGCTTTCCTTTCTTTCATGGAAAGTGTTATTTTTGGTTGCAGTTACTTCTGCTCTGAGAGTTTCCGAGCTTCAGGCCCTAATGTGTAAGGAGCCTTATTTAATTTTTCATAGGGACAGGGTGTTTTTGAGAACAAAGTTTTTGCTTAAAGTGGTGTCTGAACTGACTTTAAATCCAGGATGTCAATCTCCGATATATTATCCAGATCACTTAAATAGAGGGGATGCGCTACTGCATACTCTGGATGCCCACAGGTGCTGAGGTACTATCTGAAACGAGTGCTTCACACCAGAAGACAGAGCAGTTGTTCGTGGCCTTTGCGCCTTGATGCCAGGGCACTCCAGTGTCAAAGCAGACCCTATCAGAATGGCTGGTCAGTTGCATAGTTTACTATTAAAAGTGTAACAGAACCCTACCGGGCTCGGTTAGGGGTCATTCTACTAGGGGAGTGGCTACTTCATTTGTATCCTTGCGAAATGTCTCCATCAGAGACATCTGTGCTGCAGCTACCTGGAGCTCAGTGCATACCATCATTATGCACTAGTCTGGACATTGCTTCTAGGCGGAGGGCAAACTTCGGCCTAGCGGTCCTCCAGGGCCTCCTTTCTTAAAAGTGCCCTGTTGTTAGCACTGGTGCTTACAGCCATCTCCCAGTTCCTATTCCTTTTGCGGCACGCGTGGGATTAAGTCCTATTGTAATAGCTCTGCTGCAAGCACTCTCTCTAAGATCTGCTGTTACGATAAGTTGTTACATAACTGTACTTTCCTTCTGAAGGTGTTATCTGAGTTTCACCTCAGCCAGGTGATTAGCTGACCAGTTTATTTTGCCAGCCCATCTTCGGAGGCCAACTGCAGGCTCCATACCCTAGACCTGTGGAGAGCGCTCTCCTAAGTGGAGCGTACGGCTGGAATTAAGGGACAGGCTCACCAGCTCTTCACCTACACTGATTTCGCACCAGGCAGATCGGCAGCAAAATATGTGGATCACATCTTGCATCGGCTTCTGCTATAGGTTGGCCTGTCGGGAGCCTCCCTTAGGGATTAAGGCTCATTCTACCAGCCATACCGCTGCCTTAGTGGCTGTTTCCAGGGATGTCTCCATACAGGAGATCTGTTGGGCTGCTAAACATAGAAACATAGAATTTGACTGCAGATAAGGACCGCTTGGCTGTCTACCCATTTCCCTACCTACTGGATAAGCTGCAGATCCTAGTTAACCAGCAGCCTACTTCTTCTTAACCCCACCCCCCAGAATTGCCTTATGACTGTCCCATGCATGCTTGAATTCCACCACTGATTTTGACTCCACACCTTCCTCCGGAAGGCCGCTCCATGCATCCACAACCCTCTCTGTGAAAAATACTTTGTTAAATTACCTCTGAGCTGCCCCCAATCAGGATGTCGGCACACAACTTCATTTCATTACATCAGAAGCTTGAGTCGCACTGGATCACGGAGTTTTGGGACCTCAGTTCTCTAGTCTGTGTTTGGCAGCCAGGGCTACGTGCCTTGCCTCCTCCTCTTCGTGGAGAACTGATAGGAGTGTGACTGTGTGTGGATAAGAGAACCATGCACACCCCAGAATAAGTTACTCACCTGTAACAGTAATTCTAGGAGTGGTATGTGGTTCACATCCACACAACCCATCCGCCTCCCTGATAGGTGGCACCTGAACCTGCTTCTGGCGTGTGAGATATGACTTCACGGGCGGAGTTGTCTATACCGTCCTGGTGGTGGGAGGAGTTAACTAAAGATGTTCCAGCCAACAACATTGTTCCAGTGGAACTGTCAGAGGGTGGCTGTGAACCATATACCACTCCTAGTCCCAGAGTTACAGGTGAGTAATCTATTCTTCCAGGCCATGAAAGAACAAGCATCAAAGATTCCTTCTTCAGTTGCACTGAGTAAGAATGATACTTCGATGATAAAGTGGAAACTGTTACTCCTGAAGTCACAGATGATGAGCAAAAGATTCACCTAGTCCTCATACTCTGCCTTCTGTAAAGACTTGGCAGCTATGCTATTAAGCTTCCCACTGTGGAAGCTGATTCTCACATCGGGTGTCAGAATCTGAAGCTGACTTCTCCAGAGTCAGTATACCCATCCATTGCACTTTGAAAATATAGAACAATGACCTGCATCACCAACAGCAATTGATAAAAAGTAGAGAGAAGGTACATCAATAATCAGGACTGGCTAAGAATATCTTTACTGACATCCTAACTCTGAGGATTTAATATAGACTGCAGTATGTGAAAAGGAAAAGACCATTTCTACATCATCACCTAATAAAGATTTGTGAACAACTGACAGTTAAATAAATAAATAATGCTCCTCTAGTGCCACCCTTATTATTAGGCAGGCAGCATTTTTACGTGACACGTCACATTACCAGGAAGCACTCTGGAAACGTACACTTCCTATTTGTGACGGTTTTCTTTTTAATGAGAGGTCAGAGTTGCTGCAGCATGTAACAAGTTAGGATACAGTGAACGCCAGTTGCAGGTGGCTGTGGACATCACTAATACACCAACTAGAGCCTGGCAAATCTAGTACCTGCCGAAGGTGTGCATGGCTAAGGACTGCCTGTTTATTTGTGAATCTACAGAATAAAGCTGTTGACTTCGCCTTTGAAAGTACATTTCTATCTGGAGATAAATAAGGGTGATGAAACTAACTTCAAAACCTTGTAGAAAAGCCTAGAAGGTGCTACAGACCATATCCTGTATATAGTAGCCTTCAGACTGTAGTCCTCAATTCATATTTACATTTATTGCATCTGCTCCTAATGTTTTGCCCAGGAAGGGCTGCTTCAGGGCTTAATTCTAAAATTAAGAATCGAAATACACTGTGTTGACTATTAGACAACATTTTGTTTACAAGTATCAAAACTCTAACATGCCACGTGTTGCTAGGTATCTGTGCTTAATAGCAGTAACCAATATTCTCATAGGGTGCATATTTTTTTATACAGTCCTATTTATCATTGCTGGTTTACTTAATCATTTTTTTTAAGTTTGAAAGAAATTGCATAGAGCCATTGTTACTGCCAGTTTCGTTTCATTATGCTGTATGCCTTTAGCACGCTACCACCACCTCACCTTATGTGCAGACACTGTATCTGGTTGAACTGCCAGATTTATCCATGTGACCCAGCTCCCAATACAGCCTGCAGCTGTTTGCGTGCCTGAGTGTTCTTAACTTACTAGAGACCTAGAAGCTATTAGAATTTGAAGGCAGATAGGGATTGGTTGGCCCACCCAGTCTGCTCATGTTTCTCTACCCACAGTATCTTTATTTAGTATGCTTTTTTAGGTGCCAGGGCTCAGCCTCCATTCCCTGACCTCTGCCCACTCTGGAACTTACTTGGGGCAGTGATCCAGCCAGTGTTACCCCTCTGGGTGGGGCCACTGAGGCATGCATCACCCTCACGTAGACTGTACAAAGGTCTCGTGGAAGAACTGATTGGGAGCTACCGGGATGGAACTCTGCTCAGTCACCATCTGAGCTGCCCGGAAGGTGGTGTGTAGCAGGAGGGATGGGCAGGGTGGGACAAATCAGTTTGTGAGCTGGTGGTCAGTTTGTTCACTAGCTTTCAAAATCTGGTAGCCAAGCCAATATTTGTAGTGGTTGTTATTTTTAGGAATTCAAAAATCACTTTGTATGCAGGTAGCCAAGTTGGCCAATAACTTTCAAAATCTGGTAGCCAAATAAATTTTTAAGTAGCCGTTGGCTACCTGATTTGTCCAACCCTGTTGATGGGGTCTCATTGATGGAGCTGGCAGCAGGTTTTTTGGTAATGGTCTCCACTGGAGGTGTGGCTTGCAACGACGCAAGGCGCTACGGTCAGCATCTGGCACGCCTTCCTGACAGCTTGGTGCTGGCAGCTGTATTCTCCATCCCGCCACCACCAGGAGTCATTCACATCCCCCGATGAGGAGAGAGCAGTCACAAGGACACTAAAGCTCCTGCCCTGGCTGGCCCTCCGATGTCCCAAGTCTGTTCCCTAACCTGGGATGTCTGCATTGCAGACAGATATTCAACCTCTGTGCTGGCAGGCTGACCATACCTGCAGTATCACCACAGACTCCAGTCGATCTGACTTACCCATTCCTTCCCACTAGTATTCCCTTATGCCTGTCCCATGCATTCTTGAACTCCACCTCTGTTTTCACCCCCACCACTTCTCCTGGAAGGTTATTCCAGGAATCCACCACTCTTTCTGTGAAGAACTTCACATCCCTCCTGAATCAACCTCTCTCTAGCTTCATAGTATGTGCCTTTATTCTTGATCTCCTTTTTTTTTTTCTTCCTGAAATATATTTCCATCCTGTACCTTATTTACCCCTTGAGGTATTTAAAGGTATCTGTCCTATTCCTTCTCTCCCTCCTCTGTTCCAGGATGCACATGTTGAGGTCCTTTAGTTTCTTGAAGGGATTTTGATGCAGACCTTGCACCATCTTAGTTGCCCTCCTCTGGACCGTCTCCACTCAGTCTGTTATTCCAGAGATGTGGTCTCCAGAACTGGACACAATACTCAAGGTGGGGTTTCAGCTGTGATCTGTACTGGGGCAACACCACCTCCCTGTTTCTCCTGGTGTTACCCTCCCTATGCACCCCAGTATCTCACTAGCTCTCCCAATTTGGAATAACAGTGTCTTAGGGTTTAAAGGTTTAGATATTTAAATACAGATATCTTTTTCATTTTATGACTCCAAACTGTGAAAATTATAAAGAGCTTACTTGTTTCTGGCGTTTTCTGATTTTGGGCATGCAGCAGGAAGTCGCTTGTAGGACCGTTCCTCTTGTACCTGCAGACAGGTGGACCTGTGCACGCTGACGTGATGACGTCCGCTCATGCACCTGAAGATATGGGCAGGGTCATCGTGGTGACCCCATGCACTGTAAAGACCTAAGCCCCATAATGGCAGGACAAAGTACACTAGGTGCTTACATACTGGTCCCACCAGCTTGGTGTGCTATGTTTGATGGAGCCCCCCCCCAAAAAAACCTTTTTTTTTTCACAGAATTTATTAAAAGATTTTTAAATTCATCTAAATCCCATCATGTAGTGCTTTTTTCAGAAAATGCTAACAGCTTCTGTTCTTTCTAGGAGTGTGGATATGATCATCCACACTGTTTGGCATTGTCCCTTTCCCCTTTAAATGTTGCCGGAAGTCTTCAAGCTGGCTCCTCCCACCCACCCGGTGGTAAATACTCTGCTCCACTCCCATGACGCCAGATCTTCCTTTCTGCTGGAAGATACAGGTTCCCTCGTGCTACCTTGCAGTAACAGAGGCCCTGGAGTCAAATCAACGGTTTTCGCTGCACTTACTTGCCCAAGCGGACAGGGGTTTGGCGCCCCATTCTAGATCTCCACGACCTGAATCGGTATCTCAGGTCTCGCACCTTCCAGATGGTAACTCTGAACCAGATTGTACCATCCCTGGAGCGAAACATGTGGTTCTGTACACTGGATCTTCAGGACGCATTCTACCATGTCCCAATCCGTCCGTTCCATCAGCGCTTCCTCCGCTTCAGGGTCGAAGGGACCCTGTACAAGTTCAGAGCCATGCCGTTCGGCCTGTCATCGGCCCCAAGGGTCTTCACCAAATGCATCGCAGTGGTGGCAGCCCATTTATGGTGTCAAGGGCTTCGCATTTACCCCTATCTAGATGACTGGCTCCTTCCGAGTTCCTCCCTTCAGGAGGTGGAGAGGTCCAGGGACCTGACTCTCCGAACCTGCTCCCACCTGGGCCTCCTAATCAATGAGGCCAAGTCAGAACTCGTGCCTTCTCAGGTGATGGGCTTCATCGGGGCAGAGCTAGACTCTTGTCAAGCCAGAGCTTGGCTCCCGGCAGACAGGGCGGAGGTTCTTTCCTCTTTGCCCAATCATTTCTGGTTGGGCACTTGCGCCTGCCCGGACTTCTGCGCCTCTGGTTACATGGCGTGTGGGCACTCTCAGTGGTCTGGCTAACAGACTGCACATGCGCCTTCAATGGGAGCTGGCTGCACAGTGGTCTCAGTGTCAGGGTCTCTTCGATCAGCTGGTCACGGTCACCCAGAGGATGTGGGACGTCTCCAGTGGTGGACGCCCGAGTCACTTGCAGGAAGGAATCCTGCTTTGTCCGCCCGGAAATGGTCGTCGCCCCACGAGACGCCCTCTCATGGGCTGGGAGCCCACATGGGGGCAACAGAGCGCACGGGTTCTGGACACCTGAGGAGTCCGATGCCACATCAACCTGTTGGAGCTCAGAGCAGTCAGACTGGCCCTGTCAGCTTCGCTCCTCAGCTCCGGGGTCAAGTGGTTTCAATCCCAGGCGGACAATACCCGCGACCCGTGCCTGCGACCACGTACTACCTCAACAAACAGGGTGGCACGCACTCCCGTCTGCTATGCAAGGAGGCGCTCCGGATCTGGACCTTCGTCAGCCGGCTGGAGGCGGATCTCCTAGCCATCCATGTGGCAGGAGTCTCGAACCAACTGGCGGATGCTCTCAGCTGCATAGGCCAGACATCCCACAAGTGGTCTTTCCATACAGAGGTAGCTTATGATCTGTTCTCCCGTTGGGGCAAACTGTTGGTGGACCTGTTTGCCTCCAGGAGAACACCAAGCTGAGGCTGTACTACGCCCGCCTCAGCAGGGCTTGCTGCAGGGGATGCCTTCTCGAGGTCAGGACCCAGGTTCTCCCCACGCCTTTCCCTCCATTTCCTTGATCCACAAGGTGTTACTCAAAGTGAGGAGGGACAAGGCAAGGTGATCCTGGTAGCCCCAGATTGGCCACGCCAGTTCTGGTATCCAGATCTCCTCAGCTGCAGGGCCCCGGAGCTGCTTTGTACATGCCGACCTGATATCGTTGAACCAGGGAAGGTCTTCCACTGACCTTCAATCCCTGTACCTCACAGCCTGGTTCCTGAGCGGCTATAGTTCCAGGCTTTGGGTCTTTCTGAGGATGTCTACACTGTGGTGGAAGCATCTCGAAAAGAATCGACCAGGAAATGTTATGCCTTCAAATGGAAAAGATTCTCCATTTGGTGTCAGGGAAAGAGCCTGGACCCCTTATCCTGCTCTGTGGCTAACATTCTAGACTACCTTTGGTCCCTCTCCAAAGGGGGTCTTCGGTCATCGAGCCTTAGGGTGCACCTGGCAGCCATCTCTGCTTACTGGGTGCTGGCCGGTCAGCCGACGCTGGCACAGGGGAGGCGGTGAACGGCGCTTTTTCAAAGGCCTGGATCACATATGCCTCCGTGTGTGAACCTCCGCCTCCATGGGATCTCTTGCTGGTTTTGGCAAAGCTCATGGGCAAGCCATTCGAACCCATGCACAAGTGTGAGCTCTCACACTTGTCATGGAAGACTGCCTTCCTGGTGGCTATCACGTCAGCCAGAAGGACAGGGGAGCTCCAGGCGCTTTCGGTGGACTCCCCTTATCTGGTCTTTCACAGGGACAAAGTTGTCCTGCGTCCCCACTCGAAATTCCTTCTGAAGGTGTCAGAGTTTCACCTCAACCAGGTGTTGACTCTGCCAGTATATTGCCCTAACTACACCTCGGATGCCGAGTACAGGTTCCATACTCTGGACCTCAGGCATGCTCTCTCCTACTATAAGGAGAGGACGGCCGAAATTCGGGGAGAGGTTCGCCAGCTGTTTGTCACCTACGCTGAAGCTGCTTCTGGTAGACCTGCAGCCAAGCGGACTATTGCAAGATGGATCACATCATGCATAAGTCTGTTATGAATTGGCGGGCAAGGAGCCTCCCAGAGGGATAAGAGCTCATTCTACCCTCCATACTGCTGCTTCCAGGGACATCCCTATCCAGGAAATCTGTCGGGCTGCTACCTGGAAGTCAGTGAACACCTTCATTACCCATTACCACATCGACCTTGAGTCATGACGTGATGCTGGTTTTGGGGCCTTGCCTCCAATCTCTGTTTCCTAAGTAGGGGGTGTGCGCCTTGCCTCCTCCCGGAGAACTGCTAGGAGTCTGCCAGACAGTGTGGATGAACAACATATCCACACTCCTAGAAAAACAGGTTACTCACCTGTAACAGTAGTTCTAGGAGTGGTATATGTTGTTCATCCACACGCATCTACCCGACTCTCCCGGCTTAAGGCGCACAACCCATTTCCAGCAGGCTAGATCAGGAGCTATGTGGAGCCGAGGTATTTACCACTCGGTGGGTGGGAGGAGCCAGCTTGAAGACTTCTGAAAAGATTTAAAGGGAAAGGGACTATGCCAGACAGTATGGATGAATAACATATACCACTCATAGAACTACTGTTACAGGTGAGTAACCTGTTTTTCTGTTGCATACTATCCCTACAGAATGTCAGTTCTAGTCATTTCCTGTATATTGGTGCTTCAGCTCTATAGCCCTCCTTGTACACACACCCATTCCTTACAGGTGAGCATTCCACAAATTCTTGCTTTTTATTGTGGTGTAGAATCTCCAGTGGTAGGATTGCCTGTGTTAGGAGGATTATTGTGTATGAAGCAGGCAGATAAGTGGGATCTCCAAGAGAAGTTTTATTTTTGCCTCCTCATTCATCCTTTTCCCCATGTCAACACATTGTCTGTGAATCCATTTAATTTTGCATTTCTCTAGTGCTTTATTGTAGGCTCCTTTCAGGCGAAGGACCACTACCTCCAGATCCCAGAACTTCTTGATGCCGCTTGTGACCATGCAGTTTGAAATGTCGGGCCACTGTGGTCTTTTCATCTTGGTTCCTAATGTCATATTTATGCTCTAATATCCTAACCTTGAGGGCTCTGGTTGTCTTGCCAATGTAAATTTGGTCACAGGGACACACTATTGCATACACCACCACCATGGCGTTATACAGTCAATGTGGGATGTGATTGGATATTTCACATTAGTATTGGGATTTTTCAGAATATTCCTTTTTGTTTGTGGTGGTGTATTCTGAATGCCTTCACACCTGTATAGTCCAGATTTTAAGGGGCCCATAAGTAACTGCCCTTTTGGGGTGTAAGTGGAGTGCTGTGTGCATACTATGACAAACCTTGTAGTTAATACTTCTCTGGCTACTCTTGGGTTTGTGACTTTTCTCAGTAACTCTGCTGCAGAGGATTTCTTAGTCTTTTTCCACTTTCTTTAGGGTAGCCATCGGCTAACCCTGTCCATACATTTTTTTCTCATCTACATGACATCTGTTAGTCTTTCTCCTGGCTGCAGTTTCTTTTTACTCTAGTGACCAGCACTGGCTCCATGAAAACCAGTTTTTCCTTAGAGCCAAGAAAATGGTCTCTCTGATTTTTGGCACCAGGCAGAGGCTTGCTAGACTCGCCCCTCTCCCCTCCTTTCAAACCTTTGATGGTTTAGTGATTGAAGATGTCTCTTCCTTCATTTACTTCCCAGTCTGGCTGGACTGTCAGCTCCATTTCTCTGTTCCTGTGGATGCACTCCACAGGAAGCTGTGCCCTAAACTTGATGCACTTTACAGGAATAAGAGGAGTATCACACTTATTGCTCAGAGAGAGCGCCTCTTGAAAATGATTCTCCCCACTTTCGACTATGGTGACATTGTTTTCAGTGCTGCTTTTAAGTCCACCGTAGCCAGACTGAACCGGTCCTCTAGTGTCTCCCGAGGAGCCCAGTCAGATTGAGGTAGAGATCTCTGAACCCCTTGACTGACAGGCCGAGGAAGGTGCATAAGCGCTCTAAAAAGAGGTGATGCCATCATTCATCTTCATCCTCCTCGGATGAGGAGAGGCTTCGGCGGAAACTCTGTCGACACTACGAAGATCTAATGTGGCAACAGCTGATACTGTCCGGGCAGAAGCCTTGTACGGTTTCTACCCCGACCATTACTTGGCTTTCGCTTCCCAGGCTGAAGCAGACTCCATTGGAACTGGTAAAATCAGTTCCACCATCTGCGGAGCCGATAAAACCTGCCATGGTTCAGCCAAAATTGGTCTCTCCACCAATAGTGGAGAAGGCGCCACCTAAACAGCCTTCAGGAGGGGCTGTTATGAAGGAATCTCTGACGGTTCCGGGTCTTCTTTGCAGGATATCGGTTACCCTCACGCCTGACTGCCCCAGGCGCGTAGAAGGGGATCTTGGTGGCAGGCCGATTTATCCGGATACCTTGGATTCTGACGACACGACCTTTCTACTCTCATCCGCTGGATGATGAATTGGTGTCTAGTCTGTCAACGGAAGAGGGCTCTTTCGTCATTTCTGGGAATTCTCCACTTTATTCTCTAAATCCAGGAATGCCCTGGAACCTGTCCAGAAATGGGCAGAGTACCCTCTTACAGATATTCCTGGTGAAACATTTTCAATAAATAAATAAAAGAGGGGATACCCCTATGGAAGCCTTCCCAGTGGCCGAAGCCATTGTTGGCCTGGCTTTGGAACTCTAGCAGCATCCTGCCCAGTGCTGTCTGCCCGGATGGCCCACAGGTATACGGTGCCCATTGGGTCCGTCTCATCCGTCGGCAGAGGGGTTAGTGACCACTTCTGTGTTCAGATGCACAGGCAGCTGACACTGCTAGACCTCCAGACAAGGAGAGTCCAAAAACTGGACCACTCTGCCAGGAAGGTTTATGCAGCCTCTCTCTAGGCCTCTGTCAAGCAACCTCAGCCATTGTTATGGTGCACTCTCTCATGCCCTCCTGGGCTCCTTGGATGAAGTTCTCCCACACCTCCCACAGACCTTCAGACTATGGTCAAGCAGGTCTGGGACCATGGCCAAGCCGTTGCCAAGCAACAACTTCAGACAGCCTTGGACCTTGGGGACTCTTGTGCCTGTTCGGTGGCAGCCGTGGTTGCCATGCGCTGCAGGGCTTGGCTGAGGCTTTGCACCTTTACGGCAGATACCCAGCACAAACTCACTGGTGTTCCTTTCCTGGGTACCGAACTTTTCGGCCCAGGTGTGGATGGTCACCTTCAGCGAATCGAGCCGTCCAGTGCTACCTTGGACTCGGCTACTTCTGCTGAAAAGGACACCCTTGGCTCTAAGAAACAGCAGAAGAGGAAGCCCTTTCGGCACCCTGCTCCTGCAGCCAAGCAGCCCTCCTTCCAGGGTGGGCAGCAAAAGCAGGCACAACTTGGTGCCTCGGCCCAAGTCTGGGCCTCCAGCGCCCATAGACAGGGAGGTTGGGGTTCAGGCGGTTTCCAACGTGTACCTCTTCCTCCAAGCTCGCCCAGTGATGGAATAGGGGCTGCCACCCCTATTCCCGTCACGCCAGCTCTGGGTCCTCTGGTGGGGGTCCGGCTCCGCCACTCTCTTTCCGCGTGGTCTGCTGCTACCACGGACGAGTGGGTCTTAGAAGTGGTCAGCCAGGGTCTGCCTCTGGAATTCGAGCAGTACCCTCCCTGCCGAGCCCGTGCCCCATGGGAAGAGATTCAGTCCACACTCAGTCGGCTCTGAGAGACAACATAGCCCAACTCCTCCTCAAGGAGGCAGTAGTTCGAGTGGCAGATCCTCCAGTCAACCCAGGGTTAATTTCCAGATACTTCCTGACCTGAAAGGGACAAGGGCTGGCGCCCATTCTAGATCTGTACAACCTGAATCAGTTTCTAGGGCACACAACTTCAGGATGGTAACTCTGTCCCAGCTCATACCATCCCTAGAGCAGAAGATGGATTCTGTATGCTGGATCTCCAGGAAGTGTTTTTCACATCCCAATCTGCCCATCTCACCAGCGGTTCCTTCTGCTTCAGAGCAGAGGGAACCCTTTATGAGCTCAGAGCCATGCCATTCGCCTGTCATTGGCCCCTTGGGTCTTCACCAAATGCATTGCAGTGGTGGCAGCTCATCTCGGCATCGAGGGGCAGAGTATACCCTTCCTCGATGATTGGTTTTAGCAGGTTCCACCCAACAGGTGAAGAGGTCCAGGACCTGGCCTTCCAGATGTGCTGTCAACTTGGCCTCTTGATCAACGAGAAAGTCGAACTCGTGCCATCACAGATGATATACTTCATCAGGGAAGAGCTCGACTCATGCCAAGCCAGAACACGGCTCCTGGCAGACAGGGCAGAGGATCTTTCCTTCTTTGTCCAATCATTTCTGGTTGGGCACTTGCGCCCTGCCCGGGACTTTCTGCACCTTCTGAGGTACATGGCGGCCTACACCACCGTTGCCCGATGGGTCCTGTGGCATGTGCGCCCTCCTCAATGGGAACTGGTCGCCCAGTGGACTCAGCATCATGGTGACTTCGACCAGCTGATCACTGTGATCCAGAGGATATGGGACGCTCTCCAGTAGTGGACTGTCCTAGACCATCTACAGGAAGGGATTCCGTTTGTCTGTCCCATAGCCGATGGTCGTCCTCATGACTGATGCGCCTCTCATGGGCTGGGGAGCCCACATGGGGAACAGGGCCCACAGGTTCTGTACCCCTGAGGAATCCCGATATTATATTAACCTGTTGGAGCTCAAAGAGGTCAGACTGGCGCTGTTGGCATTTGCTCAGTAGCTTCTGGGTCAAGTCCAGATGGACAATACTGTGACCATGTACTACCTCAACAAACAGGGCAGCACGCACTCCTGGCTGCTGTGCAGGGAGCGCCCCATCTGGACACTTGTGAGCTGACTGGAGGCAGATCTCCTAGCCATCCATGTGGCAGGAGCCTCAAACCAACTGGCGGATGTTCTCAGCCGTAGGCTAGATATCTCACGAGTGGTCTCTCCATCCAGAGATAGCTCTCAGCCTGTTCTCCCACTGGGGCAAACCGCCCATGGACCTGTGTTGGCCTCCAGGAAAACACCAGCTGAGGCTTTCATGCCTGCCCCCCTCAGCGGTGGGATGCCTTCTCAAGGCTGTGGACACCAGGCCTCTTCTGTGCCTTCCCTTCATTTCCCTTGATCCACAAGGTGCTTCTCAAGGTGAGGAGGGACAAGGGCGCAGGTGATTCTGGTAGCTCCAGACTGGCCCCACCAGTTCTGGTATCCAGATCTCCTCAGCCTCTGCAACAGTCTCCCGAGTTGTCTTCTGGCACGTCCTGTTCTGCTCTCCATCAATCAGGGGAAGGTATTCCATCCAGACCTTCAATCCCTGCACCTGACAGCCTGGTACTTGAGGAGTGGCTAGAGTTCCAGGCTTTGGGTATCTCAGAGGATGTATTCACTGTAGTGGAAGCATCCAGGAAGTGCTACACCTTCAAATGGAAAAAGTTTTCCATTTGGTGTCGTGGCAAAGGTCTGGACCCTATGTCCTGTGGCTCGCATTGTAGACTACCTTTGGTCTCTGTCCAAAGGGGGTCTTCGGTCTTCTACCCTTAAGGTGTACCTGGCAGCCATCTCTGCTTACCGGGCACAGGCCCGTCAGCAGACAGCACAGGAGAAGATGGTCTGGGGCTTTTTCAAGGGCCTAGATCACATATCCCCTCCGGTGCGTGAACCTCCACTTCCGTGGGATTTACTGCTGGTTTTGGCAAAACTCCCGGGCAAGTCATTTGAACCAGTGCACAAGTGTGAGCTATCACACTTGTAGTGGAAGACAGCCT
Source organism: Neoceratodus forsteri (assembly GCA_016271365.2). NCBI lineage: Eukaryota > Metazoa > Chordata > Ceratodontiformes > Ceratodontidae > Neoceratodus > Neoceratodus forsteri. The sequence continues at coordinate 1,117,567,100 of CM028130.1, forward strand.
TCCTGGTTGCTGTCATGTCAGCCAGAAGGACTGGGAAGCTCCAGGTGCCTTCGGTGGAGTCTCCTTACCTGGCCTTCCACAGGCACAAGGTTGTCCTGCGCCCCCACCCGAAATTCCTCCCGAAGGTGGTGTCAGAGTTTCACCTTAGGCAGGTATTGACTCTGCCTGTGTTCTACCTGAACTACACCTCGAATGCCGAGTACAGGCTCAGTACTTTGGACTTGACACAAGCTCTCTCCTATTACAAGGAGAGAATGATGGAACTTCGGGGAGAGGTTCGCCAGCTGTTTGTCACCTACGCTGAAGCCGCATCTAGCAGACCTGCAGCTTTGCGGATGATTTGCAGAAGGATTACATCTTGCATTGATCTCTGCTATAGGTTGGCGGGTAGGCTAATGGCTCATTCCACCCACCATACCACTGTGTCAGTGGCTGCTTTCAGGGACATTCCTATCCAGGAAATCTGCCAAGCTGCTATCTGGAAGACAGCAAACACTCATCACCCGCTACACATCGAGCTTGCATCACACTGGGATGCTGGTTTTGGGGCCTCAGTTCTCCAGTCTCTGTTCCAAGTAGGGTGTGTGTGCTTTGCCTCCCTCCTAGAGAACTGTTAGAGTTCGTTGGGTTGAGTGTGGATGAACAACATATCCATGTCCCTCAGAAAACAGGTTCTCCAGGACATGGATATGTTGTTCAATCCACACTTAATGGCAGGTTCCTGCTGCTTTAAATCTTGCCGGAAGGTCTTCAAACTGGCTCCTCCCACCCACCCACCCACCCGGTTGTAAAACTCTTGGCTCTGCCCCATGACGCCAGATCTTCCTTACCGCTTGGAAGCTCAGGTTCCCTCCTTAGCACTCTGCGTTTTAGGCCTGGATCCACACTCTTCGGTTAAACCGAAACTCATTCTAAAGTTTAAAAGACTTCAGTCTTCTTTTTCCCTCGCAGCTGCGATGGACCAATCGACTCCGGATTTCAAGCTGGTGCCTCTGTGGGCAGATGATGTCCTGGACCGATCCGCACTCCACGCTGCTTATTGCCTTGGACTCTGCCATGACTCACAGGCTTGTGAGTTATGCAAACTTTTCGGCTTCAGTCTTGGAGGACCACACTGCCCGATTGTTCTTGGGGCGACCTGAAAACGCGTTATCCTCCGGTCAAGTTGAAGGAGGCTCGCTGGGCGTGTCTATGCTTGGCGGCTCGCAGAACAGCTAGAGCAGATGATCGCCTCGAGGAGGAGGCAACCCATGCTGCATCATCATCCTCGGTCATGGCATTTATCACGCCTCCTTGGGCTCATCCTATACAGCTCTTTTAGGAGCTTTGCCTCTCCACCAAGGGAGAAGGGCCATTAGGACATTCCTCTCTGTCCAAAAAGAAGGACTCAAAGGTAAGTCCCACCATCGACGTCAGGAGCGGAGAGGTCCCTTCTCGGATAGTCGACACTCTACTTTGGTGGAGGTTGCAGCTCAGGCCACTGGCTTCACGGTGTCCCTGCCAGGTCAGCTGGCTGAGACACCCATCGACATGGTTGAGATTTTTCTTGACCTCGCCGGATGGTTTGTCAACTGGAGAAGCCGAAAACCCTTCTTCACTGGTTCCCCCGGTGGAAACTGAGGACTTGTCTGTGCCTCCCATGCCAGATTCCTTGGTTAAGGTCCCTGAACCGAGGGAAGAGCGGGTTTCCCCCGCCCATTCTCTGACTCACCCTCGGAATCCCCAAAGGTCTCGGTCTTGGACCTCTTCCAGGTCCAGCCGGTCCCGCCGACGTCTGCGGTCTCGGCACCATGGAAGGTGGCGCGCCCGTCATCTTCATCGTCCTCTTGGAGGATAGGCTCGCGCAGCTGCGCCTGCGCTTATGAGGATTTAATGGCAGCAGCTTCTTTTGTCCGGAACAAGCAGACTGCTGTCTTCCCCAGCCATTAAGTGGCTGTCACCGAGCAGTCGAAATAACCCCTGTGGTCGAGGAGCCGCCGGCACCGTTGTTCGCCAAAACCGGTGTGCCACCCATTATGGTGGAACCTCCACCTCCGCAACTGTGGAACTGGGTCCCTGACCAAAGATTCTCGGTCGGGTCAGGGTTTGCCCCATAGGTTGTCGGTCACCCTCACTCCCGATCGACCTCGGCAGGTGGAGGTGGCTTAGGCATTCGGGTAGCTGTTTGCAGACTCCTCTGAGTCTGACGATGACTCTTGTTCTCCAGGCCGCTTGACCTGGAGTCCACTGGGGTCAGTTGGTGGATGACAGCCCATCCTCGCTCCTTGGAATGCTTCAACTCATCTCAGAGTCCACTGGGATGACGGTCAAACCTGTTTCAAACGGGCTAAGTATCCCCCATGGAGATACTGGACCAAGGGATTCCCCACGGAGGCCTTCCCGTGGCCAAAGCCATTGTTGGCCTGGCCCTGAGCCGTGGCAGCGCCAGCTTGTCCAGCACCTTCGGCCAGGATGGCTCGGTTCACCTCCGGTTTTCTGAGCACCCCTCCATGGAGGGGTTAGTGAGTGACAACTTTTTCCTGCGTTCCAGGAATGCTCGGGATGTGGACAAGCCACCTGATAAGGAGTCCAAGAAATTGGACTACTACGGGCGGAAAGTATATGCTGTTTCCTCCCTAGGCCTTCGTCAGGCTAGCTCAGCCATCCTGATGGCACACTTTTCACACGCCCTTTTGGGCTCCCTGGATGAGGTGATTCCTCATCTCCCGGCTGACCTTCAAACGACGGTCAAGCAGGTGCGGGACCAGGGAAGGGCGGTGGCCAAACAGCAGCTCCAGACTTCCTTGGACATCGCTGACTTGTGTGCCCGGTCAGTAGTGGCCGCAGTGGCCATGCGCCGCAGAGCTTGTCTGCGGATCTCCACCTTTATGGCAGATACCCAGCACAAGCTGGCAGACGTTCCCTTCCTGGGTGCCGACTTGTTCGGTCCCGGGGTGGAGAGTCATCTTCAATGGATCGAGAAGTCCAGCGCTACTTTGGACTCGGTCACATCTGCCCAGAAGGACAAAGGCCACCAGCAGCAGCGTAAGCCCTTTCATCCTTCAGCCCCTGTGGCACGTCCGGCCCAGCAACACCAGCATCAGGGCCAGCAGGCTCTCACCTTGGCACCCCAAAGCCAAGCCTGCTGCTTCCTCCAGCAGGAAGCCAGGAGGAAAGGTCCAGGTGACTCGGCCGACCCTTCCTCCAAGCCTGCCCAGTGACGGGTTGAGGGGTGTTGCCCTGAACCTCGTCACTCCTCCCCGGGTTCCCCCTGTGGAGGGACGGCTCCACCGCTTCCTTTCCGCCTGGTCCATTATCACCATGGACTGCTGGGTGTTGGAAGTGGTAGGCAGGGGTCTACCTCTGGAATTCGAGCACTCTACACCCATCGAGCCGTTGCCCCATGGGGGAAGGGGGCTACGGGTTCCGCAGCGACATTGCCCTGCTTCTCCAGAAGGAGGTGATCAGGGAGTTGGCAGACCCTCCTCCAGACCCAGGGTTTGTGTCCAGGTACTTCCTGGTCCCAAAACGGACGGGAGGCTGTTGCCCCATTCTCGACCCAAACAAGTTCCTAAGGTCTCACACCTTCAGCATGGTGACTCTGGCTAAGATCATTCCATCCTTGGAACGGCGGTGGTTCTGTTCTCTGACCTTCAGGGCGCTCTTTCACGTCCCAGTCCGTCTGCCTGACCAGCCGATTCTCCGCTCAGGGCAGAGGGATCCCTTTACGAGTTCCAAGCCATGCCCTTCGGCCTCTCTCCAGCTGCCAGGCTCTTCACCAAAAGCATGGCAGTGGTGACAGCATTCCTGTGGCGCCGAAGGGTCCGGGTGTACCCTTACCTGGACGACTGGCTGATAGCAGGCCCCCCCCAGGTTGGAGGTGGAGCGGTCCAGGGATCTGGCCCTCCAGGTGTGCTCTCAGATTGGCGTCCTCATCAGCGAGGCCATATTGGAACTTGTGCCATCGCAGGTGATTCAGTTCATCGGGGCAGAGCTCGACTCTCTTCGAGCCAGAGCACGTCTTCCCGCGGACAGGGCCGATGTCCTTTCTTCCTTGCTCAATCATTTCTGGTTGGGCACTGTGCCCTGCCCAGGACTTCCTGCCTTCTGGGACTCATGACGGCCTGCACCACTGTGGTCCATTGGGCCTGCCGCATATGCGTCCCCTGCAGTGGGGCTGGCCCGCCAGTGGTCAGTGCTTCGTCCTCTGGACCAGCCAGTGACAGTGACCCAGGAGATGTGGAATGGCCTCCACTGGCGCTCGCTCCAGCCGCCTGGCAGGAGGGTATCCTGTAATCAACCAGCTGGAGCTCGAGTGGTCCAACTTGCCCTCACCGCCGCCTCCGCTTTTGTACGGGGTCAAGTGATCCAGGTCCAGAAGGACAACACCATGACCATGTACTACCTAAACCTGCCAGGTGGGACACACTCATTACCTCTGTGCAAGGAGGCTCTCCGCACTTGGTTCTCTCTGTGATCAGCCTGGAGGCGGATCTCCTAGCCATCCATGTGGCAGGAGCCTCCAACACTCTGACCAATGCCCTCAGCCGGATAGGTGCTGCATCTCACGAGTGGTCTCTCCTGCCGGAGGTAGCACAAGATCTGTTCTCCCACTGGGGCACCCCTCAGGTGGACCTGTTTGCCTCAAGGGAGAATGCGAAGCTGAGGCTGTTCCATGCCCACTCCCCCTCAGCAGGGCTCATTGCAGGAGGATGCCTTTTTCGAGGCCATGGACCCCGGGCCTCTTCTACGCCTTCCCTCCATTTCCCTTGATTCACAAGGTGCTTCTCAAGGCGAAGAGGGACAAGGCGCAGGTGATTCTGGTAGCCCCAGACTGGCCCCGCCAGTTCTGGTATCCAGATCTCCTCAGCCTCAGCTCCAGGCTCCCGAGGCGCCTTCCAGCCCACATGAACCTGATCTCAGTCAACAAGGGGAAGGTACTCCACCTGGACCTTCAATACCTGCACTTGACGGCCTGATTCCTGAGCGGCTAGAGTTCCAGTCCTTGGGTCTTTCTGACGAGGTGCTCAGCGTTGTTGAGGCATCCTGTAAGGAGTCGACCAGAAAATGATATGCCTTCAAATGGAAAATATTCTCCATTTGGTGTCAGGATAAGGGGTTGGACCCTTCCTCCTGTTCTTTGGCTAGCATTCTGTACTACCTGTGGTCCCTTTCTCAGCTAGGGCTTCAGTCGATGACCCTTAAGGTGCACCTTGCAGCCATCTCTGCTTACCGGGCACGGGCCGGGAAACAGTCGGTGGTGCTGGAGAAGGTGGTCGGGTGCTTTTTCAAAGGCCTTAATCATATATCCCTCCAGTGAGAACCCCACCTCCGTGATCTACTGCTATATACATAAGCTCATGGGCAAGCCTATTCAACCGATGCACAGGTGTGATTTCTCTCAACTGTCATGGAAGACCGCTCTTGTTGGCTATCATGTCAGCCAGAAGGATGGGAGACTCAGCGCTATCGGGTCTCCTTATTTGGTCTTCCACAAGGACAAGGTTGTCCTCCGCCCCACCCAAAATTCCTCCGAAGGTGTTGTCGGAGTTTCACCTTAACCAGGTGTTGACTCTGCTGGTGTTCTACCCAAATCACACCTCGGAGGCCGAATATAGACTCCATACTCTGGACCCTAGGAGAGCGCTCTCTTATTATAAGGAGCGGATGGCTGAAGTTCAGGGAGAGGTTTGCCAGCTGTTTGTCACCTACGCTGAAGTCGCACCTGACAGACCTGCAGCCAAGTGGATGATAGGCAGGTGGGACACCTCCTGCATAGATCTCTGCTGTAGGTTGGCGGGCATGGAGCCTCCCAAAGGGATAAGAGCTCATTCTACCCGCCATACTGCTGCTTCGCTGCTTCCAGGGACGCCCTTATCCAGGAAATTGCAGGCTGCTTCCTGAAGTCAGCACATCATTACCCACTACCACATCGACCTTGAGTCACGCTGGGATGCTGGTTTTGGGACCTCGGGTTCTCCAGTCCTTATTTCCAAGTAAGGGTGTGCGCCTTTTGCCCCTCCTCCCGGAGAACTACTAGAGTCTGCTAGTAGTGTGGATTGAACAACATATCCATGTCCCTAGAAATACTGGTTACTCACCTTTAACAGGAGTTCTAGGAGTGGTATATGTTGTTAATCCACACAACCCACCCGACCTCCCCGGCTTCGCGCAACCTGGCTTCCAGCAGGCTAGATCTGGTGTCTTGGGGCGGAGTCAAGAGTTTTACCACCCAGGTGGGTGGGAGGAGCCAGCTTGAAGACCTTCCGGCAAGATTTAAAGCGGCAAGGAACCTGCCAGTAAGTGTGAATGAACAACATATACCACTCCTAGAACTCCTGTTACAGGTGAGTAACCTGTATTTACTCAGCTGTAACAGTGATTCTAGGAATGGTGTATGTTATTCATCCACACTGACCCACCCGACCTCCTCGGCTGCGATGCACAAACCTGCTTCCAGCGGGCTAAGATCTGGCATCATGGGGTTAGAGCCGAGGTTTATACCACCTGGGTAGGAGGGAGGAGCCAGCTTGAAGACCTTCCGGCAAGAATTAAAGGGAAAGGGACATGCAAGTAGTGTGGATGAACAACATATACTACTCCTAGAACTACTGTTACAGGTGAGTAACCTGTTTTTCTTCTCTGGGATTTCCCCCTCTGAGATGGCCACCAGCCTTCAGATGGTTTTTAACAATGTCCAACACTGGTTCAGTGCCAACCAGTTCTCCATGAACATGAAAAAAACAGTATCAATGACCTTCGACTCCAGGCAAAAACTGGCCAGGCTGGATTCCACTCCCACCTTCCACGCCCTCTCTAGCTCAGCACTGGATGATGTAGCCACATTTAAGTACCTTGGACAATGGCTAGACAAGAATCTTGACTTCGGTGTACACATCAATGACATCCACAAAAAATTACTACCTAGACTCTGTGCTCTGTACAGACACCACAACTGCCTCCCACGGCAAGCCAGGAGAGAGATCGTTCAAAAGCTGATTCTCCCTGTCTTCGATTTTGGGGGCGTAGTCTACAGCTCCACGCCTAACACCAGCCTTTCCACACTGGACACTCTTCAACTCCTTCTGCCGCTATAGGGAAGCCAAGCCTGTATATTACCGCTCTACAAAATGTATAAGACCCCATGTGGATTTCGCCGCCCCATTTTGGTCTCCATATTTAAACAAGGATATAAAAATTGTAGAGTTGGTTCAAAAGAAGGCAATAAAATTGATATCACCCCTATGCAAGTTAGCTTATCCTGATAGACTGAACAAGCTGAAACTATATGATCTAAGAACACGAAGATTACGGGGAGATCTGTTAATGATGTATAATATTCTAAATGACCCTTATCTTACTGAAGAATGTGGACTGGATTGGGTTAAAACAACAGGGTTTGAGGTGCCATAATAGACAACTTAAAGTTACAAAGTTTAGAAGAAAAAAAAGGAAGAAACATTTTCACAGTAAGAACAAGTAGGTTATGGAATTCACTTCCCTCAAATTTGGTGGAAAAAGAATCATTTGAAATTTAAACATGTCTTAGATGACTATATCCTTAATCATGAAATCTAAATACCCCCCCGCAGGTGCGGGGAAGGTGGTCTCGATGGGCTAACGCCTTTTTCCACCTTTGGAAACCAAGTAATACAGAGTATATTCTTGGCTGCTCCCTTCGTACTCATCACTGTGACCTTTACTCCTCGCTCACTTTTCCCTCTCTACATGCTAGACGTACATCACTAACTTAGTTGGTAAGTTCTGGCTCGGTTTTATGCCATCCTGTTTGTCCTCCCTCTTATTAACCCCCTTCCCATCCTGCTATACCCTCCGCACCTCCACCCACAGAACCCTCACCTTCCCACCCCAGCGCACTTCGTCCAGCTGCGCTGCTTTCTCATATGTTTCCAGATATCTGGAACTCCCTCCTGGTAGAAATTTGCCGTGCACAATCCTGCCACTCACTTTCATTCCTCCTCCGCAAGTACACTGCTCACATGTAACTGTACCTAACCCTCTCTCTCCCAGTAAACTCCCATGGCCTCCCTCACCCTCCTCTCAAACTCCTCCTCCTCCTCTCCCCACTGCAGACATTTAGCTCCTAACTGCAACCAATCCCCCAGCACTCCCTTCCCCTCTTCTACCAGGTCCAGTCCCTTGTGGGAGTCTTAAGCGTCCCTGAAGGTGAATGGTTCTTGGCCTGCACACCGTTCCCCACCTCCTTCCTCCCCACCGCTCCTCCCTGCCCCTCTACTCCCCTTTGCTTCTCTCTCTTCTTTCCCCTTTTCTGTGGGTTCTGTCCCCTTGCAGGGTTGTCTGCATCCTGAAGAGGACTGTTCTTGGCTTCCTGCTCTCTCCTTTCTGCTGGGTCCAGTCCCCTGCAGAGTTCTTAGCATCCTGAGGAGGTATAGTTCTTGGCTAGCCCCTCCTTTTCCTTCCTCCACCCCCTCTATTCTCCTTCTCTGCCTTGTCTTGGCCCTTACGGGATTCATCCTGTAGGTGCTTAGTTTGTGGCTTGTCCTTCCCCTTCCCTTCCTGACCCTTTTCTCACCCCCATACCTGTTGTGTCACAACTCCCAATTTTTTCTATGCCCTTGTTAGCACTTGTACCTTGTTTGATCTAACTAGCACTTAGTAACCAGTTTGCTCAGCCTGCTGCTCTTGTTCTCCGCCTGGCCTGTATCTTGGGTTACCCATTCCTGGATTACTGATTATACTTGTTAATATCCTCTTGTTCTGTTTACCCGTCATGGCTTACCCTATGTTTTGTCTCTTTACTTTGTTATATTGCACCTTCTACTTTACCATACTGTCTGTAGCTTAGGATTAGAATGTATTGTATTAGTATCTCACTGTATGTATTTGAATTTACACTGTGTAATTTATTGTATTCTGTACATGCTTATCGTCTCCATTATGTAACTCCCCTGGACGCTTCTGGAAATGAGCTGTTTACAGTTCATATTTTTCCTGGTGAAACCTTTTCAGATAAGAAAATTTGTTGCGTAACTGTACTATCTTACTTGAGTGTATCTCTTGCAGCAGGCCATGCCATTTCTCCTCCGTCCCCTGTTTTTAAATTAGGACTTTAGAATCCTGCCTCTTCAGCTCAAAGATCTGCCACTGGAATCCTGGGATTCTTGAGACCAGTGCAGTAGAGAGAGAGAGAGTATCTTTGAAAAAGGTTCTAAGTTCTGGGGCATCACACACCTTGGAGCTGATGCACAACTATGACTTGCTGTTCTAATTTGTTAGAAGAAAAGCTGTTAACTACGGTGAGTAACTTTTTCAACATACTGAATTCTCATGTTGGTTTTACTCTCTACACAGCTTGTGCCGCAGCTTGTTCAAGATTCTGAAGAACTTGATCATGTCTGGATATTCACCAGAGCATGATGTGTCCGAATCAGTGATCCCTTCCTACAGGTCAGTAGAAGCAGAGGTAAGGGAGGCGGGGAACACTTTATAGAGGGACCAGGACCATTAGGGGTGGTCCCAAGCTTGACTACTGCATTCTTTCTTTTATTTTGTTGTTGTTGCAAAACTAAGAGGGTAAACCCGGGGAGGGGAGACATGGTTATATCAGCGCACACAACATGCAGCTTTCCAGAAAAAAGAATTTCCAGTCATTCCTTTCATTATTTAACTTAGGGTAATGTCATCAAAACAGATTTGTCCCTTAAAGTCCATTTACAGCTGGAGCTTAACTCAGGAGCTGAAGTCATAATTCCCTGCTTTTGTGACATCAGTCCTTTCCACAGCAGTAGACACTGTGATGTCATGTGCTGGGGCATTATTACATCAGGAGACCAACATCCCAGTTTTTTTGGTTGGAATGTAGACTGACTGACCTCTGCTGATGACAGTTACGATTTTATTGTGCTCAGGGACCTGAATGTCTATTCAGGCACAGTAGCTAACGCATACCTTTAGTAGCCTTCATCTGTGGCTTGACAGATACATTACCATGGTCCACCACAGTTTATTGTGGAACATCATACTAGTGCACCGATGCTGTTAGAGGGGCTGTGGTTCCCAACAGAGAGATTATGTGGCATTAATATGTATAAGAAAAAATCAAGCAGCAGTCTTCCGGGAAACATTCTGGAGACTGCGTTGCTGCCCTATTTACAGGCACCTCTCTGGTCTGATGGAGGAGGTTGCTTGTCTCCATGCTGACCTGGCAAGGATTCGGGGAAAACTCCTCCCTCACCCAGGCCACCACCACTGCCTCAGAGGTTGCCAAGAAAGAGGAGTGGTTGGACCACAGTAGGCTCCGGGAGGGTGAGGGTGGTGGAACGGAGGCTCATCCCTCCAGTTGTGTCTCTCCACAATTGATTCGCCATTGTGGCAGAGTGTGGTTCCTCTATATAGGCACCTGTAGTGGAGACCAAGGAGGACGCTGGGAACCTCCACAATGGAGACCCACAGGAGGGTGGATCGGGACTCCACAGGGGAAGGAAACAGCTCCTGGTGAGGGACTCTGTCATTAGGGAGGTAGAACCAGGGAGGGAGGGAAAGGTGCCTGCCAGGTGCCATGGCTTGAGGGACAGGAAACAGATCCTCAGCTGCAGGGGAGGAGCTGGATGTCATTATCCACCTAAGGACAAATGACCTGGCTAGAATGGGATCAGAGCAGTGCAACAGGAGTTTGTGGAGTTTGAGAGGGGCCTTAGACAAGTAGCACACATGGTAACTTTCTCGAAGTGCTACCTGACTATGGCATGGATGAGGCTAGGGTACTCTGCACCATGGGATTCAGTGACTGTTGAAAACTGGCGTGGCGCTCAGGATTTGGCTTCATTGGGGACTGGGGGTCCACCTGGAGGAATGCAGGCTTGTACTGGTATGATGGTCTGCATCTGTCCGGGAGGGGGCAGGATCCTAGGTGATAGGTTTACATGCATCATTGGTAAGCAATTAAACTAGCCAAGGGGAGGCACTGAAGGAAATGGGAAAGCCCAGCCCCCACAAAATAGGGTACTAAGTGAAGTAGACACCAAGGTAGAGAAGTCGATGTGGAGCAGGACGGGTAAAGCCAGAAAAGGCAGTAAGGACAGGGATGGAGCTAAAGGGATAAGGCCATCAAATAATGGAGGATACTAAGTACCAGTGCCCGCTGTGTGTAACAAGCTCCCTGAACTAGTGGCCTTGATGGAAGAGGGGCACCTGGATATCATGGCAGTCACAGAAACATGGCACACAGAGAACCATGACTGGGATGTCAACATACCAGGGTACACAAGCTACAGGAGGGACAGGGAGGGTAAAAGAGGAAGGAGGAGTAGCTCTCTATGTAAGGGACGGGATCAAAGCAATGGAACTAAATGATAAACAGGGAGTAGATGAGGCACTGTGGGTCACCCTGGAGACGGGCAGTGGCACCACAATCCGTATGAGTGTTGTATACAGACCACCATCTTAGGGAGAGGCAGTGGACAAGGAAATGATAGAAGGCATCCTTAGAATGCCAGGAGAGAGGGAAATATTCTTAATGGGGGACCTGAATATGTCAGATGTTTACTAGAACACCTTTGCTGCAGCCACATCCAAGAGCAGGGTTATTCTTGATGCCCTAGAGGGGGCATGCCTCTGACAGCTAGTGGTAGAACGCACTCAGGAGGGAGCAATCTTAGACCTGGTACTGTCAAACGGGGATGGAGAAAGGATCTCAGATTTAGAAGTGGGTAGCAATATGGGAACAAGTGACCACCAAACAGTGTGGTTCACGTTAAACACAGCCATAGAGTCCAGCCATACAAAAGCAATAGTACGGGACTTTAGTAGGGCTGACTTTGGGGGAATTGGGAGAGTGCCTCAGAAAAGCACTAGCAAATGGGCAAGAAGGCGAGGCGGAGGAGCAATGGGGAAACATCAAAACAGCCATCACAGAGGCAACAAGCCTTTGTGTGAAGCAAATCAGCAAAACAAATGAAGGAAAAAACACTATGGTTCTCAAAATAGGTGGCAGGGAAGGTTAAGGAGAAAAATGTAGCATTTAGGAAGTATAAGGAAACACAGAAGGAGCAGGACAGAAAACTGTACCAGTTAAAGCAGGAGGAGGAAGGGAAGGCAGTCAGAATAGCAAAGGCCCAAACTGAGGAAAAGATAGCCAACTCTAGTTAAGAAGGGGATAAAACCTTTATATAGGTACATTAGGGAGCAAAGAGAGACCAAGGAGGGATAGTGAGGCTTAATAAAGGAAGGAGGGTGGGCAGAGGGTGACGTGAAAGCAGGGATACTGAACAATACTTCCACTCAGTATTCACAAAAGAATAGGAGGGGAGTTACCTAAATCAAAGAATAGAAGCGCCTGGATAGGGATGTCGATACCAGTCCATTCACAGAAGAAAGGGTTCTGAAAGAACTTTTAAAACTGAAGGTGGACAAAGCAATGTGGCCTGATGGATTCACCCAAGAATTCTAAAAGAACTAAGGGAGAACTAGTGACACCACTAACTACCCTCTTTAACAAATCATGGAGGATGGTGTGGTACCTGAGGACTGGAGGTGGGCAAATGTGTTTCCTTCAGAAAAGTTGGAGCAAGACAGAGGCAGGAAACTACAGACCTGTTAGTTTGACCTCAGTGGTAGGGAAAATGATGGAATCATTTCTTTTTTTTCCCCCCGAACTCTATTTCTCGACCCTGCCTTACCACCGAACTCTCTCCGGTGACCTCCGGAACTGCAGGCTCTACCGCCCTTACGTGGCTGGGCTACCCCATTGGCTCCGGGCATCTCCTGGGTCTACCCTCCGAGGGGGAAGGGCCGCCCCCACCCAGGGTGCTCTTTCTGTAAGTATTGAGACACTGGGCCGGAGGGGGCAGAGTCCGTTTCTGGGAGTGTGGACTGCAGAGGGAGGTGCCTTCGCCTATCCGCGGAGGAGGGGTATTTTTTCGTAGTTAGTTGCGCCCCCTGTGGAGCCTGGCTATCAAGACAACGTAATGTCGCGGCTCCACTCCCCTGGCATACTCTGTGATGGCACTTTCGGCAGCCTCTGCCAGAGGTCGCTCCTTGAGCGATCGTCTCCCCAACCCTCCCCGGGGAAGGGAGAGCAGTCTTTCAGACACTGTCTCTTCCTTCCCTGCCGAACCCTGGCAGCACGGGCTCATTTCTGAACTCGGGTCGCCAGCGTGGCGTGAGGTGTGGCATCCAGCACTTCAACCATCAGTGCCACCCGGCCCAATGAAATCACTTCTGAATGAAAGAATTGATGAGTTCCTAGAGGCCAGTGGGGCACAGGACCCATGGCAGCATGGATTCACAGCTGGAAGTTCGTGTCCGATGAATCCAATAGATTTCTTTGACTGGGTGACGAAGTAGTAGACCAAGGAGGGGCTGTGGACATGGCCTACCTAGACTTTAGCTAGGTATTTGACACAGTCCCACGCAAAAGATTAATATACAGGTTAGCCAGCCTTGGAGTGGGCTCTAAGGTGATAGCCCGGGTATAAAGAAATTGACTGGACAACAGGACACAGAGGGTAATAATAAATGGAGTCCACTCGGAAGAAAGGGGAGGTTACTAGCGGGGTACCACAGGGTTCGGTACTGGGACCAGTCCTCTTTTTAATGTCTTTATAAGTGACATTGCAGATGGGCTGGAAGGAGTAGTATGTCTCTTTGCAGACGACACAAAGATCTGCAACAGGGTCGATACAGAAGGTGAGGTGGAAAGGATGTAAAGGGATTTGGCGAGGTTGGAGGAATGGTCAAAGGTATGATAGCTTAGATTCAGGGCAAAAAAGTGCAAAGTAATGCACCTGGGAAACAAAAAGCCAGGGGAAGGGTACACAGTGGGGGATGAGATACTTACAATAAAAATGGAAAGGGACCGGGGGGTAATCATATCAGATGACCTTAAGGTGGGGCCAACAATGTGAGAAGGCACTAAGGAGGGCTGGCGGGATACTGGGATGCATAGGGGAGAGGCATCACCAATAGAAAACAGGAAGTTGTTATCCCTCTCTACAGACAGTTGGTGAGACCCCATCTGGAGTACTGCGTGCAGTTGTGGAGGCCCCATCTCCACAAGGACATAGGATGGAGGCTGTCCAGAGGAGGGCAACTAAAATGGTGCAGGGTCTACACCAGAAGATATAAGAAGAGAGATTAAAGGACCTTAATATGTATACCCTCGAGGACAGGAGGGACATGATAGAAACTTTCAAGTACCTTAAGGGAATCAACGAAGTCCAAGAGAGTTGCATCTTTCAGAAAGAGATGTGCAAGAATAAGGGGGCACAATTTGAAGATAGAGGGGGACGACCAGAGATAATGTGAGGAAGTATTTTTCATGGAGAGGGTTGTGGATACATGGAACAGCCTTCCCGAGGAGGTAGTGGAGTCAAAAACAGTGAGGGAATTCAAGAATGCATGGGACAGACATAAGGCAATTCTGGTTGGGTGGGGGGGGGATAGGCTGTTGGTTAACAAAGATCTACAGCTTATCTGTTAGGTAGGGAAATGAGCAGACTAGGTGGGCAAAGCGGTCCTTATCTGCTGTCAAATTCTGTTTCAAGCATTGTGGTTGGCCGAGTACCATTCCAGCCTTTGTAGTTATTCCACCATAATTACACAGGTTGTTGTTATGTCCACACTACATGTAAATGTAACCCCACCACCAAAGAAGGAAAGAAACAAATGGAAGACCTATCTGAAGCACTGACGTACTTTGTTTTGTGTACCTGCTTTACAATAAAGTGAGTAAACATCTTGCTACTTTTGGCTTCCAAATTACTTGTGTATGATCCATTTTCTTCAGTTTTATCCATTTATGGTCAACATCTGAGGATATCTAAATTCTGTTTTTGTTTTTTTTAATCTGGGTCTCTTAGCCTGTAGATTTTGGAGGATCCTATATAGGTCCTACACAGAATGTTGGGAATCTGTCCTGATAGAATATGTGTATATGAAAATGATAGTGTTGGATGGAAAAGGAAGTTTAAATATTTCTGAGCATGAGCTGCACAAAAATCAAAGGCCCTGTGCCCCTTACTGGAGAGCTAACAGAAGCTTTGTGCACACTGCACTTGACATGAGGGGGTACATTACTGGTGAAGTTAGTGGAATTAGAAGCTTCATGTTATAAAGACATACTTTGTCCTACTTAACGTGCCTTCTTTGAGTTTGCATCTGACGTGAGCATGATGGTCTTTGTGGGATGACATTTTGAGAATCTTGGAAGGTGAGGTATTCTGCTGGATTGCCAGATTATGATCATTTGATGGGGGTAAAAATTATAATACATGATTAGCATGATTTTCGCCAATGAAATGTCTCTTCCATTGGGCCATAACTGTAAGCCATCCTTGCCAGGACCTTCCGTAAATTTGTCTAGCTGGAGGCTGCCCATGAAGACTTATATCATCATATTGGTGCTAATTGAACGTGGGCAGCACCCCTCACTCTTTGGTTCTTTCACTGTCGATATCATCGTTGACCTACATAGGAAAAACAGTACTGCTGTTTTGTAAAACTTGCTGTTTGTTCACTGACTTTTTTGTGAATATACATTTTATTGAATTTTACCATTATACAAAACAGTATTATAATAAATTATGTATCAGAGAGATGTACTGCCATCTAACATTGTAATACTGCAATAAGACTTAACAGGAACAAAAAAAGTGTAAACAAGTTTACATGCCAATGTGAAACAGAAACTTGGGCATTTTAGGTAGTTCTGTTGACCTGCAACTTGTATCTTTAGGACATAACTGTTACTAATACATCTAAATGTACTGAATCTAAATCGCTATTGGAGAGAGAAGCAATAAATAGGTAAAGTACGAAATAGAGAATAATGGGAAAAAAATCTATTAAGAATGAGAAAGAGAGAAAGAAAATTAACTTCTGCATGTGTAGATATATAACTCTGCCGAGCTACAAAATTATGACTTATTTAGCGGTGCTTCAGGAAAGGATGGAAAGAGATGAGATGTCCGTAAGTTTTACATTAAATATTAGAGAGGAGATGGTTATAAATTGGACCCCGCTTTTTATTAAAAGCAGTCATATTTCCTCTTAACTTGTAAGAGTCTGTCAAGCTTCACTGCCTCTGGGATCTTGTTTCCTTTTCTGATTTAAAAATTTTTGTATTGACATTGTCCCCTGTAAGCTTCCATGGAAAGTGTGGCAGTAACCGCTCTGCCTGTTATTATTTGTATTATATTTTTGCTATAAATGTTTTTTTGAGTTTCTGCTTGAGACATCGCAGTCAGCACAAGGCATCATGGGAGACTGGATTTTTTTATAGAAAAAAATGTTCTGCCCTCTTGCTGACCTAAAAGGAAACAGCTGGCTTGTAGAAAATCTAACACTTGTCTGCCAAACTTCCTGAGACTGTTACAAAAACCAGGTTATAACAAGCCACTGCTTTGAACCTAGGTAGCCGGTCGAAATATTACATTTTACGGCATACCAAGAAGGAAGCTGTTTTGATAGACCTCTGTGAAAATTCACCTAACATGAGAAGTGTTTCCAGGATGTTCCTCTGGAAGATCAAAGGGATATTGTAACCTGCCATAAAACCATACTCTGAAGACAGCCTGTCTTGTTATAATTAAAAATATTGCTGTATTTACAGATTCCAATCAAGTAGTAATCTGACTTGTTTTGCCTATGCATATGCATGTTACAAATTAAGTATGTTGAACTGTGTGTGACCTCACGTTAGCAGCCCAGTGACATCACAGGATGGGAGGGACATTCTGGCCTCTTTGATATTGGGGAAGCTGGCTGAAAGGACTGACACCTTTGTTCTGGACTTCTAAGGACACTTTGTTCCTGGTTCGAGAGACCAGTCCTGCCAAGACTGGTAATTCAAGTATGAACCCCTTGCCAACTGAACACCAAGGTAGAATTAATTTACTAATCAGTTGCAGGGTGCTTTATTTTATTTATTTATTAAATTTTGTTAACCGAGTAAGCCCCGGAGGTCACTTTTTCAGGAGCGACCCGGAGTTAGTTATATAAAGCAGTGCAGGTACCATCCAAGTATACATAGTGGTTGCAATAGAGCAGTGCAGGTACAATCAAAGTATACATAGCAGTAGAATGCGTACAGAATATTTAGACAATGTACAGTGATCATTGGAGAGGGGGTAACTTTTGACATGACAACAGTGGTAGCAGTTCGACTTAGGGTAGGTGGAGCTATTGCATCTGTGCCCCGTTCAGTCTAGGACAATAGGAGACCTGTTACTTTGGAAATGACAGGTTATCAGAGGCTTTAATTAGAAATTTTCAGTTTCTTTTCTGATTGTAACCTTAATGCATATACATCTGTGTTATGTACTGTATTTATTTACTATTTTTAATTTTAGGAAATTTTGTTTCCTTAAACCTGCCTGAGACATTTTCTCATTGAGTGTGAAAGGTGGAACAGTATTGATAATTTTGACATAGCTGTTAAATTGCTTAGTGTGTCACCATGTGCAGCCACGCTAACAAGGATCTGTGTAAGGATCCATCAAGGTAAGGAAATACGAGTCTCAGTTGAGTCGGCAGGGGGGGTTGTGAACCAGGTTGGTTGTATGCCCCCGGGTCAAGTATCGCGCTACTTTCCCTGAAGAGTGTGATATTTAGACCTGTTACCTGGGTGTGCTAGCTAAAAAGGGTTCATATTTGGCTCCAGGACTTGAGACTGGTAGTTTGCACTGACCCAAAACAAACAGGAGGGTGTCCCTGTTTGTCCCCTGATCACGAATTGCACTAAAAGGTTGGGCACTGTGGGAGCAGAGGGCCTGACCCCCAGAGTGGATTTGTGATGGAAAGAACTTTTTTTTTTTTTTTTTTAGGTTTTGTACCTGCAGATCTTGCTTCAGGGAAGGCTCTTGCAACAGGCCACACCGGTAGGACTAAGCCATCAGGTGCCAGGATCACACGGAAAACTTCTAGCAAGCAGTCTACCACGGGGGACCGCTGGCCTCAGTTAGCTGATATCAGCCTGTCCTGTAAAGGTGGGCGGACCCTCACACCTACTTCAGTTCTTTTCCCGTCATCAACACACGCACGTCTGACCTCAGCGGATGCTGCAGCTACAGTCGACCGCCATTACCTGCGCTTGCCGCGCTTTTTTTATTTTTTGTTCTTTCTCGGTTTAAAACATCAAATTTTCAGTGCTATCGATGAGTTTGTCTTCTCCGCCAGCCTCATTTTCTTACCTCTTCATAGTGTGCCTGTGGCATACAGGTCCCTGAAAAGGACGACCACTCTGTGCATCTCATCTACCTAGGCCCCAGCCACAACGAGAGCCAGTTTTGCCAAAATTAAACCAGGCCACTCGGAGACATCATCTAAAAACACTGGAGAAGCCACCTTTGAAGCAGAAGTTTGGTCATGATGGAGAAGGAGCTGCAGGCCAGGAGATCTTCTGCCTCACCGTCACAGTCCTCTGGGCCTCTTCATCTTCTCAAAAGGAAAAATCTGAGAGGCACAAATGTAGAGACAGAAACGACACCAGGTTCTCCTCCCATGGGGAGTCTGCCCTTCAGCCGCACCAGCCCTCTTTCCTCTGGGCTCCTAGTGGTTTTGCCACCCGCCCTTATCACTGTCTCTGGCGGCGTCTTCATGGCATCTCTACCCTTCAGCCCCTAACGCCAGGCCCTTATCCTCAGTGGGTCCTCAGCCAGGTGGCTTTACCAGCATTGGTTCTTCAGGCGTCCATTTCATATGTTGCCCCACGTCCACGGTGCTGCCATTGTCAGTTCCAACTACTGGCCTTGATGTCAGCCCTTCCAGGCAACTCCCACAGCAACCTACTGCCACTTCCTCCTCTCAGGCGTTGCCTGTGCCTTAGCCTCATTGATCTCCTTCCCCTCAGGTGCCTGCTTCTCTTGCTAAGCTGGCACCAGCAGATCCTGCCCCCGGGCGTTCCAGGCCGATGCCTGCTGGACTGCCACCAGTGTTGCTGCAGCCCCTGTGGATGGGCCCAACTCCATCATCTCCCCTGCCGCAGCCAACACCTGTTGGGCCGATGCAGGATCCGCAGCTGTCGCCGGTAGCCCCACGCCTGCACGCCTAGCCGCCCCGCCCATCGCACTTACCTGACGCCCCTTAATCCTTTTCTCTCTGGTGTACAAACTACTGCCCCGGTCCTTCTTCCAGAGGCAGACCCCCGCCTGTCAAGGATTGCTTCTGGAGTCTCACCTCTGTCCTTCCCAGGACCCGGACCATGCTGGACCTAGTGACCCCCACACCTCGGGGTCCTCCGGGGCTCGACCCGCCGTCTGCTCAGGCTCTCGCACGGATGAGCACCGGCTTCTGGCATCTGCCCCAGATAGTTAGACTTCTAAGGACGAATCCGAGTATTTGGGGGAGTGCTCAAATGAGGACGACACTCCCAAGGAAGTACCAGAGTCCCCCCTGATGAGGATGTCATGTGCCACATCCTGTCTATTATGGGCTGTGTGATGGAGGGCAGTACCCAGAGAGATGCTACCTGGACATCTATCTCATGCAGCGGATGGCCTCCCATGGTGGCGCCCATTGACTGACTCCTATGAGAATGTCACTAGCAGCATGGAATCACCCTTCTACCACCCTTCCTCTTCCTAAGAAGGCAGACTATCTTTACCATGCCCTGGCTGACAAACCCATTTTAGAGAGCCACGCTAAGGCGGACTCCGTGGTGATTAATGTGGCGCATGACCTTACTAAAAAGCCCAAGCAACTTGGTGCACTTCCCCTGGACCGTGAGTCAGGCAGCTGGACCACCTGGTCAAACGTGTGTTAACGTCTACTACTCTAGCTGTCCGGGCCCTGAATTATCTGGCTCACATTGTCCAGTATCAGTGTTTCTTGGGACCAAGCCAGGGACCTGGAGCAGACCTTGGCAGAGGACCCCACCAAGACACAGCTCACCCAACTTCTGAAATCAGGCTGGACATTGGCAGCCATGTCCTCTGGGCTGCTCATAATGCTGTGGATGCCTCTGGGTGTGGTGCAGCTGTTGGGGTCTGCCTCCAGCCCCATTCTTGACTCTGAATATCTGGCTTTGCCTCGGACACACGGTTCAGCATTTTTTTTTTTTTGAAATTTGTCTTTATCCTCCTTCACAGCCTGCCTCCTCCGACCCTTCAGTGACGACCCCAGACATCCCACTGCCGGAACCCTGCCCACAGACCACAGATCCCCATGGAGCCGCGTTTACCCGGCGTGGGACGAGGTGGGGGTTCTAACCCTGTAACTTAGTTTTGTCAGTCTCGCGTCTGTTCGGCGGCACGGGCAGCACGCCATGGGCACGCCCAGGGTCCTCCCATCTTCCCGGATGAGGCAGGCTCTTTCCTCGCTTCTCCCTCCCCGAGCAGCCGACGACCTCCCTGACGCCAAGACGCGACGCCGACGTCCGTGCTGCTCAACGGCCAGCCATCCCCCAGTGGGCCTGCAGTTCCCGAGCCTCCGCCGGGTCGCGCAAGTGCCGGGATCGGCCGGATCCCTCTCGAGCAGGCGAGCTGTCGCCGGACGCCAAGCCTGTCTCCCCGCCGACCCACCGACTACCCGAGTCCGCCTCCTGAACCCGGCCGCCGGGCGTGAGCGAGGTGTGGCGCTCCAGCGCCAACCTCAGCGCCACCGGCCGGGCGGTTCAGCATTTTGAATGCCTTTTTCTGGGTTCGGGCCTTTTGAGGGGGGTCCAGGACATCATTTCCACCCTACAGGAGTCGGGGCGGGCCTCAAGTATGTCCATTTGCTCTAGTCTACTTGGCGTGAGCAGGTCAAGCGTCATTCATTTAGGGTCCTCCCGGCAATCTCAGAATCAGCCTGCCAAGGGTCGGCTCAAGTGTAAGGCCACAATGGCCAGCTGCTGCTGCTGTCAGAGCTCCAAGGGTCCTGTATGCCCACCTGCCAGTAACTGCCCCCACTCCTGATTCCTTAGTCGGACCCCGCCCCGAGGATCCAAGGGAGGAGTTGGTTCTCCCTTCACCTAGGCAGTGCAGGGGGTGACCATGGTTAACTGAGTACTTCAGATCATAGAGCATGGTCACGCACTGAAATTTCTAGAGTGGCCCCAGATAGTGCCCCCAGTAAACTCCATTTACTCTCCAGCCCATCTGTCTCTAGTTTGGGAAGAAATTCAGTCTCTCCTCCAAAAATGAGTCTGAGAACCCATACCACTGACTCGGTGGGGAAGGAAGTTTTTCTCCTACTTTATCTCCCAGAAAGACTGAGATTTTCGCTCATCCTGGATCTGAGCCGTCTGAATCTGTACATCAAGTATAAGCACTTCTGGATAGTCACTCCATGATATATTACCCCTTTTGCACCAGGGGGCCTGGCTCTGCTCTCTGGACATTCAGGATGCTGATCTGCACATCCAAATCTTTCCTGCCCATCGTTGCTTCCTCCACTTTCACTTTCAGGGAGCCTATTTTCAAATCCAGGCCCTCCCTTTTGGCCATTCTTCACCCCTCCGCCGTCTTTACCAATTGCCTGGCAGTAGTGGTGGCTGCTTTGCAAAGGCAGGGCTTCTGTATGTTCTGCTACTTAGGTAATTGGCTGCCAGCGGCCCCATCCAGGGATCACCTGGTTCAGACCCTGGAATACACGTTACGTCTTTTTCAGGCCTTAGGGGTCACTGTCAGTTTATTGCAGTCCTGCTCTCTCTGCCGCGCCTTCATACATAGGGGCAGTCCTGGACACCAGCCAAGGCAAGGCCTTTTTGCCCCTAGACTGAGTAGATTGACTGGTGCAGGCCCATCTGGTTTCCTCCAGTCGACAGGTCCCTACCAGGGTTTTCCTGCGCTTTCGCCACATGGCAGCGGCTATTGCCATGAATCTTACTTCGAGAAACAGCTCTTGCAGCAGGTTACACCATTAGGACTGAAGCCGGCAGGCTCCAGGACCCCACGGAAATTTTCTAGCTAGCAGTCTTCAGCGGGGACCGACTCCGACGTCGGTCCCGCCCCTGACGTCGAACGTAGTACTTAAGGAGGCGGTCCCCCCCATAATCCTCATTTCTTTTCCCGCCGTCGACTCACCAGCATCAGCCTCTGTCTCCTTTCTAGTGTACGACGACTGCTGAACTACGATTATTTTCGTCCTTTTTTGGCTCTGCTCAACTGATGTCCTCTCCAGCTCCATCTCTAGAGGGTCACCATTCGAAGTGCGCCTGTGGCAAACAGATCCCCTTCAAGGATCCCCATTCATCCTGCATGCGCTGCCTAGGCCTGGACTACGACACAAAGGCCTGCTCCTTTGCCAGGGTTTTAACAACCACACCAGGATCCGCCGTCAGAAGGCACTTCAAGCATTTCTTTTAGAAGAAAAGCTGAAAAGTATGGACAAGGAACCTTCTTCCCGGGGAGAATCTTCAAGCAAATCCCACAAACACTGGGACAAGGCAAGGTCCAGGTCTCTACACAGGCCCCGGACTCCCGAAGTCTCGGCTTTATATCGGGCCGCTCTCCCTCCAGGGCTTGGTCGCAACCTCCCCTGGTCCAGTTCAGGTCCTCCAGCGGTTCATCGCTCCAGCCTCTGAAGACTTCGAGGCCCTCTGCTTCTTCAACACCCTTCAAGGCCTCTTCAAAGTCGGGTGAGCACCACAAATCTTCTTCATCCCATCGCCGGGACACCGACTCCAGGTCAGTGCCCCAACCACCACGAGGTCCTGATCCGGCACCCAGGAAAACTAAGGACCTGAAATCCCTCAAACGGACGTCTGACCCGACGTCTGCTCACCACCCGACGTCGGCCAAGCTGCGCTCACAGGAGCTGACGACACCGGCTAGACACATGTCACCGGCCAGGCGTTTGTCAGGTCCGAAGATGTCGGCCAGGGGACAGACGTCGGCTACCCTGGACCAGAAGACCGCACCTCCGTCGCCGGTGAACACCGGTCGTAGGGATTCTACAGAGGAGGATGCCACACAGCTCAAGACCAGGCGGGTGACATCGAGGATGCCAGGCTCCCTGGGAACCCTCCCCGGAGACCCCTGGGGCCCCGGTGCCAGGTCCGTCGTCGGGTATGAACCTTTCGGAGGTAAAGGAGCTCTTTACATTTTGGTGGGACACCATCAAGAAGGATGTGGTCCCCGCACATCCTCCTCCTACTACTCCTCTTCCTCCTACTCCTTCACCGCAGACGCCCCCTCCTCCACCTAAGGGGCCAGTAGGACGACCCCCATCCCCCAAGGAGCAAACTCCACCTCCTAGGGGTAGATCACCCGAAGGAGAAGGCCTCCCTCCAGATCTCCCTCAGGGTCACCCAGCCCCAAAAGACCCAGACGACGCCGGTACACTCCGGGGGATGATTCCAGGTCGGATACTTCAGAGTATTCCAGATCACCTTCTCCACTCAGCATTTCCGTCTCCTGACCCACACGACCTCCCCAGGTTTTCTCTGGATGATCACTCTTTCGCCGAGATCATGAGGCACATCCAGGATGACATGGGGTGGGATGCTGAGGAGCTTGACCCCAAGCAACAATGCCTTGCCCGCTACCTTCGGCAAAAAGACCCGAAGCCTGTGGTAGTGCTGCCCTTGATGGATACCTTCGCAGACGTCACCAAGGCTGCATGGAAACGTCCGCATTCCACTCCCGTGGTCCCGAAGAAGGCGGACTGCCTATACAAGGCCCCTAGGGAGGACCAGTATTTGGCGAACCATCCTCTGGCAGATTCCCTGGTCATCACTGCTTCACATGACCGGTCTCAGAGACCACAGCATATGAGCACTTAGCCACCGGACCTGGAATCCAAGCAATTGGATGCCCTGGGGAGGCACACGTACGTGGCTGCTACTTGTGCCATCAGGTCACTGAACTATCTAACCCATATGGTTCAGTTCCAGAACACCCTGTGGGAACAGGGCCAGGACCTGGTTGAAAAGCTTCCCGATGGTGACCAGAGTGTGGTGCTCTTAAACCTCCTCCGCACTGGGTCAGATGTGGGGACCCAAGTGCTCAGAGCTGCATATGATTCTGCGGACTCTTCAGCCAGAGCTGCAGCCTCAGGCGTTGGTCTCGGAGACACTCTTGGTGCCGTGTTCCGGTTTACCCGGACGTTCAGAAAAACATTCTAGACATCCCATATAATGAGAAGGTGCTGTTTGGTGAAGCTCTGAGAAGGTTATCACCAAACTCCAAGATAGGAAGGCAGTCCGATCTGTACAAGTCATTTACAGATCCAGGCCTAGTTCCTTCGCAGTAACCAGAGCCATTTCGCGCCGCCACAAGGCAACAGCAACGTTTGGCCAGCAGCAGAGGGCACTTTCTCATGCAAGGCCCAGGCCAAGTCTTCCCCAGGCAGAGGCCAACGCCACTCAGTCGGCCCACTCAGGACAATGCTGCCACAGCATGACTCCTTCCCAGCCCCGCCCTCCCTCAGGATCAATGGGCAAAGAAGGTCAGGATCACATCGCAGCGCCACCTTTCAGGGTGGCAATCTATCACCACTGACAGGTGGGTTCTACAGTTGGTCAAAAATGGCCATTACATAGAGTTCGTAGACAACCCACCTGCAAGACCTCCCCTGCATTCCAGTTATTCGGGTCAGCATGCCCTGCTCATACAGCAGGAAGTGTTTGCACTTCTGGAAAAAGAAGCTTTAGAGCACGTACCAGGGAACCAGAGAGGACTAAGGTACTATTCTCACTTCTTCCTGGTTCCAAAGAAAACAGGGGACCTCCGTCCAATACTGGACCTCAGCGATCTCAATCTTTCGGTCGCTTACAAGTGCTTCCGCATGGTGACCCTCATGGGCCTGATTCCCATGCTGAGGCAGGGCGCATTTCTTAAGGCCCCTGGACACGCAGGACACCTATCTGCATATTCCTATCGCTTAGGCGTACAGGAGGTTCCCGCGCTCGAGTTTGAGGACCGCCATTATCAGTTCCCGAGCTCTTCCGGCTCAGGCTGTCATCAGCACCTCTGGTATTCACGAAGTGCATGCAGGTCGTGACGCGTCTCAAAGGAGACAGGGCCACTACGTGTTCCCCTACCTGGACGATTGGCTTCTCATGGCGCCCTCCCGGGAGGCCTTGATGTCTGCCATTCACTGCACCCAGTCTCTGTTCAAGACTCTGGGCATTCTCATCAATTACGAGAAGTCACACCTGGTTCCGTCCCAGACGCTGCAGTTCATTGGAGCAGTTCTGGACAACATCAGAGGGAAAGCTTTCCTTCCCACAGACAGAGTGGAACACATCAGATCCCTCATCAGGGAGTTATCGGCGAAGAAGACCGTCCCAGCCAGACTGGTTCTTTGCCTGCTCGGACACATGGCTGCGGCCATTGCAACAGTCCCGCTAGCCCGTCTCCACATGCGGGTAACCCAGTGGATGTTACGGGTACAATGGGACCAAAGGCAAGACCATCTGCAGCTTCCAATCCGAATCACGAAGACCGTAATTCGAGATTGGCAGTGGTGGCTACATTCAGGGAACCTCTTGGCGGGAGTCCCCTTCACAGCGCCGTCCCCGACTGTGACGCTCTCCACAGACGCCTCAGGGCTTGGGTGGGGAGCACACCTCGATGGTGTTCGGTCTCAGGGCCTGTGGACAACCCAGGAGTCTCACCTCCACATAAATATACTGGAAATGAGGGCAATTCTTTATGCTCTGCAGGCCTTCCAGTCGGAGATTCCACTGGGTACACTTCTGTTACAGACAATTCCTCGGTAATGTATTACCTCAACAAACATGGAGGCACCCACTCCTACCTGCTTTGTAGAGAGGCCATGAGAGTGTGGGATTGGGTCTTGCAACATGACGCAAATCTTATTGCAGTTCATGTTCCGGGGGTGGACAACATCATCGCAGACAGCCTGAGCCGCACTCAGGCCAGAGTCCACGAATGGGAACTACTCCAGGAGGTGGCAGAAGATCTGTTTCGTAGATGGGGTACTCCAGAGTTAGACCTCTTCGCGTCCCCATCCAATGCAAAACTGCCCAATTTTTGCTCGCTAGATCCAGGGCCTGGTGTTTTCTGGAGAGACGCGTTGTCCCTCTCCTGGGCGGGCAGATTCCTCTATGCCTTTCCTCCTTTCCCGTTGATCCAGAGAGTTCTTCTAAAACTTCGCAGGGAACAAGCGATGCTCATTCTGATCGCACCCTTCTGGCTTAGACAGATATGGTTCCCTCTCTTGCATCAGCTATCCCGGGAACCTCCAGTGCCTTTGCCAATCAGCTCCCCTTTACTGTCTCAGGAGGCGGGTTCTTTAGTCCATCCGGACCTACGTTTCCTGAACCTGCAGGCTAGGCTCCTAGAGACATAGCCATGATGCGATACGGGGTCTTTCAAGAGGTGGCAGATGTGCATTCTGCCGCTAGGAAACCGGCTCCCCATGCAGCCTAGGCCATGAAATGGCACAGGTTCTGTTTGTGGGCTCAAGCGCGCGGTTTTCCACTTTTGGACTGTCCAGAGAAGCTGGTACTGGACTACCTGCTATCCCTTTTCCACTCTGGCCTGGCTTACTCCTCGATCAAAGTGCACCTTTGTGCCATTTCAGCCTACCATGCCCCCGTAGGCCAACGCACTGTGGCCCAGCCGGAGATGACACATGTCTTTTTGAGGGGTGTCCTCCACCTTAGGCCCCCAATTAAGGATCCAGTTCCTCCATGGGACTTACCCTTCGTCCTGGAGCAGCTCACGCTGCCACCTTTTGAACCAGTCGCGGATTGCGAGCTACATTTTCTCTCTTGGAAAATGTTGTTTTTAGTTGCAGTAACTTCTGCCAGAAGAATTTCTGAAATGCACGCACTTATGTGCAAAGAGCCTTATTTGGTTTTCCACCAGGACAGGGTATCCCTGAGGACTAACCCAAAATTTCTGCCTAAAGTGGTCTCAGCTCTCACCCTTAATCAGGACATTGATCTACCAGTGTATTTTCCGAAATATTCTAATCGAGGAGAAGCCCTTCTGCACACCCTGATGTACATTGCGCCCAGATACTACCTGACCAGAACCAAACACCAAAGTTGACCAACTTTCGTCTCCTTTGCCCACAGGATGAAGGGAGCTCCTGTCTCAAGCAGTCACTGTCTAGGTGACTTACCCAGTGCATTACATTCTGTTACCAGAAGAGCAAAAACCCTAACCGGGTGCTGGTTAAGGGTCATTCCACTAGAGGGGTGGCTACTTCCTTTGCGATGTTGAAGAACGCTTCCAACTCAGCTGTTTGTGCTGCAGCTACTTGGAGCTCCGTGCATACCTTTATCAGGCATTACAGCCTGGACATTGAATTAGCGGAAGAACAGAGTTCGTCCAGCTGTCCTTCAAAGACTTCTGTCCTAGGCCCCGAGGTATCTCGGAGGTTTCTACCTTTCCTCCTCTCAGTGGTGCATGATTAGCATTACTGCTTGGAAAACAGTCTAATGGAGATTTGCTGCAAGAGCTGTTTCTAAGTAAGATAGTACAGTTACGAAGAACTCTCACGTAACAGTAGATCTTGAGAGAACAGCTCTTGCAGCAGGTACTTCCTCCCACCATCCCCGCTGGAGGTAGGTTATAGTCGAGCATCCATCTCCTAGGATGGGATCTTTACTTTTGCCTTGTTTTGCCATCTGATGGCAGATCCTCGGTCTCCCTTCTGATGTCATCCAGCGGCCGGAGTCTCCGGCGGAGAACTTAGGATTGTTGGGGGACCGCCTCCTTATGTACTACGTCGGGGGGATCGACATCGGAGGCGTGTCTCGCTGAGATTGCTAGCCAGGTTTCTGTGGGTCCTGGCGCTGTTGAGTCTCAGTCTCTAACGGTAACTCGCTGCAAAGCTGCTGTCGAAGATCTAATGATCTTCTCTCGAGTACAGCCTTGCAGCAGGTTACACCATTAGGACTGAAGCCGGAGGCGCCAGGACCCCACGGAAATCTTCTAGCTAGCAGTCTTCAGTGGGGATCGCCTGACGCCGGGTCCCGCCCGACGCTAGGCGACGAGTACATAAGGAGGCGGTCCTCAAGAACCTAGTTCTTTTCCCGCTATCGACTTGCATTCTAACCCTTCAGTCAGTATCTAGCGTATGCATAATCAGGAAATTCACAAAATTGCTTACATAACCAAGAATTTCTTGAAGAATCTCTTCCAGATTTATTCCTCTGTCTGATGTCCTCCCTAACTCCATGGAGGGGCATTCATCCCAAGTGCGCCTGTGGGAAACAGATTCCATTCAAAGACCCACATTCGCGCTGCAGTCCGTGCCTGGGCCCAGACCACGACACCAGGCTTGTTCCTTTGTCAGGCTTCAACAGCCGGACCTGATCCGCCTCGACAGAAGGTTCTCCAGACTTACCTTTTAGAATAGAAGCTCAAGGCCATGGAACCTTCCTCCAAGGGGGAATCTTCGGAAAAATCTCACAGGCACCATGAGAAGCACAGGGAGAAGGTGAGACCTAGATCCCCTTCTAGGGCCTTGGACTCCCGCAGCTCCAGCTCCAGGTCCGACTGCTCTCCGTCTCGGGCCCGCTCTCAGCCTGCCCCGGTCATGGTCAAGTCTGCCAGCGGTTCTTCCTCCCTGTAGCCTGCTAAGACCTCTAGGTCGCTTCTTTCCTCCAAGGCCTGCCTGTCTGGGGATCACCATGCCGCCACCGCCTCCGGACGCTCGGCCGCTTCTGCCGCCCTCAACGAAAGACTAAGGAGCTGACCTCCCTTAAGAGGACGTCGGACCCGACGTCGGCCAAGCATCATAGATCCCGGGAACTGACGACAGTCCGACACCCATCGCCGGTCAGGCACTCTCCTACCCAGACGCCAGCTGGGGGACTGACGTCCGACACAGCAGCGAGAAGAACTCCCACCAACATCGGCCAGGAGGCGTTGGACGGGAGGAGGAATCCACTCAGCCTGAGGACCAGGTGGGCGACTCCAGACCTGTCGAGTTTCCCACGGGAGCCCTCAGAACCGGAGACCCCAGGGGAGCCAACGCTGGGACCCGCGATGACAGGCCACACACGCCCAGCCTGCACATCGGCCTTAACATCTCGGAAGTGAAGGAGTTGTCTACTTCTGGTGGGACACCATCAAAAGTGATGTGGTCACCACACAGCCTCCTCCCGCACCTGCAGCCCCACCGCCCCAGTGCCCTCTCCTTCACCCAATGGGGTAGCAGGTCGAGGTACTGTTCCCTCCAGGAGCCAGCCGGACTCTCCTAGGGGCAGAGCTAGGACAAGAGAAGGCCTCCGGCCCAGATCCTCTTCTGGTTCTACCCAGCCCCATGAGATCCAGAAGATGCCGCCACTCACCGCTCACGGAGAACTCAAGATCGGATATCTCGGATGGCTCCAGTTCTTCTCCCATCAGCCCCTCCTCGAGACCCACGTGAATCTGCCTAGGGGTTCTCTCTTGATGACTCTTTATTTCTGAGATCTTTGAGGATATATCCAAGAGAACATGGAGGGATTTAGAAGAACTCGACTCGAAGTGCTACGCCTAGCTCAAGCTCTCTCAGCAGAAAGATCCTAAGCCTGTAGGAGTTACCACCTTGGTGGACACCTTTGTAGACGCCACTAAGGCAGCATGGAAATGCCCACATTTGCTCCCCGGCGATGTCAAGAAGACTGACCACCTGTGCACAAGGCTCCCAAGGAGGACCAGTACTTGGCTAATCATCCCTCTGGCCGAGACTCCTGGTCATCTCAGCCTCTCATGACCGGGTCCCAGAGACCACAATATCTGGAGGAGCACACAGCTACTCAGACCCGGAGTCCATGCAACTGGACGCCATGGGTAGGCGACTTACGCTGCTGCGACTCAGCTGCCAGGTCCCTGAACTACCTTACCCACATGGTCTCATTTCAGAAGGCTCTGTGGGAACAGGGACAAGACCTGGTAGAAAAATTGCCAGATCGGTGGGCAAAGGAGGAACTTCTCCAGCCTCCCAAGACGGGTTCAGACGTGGGGACCCAGGTGCTCCGGAGTCACAGTATGATTCCGGATGACCTTGGCCAGAGTAGCAGCCCTTGCAGAGGCCTCCGAGACACTCATGGCCCGTGTCTCCTGGATTTACCCCTGACGCCCAGAAGAATATTCTGGATGCCCCTTTCACGGGTAAAGTCTTGCTTGGTGAGGCGCCTGAGAAGGTCATCACCAAACTGCAGGAAGCTGGAAGGCCGCTAGATCTGTCCAGGCCATGTATAGATCTAGACTCAGTTCCTTCTATAGGAACCAGAGTCTTTTGCAGCCAGACTCAGAGCAACAGCCTGCTCCGCCTGCAACAAAGGGGCCTTTTACCCGGAAAGCCCAGGGCAAGTCGCCCCAGGTAGAGGCCAGCGCCCTACCAAGTCGGCCCAACCTGCAGGACCCCTGCCGCACAGCATGACTCCTTCCTGGCCCCGCCCCTCAGGATCAATGGGAAATAAAGGTTGGGGGTCGCATCGCAGACCACCTTCCAGGTGGTAGCCGATCACCACCGACAGGTGGATGCTACAGTTGGTCAAAAAGGCCACTTTATAATTCCCAGACAAGCCACCCACAAGGCCTCCTTTGCTCTCCCATTACTCGGGTCAGCACGCCCTGCTCATCAGGCAAGAAGTGCTCATGCTGCTGCAGAAAGAAGCTTTGGAGCATGTCCCAATGAACCAGAGAGGAGCAGGATATTATTCCCACTTCTTACTGGTTCCAAAGAGAACAGGGGACCTCCGTCCAATCTTGGACCTAAGCGACCCCAGTGTGTCGGTCGCCTACAAACGCTTCCGCATGGTGACCCTTCCGGGCCTAATCCCCATGCTGAAGAAGGACGATTCCTGGCCCCTGGACATGCAGGACGCTACCTGCACATCCCTGAGTCGGCCAAGCGCACAGGGAGGTTCCTGCGCTCGAGTTCCTTGGCCACCACTATCAGTTTCCGAGCGCCTCTTTCGGGCTGTCATCGGGCCCCCAGGGTTCTTTACCAAGTGCATGGCAGTCGGCAGCTGCCTGAGGAGACAAGGCCACTATGTGTTCCTGCATTCGACGATTGGCTTCTCATGGCCTCCTCAAGAGTCGCTATGGATAGCTATTCCACAATTCAGATCCTCTTTTCAGTTCTACATCCTAATCAATCACGAGAAGTCTCTCCTGGTACCGTCTCCAGAAACTGCAGTTCATAGGGGCAGTTCTGACACCACCTAAGCAAGCTTTTCTTCCCGAAGACAGGGCAGAACGGTCCGGTCCCTCATAAAGGACCCATCAGCTAAGAAGACCGCCCCAGCTGCTTTGATTGGTCCTTCGCTGTTCGGACACATGGCTGCAGCCATTCCAACAGTCACGATGGCAAGACTTCACATGCGGTAACCCAGTGGATGCTCAGAGTGCAATGGGACCAAAGGCAAGACTATTTGCAGCAGCCAGTCAGGAATTACGAAGGCCGTGGTTCGGGACTGGCAATGGTGGCTAGATCCAGGAATCCTCTGTGGGGGTTACGCTCTCAGCGCCGCCCCCGTGATAACACTTCCACAGTCGCCTCAGGGCTGGGATGGGGAGCACACTTGAACGGGGTGAAGTCTCAGGGAACATGGACTACTCAGGAGGTTCATCTCCATGTCAACATATTAGAGATGAGAGCGTCCTTATGCCCTGCAAGCCTTCCAGCAGTTGTGGCATGCCCGTGTAATTTAACACTTGGGCAGAAACTGCTTTCTGAATCCCAGATTATTTGCACTCTTAAATCCTTTCTACATCGCTGGAGATCTCAGGAGGAACGGACAGTGCATCCTGAATTGTTTAAACTGTGGTGGAGGAAGATGACTTGTTAGATACAGGGTGAAGTTTTACTTTGTCAAGACCTGGCACTTTCCTTGTATTTCGGATTTCCCTTGCTGTGGTGCTTTGATCTCCTAACGGTGATCCTGGTTGATATTCCCCTTACGGATGGGATTTATTTTATTTTTGTATGGTACCACCTTTTTATGGATTTTATTTCTGTACTGATCATTACAATTTCCCCTCTGATTTGTCAAAGGTGAGGGTAACGTGCCTGCCTGCACGGGATTTTGGTCTCGTTTTATCAGTCTGCTATGCTGCCGTTGTGCATGATATGTCCTTTCTTATGGTTCATGTATTATGTTATTTATGTTTTCTGTTCTGTCCTTGATCGGTTTATGTCATATTATTATGATCCCTTGTGTTCTTGCTTTATCCTTTTCTATCATTAGTATGCTGTAATACTATTGTTGTATAATTTTCTTTCTGCA
This sequence comes from Neoceratodus forsteri, assembly GCA_016271365.2. Classification (NCBI taxonomy): domain Eukaryota; kingdom Metazoa; phylum Chordata; order Ceratodontiformes; family Ceratodontidae; genus Neoceratodus; species Neoceratodus forsteri. The sequence continues at coordinate 1,117,599,183 of CM028130.1, forward strand.
TATTTACCATTGTTTTTCTTTTTGAGGGGAGTGGGTGGGTTTTCCCTTCCCTTATTATATTGTTGGATATTCAGGACACGCATGTTTGCTTTTCTTATTTTATTATGTATCCAACACATTCCCTTGCTCATTTTGGTGGGGAGTGTGGTGTTTGTTTTCCTTTTTTGAGGGTTTTCAGTATGTTGTATAACTCATGTCTGTTTTTCCAGTTCTATGATGTAATACCATTGTGTATAATTTTTCTTATTGAGTTTTGAATAAAAATATCCCCTTTTCTTTTCGAGAAGTGCCATGCAGTCTTTAACATCCACCTGAACTACCACCAGTCCAGTCAGATGGGACCTCGGCTTAACGTCTCATCCGAAAGCCTGCACCTCAGAAGTGCAGCACCCCTCTCATACTGCACTACACAGTGTCAGTACCGGGATATTAACCCAAGTGCATGATGTGGGAACTGAACCCACAGCCCTCTGATCTCCCGGCCTCAGAGGCGAGTGTGCTACCTGCTGAGCCACTGACACTGACTTATTCCCCACGACATCTTTCTCTGGTTCTAGAGGAAATCGTCTCTCGTCTCTTGAAGGCGGCGATAGAGCCAGTCCCCATTCATCTTTGGGGGACAGGTTACTATTTCCATTTCTTCCTAGTTCCAAAGAAGATGGGAGATCTGAGGCCCATTCTAGACCTCAGCTCCCTGGACATGTTCGTGGAGTAAAAAAGCTTCAGAATGCTCTCCTTGCAGAGGCTTCTACCACTGCTTCGGCCAGGACAGTGGCTATGTGCGCTGGACATGCAGGATGCCTACCTGCATATTCCCATATGCCTTTCCCACTGCACATTCCTTCGGTTTTATTTTCAGGGGGACCACTACCAATTCAGGGCCCTCCCATTTGGTCTTTCTTTGGCCCCCGAGTGTTTACCAAATGCCTGTCGGTGGTAGCGGCCCACCTGCCTACCCAGGGAGTACAGGTATTCCCGTACCTGGATGATTGGCTCCTGGCAGCGTCATCCAGGGAGGAACTCCTGCACTCCTTTTCCCTTACCCTGCAGATTTTTACCAGCCTGGTTATCGCCATCAACCAGGCCAAGTCTCACCTGGGCCAATGCCTCCAATTTATAGGGGCAATTCTGGACACGACCATCTGCAAAGCCTTCTTGCCTCTGGACAGGGTAGACACCCTTCAGAATCAGGCCCGTCTTCTGTCCAGCCACAGGAGGGTCGGAGCTTAGTTAGACCTACGTCTCCTTGGGCTAATGGCAGCTGCCATTCTGACAGTCCCGTTCGCTTGGCTTTGTATGAGGATCTCTCAATGGATGCTTCCGTCGCAATGGGACCAGACCAGGGACAATCTGGATCAAGAGGTACTAGTATCAGATTCCATGATCAGGGACTTGCAATGGTGGATAGTTCAGGAGAACCCGTGCCTGGAAGTGCACTTCTGCATCAACCCCAAAAAAAGACGTTGACGACAGATGCGTCAGGAGAGGGTTGGGGTGCCCATCTGGGGTCTCACAGGACTCTGGGCAGCTGGTCCCAGTTTGAGCAAAACCTGCACCTAAATGTGCTCGAACTGAGGGCAGTCCTTTATGCCCTTCAAGCTCTCCCTCCCTTTATCCTTCCCGGTCATCTCCTCATAGAATCAGACATGTATGTAGTCTGGTACCTCAACAAATAGGGAGGAATGCGTTCCTACCCCCTATGCCGGGAAGCGATGAGAATCTGGTATTGGGCAACTCAGCATTACCTCCACTTGACCGCAGTTCACGTCCCGGGAGTGGAGAGCACTCTGGCAGACAAACTCAGTTGGTCCTCAGCCAGGTCCGATGAATGGGAGATCAGTAAGTTGTAAGTGACATCTTTCAGTGATGGGGAACACCTCAGATAGACCTCTTTGCTGCTTCCCAAAATGCAAAACTTCCCACCTGCTCGCTCGCTACAGGGCGAGACACTCTTTGACGGGACGCTCTGTCTCTTGGTTGGGGGGACAGACTCGTTTATGCCTTCCCTCCCATTCCTTTAATTCTGAGGGTCCTGAACAAACTTGGATCGGGGGTAGCTTGAATAATTCTCATTGCTCCCTTCTGGCCCAGGCAAGTTTGGTTCTCTGTTCTGCAACAGTTTTCAGAGGAACTCCACTTCCTCTTCCTCTGTCGCAACAATTGTTGACCCAGGATCAGGGGACCCTTGTTTATCCATGTCTCAAATCTCTTGATCTCCATGCGTGCCTCCTGCAGACGTAGCTAAAGCTCGCTTTGGAGTCTCTTCTGTAGTAGCAGAAATTTTGTTGGAGGCCAGAAAGCCTTCCACCAGGTCCACCTACGCCATGAAGTGGAAATGGTTTTCTGTTTGGGCAGATTCGAAGGATTTTGAGCCTTTCTTGTGCCCAGTCAGTTAAGTCCTGGACTACATGCGTCACCTCTGCAATCTGGGTTTCAGCCATTCCTCGTTGAAAGTCCATGTGGCAGCTATCTCAGTCTACCATATCCCCTTCAAGCAATATGAAGTCTTGCTGTATTCTGACATATGCAGTTAGGTCCTGCCTTTCAACTGCCCCGGAGAACAAAGAGTTAAACTTTCCATGGCCAGCATGGAATGTTCCCCACGAGCTCGGTTGAAGCCCCTGTCCGCTGTTGTTTAAACTGCAACCGTCAGATTCTTTACTCCGCCTCACTGAACAGTCGCTCTGGAGCTTTCTCCTTTGCTCGGTTCAAAAAAGTCGGTTGAAGTGTCGTTTTTTTTTTGTTGGTTTCTACCGAATTGCTGTTACCGCTCAGTCGGTTCAAGTCTCTGTCTGTGGTACCGTGAGAACTAGATAGGTTTTCTGTGTAGTTTCTGTGTGGAACTAGTAAATTGTGGATCGGTTTGGCTGAACTGATCAGTCTGAGGTAAAAAAGTTTGATTCATTTAGAGTGGTGGTAACTGGTCCAGACGGTTCTTAAAAAACAAAACAAAAAATACTGATTTTATTATGTTTTTTCCAAGACCATATTAGCGATCAGGAACCAATAGGGAAGTCTTACCTGGTGGATTGCGAAAAAAGGGTAAGTTTTGGATAGGATTGGCCATGTCTGAGAAACCCAAGAAAAAAACTGAGCCCACTGGGTTTCAACACTGCAGTGTGTGTGGGGAAATCTTTGCCAAGGCTGATCCCCACGCCACCTGTGTTTATTGTCTGGGGTTTGACCACCTCGATTCAGACTGCCAAATTTGTAAGAGTTTTCCCAAATCTACCATGGAAAAGAGATTAGGTAGACTGAGGGAAAGGGAGGAAGAGAGGTCCGCTGACCCGGATGGCCAGCCTGGTTCGGTTCCGACCAAACCAGAAGGAGTGCCCTCTGACCAGGGCGATACTTCTTTGGGCAAAAGGAGAGCCGATTCTGAGGAGTCGGTTCCGGTGAAAAGGAAAAGATAAATCGTCCGGTTTGGACCCAGAAATTCATACTCCGACCACCGATGAGATAGCCAAGGCGATGAGGATAGTGCAGTTGCTTACTTCGGTTCCAACTGAACCGGCACCATCTGGCAGGGGTTCGGTTCGGCCGGTTCCCCCGGTTCCGGATTACACTTTGGAAGAATTTTATGAACCGGAGGAGGAAGGAGAGTATGAGGATGATTATGGTGATTATGAAAGTCTGGATGTGCCTATTGACCCGGACATCTCCCCAGACAGACCTTCAGGTGTTTCTCCTCCTAGGCTTTCTGAGTCCCCTTCTCACTATATGTTTTACAAAAAAGTGGCTGAGACCCTCCAGCTTCCTGTGGAGGAAGCAGTAGAGGATCAGGAGGAGCCTGATTTTGTTGAGATGATGGACATCCCAGAGTCCAGGAGACTGTCTGTTCTCCTCCACAAATCCTTTGGGAAACAGACACACAAAATTCTTAAGACTCCTAATTCCATACCTCCTGTGGACAGACGAATGGACAAGAGGTACACTCTCTCAGACACGGAGTTGCTTTTCCAGCAGTGCAGCCATGTTGGGGTAGTGCAGGCCGCTGCCTGTGATAAGGCAAATATCCCTTGGCATCACCCCCCAAGACAAGGACTCCAGGAAGATTGATGCCAGGCAGAGAAACAATACATGGCAGCATCTTTGGGACTCAGGCAGGCTAACTATATGGCCTATACAGCTAGATACCAGAAGTCCAGGTGGGACACTGCTGGCTCTGGCAAAACAGGCCCCTGACCAGCTTGCCAAGGAGCTGGAACAGGTGGCTGTAGATGGGATTGAGGCATCTAAAGTACAGTTTCATGCTGCTGTGGACTCCAGTGATGTTTCATCAAGAGTCATGGTTTCATCTGTGGCTCTTCGGAGGATGGCTTGGCTCAGATGTACTAGCCTCTCACAGGATACCCAGGCTAAGGCCATGGATTTTCCTATAATTGGTAATTCACTGTTTGGGGAGCAGACAGAGAACTACATGAAAAAGATGGATGAGTATAGTACCACTTACAGGAGTGCTCAGGCCTAAGAAAGGCAAGCAACTCCTCAAAGGCAGCAGTCCAGGGGCAGGCCTTTCTACTCAAGCTCAGGCCTCCTCTTCTTTCTCTCAGAGGTGGTTCTTTAGAGGGAGAGGCAGACGGAAGATGAGCAGGCCTGCATCCACCCCTCAGCCAAAAGCCCCTGCCAAGCAGACACCCTGACGGGTGTGCCCGGGTCGATTCTCCTATACCAGTAGGGGGCAGGCTGGCTTACTTTGCCCAGGACTGGAAGTCTCTAACATCAGACAAGTGGGTCCTGGAAGTAGTAAGCCAGGGGCTGGTTCTCAGCTTCAAAAAATTTCCTAAGATGAGAACCAGATCCTTTCCACCTGTGAATCTATCAGAGACTCTTGCCTTAGAGGCAGAGGTTTCTTCTCTCCTAGCTCTCAGAGCTACAGAGAGGGTTCCCACCCTACACAAGGGCAAAGGATTGTATTCCAGGTAGTTCCTAACCCCCAAAAAGACAGGAGAAATGGTGGCCCATCCTGGACCTAAGATATCTGAACAAACACCTTTTAAAGTCAAAGTTCAAAATGGTGACTCTGGGAATTATCCTTCCCTCTCTAAGGTCAGGTGACTAGCTAGCCTCCCTGGACCTCAAAGATGCCTATTTTCACATTCCCATCAGGTGCTCCCACAGAAAGTAGCTCAGGTTCGGGTTGCCCTCAGGCCACTATCAATTCAGAGCAATGCCCTTTGGCCTAACATCAGCCCCAAGGGTTTTCACAAAGTGCCTGGCAGTAGTGGTTGCTTTCCTAAGGAGAAAAAGATCTCCATCGTCCCATACTTGACCCACTGGCTCTAGGCAGTCAGTCTCCAGACCAAGTCAAGTCACATTTGCAAGTGACCCAGCAAGTGCTCATTCCTTAGGATTCCTTCTCAACCTTCCAAAGTCAGTTCTCGAACCAGTACAGCTCCTCACCTTCATAGGTGCAGAGCTGGATAATAAAAGCAAGACCTTCTTTCTCCTGGAAAGTGTACATGACCTCATGGAACTGGCCTCTTCATTCACCCTTCAGGTGTCTCACCAGCAAGCATTACTTTCAGCTTGGGCCACATGGCAGCTTCCACCAGCAGTGGTCCAAGGAGCAAGATTCCAGATGAGGGACATTCAGTTCCACCTTAAGAGCCTTCTGGTCCCAAAGAAAGGATTCCTTACCAAACTAGTCCCAGTGACTCAAACCCTGATCCAGGCCTTGCAATGGTGGCAGGATCAGGACAATTTGAGACAAGGGGTTCCTTTTGTCACTCAGTCTCATTCAGTGATACTCACCACAGATGCTTCCCTGCTGGGTTGGGGAGCCCATCTGGGGGATCTTACCACCCAAGGACTGTGGTCACCTCAGGAATCTCTGCTTCACATCAGTCTCTTGGAACTCAGAGCAGTGTTTCTGGCACTGCAAGCTTTTTCCAAATCTATACAGAACAAGGTGGTCCAGGTCAGAACAGACACCACCACCATGTGGTACATCAACAAGCGGGAGGCACTCTGTCTCACGGCTTGTGCATAGAAACAATGATTGTGGTCTCTGGCCTATTCCCTGCAAACCTCTCTGATAGCAGTTCACCACCAGGGAAGGACAATGCCCTAGCAGATGCTCTGAGCAGAATATCCAGGGCCATCACGAATGGACCCTAGATCCTCTAGTTTTGAAAGTGATTTTCTCGAGATGGGGCACTCCAGAGATGGATTTTTTTGCAGCCCCAGACAATCACCAACTTCCTGTCTTTTGTTGCAGACCCCCAGTCTTGGGCTCAGTCCCCCTGGATGCTCTGATTCTGAACTTCGAAGGGAAATTTCTGTATGCTTCCCCCCCTTCCCTCTCCTGTTCAAAGTGTTAGTCAAGATAAGGTCACAACCATGCAAAGTGATTCTGATTGCTCCAGACTGGGCCACACAGCCCTGGTATCCCCTGTTGCTGTCCCTGGCAGTCCACCTTCCCCTCTCTTCCCAGGAATTACAACCTGTTGACATCCTCTCAGGGGAGGATTTGATACCCGAATCTTCGGTCTCTCAATCTCAAGGCATGGCTCTTGAAGAGTTAAAGTGTGCAGATCTGCATCTTTCCAAAGGGGTTCTGGATATCCTTAAGGCTTCTTGAAAGCCTTCCACCAGAAAGTCTTACAACTCCAAATGGAAAAGATTCAGCATTTGGTGTTCTAAGAAGAATATTTCTCCAGACTCTGCTGAGTTGCCTGTGGTTCTGGACTATATGGTCCATCTTAATGGCCTAGGCCTCAGACCAGCTACCCCTAAAGTACACTTGGCAGCTGTTTCTGCTTTCTTGTCAGGAGGCAAGCCTTCCTCTCTGTCATCCCATTCTGTGTTTTATAAGTGTTTCAAGGGATTGCTTCACACCAGTCCCCCCTTTAGGGATCCTGCTCCTGCTTGGGACCTTAATGTTTGCATTGCTCAGCTTATGCAACCCCCATTTGAGCCTTTGTCCTCTGCAGAGCTTAAGTACTTGACTTGGAAAACTGTGTTTTTGGTAGCCATTACTTCTGCCAGGCATATCGGTGAATTGCAAGCCCTGTCAGTGGAATCTGATTTCATCTCTTTCCATAGAGATAAAGTGGTCCTAAGAACTAACAGAAAGTTTTTGCCTAAGGTGGTTTCAGAGTTCCACCTTCACCAGTCTATATCTCTTCCTGTTTTCTTCATTGACCATTCCTCCTCTGGAGAGAGGAGGCTACACAGCTTGGATGTTAAAAGAGCCCTTACACAGGTTTGGATCCCTCCAGTTGTTCCTCATGTATGGAGAAATTGGTAAGGGCAAACCTACCACTAAGAGATCTATTGTCAGGTGGATTGTGTCTTGTATACAGTTCTGCTAAGAAAAACTGGGTAGAACTCCACCCTCAGGCCTCAGGGCTCATTCCACTAGAGGTACAGCTGCTTCCCTGGCTGCTGCCAGGGATATTCCTCTCTTAGAAATTTGTCAGGCAGCCATCTGGAAAACAGTCCATACATTCATCAAGCATTACTCTCTGGATATCCAGGCTAGGAGTGATGCTCGGTTTAGCACAGCAGTACTTCAGAGCCTGTTTCCAAAGTAGGTTCTGTCCCTCCTCCATGGAGGTACTGCTTGGTACTCTGCATATGTTAGAACACAGCAAGACTTCATGTTGTTTGAAGAAAAAATTACTCACCTTAGTAATGTTGTTTCTTCTAATGGAGTCTTGCTGTATTCTGACCTTCCCCGCCTCCCCTCTCAGAACCTAGTTTTTGGGATGTGGGTGGGCAGGAGCATTGTTGGCACACTAGGGGTGTCCTTTTTCACCCTCTTTTAGTTTGGGTGAGTGGTTGTGTTTTGTTTTTGGGTTTCCTGACTTGAGTCTTCCTTTTGAAACCAAAAACCCTTTTATATAGATATAGTTGCCAGTTGGCTAGTATGAGTTTTACAGTTTCCACACAGAACTTCTAGTGAGTATTGCTCGTGAAGATCTGACGGTTGCAGTTTAAACAGCAGCAGACAGGGGCTTCAGCCGAGCTCATGGGGAACAGTCCATGCTGGCCATGGAAAGTTTAACTCTTTGTTCTCCGGGGCAGTTGAAAGGCAGGACCTAACTGTATATGTCAGAATACAGCAAGACTCCATTAGAAGAAACAACATTACTAAGGTGAGTAATGTTTTCTTTGGAGACAGGACTTTTGCTCAGTTGGAGGTCTCTAAGACTTACCTCTGAGGGGTTCTCCATTTGAGACCCCCATCCGCATTCCCATGCCCCTCCATGGGACTTGAATTTCATCCTGGCAGAGCTTACCCTGCCTCCCTTCGAGCCAGCAGCAACAACTGATCTGAAGTTCCTTTCTTGGAAGACACTCTTCCTAGTGGCCATCACTTCTGCTCTGCAAATTTCCGAGCTGCAGGCCTTAATGTGTAAAATCCCACATCTGATATTTCACAAGGAACATGTGGCTCTTCGCACCAACCCTAAGTTTCTTCCTAAGGTGGTGACTGAATCTACGCTGAATCAATCCATTGAGCTACCCGCTTTCTTTACTCAACACTCCAGTCAAGGGGACTACCTCTTGCATTCTTTGGATTTTCACAGAATCCTGAGATACTACACAAATCTGGCTAAGGATCTCAAGAAGACTGATCAGCTTTTTGTCTCTCTTGCTCACAAAACAGAAGGCAATAAATGTGTCAGCGGCAGACATGTATGCAGATGTAAACTTAGACTTCTGTCCATACCTTCTGGAAACACAACAGTTTGGAAATTGCCTCTCGCCATAGGGAAGGTTTCAGGTTGGCTGTCCTATAAGGGGATGCAAAAAGCAAAAAGGCTCTTAAGAAATATATCATGGAATAGGTAGCCAGTACTTGGCAAGAGTCCTCCGGGTTCCTCCTTCCCAGTTTCCGGTGGGTTGGAGCCCAGTTCGTTGACCCTCGGGTTGTTGACAACAGCCCCTCCGTTGAGGCCTCATGCTTTCCCAGGCCCATGGCAGTTGGGCTCTTCGGCTCTGAAACCCCGACTGACTGTTCGTTATGTTCAGTGCCGGCGACCCCTCCACAGTCAATACAGCCCTCTTGCGCCATTGACCTCAGTGATATTTTGGCCAGGATCACTACAGCCCTTGTGCACCAGTTGGGACCTGGATCACCGGCACAGACTGCCCCGTCACCGTTGATGGCCCTTGGCCCTCCTTGCTCTGCGCCCTGTAAGGTGCTGTCTGTGTCTTGCTCATCAGACCTCTCACTGTAGCAGACCAGTTTTTCCACTTTTCTGCAGAGGGGAGCATGCAGTGCCAACGAAGGCCGAGCTGTGTGAACTACCGCGTGCGTGCAGCACACCAGTCAGCTGCTCTGCCTCCGTGCCTCCAGTGTACAGGACTGTCGAGACAGATGCCGGTCTCTGTGTCCCAGCCTCCCCGGAAGAGGAGAGCAGTCCCCTGGACGCTCGATCCTCTTCCTCCGTGGCTGACCCACGATGACCTGCTTGCACCATGAACACAGGTAGCTGGTGTGGCAGGAGGTAAGGGATGATGCCTCAGCCCTCCACACTACTGGACCGGCCCCAGATCCTACTTTTTGTAATGTGATGAATCAGCTGTCCTCAGTCATGGGCTTTCACACAGAGGAGGAGGATGCCACCAGATGACACACAGAGGTTCTACAGGAGGGAGATAAGTCCCTTCTGTGGAAAAGGCCATAGAGCCTGTGCCTGACGCCAAAGGAACAGGGGATTCTAGGGACGTGGATATGAAGTTCTAGCCACATGCCTGGCAGTGTCCTTTCCCTAAAACAGCTTGCCAGAAAGCCTTCAAGCTGGCTTGTCCCACCCACCCAGGTGGTATATATCCCTCGGCTCCACTCCATGACGCCAGATCTTCCTTTGTGCTGCAAGAAGCAGGTTCCCTCCTTACTGCTCCCATGTTGAGTAGGCCCTGGCACTCAAATCTTTGGATTTACTTCCAAAACCTAAACTGAAACTCATTCGAGTTTAGTCTTCAGCTCAATCTTTGATTGCGACCACGATAGAGGATACATCCTTGCCCGGATTTTGCTGGAGTCTATACGGACAGAAGATGTAGCGTACCAACCCCCACGCCTCGTGAGTCTACTCTTCTGGCCACGATCATGATCCTCAAGCCTGCCACATTTGTAGGTAGTTTCACATTACGGTTCTTGAGGACTGCGCTGCCTGCCTGAAGTTGGGCCGCCGGAGAAACGTCATCCACCGGTCAAATCCAATGACGCCCGTTGGGTGGTCTCCATGGCTCGTGGTCTACCGAGCAGTTGGAGCGACTCAAGGCTTTTGCGGAGGAGGCGACCCAGGCCACCGCTCAGTCCTCTTCTGCTTCAGCTTTCATTCCGCTCCAGTTGAGCTTCACTTATTCCGCCTCCTTCAAGGAGCTGTGCCTGTCCCTCCCGACTAAGGGCAGGGCCCTTCCAATTCGCACAGTTCCTGCTCACGCAAGGAGTCCAAGAAGGATATAGAGAAGACTCATAGTCTACTATCTTGGGACCAGGAGCATTCTCAATAAGAAATCTTTGGTTTTGACTATGGTCGAAACAGCAGCTTTGGCCACTGGCTTAATGGAAACCCCGTCAGGCCAGTCGGCTGAGACACCGGCCAACAATGTGGCCAAGATTTTTCTCAACCCTGTCGACTGGTTGTCATCTGAAGAGGCCGACAGCTCTCTGTCCAGGACCCCGGTCCTGCCGGTGACCACTGAAGGGAAGGCCCCGCCAGCTGAGCCGGACCCTCCGGTCATCGACCTAGACCAAGAGGAGTCACGGGTCTCCCTCTTGAGGCCCCCCTGTCAGCACCACCCATGACCGAGGTTGAGATCTTGGTCATCTTCATCCTCTGGGTCGATCAGGTCTTGCCGACATCGGCGGTCTCACTCTTGGCGCCATGGGAAGTGGCTCCGCCGCTATTAGTCTTTGTCCTCCTTGAGTGAGGAGAGGCTTCGACGCAAGTTGCATTAGTGCTACGAAGACCTTATGTGGCAGCAGTTAGTGTTGACTGGGCCGAAGCAAATGCTGACTTCCACCCCGGCCATCACCTGGCTGTCGCCAGACAGGCTGAAACTGACATCCCTGGCAGGGCCGGTTGACACCGTTCCTTCCCCAGCGGAGCCAGAGCAGACTGTTTCATTTTGGCCAAAGCTGGCTTCTCCACCGATTGCGGTGGAGCCGCCACCCAAGCAGCCATCCAAGAAGTCTTGGCCGACTAAGGGGCTTCCCCATTGGCTGTCAGTCATACTCACACCTGAATGCATGCAGTGGGTCGAGAGTGATTTGGGTGGTAGCACGCTTTATGCGACTCCTCAGAGTCCAAGGATTCCTCTTTGCATTCTTGTCCTCTGTATACGGAGTCAGTGGCAATGTTTCGTTGGAGGAAGGCCCCACTACGTTCATGGGTGTTCTCCGCCTTGCCTGAGTCTACAGGAATGAAACTGGAACCCGTTCAAAAGCGGGCTCGCTACCCCCTTACAGAAATTCTGGATAAAGGGGACTCTCTGTCAGAGGCATTTCCAGTGGCTGAGGCCATTGTTGGCCCTGCTCTGGAGCTCTGGCAGCACCCCGCCTCTTGCCCTGCGCCCTCGGCCCGGATGGCCCGCAAATATGCAGTGCCCACCAGTACCCTTTCAGGGTTCATGGAGCAGCCCTTTGCTGAGGGGGTTGGTGGCTGACTCCATATTCAGGCGCTCTGGCAATACTGGGGACATTGATAGACTGCCGGACAAAGAGTCCCAAGAAATTGGACCATTCAGCTAGGAAGGTCTATCCTGCCTCTTCGCTAGGCCTCTGCCAGGTAAGCTCGGCTGTCTTGATGGCACACTTCTCTCATGCCCTGTTGGGCTCCCTGGATGAGGTGATTCCTCACCTTCCTGCGGACCTCCAGACTGCGGTTAAGCAGGTCTGTGACCAGGGTCTGGCTGTGGCAAAGCAGCAACTCCAGACTGTTCTGAAAGTTGGAGATTCCTTTGCTCGCTCAGTGGCGGCCGCAGTTGCCATGTGCCATATGGCTTGGCTGTGGATCTGGACCTTCACGGCAGACACCCAGCACAAACTGGCAGATGTACCATTCAAACAACATGAAGTCTTGCTGTATTCTGACTATATGCAGTTAGCCCCAGATTTGAGCTGCTCCAGAGAGTAAAGGGTTAACTCTATGCCAAGGCATAGAACGTTGAGCTTGAGCTCTGTTTTCAAACCTCTGTTCCTGGTACTCCTCACTGTAACCGTCGGATGCTTTACTCCTCCTAACTGAAGTCGCCTCGGAGATCCCTCGCTCGCTTTGGTTCAGCTAAAGTAAAATCGGTTGGCTTACAACTGTTTTCCTTTTATTTCGGTATTCAAGTCTCTGTCTACGGTACAGTAAGTGTAGTTAGTAGATATTTTTATTTTCTAGAAATTGTTTTTTGTTAGGTTTTCTCCCTGTCGGTCTGGTTGGGAACTGAAAAAATTTCTATTTTCAGTTCTTGTAATTTAGTTACTGTTGTGGTTTCCGGTACTTATCGGTTCTTAAAAAAAAAAAAAAAAAAAAAATGACATTCTTCATTTTTTTTTTTAACCTAATTCCTGTGACATGGTTGGAACCGATAGGTGTGTAGTTGCCTGGCTTAAACGCTGTTAAGGGTAACTTTTTTGAATCCGGCATGTCTGAGAAACACAAAAAGAAAACCGGTCCCACTGGGTTTCAGCACTGCATAGAGTGTGGGAGGTCTTTGCTAAGGCTCATCCCCACCTTGTCTGTGTTTGTCTGGGGTTTGATCACCTCAGAGAAGACTGCCAAATATGTAAAAACTTTCCTAAAGCCACTTTGGAAAAATGTTTAAGTAGGCTGAAGGAAAGGGAGGCCAAGAAGTCAACTGATCTGGATGGCCATCCCGGTTAAGTTCCGACCGAACCTGAGGGGGTGCCCACTGACCTGGCAATACCTCCTCGGGCAAAAGGAGAGCCGACTCCACAGAGTCAGTTCAGTCTAAAAAGAGGCGCAAGTCAGCTGGCTCGGATCCCGGTTCCCATGTTCTGACCGCTGAAGAGATTGCGAAAGCGATTTTCTATAGTTCATTCGCTTTGCCCGGTTCCAAACGAACTGACACAGACTCTGACGATCGGTTCGGTCAGAAATAGTTGCTTCTGAAATTGAACCTGAAGCATTCTATGAGGGCGATAGGGAAGGAGAAGAAGAATATGGAGAAGAATTTGAAGGCCTAGATGAGCCTGACATCTCCCCAGACAGGCCTTCCTATGTTTCTCCTCCCAGGCTTTCTGAGTCCCCCTCTCATTTCTTGTTTTACAAGAAAGTGGCTGATACTCTTCAGCTTCCAGTGGAAGAGGCCAAACAGGACCAGGAGAAACCTGACTGTGTTGAAATAATGGTTGTCCAAGAGTCAAAGAGAGTGTCTGTCCCTTTACACAAATCCCCGGGGGAAACGCCCTAAAATTGTGCAGTTTCCAACACCCATACCTCCTGTGGATAAAAGAATAGACAGGAGTAATGCTTTGTCAGCTCCCGGGACGGAATTTCTCACCAATCATTGCAGCCATGTTGGGGTAGTGCAAGCTGCAGCATGTGACAAGGCTAACATTTCCTGGCATTTCACCCCCCAATAAGGATTCCAGGAAAGTGGATGCCATGGCAAAAAATAGTTCTTGGCATCCTCACTGGGACTCTGGCAAGCAAATTACATGGCATATACAGCCAGATCAAAACAGCAACAAAGACACAGCACCAACACTTCTATAACAATTAGTATTTTACTCACACATATGTGGAAGAGAGTAAAGTACAGTGGTGCCATGCAAGGTGACAACGGCTCCTGAACACACAAACAGTCTGACTGGTTTCGCGCTGAAAGCACCTCCTCAGGGACTAATTTGATAATCACAACCAATCATTTAAATAGAAAAAACATCTTAAAGTGACAGTACAATATTTATACCACTAATATATAAAAAATTTTGATAAATTTAGTATAATAATACACTACCCATACATAATGAACAATTAAAACAATTCTAGTACGAGTGCAATGACCTAAAGTGCAAAATAAATGTTCATAATCTAAATTTTAAAATGATAAATGGACATGTTGCTATTGGTCAAAGTACTACAATACTATACAAGTAATTTTTACTCTTAACAGGCAGAATAAAGTTGAAATAAATTGAAATTGCAGGCACATTTGTGTATACCAGGGCTGCTGAAGTAAATTCAGCCTGGAAGAAAGGGACACATGGGAGAGGTAAACAGTACATATTTATGTCCAAAATATTTCATTATCTAAAATGTTTAAACCTTAAAAATGGTGCAGTGTCAAAAGTATCATTTAATCCTGGGTGTTTTAAAGCACCCTGAGAATAAATCCAAAATGATTCTCTGCAGAGAATTCTATTCTCTCAAGTCCCCACCTCTTGGGCCTGTACTGACTTTTTCTATCCCACAGAATGAAAATTTATGTACAGTGCCATCATGACATTGTTGCAAATGTTGTGCTAGAGCATTTTTCTCATTATGACATCTGATGTCACTTACATGGTCACAAACTCTTAATCTGAGTGCACGCGAAGTTTGCCCACATAAAATGCATGGCAGGTACAGGTAGCCAAATATACCACCCCTGTAGCTGAACAGTTAATCAACTGTCTCACTTCAAACAATGTGATGGTGTTGGCAGATGTAAAATTCTTTTTCTGATCTGTAACGTTGCAAAATTTGCAATGGCCACAATTAAAACAGCCTTGTGGGGGTGGGGGTATCCAATTTATGTCAGATCTGATCACTGGTTGATACGAATGTACCAGTATATCAGAAATATTCCTCCTTTTTCAGTACACCATTCTAGGATTAGATTTTACTTCATTTTTTAAAAATGCATCAGTACTCAATATGGACCAATGTCTGTCCAGAATATTTTTAATTTCTACTGAGTTCCTGCCAAAGGTTGTAATAAAATTAAGATGTTCTTTATCTGCTGTTGTACTAGTTTTATATTCCAACAGTTCTCCCCTTGGCATGTCCCGAACTGCATTCATTGAATTATGTAATACATCAGTAGCATAGCCCCTATCCTTTAGCTTTACATGGAAGGGGTCTGAGTTTTCTGGAAGGGGCAAGCGTGGCAATAATAGAGGTGCAGCCAAGAGTCAGCAACAATATAATAAATCGATTCTGCGTACGAGTAATAGTAATACAAGTTTCCATTCTACATCAGAATCATCTGAGGACCCTTTAGAGGATGGCGGCTCGGAGAACAACGTCCAACTTCGCTGCTCGGAATGACTGATAGATTCGAAACGAATACACAACACGGAGAGGTGGCAGAAGGAGACATAAGACCCAAAGCCATTGGGAGTTTGGGACATGCCAAGGGGAGAACTGTTGGAATATAAAACTAGTACAACAGCAGATAAAGAACATCTTAATTTTATTACAACCTTTGGCAGGAACTCGGTAGAAATTAAAAATATTCTGGACAGATATTTTTAAGGCCTAAACATTTTAGATAATGAAATATTTTGGACATAAATATGTACTGTTTACCATGTGTTCCTTTCTTCCAGGTTGAATTTACTTCAGCAGCCCTGGTATATACAAATGTACCTGCAATTTCAACTTATTTCAACTTTATTCTGCCTGTTAAGAGTAAAAATTACTTGTATGGTATTGTAGTACTTTGACTAATAGCAACATGTCCATTTATCATTTTAAAATTTAGATTATAGAAATTTATTTTGCACTTTAGGTCATTGCACTCATACTAGAATTGTTTTAATTGTTCGTTATGTATGGGTAGTGTATTATTATACTAAATTTATTCATCAGTTTTTTATATATTAGTGGTATAAATGTTGTACTGTCACTTTAAGATGCTTTTTCTATTTAAATGATTGGTTGTGATTAAAAAATTAGTCCCTGAGGAGGCGCTTTCAGCGCGAAACCAGTCTGACTGTTTGTGTGTTCAGGAGCCGTTGTCACCTTGCATGGCGCCACTGTATTTTACTCTCTTCCACATATATGTAAGTAAAATATTGATTATGTTATAGAAGTGTTGGTGCTGTGTCTTTGTTGCTGTTTTGATTGTACCTTTACACTGGCACAACAGAAGCTGGAGCCGCTTTTTCTTTTGAAGCATATACAGCCAGATGACAGAAACCTATGGTATATGGTTCTGAAGCTGGCTAAGAATGCCCTCCCCAGCTGGCCAAGGAGCTGGATCAGGTGGCTGCAGATGGTATTGAGGCATCCAAAGTCCAATTCCATGCTGCTGTGGACTCAAATGATGTGCATTCCAGGGTCATGGCTACATCTGTCTCCATGAGGAGATTTGCATGGCTCAGATGTACCAGTCTGTCACAGGATAAACATAGAAACATAGAAGTTGATGGCAGATAAGGACTGCGAGGCCCATCCAGTCTGCCCATTTCTTTTTCTACCATATAAATGTGCCATGTCCTTTGCTGTCAATGGCCTATCTATTCATACTCATCTGTATTGCTCCCTTATGCCTATCCCATGCCTGTTTGAAGCCCTGCACTGTATTTGTAGCCACCACTTCCTGAGGCAGGCCGTTCCATGCATCTACCACCCTTTCTGTGAAAAATAACTTCCTCACATTCCCCCTTAATCAGCCTCCCTCTAATCTCATGCTGTGTCCTCTTGTCCTGCTATTTTTCTTATATTGAAACGTTACTCTTTCACCTTGTTAATGCCCTTAAGGTGTTTCAATGTTTCGATCATATCACCTCTCTCTCTCTCCTTTGCTCTAGGGTATACATATTGAGCTCCGTTAATCTGTTTTCATATGTCTTCTGATGCAGTCCCTGCACCATTTTGGTTCCCATTCTCTGGACTGCCTCAGTTTGGTTAATGTCCTTGTGAAGGTGTGGCCTCCAGTACTGCAGATGGGGCCTAACCAGTGTCTTGCAAAGAGGGATTATTACCTCCCTATTACGACTTGTGATACCCCTACTAATACACCCTAACATCCCCCTAGCCTTACCTACTGCTTTAGAGGTCTGCTTGGATGATTTCGGGTCATCGGTGATGATGATGATGATGATGCCCAAGTCTCTTTCTTCCTCTGTGACGCCAGCAACTCCCCTCCTAGCTTATAGGTGGCTTCAGGGTTTCTCTTCCCTATGTGCATGATCTTGCACTTCTATGCATTAAATCCCAGTTGCCACTCTTCCGACCATTTTGCTAGTTTATCCAGAT
Organism: Neoceratodus forsteri; assembly: GCA_016271365.2. Taxonomy (NCBI): domain Eukaryota; kingdom Metazoa; phylum Chordata; order Ceratodontiformes; family Ceratodontidae; genus Neoceratodus; species Neoceratodus forsteri. Next base: position 1,117,616,345 of record CM028130.1, read on the forward strand.
CTCTTCTCATTCTGCCCACCCCATCTGGATCATCTACTCTGTTGCAGATCTTGGTGTCATCTGCAAACAGACATACCTTACCCTCTAGTCCATCTGCAATGTCAGTGATGATATTTGAAGAGGACAGGCCCCAGGATTGATCCCTGAGGTACCCCGCTTGTGACCTGCATCTCTTCTGACTGCATACCATTTACCACCATTCTCTGTTTTCTGCCTGTCAACCAGTTTGCCACCCAGTTGACCCAACTTCTGACCCACCCCGAGCCTACCCAGCCTGTTTATCAATCTGTGTGGAACAGTGTCGAAAGCTTTGCTGAAGTCAAGGTAGGCAACATCATCTGCTCCCCCTTGATCCACCACTCAGGTTACCAGTCAAAGAAATTTAGGAGATTAGTTTGACAGGATCTTCCTTTTGTAAACCCATGCTGTCTTGGATCCTGTGCCCCTATGGATTCCAGGTGTTGCACTATCCTTTCCTTAAGGAGTGCCTCCATAATCTTGCCCACTACTGAGGTAAGACTGACTGGTCTGTAGTTCCCTGCCTTCTCCCTGCTACCATTCTTGTGGAGTGGGATCACATGAGCCCTTCTCCAGTCTTCTCGGACCTCTTCTGTGCTCAGAGACTCACTAAACAGTTCTGCTAATGGCTCTGCTAGTTCCACCCATAGCTCCTTTAGTACCCTGGGATGCCATCAGGTCCCATTGCCTTGTCCACCCTGGAGCTTAGCTAGGCTCTTGTAGGACCTTTCTTTTGTGAAGGGAGCAGTGCTCACCTCCCTCCCCTGTATCCATGGTGTTGAGCTGTGGCCCTGGCCCTACCTTCTCTTCAGTAAATACTGAGCAAAAGTATCTATTTAGGATAGATCCTTTTACAGAGTCCTCCTCCTCCTCCTCACATGCCCCCTTTTCTTCTTTGAGCTTAGCAATACCCCCTCTGGACTTTCTCCTTTCACTAATGTATCTATAGAAAGTCCTGTCACCTTCTTTTACTGTTTGTGCTAGTGTTTCCTCAGTTTGGGACTTTGCCTGCCTTACTGCCTTCCCTGCTTCCCTTGGGGCAGTTTGGTATGCCTCCCTATCTTCATCCCGCTGTGTTCCCTTATATTTCCTGAAGGCCAGCCTTTTGGCTGTGACCTTTTCTGCCACTGTATTTGAGAACCAAAGTGGTTTCCTTCTCCTTTTGCACTTCCTTTTCTCTCTAACACATGGGGGTGTTGCTTTAAGTATTGCATCCTTAATGCTTGCCCATTTTGCCTGTACCACCTCACCTGTGTTTCTTTTTGCCAGGGTTAGCTTACACTGTTGGCCATCTTATCAAAGTCAGCCTCTGAAGTTCCATATTTTTGCCTTGGAGTGGAATGATTTAGTTGTAGTGGCCAAATTGAACCATACAATGTGATGGTCACTGGCCCCCAGGTGACCTTCTACCTGGAGATCTGTGATCCCTTCCTTGTTAGTCAGTACTAGATCTAGTATAGCCCTGTCTCTTATGGGTTCTTGTACTAGTTGTTTGAGGCCCTCCCCGTGCAGGGAATCCACCATGTATCTAGTTCTGGCAGATGTTCCTGCTGATATTGACCAATCTGTATCCGACATGTTAGTCTCCCATTATCAGAACTTTCCCTTTAGCTGTCATGGTTTGTATATCTTCTAACAGTAATGTGTCTATGTCTCCCCTGGTCTGGGAGCCTGTAGACAACCCCAGTTCGTAGGCTGTCACATTTCCTGTTTCCAGGGTGACCCACAGTTCTTCTAGCTCCTTACGTGTATTCTGAATTTCTGTAGCTTTGATATTTTCATTGACACACAAATTGATACCCTGACTAAGGCAATAGATTTTCCTTTAATTGGTAATTCTCTCTTTAGGGAGCAAACCGAGGCTTACATGAAGAAGATGGATGAGTACAGGACCACCTACAAGAGTGCTGCAGCCAAAGAAAAGCAGGCTACTCCTCAGAAGCAGCAATTTAGGGCTGGCGGGGCAAGCCTTTTCACAGGCCTTTTTACCAAGCCCAGGCCTCCCTTCTTTCCAGCAGAGGGGTTCTTTAGGGAAAGAGACGAGGGATGACCAGCACCCCATCATCCACTCCAGTCTAAGCCCTTACTAAGCAGACACCAAGCTGTCGGTCAGGGTCGCCTCCCCAGTTCCAGTAGGGGCAGGCTGGCTCACTACTTCCAGGCCTGGAAGTCTGTTACTTCAGACAAATGGGTCCTGGAAGTAGTGAGCCAGGGACTTCTCTCTGTTTCAAAAGGTTCCCAAAAATGAGAGCAAAGTCTTTCAGCCCTCCCTCTCCCTTGGAGACAAAGGCCTTAGAGGCAGAAGTCCTCTCTACTGCTTCAAGCAGTTGAGAAAGTACCTCTTTGTCACAGGGAAAAGGACTGTATTCCAAATACTTCCTTACCACAAAAAGTCGGAGTGGTGACCCATCCTAGATCTAAGATACCTGAACAAACATATACTAAAGCCAAAGTTCAAAATGGTGACACTGGGAATAATTCTTCCCTCTCTGAGACCAGGAGACTGGCTAGCCTCCCTGGATCTCAGGGATGCCTGCTTCCACATATCTATCAGACATTCCCACAGAAAGTACCTCCTGTCGAGTTGCCTTCAGGTCATTACCAGTTTGGAGCAATGCCTTCAGTCTAACATCTTGCTTCATGGGTGTTCACCAAGTGTCTAGCAGTAGTGGTGGCCTTTCTCAAGAGACAGGGTATCTTGCTATTTCCATATTTGGATGACTGATTGATAATGGGTCAGTCCTCTGACCAAGTCGGGTCAGCTCTAGAGGTCACTCAAAAGCTTCTAGACTCCTTAGGATTCATTGTGAACCTAAAAAGTCTGTTCTGGAACCAGCTCAGCTTCTCACTTTTATAGGGTGGAACTAGACACTGTCCAGGAAAGAGCATTTCTCCTCTTTCAGTGATACATTCCTTATCACTCTGGCTCTTTTTCGGCCCCTCTAGTGTCTCGGCCAGCCAGACACTCTTACAGTTGCTAGGCCACATGGCATCTTCCACTGCTGTGGTGCAAGGGCAGGATTTCAAATAGAGATATTCAGTTTCATCTAAGATCTTACTGGTCTCAGAAAAAACCCTCTCCAAATTGGTTCCAGTGTCTCAAACGTTGGTTCAGGGTCTCCAGTGGTGGCTGAAGGAGGACAATCTAGGGATGGGGAGCCCATCTGGACCAGCTTACTGCTCAGGGAACCTGGTCTCATCAGGAGTCTCTTCTGCACATACATCTTCTCAAACTCAGAGCTGTCTTTCTAGCACTTAAGACATTCTCAAACACTATTCAGGGAAAGTGGTGCAGATCAGGACAGACAATACCACAACCATGTGGTACATCAACAAACAGGAGAGGGGGACATGATAGAAACATTCAAATATCTCAAGGGAATTAACAAAGTACAAGATGAGTAGCATCTTTCAGAAAGATGTGCAAGAACAAGAGGCACAATTTGAAGATAGAGGGGATGGATCAGAGGTAATGTTAGAAAGTATTTTTTCACAGAAAGGGTGTGGATGCATGGAATAGCCTTCCTGAGGAGGTTGTAGAGTCGGGAACAGTGGGAGAATTCAAGAATGCATGGGACAGACATAAGGCAATTCTAGTGGGGGTAGGAGGTAAGTGGTTTAACTAGAATCCACAGGTTGGGCAGACTGGGTGGTCCATGGTCCTTATCTGCTGTCAAATTCTGTATTTCTATGTTGTGCACAGAAGCCATGAAAATAAGGTGTCTAGTTTATTTCCTTCTGGTTTCCTTGAGAGCTGTGCATCTCTCAGGAAGGACAACATACTAGCAAATACTCTCAGCAGGATTTCTCAAGGTCACCACGAATGGGCCCTGAATCCTCTGATTCTTCAGCCATTTTCAAGAGGTGGGGCACTCCAGAGATGGATCTCTTTGCAGCCCTGACAGTCAGCAACTTCCTCTGTTTTGCTGCAGACCCCTCTTCTGAGATCTGTCCCCAGGATGCTCTCCTGTTGAATTGGACGAGCAGGTTTCTGTTTGCCTTTTCTCCTTTCCTCCGACTTTCAGGATCCTGATCAAAATCAGATCTCATTCCCACTTCTCTTACATCCCTCTTTTCCTGTATACTGTCTTTAGACGTTTCTTGGCTACTCCACAATCCTCTTACTTATGTTTTTTGTTTCTTTTTGCAGCATCATATGTGGTTATGTAACATCTTAATGTAAACCATGTCTATTCATACTACCTGCCTGTGGGCCACTATAACGTCAAGCACATCTTAATCACATGACTTGTATTGTTTGCTCTAATTTTGAATTAAGCTGTTTATATTATTATTGAGTAGTGTACCAATTATATGCTGCCTTAACTCTTCTATAAAATCTCACATTCTGTTGTATTGTAAGAGGTTTGTCTGCACATCTTATGAAAACCTTAATAAAAAGTTTAAGTACAAAATCAGATCTCAGACTTGCAAAGTGATTCTGGCGGCTCCAGACTGGGCCAGACAACCATGGTACTCCCTGTTATTGTCCACATCAGTGACAATACCACTGTGTCTTCCCAGACAGTACAATCTCCTCACCTCTTCGCAGGGGAGGATACTGTATCCCAACCTTCAGACTCTGACTCAAAGCCTGGCTCTTGAAGAACTAGAATATGCAAGCCTGCAACTTTCCCAGTCAGTCTTGGACATTCTTAAGGTTAGTAGAAAACCTTCTACTAGAAAAACTTACAATTCCAAATGGAAGAGATTTATTTTCTGGTGTTCTCAGAGACAGATTCAGCTGATAATGCCACTACTTTGGATTATTTAGTGCATCTTAACAGTTTAGGCCTCAAGCCTGCTACTCTGAATGCACATCTGACAGCTATCTCCGCTTTCCTTTCATCTGGGAAGGGCTCTAACCTAGCCTCTCATCCAGTTTTCAAGAAATTTTTCTAAGGTCTGGTTCTTATTAATCCTCCTTTTAGGGAGCCTACTCCTGTTTGGGACCTGAATATCTATATTGCACAGTTGATGCAGCCTCCTTTCGAACCATTATCTTCAGCTGAGCTGAAGTACTTGACTTGGAAAACTATTCCTGGTAGCCATTACTTCTGCCAGGAGAATCGGTGAATTACAGGCCATATCACTGGAACCTGATTTCGTTTCATTTCACAGGGATAAGGTGGTCCTTCGAACCAACAGAAAGTTCCTTTCCATGGTGGTATCAGACTTTCATTTGAGTCGGTCTATGTCATTTCCTGTTTGAGATTGCCTGTATTTTTCACTGACCATTCTTCCTCTGGGGAGAGAAGACTACACAGTCTTGATATAAAGAGGGCCCTTAGTTGTTATATACAGCACACCAAGACCCATAGAAATGACTGTTCACAGCTGTTTCTCACTTATGGAAAAGTGGGAAAAGGTAAACCTGCTACTAAGAGAGCTATTGCCAGGTGGATTGTCTCCTGTATCCAGTTCTGCTACTCAAAATTGGGGAAAGAGCCATCCTCAGGCCTGAGTGCTCACTCCACCAGAGGTACAGCTGCTTCAGTCGCAGCAGCTAGAGACATACCCTTAGTGGAAATCTGTAAAGCAGCCACCTGGAAAACTGTTTACACATTTACCAAACATTACTCTCTTGACATCCAGTCAGGAAGTGATCTAGGTTTGGCACAGCAGTGCTGCAGAGCCTGTTCCCAAAATAGGTTCTGTAACTCCTCCTCCAAGGGGTACTGCTTGGTAGTCTGCATATAGCTATTTATTTGCTTTCTTGCAATATGTTGTTCACTTACAGCCTATTTTTTTTTTTTTTTGTTGTATAATGTGTGCGTACTCATTGATACTTAATCTGGTTCAAGGTCAGTTGGCATTCATCTGTATCCCCTTCCCCTGGGTCGTGCCTGAAAATGGGCAGGATTTGTCTAGTGCACTTACCCGAGCAACAAAAATGAAATAAATAAAAATAATAAACTCCCATCACCCTTTCCCCCAGGTCGTACCGGGAGACGAGCAACTTGTTTTTCAGTGTACCTTACCTGGTGAAACTCTTCAATAAATATAGTCATAATACAGCAAGCCTTCATTTTTGAAGAAAAAATTACTCACCATGGTAATGTTGTTTCTTCTAATGGGGTCTTGCTGTGTTGTGACCTCCCTCACTGCCTCCCCTCCTGGAACCTAGTTGTTTTGGGATGTGGTCTGGCAGAGGCAGTGCTGCACCCCAGACGTGTACCTTGGTTACCTGTCCTTTAGCTTGAGGTCTTTATGGTTATTATTTAAGAAGATACTGTTTTTGTTTCACTACATACTTGGATTCTTTTTGGGGTTCTTGACTTGAGTGTTTTCGACCCTAAAAATGTTTAGAAGTGGGTAGCCATCTTGGAACAAGCGACCACCAAGCAGTGTGGTTCACGATAAACACAGCCATACAATCAAGCCACACAAAAGCAAGAGTATTGGACTTTAGGAGGGCTGACTTTGGGAAAATTAGAGTGCGCCTCAGAAAAGCACTAGCAAACAGGCAAGGAGGAGGGGTGGAGGAACAATGAGGAGTAATCAAAACAGCCATCACAGAGGCAACAAGCCTTTATGTAAAGCAAATCAATAAAACACAACAAGGAAAAAGCGCTATGGTTCTCAAAAAGAGGTGGCAGGGAATGTTAAGGAGAAAAGGATAGCATTCAGGAAATATAAGGAAACACAAAAGGAGCAGGACAGAGAACTTTATCAGTTAAAGCAGAAAGAGGCTGGGAAGGCAGTCAGAATAGCAAAGGCCCAAACCGAGGAAAGGATAGCCAATTCTGTTAAGAAGGGGATAAGACCTTTATAAGTACATTAGGGAGGCGAAGAAAGACCAAAGGAGGGATACTGAGGCTTAATAAAGGGAAGGGAATGTGGGTAGAGGGTGACAGTGAAAAGGGATACTGAACTAATGTTTCTGCTCAGTATTCACAAAGGAAGAGGAGGGAGAGGTACCTAAACCAAACAAGAGAAACACTCTGAAGACGGGGGTCGATACCAGTCCATTTACAGAAGAAAGGGTTCTGAAAGAACTAATAAAATTGAAGGTGGACAAAGCAATGGGGCCTGATGGGATTCACCCAAGAATTCTAAAAGAACTAAGGGTAGAACTAGTGACACCGCTGACTGCTCTCTTTAATAAATCATGGGAGGATGGGGTGGTACCCGAGGACTGGAGGAGGGCAGATGTGATTCCTCTTCACAAAAGTGGGAGCAGGACAGAGGCAGGAAACTACAGACCAGTTAGTTTGACCTCAGTGGTAGGGAAAATGATGGAATCACTTCTGAAGGAAAGAATTGTTGAGTACCTAGAGGCCAGTGGGGCACAGGACCCAAGGCAGCATGGATTCACGATGGGAAGGTCGTGTCAGACGAATCTAATAGATTTCTTTGACTGGGTGACCAAAGTAGTAGACCAGGGAGGGGCTGTGGACATGGCCTACCTAGATTTTAGCAAGGCATTTGATGCAGTCCCACACAAAGATTAATACACAAGTTAGCCAGCCTTGGAGTGGGTCCCAAGGTGAGCCTGGATAAAAATTGGCTAGACAACAGGACGCAAGGGTAGTAGTAAATGGAGTACACGGTGAAGAAAGGAGGGTTACTAGCGGGCACCGAGGGTTCCGATTGGGACCGTCCTTTTAATGTCTTTGTAAGTGACATTGCAGAGGAACTGGAAGGAAAAGTATGTCTCTTTGCAGACGACACAAAGATCTGCAACAGGGTTGATACACAGGATGGAGTGGAAAGGATGAGAAGGGACTTGGCAAGGTTGGAGGAATGGTCAAATGTATGGCAGCTCAGATTCACGCAGAGAAGTGCAAGGTAATGCACATGGGAAACAAAACCCAGGGGAGGCGACACAGTATGGGGTGAGATACTGACAACAGTAAAATGGAAAGGGACCTGGAGGTAGTCATATCAGATGACCTAAAGGTGGGCAAGCAATGTGAGAAGGTAGTAAGGAAGGCTGGAGGATACTGGGATACATAGGAAGAGGAATCAATAGTAGAAAACAGGAAGTTGTTATCCCTCTGTACAGTTGGTGAGACCCCATCTGGAGTACTGTGTGCAGTTCCGGAGACCCATCTCCGCAAAAACAGAGACAGAGTGGAAGCTGTCCAGAGGAGGGCAACCAAAATGGAGCAGGGTCTGCACCAGAAGACATACGAAGAAAAACTAAAGGAGCTTAATATGTATACCCTTGAGGAAAGAAGGGAGAGATGGGACATGATAGAAACTTTCAAGTACCTCAAGGGAATCAACAAAGTCCAAGAGGGTAGCATCTTTCAGAAAAAGAGATGTGCAAGAACAAGGGGGCACAATTTGAAGATAGAGGGGGACGGCTCAGAGGTAATGTGAGGAAGTATTTTTTCACAGAGAGGGTTGTGGATGCATGGAACAGCCTCCCTGAGGAGGTCGTGGAGTCAAGAACAGTGGAGGAATTCAAGAATGCATGGAACAGACATAAGGCAGTCCTAGGGTAGGAGGAAGTAAGCTGTTGGTTAACTAGGATCTGCAGCTTATCTGTTAGGTAGGAAATGGGCAGACTAGGTGGGCCAAGTGGTCCTATCTGCTGTCAAATTCTGTGTTTCTATGGTAACAGATTCTACCATTGAGAAAATCAATCGGGGTATGCCAAAATCAACATTGGAAAAAAAAACACTAAACGTGAGAAGCCATGCAACATTGTGGCAGATAGAGGCATCAGCGATCTGGCAAGGACTTTGTGAGGGGATCATACATAATATGGTGATCGTACATAATACAGTCAGCACTCAGATATCTGTCTCCCTTGGTTCCCAGGCATGGTGACGGATATGTGAGAGAAACGGTTAAATGCATCTTTTTCTGTCTGATTGTCAGAACTCATGGACACCATTTAGAAATGCAGGAAAGAGTTTCTGGTGAGCCTGCAATACTTTAATGACTCTAGTTATTAAGTAAAACACTAAAAAAAATACGGCTTAAAATGTAAACTGGTCTTTATTTCTTATTTTTTCTTGTTTTAGCACTGTTTTTCACTGTGCAGTTCTGTACCTGTAGTGCTACAGTACAGTGTATTTTTTTACAGTACTGTACATTTTCCACTTTTTAAAACAATTAACCTTGTTACAGTACAGTAATCAAAACAGTACCCTATCACAAGAAATCATGGCATTTTTCAGTTTCATGAAAAACATTCCACCACACCATCACAAAGAGTGGCATCCCCTTCCCCCAATACAGTACTGTACAGTACAAAAAACATGGCAATTTTTTTTCAGCCTCATGGAAAACAGTTCACCATGTCACCATGAAACAAGGCACTTGCAGTGAAAACAGTCCCCGACAAGCCGAGAATAAAGCGTGGCATTTGTTTAACTTTCAACACCTCACCATCACAAAACCATGGCATTCCCCCCCCAACCCATAACATGGCATTCTGTTTTTCATTTGAGACAACAGTCCCCCATATACAATACATACTGTACCCAGAGTAAAGCATGGCACCTTTTTAACTTTCAGGGTCAGCATTCCATCGCACTATCATAAACCATGGCATTTTCCCCCATCACACCAATAGCATGGCATTTTTTGTCTTAAGAAACCACAGTCCCCCACATGCCCAGAGTAAAACATGGCACATTTTTAACTTTCAGGAAAACATTCCACCATGCACCATCACAAATCATGGCACCCTCCTCCCCACAGCATGGCATTCTTTTTGTAATTTAAGAAACCACAGTCCCCCACATGCCCAGAATAAAGCATGGCATCTGTATAACTTTGAGGAAAAACATTCCACCACACCATCACAAAACCATGGCATCCCCGCACTCCATAGCATGGCATTTTTTTTTTTCATTTAAGAGACAACAGTCCCCCACGTTAACTTTCAGAAAAACATTTCGCCACACGATCACAAACCATGGCCCCCCCCACCCCCACAGAATTGCATTCTTTTTGTCACTTAAGAAACCACAGTCCCCCACATGCCTAGAATAAGCATGGCATAGTGTAACCTCACCATCACAAAACCATAGCATCCCCCACCCATAGCATTCTTTTTTTCATTTAAGAGACAACAGTCCCCACATGGCCAGAGTAAAACATAGCACCTTCTTAACTTTCAGGAAAACATTCCACCACACCATTACAAAACCATGGCATCCCCCCACACCCATAGCATGGCATTTTTTTTCATTTAAGAGACAACAGTCCCCCACATGCCCAGAGTAAAACATAGCACCTTCTTAACTTTCAGGAAAACATTCCACCACACCATTACAAAACCATGGCATCCCCCCCACACCCATAGCATGACATTTTTTTTTCATTTAAGAGACAACAGTCCCCCACATGCCCAGAGTAAAACATGGCACATTTTTAACTCTCAGAAAAACATTTCTCCACACCATCACAAACCATGCCCCCCACAACATTGCATTCTTTTTGTCACTTAAGAAACCACTATCCCCACATGCCCAGAATAAGCGTGGGTTAGTGTAACCACACCATCACAAAACCATAGCATTCTCCCTCCCACCCATAGCATTCTTTTTTTTTTTTTTTTCATTTAAGAGACAACAGTCCCCCACATGCCCAGAGTAAAACATGGCATCTTTTTAACTTTCAAGAAAACATTCTGCCACACCATCACAAATCATGGCATCCTCCTCCCACCTAGAAGCCATGGCCTCCCCCTCCTGCAGCATTGCATTATTTTTGTTGCTTAAGAAACCACAGTCCACCACATGCTCAGAATAAGCATGGCACATGTGTAACTTTGAGGAAAAATTCCACCACACCATCACAAAACCATGGCATCCCTCCACCCCCACCCCACCCCCACCCATAGCATGGCTTTTTTTTTCATTTAGAGATGACATTCCTGCACATGTTCTTAGACTTACCAACAGTGCCATAACATCACAATTGAAAATGGAAATGCACTGACTCACAGTTTGAAGTCCCTCACAGTTCACTGCCTTCATGATCCTTTTTAAAAAATTGCTCGATCACAGTCTGACGTGACTTTTTCTGACCCACCACAAAAGTCTTTGCAGTCAGGGCCCGGATGCAGTCAATATCCTTTATGTCGAAGAAATCCATATTTTGTTTGGCATATCCCAAGGCAACTTCCAATCCACGACGAGCATCCACTGCTGTCCGGGTGACAGGTGTTTCTGTGTCATCGATGCTGTCAGTGTCTTCATCAGAATTTTCTGCTTCATTGGATGGTTTCACCATCTGAGCAATTTCCTCTTCATCTAGTGCTGCACGGGTTTCAGCATTCTCATCAGCCCACAGGATATCTACCACATTGACATTTGTGGTGTCAGGCAGTTGGTCAAGAATGGAGGAGATGGATTGCACCACAGAGTCAGTGGAGTTGTTAGGTTGTTCTTGGGTGGCACTGTTGTCAGTAGACGGCTGAGCAACAGGATACAGAATTTCCGTATGTTTCCAGCAGTTGACGACTGTTGTGCTCACATTGTGCCAACTGTCCCGTATGAAATACAGAGCCTCCTTGATGTTAACATCTGCTGGTTTGCCATCATCCAGGCAGTTGTCATAGTGCTGCAGTTGCTGTCGTTGGTACAGAGCCTTAAAGTTCTGGATTATGCCAGCATCCAATGGCTGGATTTTAGAGGTAGTGTTTGGAGGAGGAAATGAAGGGTGACTTCGCTGGCCGAACTGTGTTGAGTGCGAGGAAGCATTGTCAAGCAGCAAAATCACACGATGTCTCCGCAGACGATAGATCGGGCCAAACTTCTTTAGCCATTCTTCGAAATTGCAGCTGTCATCCAAGCTTTTCTTTTAGTGTACCAGTAGCAGAAACTGTTAGGATCAAAGTTCTTTCCAAAGCACCGGGCGGTTAAATTTCCAGATGACCACTGCTTACGTTTGTCTGTGCCACTTGCATTGACACATAGTGCCACTGTCAATCTATCTTTATTTTTCTTTTTCCAGACACTGGCCCTGTTGAAATTGTAGCATTGGGTTCCATCTGAAAGAATAGACCAGATTCATCCATGTTGTAAATGTCATTAGGGTCATACTCTTTCAAAACAAGTTGCAACTGCAGACGCCCATCAGACACAACTCCTTCATCCACACTTGTAGCCTCACCATGCAGTTTGTAATGCCTAATGTTGTGACGCTGTTTAAATCTTTGCAGCCACCCCACTGAATAGGAAAAGGAGTCTGGCACACCCAGACGCTGGCCAAGTGATTTTGCTTTGGTTAACAGGACGTTATCACTTATGGTTACTTTTTGCATCCTGGCATCTGTGAACCATAAAAATGGCATCCTCTAGTTGTTTATGTTGAGGCTTTCTTTAGTTGAGGCATCAGAGGACGAACAGGCTAACCACTTGTCCTCCTCTCTCAAAATGTCTGAAACTGTGAATTTTCCTATTGACAGGTTATGCTCCTTTAAAACATAGGCAGCTATGTCAGACCTTGAGCATTTAGGATTCTGGCTATAGAAAACACAAATGCTACGTTTCACATTTGCAGCAATGTCTGTCCTGGCCCTTTTGTTTGCAGGCTCCATCTTACAGTACTGTATGTACTGTGCTGTGCAGATTACAGTCTCTGGTAAGCACCTTCAATCTGTTAAAAAAAGGTTGCTGTTTACTGTACTGCACAGCTGTACCTCCTCCTCTGCCCCCAAATGAAACAACAGGTGGTATTCCAACATTTAGTTTATGGCTGCTTGACTGGTGGCAGAAAAGTCACTGTACCCTCCTCTGCCTTCTGTCTCCTCACCCCCATGAAACAGCAGGTGGTGCTCCAGCATTTAGTTTATGGCTGCTTGACTGGTGGCAGAAAGTCACTGTACCCCCTCCTCCCCTTCTGTCCCCATCACCCCCATGAAATAGCAGGTCGTGCTCAACATTTAGTTTATGGCTGCTTGACTGGTGGCAGAAAAAGTCACTGTAGCCCTCCTCTGCCTTCTGCCCCCCAATGAATCAGCAGGTGGTGCTCCAACATTTAGTTTATGGCTGCTTGACTGGTGGCAGAAAAGTCTCTGTACCCCCTCTGCCTTCTGCCTTCTGTCTTCCTCACCCCCATGAAACAGCAGGTGGTGCTCCAACATTTAGTTTATGGCTGCTTGACTGGTGGCAGGAAAAGTCACTGACCCCCTCCTCTGCCTTCTGTCCCCTCACCCCATGAAACAGCAGGTGGTGCTCCAACATTTTCGTTTATGGCTGCTTGACTGGCAGAAACGTCACTGTACTCCCCTCCTCTGCCTTCTGCCTCTCTTCCCCCATATGAAACAACATGTGATGCTCCAACATTTAGTTCATGGCTGCTTGACTTGTGGCAAAATAAAATTGCTGTCCCCCGCCTTCTTCTGTCCCCCCAACCCCACATTTAACAAGAAGTGGTCCTCTAACACTTACTTTATGGCTGCTTGATTGGTGGCTGCTTTGCCTACTTCAGTTTGTCTGCACAAAAAGTTTGAGGTGCAAATTACACTACACAGGTTCTGTATTGTATAGGTTTTACTGTACAGTACTACTGTACCTGTACTGTTTTCTATTTTATTTAGGTACTGTACAGTACTGTAATGTACACTACAGTGCAGTAGTTTTCTTAATCTTCACAATGGTGTTTGTGATGGCGCGTTTACAGAGCTCTCCTGATGTGGCCGGATCCTCCTTGATGTACTGCTTCTTCCGATTGGTCTGCTTGGAGCGCCTAGAAGTCATGCTAAAAAACCGCGATGTTTCCACAGCATAGTCTCGCGGAAGGTTGGTTATCTGAGAGTGGAGACTGTGAGCTGCATAGGAGACAACATGCAGGATCAGTGACGAAAACGGATAACGCGAGTGACGGTTATGCAGGTGATAACACAATGGGGTGGAAAAAATAACCGGTTGACTGATACGTGCGCGCGCCGGTAAAATGCGAGTATGATAAACGAAAGTGCTGACTGTATGGTGATTTGAACAGCCTTGAAAACTTTGCTTTTAAATTTTGATTTTATTGCCTTTGCACAAGATCGCACAGTTTAATCGCACAACTTAGACAGTTTTTCACCTTTGCACTTCCTCATTGGAACATGAATAAGAAAACTACCATGCCAACAATGGCCCATGAACTCCTGAGCATGGATTAATGATAGAGAACACTACTTAAGGTCTTTTCCACGGATAGGTATGTTACATTTTGTTTACGTTATCAGCTATTAATGCAATGTGCACTCCTCTGCTCTCTCGCTGTAAATTTGTGTTGTAAGTATACATTCGGGAAATTCTGTGCAATGCAGTCTCTCTCCTAACACTGTTTTAATGTAGTTATGCTGTTCTCATTTTGACTCTATCCAAAGTTGTTAGTTGAAAGATTTTACTATATGTCTCATTATGCTGTATTTGTGTACTGCGGTGTATGTCAGGCAAAACATTAGCAGTGAACAGTACATGTCGGGCAATTATTGTTGGAGAAATTACTCTCGGGCAAACCCATTTCGGGAAAAAGTACGGATCTCCTCCTGGTCGGGGGAACCATCTAGCTCAATCAGTTCCACATTCTCCTCCTCATAATAGCGGTGAACCCCATGGTCCCCTGGCATGGGGGGTGGATGGGGTGGAACCAGAGGTTGAGGAGGAACTGACAAACACATAAGGTTTCCCAAGGCTTGGAATGCCTGGAAAAATTGCCAGGCTTTATTCATGTCCTCTTGAGCAGCCGGCATTTTTGTCTTGTCCACTGACTGCTCCTTTTGTTCTTCAGCAGCAGGGGCAGTGACGTGTTTTTCTTTTTTTTTTCTTTTTAGCAGGACTCCATTCCAGAGCCTGCTTGGAGTCTTTTGTGTTTAATATGGTCTAAATTCCCTTTTTTGGGAGTTCTGACCCTCTTCAAAGAGCTTTGGTGACAGAGGCGGACTGAGAGATCATAATGTCCTGCAGCATTCTGGCCCTCTTTATCAGTGTTTTGGGGCAAAACTTGCTGCAGAATTCATAGTTAGAAAAAATATGACTATGACCAAGGCACCTGAGACAACTCGTGGCTGTCTGCCTTGGCCAAGAGATAAACTAGCACATGAGACAATGCAGTTACTTTTATCAGAACAGATAGGAAAACAGCTAATCCTACTTGGGAAAGAGAAAAATGCAGTTCGGTCCAACTGCAATTTAAAACCTGTTTCTTCTTCTTCTTCTTTTTTTTTTTGGTCAGACATACCAGACCAGGTAGAAAAAATGTCTTGGTTCCCAAAACTATTTAACCGAGATGAAAACCACTTTAATCCCACAGATGAAATATAATATGAGGGAAAAGTTGTTAAACATATATATATATAAAAATTGAAGTTTATAATGCGGTTTAGTAAAAACCACAAAAAATCGCAGAGCTTCTCCAGTTTGTGGGAACCACTGAGGTACTGGAGAACTTGTGCAAAATGAACAAAAAACCCACAATCTACTCTTAACTGAAGAGTCAGAGAAATTAAATGAATGTAAAAAAAGACTTATTTTATAACACAAAAAACTTAAAGTGAAGTTGCAAAGGCTCCCTTGGTTTGACTTGGAGGTGCAGGTGGAGAAAAGGATCTGATGTTAGGCTGTAGTGTTTAAGGCTCTGAACTGCAAATCTGAGAACTGGGTTTGAACCCCACAGCCCCCACTTGCATACTGTGTGACCCTGAGCAAGTCACTTAACTTCCTTCTGCTCTCAGGTTGCACCTGTAAACAAGCTTTGAGCTTAGTGTCTCTCTCTCTGGTTAAATAAATAAAAAACACAGCACCACCTTGAGGCAGAGGTTTGAATAGTGTTCTAAGTTCCATAATTTATGCAACAACTCCACACGCTCTGGGGCATCTTTACCTGCAAGGCAAACTGCACAAGTTAAACATGATGAGGGGTTCCTGGGGTTTGAAATATCAGGTGAACAAGCAGGGCACTGAGTACCTGTACGCCCACCTTGATTGTAAGAGTGGTCCAGACTGCTGCCTGTGACAGTGCCGAAGTGCCCCTTTCTTCCCAGACCCCAGAAAAGGATTCAAGGAAACTGGATAGTATGGACAAAAAAGTGTATACGTCAGATTTCCTGCTTTTAAGATGGCATCATACATGGCCTGCACAGCTCAATACCAGTGGGTCCTTTGGAGCTCTATTTTGGTGATGCACGAAGAAGCTACTGGTGACTTGGTACAGGATCTGGCAGACAGAGCAAAACTGCCTTGGATGCCACCAAGTACCACATTCTCATGGCAGTAGGTGCTGGTGACACTGCTTCTAGGGTTGTGGCACATGCATTGTCCCTAAGAAGGTTTGCGTGTCTCAGAACCACAACTCTCTAGAACACTCAAAAGCAATGGACTTCCCTTGTTAGGAAATTGTTTGGTCACAAAACAGAGCTTACATGAAGGTGGATAAATACAAGACCACCTATAAAAGCAGTACCGAAAAGAAAAGGCCTCCCTTCCACAGAACTTATGGAAGGGTGGAGGTAGAGGTTGTTACTACGCCTGTGCTTACCTTACCTCTGGGTTTTGCCCCTCAGGATTATTCAGAGGTAGAGGCAGAAGGGGTCCTAGTTGTATGAATGCTACACCAGATCCCAAAGCTTAGGCAAAACGGATGCCCTGAGAAGTCTGTGCAGGTTGCCCAACCATTGCCAGTGGGAGGAAGGATGATTTACTGTTTCTAGGCATGGGAAAGAATTACCACACAGATGGGGCCTGGAAATAGCGAGTCAGGGTCTAAGTCTGCAGTTCAGAAACCTTCCAAAACTGCGGACTCACAAAATCTTCACACGATACTCCCAACAGAAAAACTCCTGTTGGAGTAAGAGGTAAAATAGTTGATTAAAAGCAAATGCAGTGGAAAAAAGTACTCCACCCCCCACAGTGAGGGAAGGGGCTTTACTCAAGATACTTCCTGCCCCACAAGAACTATGGGGAGTGGCAACCCATTTTAGACCTGTGATATCAAGAGTATCAGGCAGTCTGGGAAGTTACAGCAACACGCTTGCAGGCGGCTGAACGTGAAGGGGCTTGGAAGTGTTTGACATATTTACTTTGCATTATAGTGTATTTTACTTACTTTTGGGGCTTTTACTGATGGGAGGGGAAGGAAGGGATTACAGGGAACCATTATACAGCAGCATTGTTCATTTAGCAAATGGGGTATTTTCTGAAAAAGGGTGTAGAGAAGGGCGTTATTTTACTTTTCCTGTCTGATTTGCTAAACTTTGTATTGGGGGCATCTGTGGATGGCAGATAAAGGGAAGTGATTTTCTCTCTTGGTACACACGTTCTACTAATTTGACTGTGTGAGAGACTCAAGCTTGGTTGATTGTTTTTGGAGGGAGGTGGACAGCGTATAATTCCCACCCACCCTCGGCCCACCACTCAGAGCTAGCACTGCCTTTATAGATACCTAATTTGTAATAGCCTCCAGATTCATCATAAGGATGGACCACATGCATAGCAAACAGGTGGAACAGTAGTTAAAAAAAAAAAAAAAAAAAAAAATTGGGGGGGGGGGGACTAAAGGCACATACAGAAAAAAGTAACACATACCAAAGGACTTAGTAGAATACGACAGGATGTCACACGGAATGGTGCAGTACAGTGGATGTGGGACAGCAATCTTCAGAAGAACATTCTGGGAGCTGTGGTTCTGTCTTGTTTGCAAGCACCTCTCTGGGCTGTGGGCAGAGGTGACCAGGCTCCGGGTCGAGCTGGCGAGTGCTGGGAACCTTCACCCCCACCCAGGGGCCACCTTGTACTCGGGCAGTGCCATAATGGATACCCAGGCAGAGGTCTGGATGGACTTTGGGGTTAGGGAGGGGGAACAGACACTCATCCCCTACCCAGTCCAACTTAAGAACAAGTATGCTGTTCTTGAGGAGCAGGAGTGCCCCACAGGGGAGCCCATAATTGAGACCAGGGAGGATGTGCAGGCCAACGGGGAGGAGAGCACACAGGCAGATCCCAAAGAGCCCCAGGCCAGCAGGGAGGAGGCCACAGGGGAGGAATCCAGAGAGGAGGAAACGTATCCTTGTGGGGGACTCGGTTGTTCAGCACATGGATCTAGGTACAGACATGGGGGTGGTGAGAGGTAAAGTGTCTCCCAGGAGGCACAGCTCGGGGGGCAGATTCACAGGATCGCTGGGGCAGTGGCAAAGAGAGGGAGGGCTAGATGTCATTGTCCACCTAGGGACAAACAACCTAGTAAAAGAGGGAGCTAGCATGGACACAGTTCAGGAGGAATTCAAGAAGCTGGTTGGGCGACTTGGGGAGGTGGCGACTCTGTAACCTTTTTGGAGCTTCTACCAGTTTGTGGGAGGGGGAGGCAAGAAACCAATGCATCAGGAGCTTCAACAGTTGTATGAAGGGCTGGTGCAGGGAAAGTTGCTTTGGCTACATTGGAGACTGGGAATCACCTGGACTGATGCGACTGTACAGATGTGATGGCCTGCATCCATCCAGTGAGGACACTATAGTCCTAAGTGATCAGTATAAATGTTTACTCAGAGAACATTTAAACTAGCCTGGGGGGCTGTAAGATGCAGGGATACTTGGCAGCCCACCCCACAGGTATCGAGATAGCGCAGAGGATCAGGGAAATCATGTACTTAGCAGGGACAACCAATATGTTGGGAATGGACACTGTAGAAATGGGTAATGAGAAATTCAAGGTCACCATAACATGAAGAGAAGAGACAAGGGACAGAAACATGAGGGGCAGCAGTACATGAAGAATCATGCACACAAATGTCCACAGTCTGAGTAATAAAGTCTCAGAACGTAGTGGCTGTAATGGCAGAGGAGGATTTGGACGTAGTGGACATAACCGAAACATGGTTTAGTGGCAACCACATCTCGGAGATTAATGTACCAGGGTATGCTCTGTTCAGAAGGAACTGAATAGGCAGTGGGGTGGGAAGGGCTCTTTATGTCAAGGAAGGCATTGAAGCAACCGCAATACAGGGCAAACAGGAGGAGGTAGAGGAACTACGGGTCACCCTCAAGACAGGAAAGGGAACAGCGATTCGGGCAGGGGTCGTCTACAGACCCCCAGCTCATGGGGAGGAAACTGACAGGATATTGCTGGATAATGTACATGATATGACAGCAAAAGATGAGGTCCTGCTCATGGGAGACTGTGTACTGGTCCAGCCCAGCAAGAGCCTCTGCCAGTACTTAAGAACTCGTGAACTCGCTACAGGGGGTGGGCCTCCGACAACTAGTGGTTGAACCCACCAGAGAGAAGGCAATCCTGGATCTGGTGCTGTCCAATGAAGATAGAATCACAGATTGGAAGGGCACCTGGGGCCCAGCAACCACCACATGGTACAATTCAAATTCATCAGAGATGCAGTCTAGCCATACAAAGGCAGAGATCTTCAATTTCAGCAAGGCTGACTTCTGCAAGATGGTGAAAAAGGGGTAAAGAAACCCTGGATCAGAAAAAACACAGGAGGGGGACTTGAGAAACAATGGGCACATATTGAAGAGACCATTATAGGGGTCACAGATCAATGTGTTAAGGTAAAAAGGGAAGAGAAGGAGGAGGCCACTTTTGTTCTCCAAGGCTGTATCAGAAAAGGTAAGAGCCAAAAGGGTGGCCTTCAGAAGATATAAGGGGACACAAAAGGATGAAGATAGGGAGGAGTACCAGAATTGTGTGAGGCAGGAAAAGCTATAAGGAGTGCAGAGGCGCAAACTGAGTTAAAACCAGCTTAGTCAGTAAGGAAAGGGGATAAGACATTCTACAGGTACATTAGTGAGGGAAGGAAGTGCGGGGGGGGGGCGTTGCTAAACTCAGAGGGGACAAGGGAGATCAAGACAAAGCATCATTCTAAAATATTTCTGCTCAGTCTTCACAGTGGAAGGGGAGAGACAGGGACCAAAATTAGACACCATAGGCATAGAGAGGGCGGAGGTGGACATC
The DNA here is from genome assembly GCA_016271365.2 of Neoceratodus forsteri. NCBI lineage: Eukaryota > Metazoa > Chordata > Ceratodontiformes > Ceratodontidae > Neoceratodus > Neoceratodus forsteri. Next base: position 1,117,636,226 of record CM028130.1, read on the forward strand.
AGTCCTTTTACAGAGGAGAGGGTACATAAAGAGCTTACAAAGCTGAACGTGGACAAAGCCATGGTCAGGATGGCATTCATCCCAGGATCCTGAAAGAATTGAGGGGGAAGCTGGCAGCCCCACTGGCGGTCCTGTTCACTGAGTCCCTAAATACTGGCGTCCCTGAGGACTGGAGGAGGGCAAATGTTGTCCTTCTTCACAATAGTGGCAGCAAAGAGGAAGCAGGAACTACAGGCTAGGAAGTCTCACTTCAGTGGTGGTAGATCATGGAGACACTCCTCAAGGAGAAATAGTGGAACACCTGGAATCCGTTGGCGATGGGATCCAAGGCAACATGGATTCACAGCAGGAATGTCCTGTCAGACAAATCTGTTGATTTCTTTGACTGAGTGATGAAGGTAGTGGACCAAGGGGGAGTAGTTGATGTCACCTACCTAGATTTCAGGATTTCAGCAAAGCCTGCAGTACCGTTCCACATAGGAGGTTGGTCAACAAGCTGGGTAGTCGGAGGTTGGGCCACAAGGTGGTGAACTGGGTTAGCAACTGGCTGAGGGACATAAAGCAGAGAGTGGTAGTAAATGGAACCCAGTCAGAGGAAATGGAGGTGACCAGTGGAGTATCTCAGGGGTCCGTTCTGGGGTCAGTCCTCTTCAGTGTCTTCATCAGCGACGTTGCAGAAGCACTGGAATGGAAGGTTTGCTTGTTTGCAGTTGAACACCAAGATCTGCAACAGAGTTGATGATGCCAGAGGGCATGGCAAGGATGAGAAAAGACCTGGAGAAGTTGGAAAGATGGTCTGAGGTATGGCAACTGGGCTTTAATGCAGAGAAGTGCAAAATCGTGCACGTGGGGAGTAGAAACTTGGGGGAGAGCTACAGGATGAGGGGAGAGCTGCTGTCAGTCACCAAAGAGGAAATAAATCTGGGAGTCATAATTACAGCTGACCTGAAGGCCACCAAGCAGGCAGCAAAAGTGGTAAGGAAGGCCAGTGGGATGTTGAGTTGTATAGGAAGGGGCATCACAAGCCAAAGGAGGGAGGTACTGGTTCCACTGTACAGAATGCTTGTGAGGCCTCATCTGGAGCACCGCATGCAGTTCTGGAGGCTGTACCTTTGTAAGAACATAGACAGGATGGAGATGGTGCAGAGGAGGACAGCTAAGATGATGGAGGGGTTACAGCATAAGTCATACAAGGATAGGATAAAAGATCTCGATATGTATCCACTGGAACAGAGGAGGGAGCATGAGGGGGACATGATTGAAACGTTCAGGTACCTCAAGGGCGTAAATAATGTGAAAGGGGAAAACATCTTCCTGTTTAAAAACAGTGCTAGAACAAGAGGGCAAGACATGAGGCTGGATGGGGGGGGTAGTATAAGGGGAAATGGGGGGAAGTTCTTTCACTGAAAGAGTGGTGGATGCATTGAATGGCCTGCCCCAGGGGGTGGTGGGAGCAAGCACTGTAGCAGGATTGAAACATGCATGGGACAGGAATAAGGGGACTATAGAGATGAGAAGGAATAGCTAAAGCAGGTAACCTACTATTGGCAATGGCCGCTAGCACAGGTAGGGAAAAGGGCAGACTGGATGGGCCTGTGTCCTTTTCTGATGACAGATTCTGTGTTTCTGTATCTAAATAAACACCTGAAAAAGGAAAAGTTCAAGGTGGTAACACTGGGATCAGTAATTCCATCCTTTCAACAAGGAGACTTGCTGGGGTCACTGGATCTGAAAGACGGCCATGTTCACATTCCAGTCAGGCCCACTCACAGAAAGTACCTCAGAGTAAGAGTAGGGAAATGCAACTGTCAGTTTGCAGCCCAACCCTTCTGCCTATCTTCAGCTCCTAGAGTGTTCAGAGTTCCTAGCCATAGTGGTGGCATATTTGAGGAGAAGGGTAGTGGTCTTTCCCTACCTAAACAACTGGTTAGTCTCGAAGTCAAACCACAACACCATGTCCTTCCTTCCTTCCTTCTCATCCAGAACACCCTAGAAGACCTGAGCTTCCTAATAAATGCCCAGCAGTTCCAGACAGTCTGTCACATTCTGGACTTCATAGGTGCAGAATTGGATGCCCACGAAGAGAAGGCATTCCTTCCTCGAGACAGAGTGGCAAACCTGACAGTGCTTGCAAGGTTCTTCAAGGCAGGACGTCCCAGACCTGGAAGAGGCTTCTTTCAGTTGCTGGCGCACATTGCCTCATCTCTTGGTCCCAAAGGCGGAACCCACTGTAAAAACTGGTGCCTGTGCCATAGTGCCTTTTAAGGGCACTGGAGTGGTGGAAGGCAGAAGACAACCCCAGAGAGGGGGTGCCTTACTCCAGCAATCACCCTTGGTTATACTCACTATGGATGCCTCCCTCCTGAGCTGGGGTGCACATCTGGAGGCTCTCACCATAAGCAGGGTGTGGAGCCCACTGTAGTCTTAGGAGCAGATAAACCTCCTGGAGCTCAGTGCGCTGCATCTGGCAATGCAAGCTTTTTCCTCCCACATCAAGGGTCTGTCCATCCAGGTCATGACAGACACCACCACTACCATGTATTACATCAACAAACAGGGAGGAGCAAGATCTTCAAAACTGCACAGAAGCAATGACGATCTGGAACCTAGCTGTTCCTAGAGTTGCAACTATTAGTACACCAGCCAGGTAAAGATACCATCTTGTCAGATTGCCTGACAGAATCAGCCAGGGACACCACAAGTGGACCATGAACAAGCAGATTTTGGCTGCAGTGTTTACAAAATGAGGTGCTCCAGAGGTGAACCTGTTTACATCCTGGGAAAACTACTGGCTTCCCCCTTGTTCTCTTGCAGACCCCCCTTGGTGGGTAAAGTCCCAGTGAATCTCCTGATCCTTGGTTGTGCAGACACGTTTCTCTATTCCTTCCTTTCCACTCTTCTAAAGGTGCTACTGAACATGAGGGTAGAGTTTGCAGCCATGATTTTAGTAGCTCCAGACTGAACCAGGCAGACTTGGTACTCACTGCACCTGTCCCTTTCCATCAAGCATTCTGTCAGCTTTCCCCTGAGCTACAATCTGCTGACCTTGTTCCAGGGCAGGATAAAATTTCCAGATCCAAGAACACTGCATCTCAGGGTATTGTAATTGAAGAGTCGGAGTTGTCTGGACTAAACCTCTCTGAAAAGGTTTTGGAAGTGCCCAAAGTTTCCAAAAAGCCAGCAACCATGAAAACCTACACCTCAAGGTGGAAAAGATTTTCCCTATGGTGTTCCTGTTGGCAGCTCAGCCCATTTCAGGCAGACCTCCCTATAGTCTTGAACTACCACCTATAGTCCCTTGGTCTCCTACAGTCAACCCTGAAGGTGCGTTTGTCAGCAGTGTCAGAATATCCTTCAGTCAGCAAGGACAGATCAGTGGCTTCACAGCCCATTTTAAAAAGTTCTTTAAAGGCTTTATTGACTGTACCCTCCAATGAGGATACTTCCCACCATGGGACCCGAATCTGTGCATTGCCCACGAGACTCCTTTTGCCCATGGCAACTGCTGATTTGATGTATCATCTGAAAATCAGTATTCCTATGGTTGTGTATTTGCCAGAAGGGTGAGCAAGCTGCAAACCCTCTGCACAGATATTAACTATATAATTTTCCACAGGGACATGTAGTCCTAAGAACTAACAAAAAATTCCTTGCTAAAGTGATGTCCGAATTTCATCTGAACCAGTCAGTTACACTTCCAGTGTTCTGCAAAATCCAGTTCAGGAGAGCAAAAACTCCCCAGTTTGGTTGTTAAAGAGCACTGAGCTACTATTTGGACCATACAAATGAGGCAAGATTCACGAATGCTCAGTTATTCGTCACATATGGTGAAGTGGGTATACGGTAAACCAGCATCGAAGAGAGCAGTTTCCCATTGGTTAGTCTCCTGCATACAGTTCTGTTATGGCAAAGCTGGCAGGCTGCCACCTGTAGGCCTCAGGGTGCATACCACATGGGCATCTCTGCCTCTGTGCAGCATCAAAGATATTTCCTCACAGAAAATCTGTAAAGCAGCTACCTGGAGAACAGTACACACTTTAACAAAGGACTACTGCCTGGACATTCTGTTCAGAAAGGATACCCACTTTGGCACTACTGTCTTGCAGAACCTTTCCGTAAGTAGGTTCTGTACCCAGTTTCAGCTTGTTAATCATAGTGAGGATTCTTGGGGTTTGAAGAAAAAATTGTTCACTGAAGTCATGTTGCTTCTTCCGAGGGATCCTGACTTTGTTTAGCAATACCATCTCTACCTCCCTCTCAGAACTTGGAAAGGTTTTCATTAGAATCCGTTCTTTTCAGTTTGCTTGGGCATGACTTGTTACAGTACTTACAACTGATACTCGGTGATCTAATCTTTTAAAATATGTTCTGCCATATTTAGGAGTCTCTTAAGACTCTAAACTTCTGAATAATTTTTTCAGAGTCATTTAGTCATATTTTTTTTGGTTACCGCTATCATCTTTTAACTTCAGAAATACATCTGACATTAGAGCGAGAAGGGAGTGTGACCACAATCAGAGAGTTTTGAATTTCATTCTGAGGTGTAATCATCAAATTCTAAGCACAAGGAAATGATAGTTGCAGTTGTTAAACACAGTGAAGGATCTATTGAAAGAAACATTACTTCAGTGAGTATTTTTCTTACAGACCTTGAAGAGTTAGGATTGGGAAAATGAAAAATAAATTAAGGTGTGCAGCATAGGAGGTACCTAGAAAAGTAGATTATGACTGCTGGTATTTTTAATTGTAGATAAAACTAGTTAAATCATTACATTGCTGCTTTAAAGCAAACCTACAACCACACAAAATAAAGTATTGGCAGCCATATAAAATGGAAAAATGCATGGGCAACTATATACAAGGTGGTGTTTTCATCAAGGGGTTGAGATGACAGCGAAGCTTTGATTGCAAAGCTAAGCTCACCTCTCTGCCAGCAACCCGAGTAGATTCTGGGGTCACATAAAGGGCTCCTGGGTGCTCCTTTCCCAATTCGTGATCATAAATGACACTCACTGCAACAACCCCTCATAGTAGCCAATGCCTTCAATGCCCAATTCACAGACCTCTCCTCTTCCCATCTCATTCTCCCCCATCTAAGACCCAAATCCCCCAGCCCACCCCTTCTACCTGAAGACAGTCTCTAGGAGTGAGTTCCAGCGTTTCCTGAAAATCCCTACCACTGTGTGTTGCATCTGTCCCAGATGGCATTGAGGCTAAGAACTTGGGGCCCAGCTCCTCTCCATCCCCATTACCCACATCTACAACCTGCCCTTCACCTCTGGCATAGTCCCATCCCTCTGGAAAGTAAGCAAGGTGGTCCCAGTTCCTGAAAAGGGTGCTTCCAATAATATATAGCAATATCGACCCATTGCTGTACTGCCCCTCCTAGGTAAGCCCTTCGGAAAAAATAGTCACCTCCCAACTCAGACTACTTAAACTCTCACAACCTCCCCCCCTTGCCAACATGGTTTCCGCAATGGTCACAGCACGACCACTGCTCTAATAAAGTTCTCTATCAAAAATGCAATGGATCAGGGCTCGCTTACTGGGGCCATCTTTATAGACCTATCCAAAGCCTTCAATCTCACAGACCATTCCCTTCTCACTTGGAAGCTAACCGCCCTGGGCTTATCCCTCACGCCACATCATGGTTCACCAACTACCTGTCTGGGTGTAACCAGTTTAAGTTTGCTTGGCTTCCTCTCACCAACTACCCTTCACCCGTGGCATCTCCCAGAGTTCTATCCTCTGCTCACTCCAATTTTCTGTTTTCATAAACCACCTCCCAACTGTTTCAACTTCATGCTCGCTTATTATTTATGCAGATAACATCATCCTCTATCACAGCGCTCGGAGCATGCAACAGATAAACTCCCAGCTTAATAAGGACTTCAGATTTGTACAAAAATGGCTTGTGACAAACAACCTAGTTCTCAAAGCCACAAAAACCCAAGCAATGTTATTTGGATGTTGGATAAGCTGAGTTTCCTGCCCTCTCCCCCTGGATATAAGACGCATCAATGGTGCCCCTCTCTCCACAGTCGAGGAATTTAAATACCTGGGGATCACCCTAAACTCTAGCTTAGACTGCCAACTCCACATTACAAATCAGTGCAAAGCTGCCAACTCTCGTATCGGGCTGATCTACCTCCTAAAGTGTCTTCTTACACCCCCTGTCCGGCAGACCATTACTTAGGAATTACTCCTCCCCTGCCTACAATACTGGTCCCTTCTCATCACAAACGCCCCCTCGGCTTGCTTGCACAAGTGGTATGTGACCTATAACAATATTTTTCCTTTTCGTCCCAACGTCTCATTCACCACTGTCCGCTCTACAACTCCTTAGGGTGGCTGTCTCTCTCGGCATCACAGTACTTTGCTTTAGGCTGCTTTTTGTATAAACAACTACAGTCTATAACCATTCCGCCTCCTGCAGGTGCAAGTGCCACCTACTCCCTCCGATCTCGTGATCCTACCCAGCTTGCCACACTTAAGTGTGCAACCAAAATGGATGAACAGGCCTTTTCATCATTCGTGCCCAGATTCTGGAACTCTCTTCCTCAGACTATCTGGCCACCTCCACCCCATCTTTCAAATCAGCCCTCATAGCCCACCTCCTCCAATCTATGACCTGCAAATGCTTCCAACCCATGACCTTCAACACCTCCATCTAAACTCTCCTGCTTGGTTACTGCCTAGTCCTCTCTCTCCAGAAGTGTTTACCTTCTCTGACTGAACCACTCCCAACACTTTTGCTCAGCTGCCTACATAGCTATTGCACTGTACTAATGCCGTGATATGTTTTTTTACACTTTATGCTCTACTGCTTGTATATTGACATAATTGTCTACTGCTTGTATATGTTTACTTTGTTCAAACCCTTATGTATAGATTGTTCTATATAGCTTTACCCCTCCTAACTCTCAATGCACTACTGCTTTTAAGACAATTTTATGTACAAGGATGCTCTCTAGGCATCCCCCTTGACTCTCTTGTTCTATTTAGTACAAACCCGTGATATGTATAGGTCATTCTATATAGCTGTACCCCTCATGTCTTCTAATGTACTACTGCTTGTATAACACATGATTGTATAATAATTGTCCCCACTTGTTGAATTGTGCTACTGCTGCCTTGATCTGCTCTTGTGAAATGTAATCACCTGGGTCATACCTGAAAATAGGCACAATGTTGTCTAGTGTACCTAGCTGGTTGTCAAAAAAAAAAAAAAAATTAACAACTTCTAGAGCAAAGCTTGAGGCGAGAGGTCCATGCTGATGTCTCAACCCCGAAATAAAAATACATGCCGAGTTGTCTATGGTTGCCCATATTTTATTTTGTATAGTATTTTTTTTTTTTTACAAAGGAGTGTCAGAAGTGTTCCCCATGACCAAAAAGAAAAATAGGAAAAAAAACCCCAAACCTTCCATTTCTTCTGTTCCATGATTGAAATTAATTTTTATAATAGGTTTTACCCCGGTTTTTCACCCGCCTTCCATCTCAGGTGTGCATGTCACGTTTGAGATGCCCTCCTTACGTGCCTCCCCCTCCTGCCTACTCTGCCACCGGACCTCGACCCAATGGTGGAGGAGCTACCGGTGGGTGAGTGGGTGGGGCGGACCTCCCTGGGAGAGGGGAGCTGCCATTAGGCTGCTCAATCCTGGGCGCCCCAAAAAAAATAATTATGCACACAATAATATTCTTTAAAATTATTTTTTATTCAGTATATAACAAGCCATTGTATAATAGGAATAATGCCCTCTAGGGTGGGTGTTATGCTAGGATAACATCCCTTCTCTGGTGTTGGACGCCCTCGGCCTGCGGCTCGGGTCCAACCACCCAAGGCAGGATGTTATCCCAGCATAACGTCCACCCTGTTAGGCATTATTCTTTTATTGGCCTGGTGGTTTCTGAAAGTTGTTCATTATATAGTACCATGCAGAGCAACTTGGAATTGTGCAGAACAGGTTTCCATGGAGACCATGAAATCACCTCTTCAGTGGTCTTTTTATTAACTGGGGAACTTGAATAACAGGTCTGCTGGTAATTCCTTGGTACTAATGGCACTGTTTCAGCTCCCCTCTACCTTTCACACACCATCAAATGCTGCTCGAGAGAATTAGTGTTTAAATGCATTTAGAAAACTTATGAATAAAAAATAACTACTTGATTGTGGAAAAAAAAGTTGCTGTCATCCCAGGGATTTAGTGGCATTTTAGCACCACAAAGGTTCTTTATCACGAGAACCCCTCCATGTCCAAACAGTCTGGTCGTCGTAGTCTGACGTGAATTATTTTATATATGTTGCTTTTACAATTTGGGATTGTAAGCCCAGACCACACAGGAGTTGGGACTGCTTTATTCAGTTTCCTTTACGTTTAAATGTGTAAACAAAGTAGGTGGTTTAATCCTTTGTTGCCTTAGCCTTGCACGCTATACAGGCTGGTCTCGCCTCTCAAGAGCCGACAGGCTAGCTGTTTTTATCCCGCGCGCTAGCCCCACAGGAGACCGTGTTTGGGAGGTGTGATCTGCCTATGTCATGTATACAAATTTACTGGCTTACATAGATTTTTATTTTTTGGGTTGTTTAACCAGGAGTGACCTGGGAGCACAGGGAAGTTAAGTGACTTGCTCAGGGTCACACAGTATACAAGTGGAAGCTGTGGGATTCAAACCCAGGTCTAGTCTGCTGGATGTCACCAGATTTGCAGCTCAGAGCCTTAAACCACTGTGCTATACTGCCTTGTTTTTCAGGTGATGGCAGTTTTGGTTTTTTAAACAAAAAAAAAAAAGGCCATCTACTTAGGAAGGGCTTTTTGTAGGCGTGAAAGCTTGTATACTCAAAATTACTTGTTAATGCAATAAAATATATCAAATCACCTGCTTTGTTTTGCAGTTTGTATAAGGGCTAATACGGCTACAAATATTTCAGTTGGTGTAACCGTCATTGCTGCTCTGTATGAAAAAAACTCTGGCCAGAGCTGACATGGCTGCAGCCTCACTCGCCAAGCTCACGGTGAAAGTCTGCCGTGCCCAAGATGGCCGCGGTGCAGTCGCGCATGTGCACTAAACTTTGGTGGCCATTGTGAGCATGGCGGTGTTTGTAAATAACGTGAAATACGCCAGCGGGTGGGGCCGTACTGTTATTTGGGGTTGCACAGAATGATCAATGCAGCAACTCCAAAACAGTTCAGTTCTTGTGCACATCCGGTGGCTCATTTATAGAACTACCACAAGGCGGCTGTAGGCTCCACCCACTGCAGCTGTACAAACTGGAAGTTATCACAGTTTCAGCATAATACACCTACTCACTCGCCCTGTGTTGCTTAACTGCAGTTGGTTCTTAGTATAGTACTATACTAAAAATGATTCTTATGAGATTCTTTTAGGCATTATGACGGGTAGCTTACACATAAACTTTACAAATGACTCTTTAGTGTCAGGCCACTAGTTAGGTTTACTGTAACTGAGAAGAAGAGTACCTACCATAAATATGGGGGGATAGTGGTGGTGGAGGAGCTTTCTGTGCCCTTGGAGGAAATGTTCAAAGATGCATGCTCTGGGTGAACTGTGCAGCAGGGTCCCGCCTCAGAAGTTTGAGCTTATCTTGATATGAAAATGTTAATGATATAAAATTGTACCGTAGTTATATACCACAGATCATCTTCTGGGATAGCTCTATCAGGTCTCACCCATGGAACTTGGCCGTCCGGCACCAGGATCACGCAAGTTTTTCTGCTCACACGGAAGCTTTTCTACAGCATTCTAGTAGGAAACACCTATGCAGATGTCAGGCTGCGACATCACAGCCCTATATAAGCATGTGCAGCTCCGCTCCCCCCTCAGTTCTTTCCTGCTGTTGACCATTTGTGCATGGACTCCATGGAAGCTGCATCGCTCAATAAACTGCCAAAATTCTGTTAACTTTTCCTTTTGTTACAGCCTTTGAATTACTATTTTAAAGTGATTCCTTTTGTTTTTGCATGTCGAGAACTACTCCTTTGTCTGCTCTTTTCCATCACTGCTGCTGCGGAAAGAAAATTTCTAGGGACACGGATATGTTGTTCATCCACACTGTCTGGCAGGTTCCTTGCCACTTTAAATCTTGCTGGAAGGTCTTCAAGCTGGCTCCTCCCACCCACGCGGGTGGTAAAACTCTTGGCTCCACCCCATGACACCAGATCTTCCTTACCGCTTGGAAGCACAGGTTCCCTCCTTAACGCTCTGCGTATAGACTGGATCCTAATTCTTTGGTTCGCCTGAAACTTATTCTCAAATTTTCAAGACTTCGGTCAAATTACTCCCTCGTGGCTGCGATGGACAAATCAACTCCCGGATTTCGGCGGTGCCCATGTGGGCAGAAAATGTCCAGGACGGACCTGCACTCCACGTGCATCTACTGCCTCGGCCTAGACCATGACCTGCAGGCCTGCGAGTTATGCCGTTCGTTTTCGGTCAACGTCCTGGAAGACCGCGCTGCCCGGTTACAGCTTGGGCGCCCCGAGAAGGCTACCGGCCGGTGAAGTCGAAGGAGGCCCGTTGGATGGTGACTGTGGCGGCTGGCTCGGCTGAGCAACTCGAGCAGATGGTTGCCCTCGAGGAGGAGGCGGCACAGGCCACATCATCTTCCTCGGTCGTGGCATTTATCCCGCTCTCTTTGGGTTCCTCCTACTTGGCTTCTTTTAAGGAGCTTTGCCAGTCCCTTTCCACAAAGGGAGAGGGGCCATCGGGACATTCATCTCGGTCCAAGAAGAAGGACTTGAAAGGTAAGTCCAACCGTCGGAGTTCGTGGGAGTGGGAGAGGTCCCCTTCCCCGGACAGTCGACACTCAACTTTGGTCGAGGTTGCGGCTAAGGCCGCTAGCTTCACGGTGTCCCCGTCAGGTCAGCCGGCCGAGACGCCCGTTGACGTGGTCGAGATTTTTCTCTACCCATCGGATGGGCTGTCGACTGGTGAAGCAGACAACCCTTCTTCACTGGTTCCCCCGGTGGAGACCGAGGACTTGCCTGTGCCTCCTGTGCCGGAGTCCCCGGTCAAGGCTTCCGAGCCGAGGGAAGAGCGGGTGTCCCCCGCCCCTTCCCAGACCCGTCCTCGGAAACACTGAGGATCTCGGTCTCGGACATTGTCTCGGTTCAGCCGATCCTGCTGACATCGGCGGTCTCTGGTACGAAGTGGCACTGCCGCTCGTCCTTGTCTTCATCCTCGGAAGAGGAAAGGCTTCGGCGCAAATTGCGTCGATGCTATGAGGAACTGATGTGGCAGCAGTTACTTCTGTCTGGGAACAAGCCAACGCTGTCGCCTTCCCCGGCCATCAAGTGGCTGTCACCCAAGCGGCCGAAACAACCCCTCGCTGTAGTCGAGGTGCCTAAGCCTGGGCCAGTTGTTCGGCCGAAACCAGCTGCCCCGCCGATTTGTGGTGGAACCTCTGCCTCCACAACCGAAATCGGGGGCACCGACCAAGGACTCTGTCGGATCAGGGCCTGCCCCACAGGTTGTCGGTCACCCTCACTCCCGACCATCCTCGGCAGGTGGAGGGTGGCTCAGGCCCCAGGCAGCTCTTCACGGACTCCTCGGAGTCCGACGACTCGTCCCTGTTCTCCAGGCCCATTGACCTGGAGTCCTCCGGGGGTCAGTCGATGGATGAAAGCCCATTGTCCTTTATGGGTCTGCTTCGGCTCATCTCGGAGTCAACCGGGATGCAGCTCGAGCCCGTATCCAAGTAGGCCAAGTATCCCCTAACGGAGATACTGGACCGAGGGGATTCACCCATGGAGGCCTTTCCGGTGGCTGAAACCATTGTTGGCTCAGCCTTGGAGCTCTGGCAGCAGCCTGCTTCCTGTCCTGCGCCTTCGGCCAGGATCGCCAGGAAGGATGCGGTCCCTACTGGCTCTTTGTCCAGTTTTTCGGAACACCCCTCTGCCGGGTTGGTCACCGATAAGCGTTTCGGCTGCCCGGGAACGCTAGGGATGTGGATAAGCCCCGACAAGGAGTCCAAAAGCTGGACTCACGCCGGGCGCAAGGTGTACGCCATGCCCCTTGGCCTCCGCCCGCTGATGGCACACTTTTCCCACGCCCTCATGGGCTCCCTGGATGAGGTGATCCTTCATCTCCCGGCCGACCTGCAGACCACGGTCAGGCAGGTACGGGAATGGGGAAGGGCAGTGGCAAAACAGCAGCTCCAAACGGCTCTGGACATTGGAGACTCCTGTGCCAGATCAGTTGCGGCCGCAGTGGCCATGCGCCGCAGAGTATGGCTGAGGATATCCACCTTCACGGTGGATACCCAGCATAAACTGGCGGATATCCCCTTCCTGGGGACTGACCTCTTCGGCCCTGGAGTGGAAGGTCACCTTCAACGGATCGAAAAGTCCAGTGCCACTCTGGACTCTGTCACCTCCGCCCAGAAGGACAAGGGCCGTCGACAACAACATAAGTCCTTTCGCCCTTCTGCGCCTGCGGCACGTCTGGCCCAACAGCACCAACACCAGGGCTAGCAGGCTCGCGCTTGGCACCCCAAAGCCATGCTGCAGGCTTCCTCTAATAGGAAGCAGGGAGGAAAAGGCCCAGGAGGTCCCTCCTCCAAGCCTGCCCAGTGACGGGTTGAGGGGTGTCACCCCAGCCTTGTCACTCCCGGTGGGGATGGCTCCGCCACTTCCTTTCCGCCTGGTCTGCTATTACCACGGATCGCTGGGTGTTGGAGGTGGTAGGAAAGGCCTGCCCTTGGGTTGAGCGAGCCCTGCCCTTCTGAGCCGTCGCCCGCCGGGGGCTCGCGGGGTCCATAGCCTCTCTTGTCAGCTTGCCGATATCGCCTGCTCCTCGAAAAAGAGGTGATCAGGAAGGTGGAGGATCCTCCTCCAGACCGGGGTTTGTGTCCAGGTACTCCCTGGTCCCAAAACAGATGGGGGGCTGGCGCCCCATTCTTGACCTGCACGACCTGAACAGGTTCCTACGGTCTCGGACCTTCAGGATGGTCACTCTGGCTCAGATAATCCCATCCTTGGACCGAGGCGTGTGGTTCTGTTCTCTGGACCTTCAGGACACCTTCTTTCACGTCCCAATCCGTCCATCCCACCAGAGATTCCTCCGCTTCAGGGCAGAGGGATCCCTCTACGAGTTCTGGGCCATGCCCTTCGGCCTTTCCCTAGCTCCCAGGGTCTTCACCAAATGCATGGCAGTGGTGACAGCAATCCTGCGGCGCTGAAGAGTCCGGGTGTACCCCTACCTGGACGACTGGCTGATTGCAGCCCTCTCCAGAGCGGAGGTGGAGTGGTCCAGAGATCTGGCCCTCCAGGTTTGCTCTCAGATTGGCCTCCTCATCAACGAGGCCAAATCGGAACTCGTGCCAAAGCAGGTGATCCAATTCATCGAGGCGGAGCTCGACTCTCAACGAGCCAGAGCACAGCTCCCGGCGGACAGGGCAGGGGTTCTTTCCTCCTTTGCCCAATCATTTCAGGTTGGGCAATTGCGTCCTGCCCTGGACTTCCTGCGCCTCCTGGGCCTCATGGCGGCCTGCACCAGCGTGGTCCGTTGGGGCTGGCCAGCCAGTAGTCACAGCACTTCGATCCGCTGGATCGGCTAGTGACAGTGACCCAGGGGATGTGGAATGCTCTCCAGTGGTGGACCGTTCCAGCACATCTGCAGGAGGGCATCCCGTTTGTCTGCCCCAAGCCGACGGTCTCTCTATCGACCGATGCCTCTCTGATGGGTTGGGGTGCCCATCTGGGGGAGCACAGAGCGCACGGCCTCTGGTCCCCTCGGGAGTCCCGATGCCACATCAACCTGCTGGAGCTTCAAGCGGTTCGTCTAGCCCTCACCACCTTTGCTCCGTTTCTATGGGGTCAAGTGGTGCAGGTCCAGACGAACAATACCATGACCATGTACTGCCTAAACCCCAGGGCGGGATGTGCTCCATGCCTCTGTGCAGGGAAGCTCTCCGCATTTGGTCCCTCATGCACAGCCTGGAGGCGGATCTCCTTGCCATCCATGTGGCAGGAGCCTCCAACACCCTGGCCGATGCCCTAAGCCGGATAGGGGCTGCGTCCCACGAGTGGTCTCTCCTGCCGGAGGTAGTACAAGATCTGTTCTCCCACTGGTTTGCCTCCAGGGAGAATGCGAAGCTGAGACTGTTTCATGCCCGCCCCTCTCAGCAGGGCTTGCTGCAGGGGGATGCCTTCTCAAGGCCATGGACCCCGGGTCTCTTCTACGCCTTCCCCATTTCCCTTGATCAACAAGATGCTTCTCAAGGCGAGGAGGGACAAGGCACAGGTGATTCTGGTAGCCCCAGACTGGCCCCACCAGTTCTGGTATCCAGATCTCCTCAGTCTCCGCTCCAGGCTCCTGAGGTGGCTTCCAGCCTGCCCGGACCTGATCTCAGTCAATCAGGGGAAGGTATTCCATCCGGACCTTCAATCCCTGCACCTGACGGCCTGGTTCCTGAGTGGCTAGAGTTCCAGGCCTTGGGTCTTTCCGACGAGGTCCTCAATGTCGTTGAGGCGTCCCGTAAGGAGTCGACCAGAAAATGCTACGCCTTCAGATGGAAGAGATTCTCCATTTGGTGTCAGGGCAAGGGCCTGGACCCTTCCTCCTGTTCCTTGGCAAGCATTCTGGACTACCTGTGGTCCCTTTCTCAGCAAGGGCTTCGGTCGACGACCTAAGGTGCACCTGGCAGCCATCTCTGCTTGCGAGGCAGATCCAGGAAGCAGTCAGTGGAAGCAGGAGAAGGTGGTCGGGTGCTTTTTCAAAGGCCTTGATCACATATCCCCTCCGGTGCGAGAACCTCCACCTTTGTGGGATTTACTGCTGGTATTGGCTAAGCTCATGGACAAACCATTCGAACCGATGCACAGGTGTGACATCTCTCACCTGTTGTGGAAGACCACTTCTTGGTGGTTATCTCGTCAGCCAGAAGGATGGAGAGCTCCAGGCGTTTTCCATCGAGTCTCCCTATCTGGTCTTCCAGGGGGACAAGGTTGTCCTGCGCCCCAACCCGAAATTCCTTCCGAAGGTGATGTTGGAGTTTCACCTTAACCAGGTGTTGACTCTGCCGGTGTTCTACCCCAATCACACCTCGGAGGCAGAATATAGGCTCCATACTTTGGACCCTAGAAGAAGTTCGAGGAGAGGTTCGCCAGCTGTTTGTCACCTGCGCTGAAGCCGCACTTGGTAGACCTGCAGCCAAGCGGACGATAGGCAGGTGGGTCACCTCCTGCATAGATCTGTGCTATAGGTTGACGGGCATGGAGCCTCCCAGAGGGACAAGAGCTCATTCTACCCGCCATACCGCTGCTTCCAGGGACGTCCCTATCCAGGAAATCTGCAGGGCTGCTACCTGGAAGTCAGCACACGCCTTCATCACCCACTACCACATCGATCTTGAGTCACGCCGGGATGCTGGTTTTGGGGCCTCGGTCTCAGTCTTTGTTTCTCAAGTAGGGGTGTGCGCCTTGCCTCTATCCTCCCGGAGAACTGCTAGGAGTCTGCCAGTAAGTGTGGATTGAACAACATATCCATGTCCCTAGAAATACAGGTTACTCGCCTGTAATGGGAGTTCTGGGAATGGTATATGTTGTTCATGCACACGACCCACCTGGCCTCCCCTGCTTCGACGCACAACCTGGCTTCCAGTGGACTAGATCTGGCATCATGGGGCGGAGCCGAGAGTTTTTACCACCCGGGTGGGTTGGAGGAGCCAGCTTGAAGACCTTCCGGCAAGATTTAAAGCGGCAAGGAACCTGTCAGACAGTGTGGATGAACAACATATACCATTCCTAGAACTCCTGTTACAGGTGAGTAACCTGTATTTCTTCAGCTGGTGACCACGAACTTTCTTTTTTCTCTGGCCTGGTCACAGCGTTTTGCCTGTGAACGCTAGATGAAGTTCAGCCTCACCACCTGGTGACGATAGAAGAAAGTCCTGCAGAAATTCCTCATGGAACAGCAGGCAGCCAGTGGAGAGCAGGGGTCTTCTGGGGTTCCCTCTCCGGTTGCTGGAGGCCCCTTCGGCTGTGAGTCCGCCAAGCCCGGATAAGTTCTTAGGGAAACATTCTTGTTGGGATAAGGACCAGCCTAAGGACTGTCTCCTCCGACAGCAGTCCCAATCCCAGTTTTACACTGTCAAACACTTTAGGCCTTTGCTGCTATCAGGCCCCCCATGGATGAAAGTTCTCCCAGCCTTCTTAGGGCTGTGGAGGGGCCATCAGCCTCCAGGTCATCTGCTCCAGCCCTGCCATCGAGGCCTCTTGAACCACGAGGTCCACAAGCGCTGGGCCTCACTGCCTCTACTGTGGCTAGTGGTGGTTCATCGGAGCTGGGCTTTTCACCCTCTCAGTCAATACATGTGTCAACAGTGCTTCCTTGCGCTGCCTTCAACCTCAATGCGATTCTTACTTCTATAACTTCGGTTCTCATACAACAGTTTGTTCACGGCCTGGCCTGCCCTTGCCATCAGTTGCTGCTTGAGTGTCAGTGCCGTTTTGGCCTACCCTTACTGTGCCCTCCAGAGAGCCATCGGTACTCTGGCCGTCTGTCCCTGCTGCAGGACAGGGCAACATGGAGGAGGAATATCACCCTGAGCTCATCCTCCCTGATGAAGAGTAGGAAGAGAAAGATGTTGAGGTTGACTCCTGACTGGTCATCTGTCTCCTTCGTGAGTGAGGACACAGTCAAACACACCTCAAGGTCCCCCCCCAGACCCCTCCTTCTTTAACATTATGAAATAGCTCTCCTCCACCATGGGGTTACAGACTGAGGAAGAGGATATCACAAGGAGGAACCTGGTGGATTTCTTGGCAATCCCAGAATCTCCACCCAAAGTTATTCCTCCTCTGGGTCCAGCCCCTGCATGAAGCTGCCAATGCTGCATGGCACAGGCCCAACCTGATACCTGCCATGCCCAGAAAGACTGATAAGCCTTACCAGGCACTCTTGGGGCTGCCTTTCTATACAGCCCAGCCGAAACAGACTCTGTGGTAATCAAGGCAGGTCAGAGGCACCTTAGTTCCGCCTCCTCCCGACCAGGAATCTTGGAGGATTGACCTCTGGGGCAAGAGGACTTTTGCCTCAGCCGCTTTAGGCCTTAGAATTGCAAACTACATGGCTCATATGATCAAGTACCAGAATACCCTGTGGAGGAAGGACAAGACTGCTGCTCAGGCACTTCCTGAGGGTTCCCAGAGACAACAGCTTCTCAAAGTTCCCCAGGCCTTAGAAGATGTTAGTAAGCATCTCCTCGGTGCCACCTATAGCTGATCTACAGCCAGGGCAGCTGCCACTGGCATTTGTGTTAAAAGGCACTCCTGGCTTAGAGTCTCTGGCTTCACAGCTGATGTCCAACAAAAGGTAGTGAATGCCCCTTTTGTGGGTCACAAGCTTTTTGGTCCTGATGTGCAGGATTTTATTAATGACCTGCAGGCCTCTGGCAGGGCTATTGGATCAGTCCACTTCATTTATAATACCCAGCCTAGGAGCAGACCGAGGTCCTCCTTTCATAAGGTCTCTCACAAATCTGGCTCTGGAACCAAGCTACAGGCTAAGTACAGGGCCAGCTCTGCCTTTCCAGCCCCCTCAGCTACCACTGGTCCCTCTGCTAAGCACTCCAGGAAGGAGGAGGTGCGCCCCGCTCCTCTGTTTCCACCGTATTTGGACGATTGGTTACTGAACGCCCAGTCCAGGGAACTAGTGGTGTTCACTCTAGAATGCACCCTGCAGTTGCCCCAGTCCTTGGGCATCGCTGTCAATTTGTCCAAGTCTGTGCTGACCCCTGCCCATGCTGGAAGTATATGGGCAATTTGGGCTCTGCTCAGGGCAAGGCCTTCCTGACACAGGACAGGATGGACTGTCTCATAGTGCAGTTCCAGGCGGTGGCTCAGTGCCGGGTGTCCAGCGGAGCGCTGAGGCTGCTAGGCTAATGGCAGCAGCTATTGTGATGGTCCTTTGGCCAGGTTGCACATGAGGATCCTGCAGTAGTTCCTCAGGGTTCAGTGGAATCATTGTTTAGATAACCTGCATCAGCTGGTCCTTGTCTCCTCATCAGTATGCAAATTACTTCAGTGGTGGATGGATCAAGAAAGTCTTCTATTTTTTTTTGTGGTCCTGGCCGGATAATAGTCTCAAGCCCTGGTTTACCCCTCAGGGCGAGGACACCCCCCTCTGTCCCTGGCAGACACTGATTGCAGCAGGAGCGGTAGCAGGCAGTGCATCATGGATGGGGGACGGATGTTTGTGGTGGTTGTGGAGATTCCTAGGGGTGGGGTCATGCAATAATGGTAAGCATCTGCCCCGCCCCCTTGAGGCTCTGGCGGCAGCCCAGCTTCGCCAGAGGTCCCACAGGCACCTGACCTTCTTCCCCCTCCTCAGGAGGAGAGCAGTCCCCGCGATGCTCAGTCCTTCCTGGCCAGCCCTCCGACTCACAAGTCGGTCTCTGAACCTGGGATGTTGGCCCTGCAGATGCCACAGGCCGCCACGCCCAGCGGCCTGCTGTGATCCAGACAGTCTCTTAAAGGGGCCTCTTCTTATCCCCACCTCACTGTATTCTCACCACGGATGCTTTGGGTCTGGGTTGGGGAGCACACCTAGGCCATTATCAAACCCAGAGGATCTGGTCTTGGGGAGATATGCCTCACATAAATGTTCTAGAAATGTGGGCAGCTCAGTATGCCTTACAGGCCTTCCAGAACCATGTCTCCAGGCTCACTGTTGGTGCAGTTGGACAACTTCAGTGCATTCTATTACATCAGCAAGCAAGGAGGGACCCATACCTACTCCCTGTGTTGCAAGGCGATGAGGATCTGGTATTGGGCTCTTGATCATGGTCTAGAACTGTCAGTTGTCCACGTGACAGGTGTCTAAAATGCCTTGGCAGACAGCCTCAGCCGATCTCGGTCGGAACTGCTAACATTGGTCGTAGAAAACCTGTTCGACAGGTGAGGTCGTCCGGAGTTGGACCTTTTTGGGTCCCCACTCGGGGCAAAACTGCCACATTTCTGCTTGCTAGATACAGGTCCTGGAGTTTTCTGGTGAGACACATTGTTCCTCTCCTGGATAGGGAGGTTTCTCTATGCCTTCCTACCCTTTTCTCTCATTCAGAGGGTGCTTGCTCATCAAGCTAGAGATGGAAGGTGCCACCCTAATTCTGGTGGCTCCATTCCGGCCTTGCCAGATGTATTTTCCATTACTTCAACAATCAGCTGTGGAACCTCCATTCCTCCGCCCCTTTGAAGGGATCTATTGATGCAGGCTCAACGGGCCCTGGTCCTTCCAGACCGCAAGTCCCCCCCATCTGCATGCATGGCTGCTTAGGACATGGCCATTGCTTGCTTCGGGATGTCTCAGAAGGGGGCTGATGTCTTGGTGGTGCCAGAAAACCTTCCACCAGGGCTGCTTACTCGAAATGGAAGATCTTCCTGGACTACAAGTCTCCACCACTCATTCACACTAATGAGACTACACTGGAGGTGCTAGGGACCCCGTGGGAGCCAAAATCTTCAGGAGTGCGGGATAGGACCACATATGCACAGTGCCACGAGACTAGCTTGCGCCAAATAGGCTATCTTGGTGTCGATCTCCAACCGACCTGCCTTTCTTCCGACAGTCTAGTGTGCTTCGTGACTATGCTGCTCGCCTGCTGGGAGTCGGGTCTTCGCCTATATGATAGTAGCTATAGCTGTTAAGTATTCCATTAACTTACTACTTTTAGTGTTTTTTCTTATTAAAAAAAAAGGAAGAAAAGTCTATTTGAAGAAATTTTCAGCCTGCCAACAATGGAGTTGACCTTAGATGGTAGTGGTGACAGTAGGGAGACTTCACTTGAAAGCTGTTCTGGCAGTGGGCTGTGTCCAGTCCGCTGCCCTTTGCGGAGGGGGTCTGACCATGGGCAGTCTGTTGCTCGAGGGATGGGGGGACAGTCTGTCCAAGCACAAAAGCAGCAGGCCCAACCTCAATCGGGGACCCGGTCTGCTTGACCTAGAGTTCTTCCTGCTGTTGGTTAAAGAAGAAACAGTACCACTCAAGGTCACCTTCTGGTACGTCTGCACGGGGTTTGTCGGTGGTGGAGAGTGGTAGGGCTGACCCGACTCTGTTGGGGCAGTCTGTGGCTCCGTTCTAACGGCCACGATCTTAAGACACTGAATCCCATCTGTGTCCTTGATGTGGCTCCGGTGAGCAGTTTTATCACTGGGCAGCTCTTTTAGAGCAGGGGGTATGACTTCTGCCTTGTTGACCTGGCCAGTGGACACGGTTCTGGGCCTTCTGGCCTCGGAGTTGCTGGGCCGCGGTCAGGTCAGTTGGGCTAGGATATGTGAGCGGTGTTCTCTCCGTGCCAGTGACGCCCGGCTCCACATGCCTACCCCTCATTATTCTTCCCTGCAGTGGCCGCACAGGTACTGCTTCTGTCCCCCTTTTCTTTCAGGTCTGGCAGGGCCAGCAGTGGTACTGGCACCGTATATGGTGCTGGAACTGCGGTACGGCCCACAGATGGCGCTTGAATTCTTGATGCCAGTCTCAGTAGTGGTGTCTCCGCCATTCCTGGCCTAGACCTGCCATTTAGAGGTTCCTCTGGAGTAGAAGTGGATCTTGATGAGTGTCACTTAGTCCTGTTTTTGTCGAAGATGCAGCGGATGACTCATTTTATGGACTGGAACACAAGCTTTCTGTATCCGAGGAGCCTGTGGTGGAAAATCTTTCTTTCCAGTCTCTCCTCAGGGTTATGGGGTCCACCATAGCATTACAGACTTCATCTGTGGACTAAAGCAGAGTTTTACATCTTTAGTTCCTACATTCCTCAGTACGAGTACACCCTATGAAACACAAATCAAATCAGTGTTCAAGAGCCTCCTGGAATCTAATGCTCCATTACCATGGGCATGTAGTCCAATATCTGCTGAAAGCTTTTAGGGAATCCTACGTCACTACCTCTAGGGCAGCTGCTGCTGGCATTTGGAGAAGGTGACACTCCTGGCCCAGAACATCAGGTTTCTCACCCGATGCTCAGCAGGTGATTATTGTCCCCCTTGGTGGTGCTTATCTGTTCGGCCCTCAGGTTGAGCTTTGGAGGCCACTCAGAATATCTGGACTGCCATATAAACAGCCAGGGCGGCTCCTATAGCCCCTCAGACTGACGGGAACCGTTGACAGTTTCGTAATAGGCAGTCCTTTCAAGGTAGAGGCTGAGGAGCCTTTATCAGGAACCAACTCTCAGCCATGAAGAAAGCGCAGCAGAGACTACAGGGCTCAAAAGCGCGCCTGTACCAACCTCTTGAGGATCTGCTCAGGTCCCACCTCAGCTGTCCAAGTGTGACACCTCTCGCTGTAGGGGGTGTCTGACTCAGTTTTACATTCGTGGCAGTCCATTGCAATGATGAATGGGTCAATGGGATTGTCCAAGAGGATGCTCTTTCAGTTTTGTAGAGATTTTCCCAGACCTTCCACCCAGACGGCAGCTCAGTCTGTCCGCCTCTCAGTCAGACCTTCTTCTGAGATACAAGCCCCTGCAGGAACAGGACAGTAGAAGTTGTTCCACGGCAGAATGGAACATAGGTTCCTATTTCCATTGCTTTCTGGTCCCAAGATAACAGGTGGCATGCACTCAATTCTCGACCTTGGAAAGTTAAACAAGTATCTCCAAAGGGAGGAGTTCACTAAAACCTCAGCGTTCAGGTCTTCACTTCCTGGACGATTGGCTCCTAGCCAGCCCATCTGGGCAGGAGACACAGCAAGCAGTCACCACATCTTCTCATTTCGGGGTCTGAATTGGGGACGTGCCAGTCACCTTCCTGGCAGCTCCTCTTCATTGGAGCCCTCCTGGATACCTCCAGGGCGAGGGTTTTCAGTCTGAGGGATGATAAACAACATCTTTAGAAGGCTCATTACATCTCGGGGCCTTTTGATGCAGCGGATGCTGGGACTCATGGCATCATCCACAGCAAGCAGTGGTCACTGACCACACACCCAATCCTTCCACATAATGTGACAGCCTTGGAGAAAATCACTCACGGCAGACGCAGCTGTACAGGCTTCTGCAAGGCTCACCCCACCCCACTGAAATCTCAGGTCACCATTACCATGGATGCATTCCAGATTGGTTGGGGAGCTCACTGTCAAGATCTACTCTCAGGTGTGGAGCCAGGAGGAGTCTCATCTTCTGATGTGTTGAGAGATGAGAGCTGTCTTGTATGTTATCTGAATCCTGAAGTATGTCCTCTGCCACAAAGTGATCCTCCTTTGGATGTACAACAAAGCTGTGATGTATTACATCAACAAGCAGGGTGGTGTGCACCCCTATATTCTGTGCAGGGAGGCCATGAGGATGTCAGAATGGTGCCTAGAGCACGCTGTATCAGTTCAAGCCTTCTCCTGCCAGCAATTCAGAATGATCTAGTGGATCACCTCAGCAGAACAGAGGCGAATCCCCGCGAGTGGGGCAGTCCAGACCTGGACCTTTTTGCGTCCCCACTCAATGCAAAACTGCCTCTATCCTGCTTCAGAAATCCAGAACCTGCCGTTTTCTGTCAGGATGCATTCAAACTACAGTGGACAAGATGCTTCCTGTACATAGTTCCTCCTCCTCCCTTAGTTCAGAGGGTGCTGCTCAAGTTGGAGGCATGGGGGGGGGGCAGGATGATTCTCATCTTCCCATACTGACCTTGACAGATGTGATTTGCATTGTTAAGCAGACTGTCAGAAGTTCCCTTGCGGCAACTCCCTCTATGAATGGACCTTCTGACACAGGGACTTCTGGACCATCCTAACCTGCGCTCCCTTCATCTCCATGCCTGGCTTCTGAGGAGATAGATGTGGGTAGGTTTAAGATTCCCCAGACAGTTGCAGTAATCCTCTTAGCCACGTGTAACCCTTCCACCAGGAAGACTTACGTGGCTAAGTGGAAATGCGTCTCCATCTGGTGTGCAGAGTCCCATTTGGACCTCTTCTGTTGCCCGCCAAGTAAAGTGTTGGAGTGCCTCTTAGACGTGTCGAACGCAGGTGTGCAGTACTCAGCAGTGAAGATGCACCTCTGCGTGATTTTGGCCTATCTTGAGCCAATACAGAACATGTCACTGGCTCAATTACAATTAGTCAAGAGATTCCTAAAAGGTATCCTACTCTAAACTCGCCCCCCCCCGGTCAATAAACTGGTGGCCGCATAGCATATTAACCTGGTGCTAGACTGCTCACCCGTAAACCCTTTGAGCAGCTAGCAACATGTGAATTAAAATGTCTGATCTGGAACACAGCCTTCTTAGTGGCTGTCACTTTACCACAGGCCTCCAAAATCCATGCTTTGGTTACAGACCCCTTACACCATTTAGGGCAGTACCCCGTACTCGCCCTAAATCCTACCCAGAGTGATTTCGGACTTTCATCTCAACCAGCCCTTGCTTCTTCCTACGTACTTCACTAACTTCCAGAATGAAGGAGAGCGCACACTTCAGTCTCTGGATGTTGAGGGTTCTGCGATTCTACATCGACAGAATGAAAGAGATACATAATCTAAGCAACTCTTACATCTTTAAGTATGCCTCGGCTTGGTCAGCCTGTTGCCATTAGATGTATTTCTACGTGGTTAGTAGCATTGTCTTCGACACTACTACTCCATGGCTTTGAAATCAGGTTGGAAGGCAGAGTTCACATGCACTACCAGAGCGGTCATGGCATCTTTGGCAAAGATTCGTAATGTACCCATTACAGACATCTGCAGGGCGGCACCCTGACCCAAGTGCATACCAGAAGCACTTTTTCTGGATGTCCGTGTCAGACAGGACATTCGCCGCAGGACAATCCTTATGGACTGAATGAGCTTTGTCTCCTGCCGCTTTACTCAGGGTGGGGGGGGGGATTGTTTTTTAGCTCAGTACTCTCCCATTAGTGTGAGTGAGTGGTGGAGACTTTTAGTCCAGGAAGATATGAAAATTTCGTACCTACCGTAATTCTTGATATTCTTGGACGAAGTGTCCGCCACACATTCACACGTCCATCCACCATCCCCTGGGCTCACTCATTCTGTTTTGGTCATCACTTCCTTGTTAGTGAGACTGTGAAGACATTGTTGAATTGACTCTTCCTAGGCTGGTCATCTGGGCCTTCTTATGCCTGTAAGTTAGAGTTAGGTTTTCTTGGTTGGTTTACGCTGCACCTCCTCGGTCAAAAGATACTGAGGTGGTTGGAGGATCGACGCCAAGCTAGCCTATATAGCGTGAGCTAGTCTCGTGGCGCTGTTCTTATGCGGTCCTATCATGGCATGCCTTACTGAAGATTTGCGGCTCCCTTGGGGTCCTAGCGTGGTCCCATTAGTGTGAATAAATGGTTGAGACTTCATCCAAGACTATCAAGAGTTACGGTAGATACATAATTTCCATTCAGTCAATCAATCAGAATCTTTATTTATCCAGGTGGACACCATTGAGCAAGCTCATTTGCAATGTGGACCTGCATCACACAAGTCATAAACAATACACATAGTTACACACAAGTACAGGCATTACAACAGTACATGGGAAGAACAATATAAAACTAAATAACCGTGAGATCAGAGAAAGAAAAAGTGCATATGGTTACACATAAGTGCAGGCAGTGTGAAGTACATGTGGATAAACCAGTAAAAACAAGTTAAATAAACAATAGAAATTGTGGTCCATGAGGCACCTGTGGGGTGCATCTAATTTTATATACGACAAGGTGGTGGAATGGGCGAGGGAAGTGAGGACCGGTGGAGTCTCAAAGTCTAGGATGCAAAGGTGGGGAGGGAGTGGCAGGGGCAAGAAACATAGACTTTGACGGCAGATAAGGACCACTTGGCCCACCCAGTCTGCCCATTTCCCTACCTGCGGGATAAGCTGCAGATTCTAGTTAATCAGCGGCCTACTTCCTGCAACCCCCAGCTATAATTGCCCAATGTCTGTCCCATGCATGTTTGAATTCCCCACTGTTTTAGACCCAACGACCTCCTCAGGAAGGCGGTTCCATGTATCCACCACTCTCTCTCGTGGAAAAAAATGCCTCACATTACCCCTGAGCCGTCCCCCCTCTATCTTTAAATTGTGCCCCCTTGTTCTTACACATCTCTTTTTCTGAAAGATGCTACCCTCCTGGACTTTGTTGATTCCCTTGAGGTACTTGAAAGTTTCTATCATGTCCCCTCGTCCCTCCTTTCATCAAGAGTATACATATTAAGCTCTTTCAGTTTCTCTTCATATGGTTTCTGCTGCAGACCCTGCACCATTTTAGTTGCCCTCCTCTGGACTGCTTCCATCCTGTCTATGTTCTTGCGTAGATGAGGTCTCCAAAACTGCACACAGTACTCCAGATGGGATCTCACCAACTGTCTGTATAGAGGGATAACCACTTCCCTTTTTCTACTTGTGATGCCCCTTCCTGTGCATCCCAGTATCCCCTGGCTCTACTTACCGACTTTTCACATTGCTTACCCACCTGTAGGTCATCTGATGTGACTATCCCCAGGTCCCTTTCCATTTTTGTTGTTGTTAGTACCTCCCCTGCTATTGTGTACTCTTCTCCTGGGTTTTTGTTTCCCAGGTGCATTACTTTGCACTTCTTTGCATTGAATCTGTTACCATATGTTTGACCATTCCTCCAACCTTGCCAAGCCCCTTCTCATCTTTTCTACCCCATCTTGTGTATCAACTCTGTTACAGATCTTTGTGTCATCTGCAAAGAGGCATACCTTTCCCTCCAGACCCTCTGCAGTGTCACCTATAAAGATGTTAAAGAGGACTCCTTTCTCAGTGTCCAGAAGTCCTAGTTGTGGCGCTGTACCGAATACCTTCTTGTACATGGTGGCTAATTGATGTAAGGGCTGGAGGCTGAATGTATCACTGTCAATCCATAAGCCTTGGCTATATGGGATGACTGAGCTGCAGTCACAGCTCTAGGGGAGCTATGTACGGACGATGTCTTCAGAGGCATTAACGACCTGCGTACTGAAGGTGCATACGACGAAGGCTGGAAAACTGGAGAGTACGCAGTATTAAAGGAGATAAATCCTATTATGGCTTCGCAGAAGCGGCTTCTGAGTCATCTAGCGCTGAAGCGGCTTCTGGGTCGATGACTGCTGGTAGCCGTTTCTTTGGCTACTTGGGATAAGTGAGCTGCAGTCACAGCTCTCAGAAGCGGCATACGGACAATGGATTCGGAGGAATTGGCACTGTGGGTACATGCGACGTCCTGGCTAGGAGGCTAGAGACATTACAGTACTAAAGGAGCATAATCATGATTATTGGTTCTCGGGGGTGGCTTCGGCGACATCGACCGCTGGTGGCCATGGATCGTGGTGTGTCTATACTGGGTACTCTGGGGGGTCGTTTGGCACTGTGAGAAAGGAGTAGAGGCAAGAGGGAGAAGTGAGGGAAGGAATGGGTGGAGTACAGAGCCAGTCTGAGTATGATCGGCAAAGGCGCTCACGCTCCGATAGGTTTATGACTTTACCGCACCTCTATGTGGCTTGTATCCGGACTTGTGGACTTGGGCATGGGCTTCTGGGGGGCCGCCGCCCAGTAACCGCAGACGAGCGGTGGTAAGGCAGAGAGCCCTTGAGAGGTGAGGAAGCTTTAGTTCATAGACAGTGGAAGCAGTGGCATACCTCTCTAATTGATTTTGTATATAAGGCTTTAAATACTGCGATGCTTACTTGAGATCTTAGTCTCAGTGATTTCTGTATTTCGTTCCAGAGAGTTGGCAGTGAGACGCTTATGGCATCTCTCCCAAGGCGCGTGCGGACCCTGGGGATCTTCAGAGAAATTAGGGAGCAGCTCCTTAAGGTATAGTTTCTGAGTTCGCTTAAAGGCAGTAGGTCGGAAATGTGGTGCGGTAGTTTGCAAGTAATAGCTTTTAATGTCCATACTGTATGCTTCTGTCATTCTGTATTGTAGGGAGGTCCACCCCACAGCAGTGTATAAGGAGCAGTGGTGGGTAGAGGAGGGGAGGACGGAGATGAAGCGCAACGCTCTGTGGTATAAGATGTCCAGCTTGTCTAGGTATGAGGCGTTGCAGTGACTATAGATGAAGTTGGCGTAGTCTAGTAAGGAGATGAAAGTGGTCTGAACAAGCTGTTTTTTTGCTTCAGAAGTCAGGAGGCGGTTTATTCGGTAGAAGAGCCCCAGCCTCTGCTTTAGCTTTTTCATCCTATCCTCTAGGTGCTCCCCAAAGGAGAGTTCGTGGTCTAGCCAAACTCCCAAGTATTTAGATTTGGGGACGAACTCCAAGTTTTCCCCCAGTAAGGTGGTGATAGTGGGTAAAGTGCCACTAGTCGAGTAAGACTGTAGGTTGCCAGGAGAGAGGATCATTGCCTTGTTTTTTTTGGCATTAAGGAGTAGCTTCTTGTTAAATAGCTGGTATTGAAGGATGTCGAAGTTGTGTTGTAGATCTGTACAGGCAGCTTCAGTTGTTGACCGGCTTAGGTATAGTACTGTGTCGTCCGCGAACAGGTGAATATTGGCTTTGTATATGGTGAAAAGTATTGAGCCCAGGATGGAACCTTGGGGGACACCTCTTACTAACTGTTTAGAGGGTGATAGCTCTCCTTCTGCCTTGACCTCTGGGTGCCTGTCTGTTAGGTAGTCCTGGAGCCATCCAAAAGAGGTGGAGTCTAGACCCAAGGCTTTTAATGAGGAAAGAAGTAGAGAGTGATTGACAGTGTCGAAAGCCTTACTTAGGTCAAGAAAGACAGCGCAGACGAATTTTTTGCTTTCAAGGTCATTTTGCCAATCGTTTGTTACCTTGGCCAACGCTGTAAGCGTACTGTGGTTCATTCGGAAGCCTGACTGTAAGGGATTTTGGAAGTTTGTGTTTTCCAGGAAGACTCGTAGCTGGGCATTCACTATTTTTTCTAGCAGTTTAGATAGTATAGGGAGTAATGAGATTGGCCTGTAGTTATTTAGGTCACAGGGGTCCCCAGATTTAAATAGCGGGATAATGTGTGCAGTTTTCCGTACATTAGGGAGGGTCCCCTATGATAGTGACAGATTGAACAAATGAGTAATGGGCACTGCCAGTACATGCCAGGCCACCTTTATGAAGTAGGGGTCTGACTCTGCCCCTGCGCTTTTTTTGGTATCCAAGTGAAGGAGTAGCTCTTCGACTTCTTTTAGAGTAGCAGGTGAGAATGAGAATGTAGCGTTTGTTAGATTTGGCTCAGGGGGCGGTGCATGCATTTGAGAGCACAGGTTGCAAGTAGGCGGCTTATCGAAGGCTTACCCAGCTGAGGCGAAGTGGTTATTGAATGCTTGCAAAATTTCATTTTTATCGCTGAGAAAGACATTGTTAGAGGAGATTTTTGAGGGGAGTGCGCTTCCTGACTTACAACCAGAGAGATCTTT
Source organism: Neoceratodus forsteri (assembly GCA_016271365.2). Taxonomy (NCBI): domain Eukaryota; kingdom Metazoa; phylum Chordata; order Ceratodontiformes; family Ceratodontidae; genus Neoceratodus; species Neoceratodus forsteri. The sequence goes on from CM028130.1 coordinate 1,117,664,548, forward strand.
TATTGTGGACCAGAATTTGGTTGGGCAAGTTGAGGCAGCATTTTGCTCTGTGCGGTAGAATTTGGACTTGGCTTCTCTGATTAACCTTGTGCAGGAGTTCCTGGCAGATCTGAAAAGACACCAGTCTTAGGCAAGTTGTGAATTACGGGTGTTTTTCCAAAGTTTGTCCCCTTTTTAGCAATGCGGCTTTAAAGGTCTGGAGTAAACCAGCGATGGGTTCTAGGCTTTATATGAGATTTGACCAGTGGAGCATGGTATTGAGGGCATGTGTTAATATTTCTTGAAATATGGTTTATATATCGTTCACTAATTTGGCGAGGAAGAACCTCTGCCAAAGTGGAGAGTCCTTGAGATCAGTGGTATAGGCATGTGAGTCAGAGTTCTGCTTTGATCTCTTAATAGAGAATTTCGAAGTAAATTTGGGCATATGATTTGTTCTCATACCAGCAATAAAACAGTGGTCGCTGACGTCAGCGTGGAAGATACCAGCATGTGAGTAGAGGTGTGGTTTGTTTACTAATAGGACATCTAGGAGGGTGCTATTTGCTGAGTTTTTCTTATTGATATGTGTTGGTTCACTGATAAGCTGTGAGAATCCATGGGAGTCGCAGAGGGATTTGAGAGGTAGTGAGGCACTGGACAGCCAGTCGTAATTAAGGTCTCCCAGTATTATAGTTTCTAGGTTGCTGGAGTCCAGCATAAAAGATAGGTAAGTCAAGAGCTGAGGTCCAGCTGAGGGTGGCCTGTAGCAGCCGATGATTGGGATGGCTGACACAGGAGTGATTTCAATTTTTAGGGATAAGCATTCGTAAGCGTTGGCATGCGAGGAGGAATCGAGTATAGAGATTGAGAATTTGTCCTTGATGTAGATGACTACTCCGCCGCCCCAAGTTTGTCTGTCGGTTCTGAATAGTAGGTAGTTGGGTAATCCGATTTCCTTATCAGTGGTGGCTGGCTGCAGCAAAGACTCTGAAATAATAAGCGTGTCTGGATCAGTGTGGGAGATCCAAGCCTGGATAGAGGAGAATTTTTTTACAAGGCTACATGCATTGACATGCATAAAGCTAATTCCTTTTATCTTAGAGAGCTCTGATGGTGAGGTGATGTTGGTCATGGGTCCAGGATTGAGCTCGACATTGCCGAAGTATAGTAGTAGCAGGAGTACAAGTTTTCTCATGACCACAAGGGAAGTTTTGAAGATTTTTGACCTTTTCCGAGTAGATGTAGTATCAGAGTACGTTAGCGTAGGCATATTATTAGGCTTATGTTGACCTAGCATTACGTAGCATAGGACCCTTGCTGTGAAGTACCACAGTGTGAGATCACTGTAAGAAAGTAGCTGATACCTTTCGACTAATATTTGGCTGCTTGATGCGCATTGGACACGCCACCCGAGTTGGTGAGGGTGTAATGGTACAGAGGTGTTGCAGGAGCTGAGTATGCACCTAATGTGTGCACATTGGATAGACTCAGGTTGGGTATCCTCACTAAAGTAAGTCCAGTCTAGGGGATTCTCTAATATAGGTAATATACATAGAACACTAAAAAACTGGAGGCACAGCGCCATGGTAGCTAGTGTAATTAGGTAGAGATCCTAGGGAGGGAGGATGGCTCCTTGAGGTTGCTTTAGATAACTGGGCAAAGGTAATGGCTCGCGCCTTAGCAGGGTTAACTAAGTAATAGATCAGTAGAAATGGGTATGGTGAGAAGAGGAGAGGGTAGACAGTAGTGAACCAGTGGCAGTAAGGGACGGAGCAAGATGGTCTATATAGAAATATGCTGGGAGGGGGGATGGGCGAAAAATTTGCGGCTTTGCCGTACCTCTCAGTGGCTTGTATCAGAGCTTGTGGTCTTGGGCTTCTGGAGTGCCGACCGCCCGGTGGCTGCGGATCGAGCGGCGGTAGAGCTGGAAGCCCTAGGAGGGCCTCGGCTGAAGAGGGAAGGAGAGAGGAAGCCAAATTAGTACTGAAGGAGTACATTACTTTGCTGTTGGTGCCGCTTCCCATCACCTGGGCCCTTTCACTTGTCTGGTGAATCAGGTTCTGGAGCATCTCCTGCCCTTGTCTGATGCAGGCCTCCAGTACTTCTCTCTTAAGGTGCACTTGTCGACTGTATCAGCCTTTCATACACCTGTTTTTGGCTGTACTGTGGTCCAGTTGGATGTGGCCTGTACTTTTCTATGAGGGTTTCTCCACTTGAAGTCTCCTGTCTGTATTCCGGTTCTGGCTTAGAACCTAAATTTTGTTCTAGTGAAGCTGCCCTACGTTCTTTTGAGCCAGCCATGTCCTGCGAGCTCCGCTTTCTGTCAGGGAAAGCGTTTTTTGGTTGCTGTTACTTCTGCTAGAAGAATTTCAGAGCTACAGGCTCTCATGTGTGCAGCCTTATTTGATTTTTCACAAAGACAGGGTATCTTTGTGTACTAATCCTAAATTTCTTTCTAAGGTGGGGTCTGACTACTCCAAATCAATCTACCCACCTGCCTGTTTATTTCCGAGAGTATGCCAATCCATTGGAGCATTGCTCCATACTTTGGATGTGCATTGAATTCTGAGTTCTCACCCCAGTAATACTCAGGTATTCTTAACTTTACGCAGTAAGCCTTCTAAGTAGAACTGCCTGGAGAGCTGGAACATATGCAAATAATGGAATCTTTTGCATGAGCCACTTTTGTCAAATGCTGCATTGTACTAACTGCCTTAGTTCTAAACCCCTCAGATTTCTCTGTCTGCCTGTCAAGACTTAAGATGCTTGGAGATGATGATCTCATCATCTTGTTCTGATGTGAGAAAACTTATAAAATACATGTAAGTATTCTTTACATTTCATTTGTTGCCTTTTACTTTCTGTATTTTTAAGTTAAACCGTAGTTTTAGTGTTTAAATTGTAAGTTTTCTCGGTTTCTCCTGGTTCGGGTATAACTGGGGGTAAACCGAGGTTTATTTTATATTTATCGGAGTTTTCTGACTAAAATACTCCATTAGTTATGTTTAATTTTATTAAATTTAGCTTGTTTTAAGAACCACTGAGTTTGGTTCCTGAACCAATGGCTTCAGTTCATTCTACCTTGGTTCCGGGTTCCTGATTGGTTTCGGAACCAACTGCAACTGCTAAATAAACTTTAAATGAAAACATTTTTTAGCGGTTGCAGCTTTTATCGGTTTTACATTGTAAATGTCAGAAAAACCGAGAAGAAAACTGGTGATCCCGGTTTCAAACCATGTGTTGAGTGTGGTGAAATGTTGCTAAAGCAAACATTCTTTTGTGTTGCCTACCTGGACATGAACATTTAAAAGCGGACTGAAATCTGCAATACATGTCCTGAGAAAACTATTGAAAAATGCCTGGATAAGGCTAAAGAGAAAACTGTCACCACTCAAGGGTTCCTCGAGCTCTAATCAGCTGGCACCCTAAATTACTGTGGGGTGAAACCACAGTTACTGTTGCTGCTTTACCTGAGATGGGTATATAAGCAGTTCCTAAGAGACTTGCTGAACCGGCTGACTCTCGGTTCCCTCAAAGAAATGAAAGAAAACTAAGCACACAGAACCCCCTGCTGGACTGCATTTGGGGACTTCTGCGCCTGCTATAAAGTCTGCCAACTCCTGCAGAAATTGCACAGGCCTTTAAGGTCATTCAGGCTTACAAGGGCTGTCAGCAGCAGACCCCTGCAAAGCAGTCAGTCTCTTCTGCTAGGAGGAAGAATATGTGATTATGATGAAATGGAGAAAGGGGTACCTATTGAATCTGAGATTTCCCCTGAACAGGAGTTGGGCTTTCCCAACAGTGCATCTGAGGATTAGTCCTGACTCTTCACATTCGTGACAAATGATTGGGCTGACACCCACTAAAAAGCTTCTCCTTCCTGTGAATATATTCTTCAGGAAGGATACTTGAAAGATTTTACAAAATCCGAGCTCTGTTACCCCTTTTGATAATAGGCTGGATAAGAAATATTAGCTGGGCAGGGAGGGAGCTGAATTTTTATTCTCCCCCTGTCCAAGGAGTGGTACAAGTGACAGCGTGTGACAAGGCAAATATACCCTGGCATCCTATCCTCCAAACAAAGATTCCAGGAAGATTGATAACATGGCAAAAAAGGGATATTTATCAGCTTCCTTGACCATCAGGCAGGCTTTCAAGCCTATGCTGCTCAATACCAGAAGACAGTATGGCAGTCTGTCCTTGCTATGGCATTCAAAGTCCAGACTCCCCTGTCAGATGATCTAGCTGAAACAGCTAAATTTGGTTTGGGAGCGGCCAAATATCAGTCAAATGGCTGCTGAGTCTAATGACACTGCTGCCAGATGGATGGCAAATACAGTGGTTCAGAGGAGGTTTGCCTGGCTGCGAGTCACAAACCTCACTCTGGATACCCAAACCAAGGCCATGGATTTCCCAGTCGAGGGTAATTCCCTCTTTGGAGAAGGATAAAAGCTTAGATGAAAAAGGTGGATAGGTACAAAACCACCTACAGTAGCAGTTATGCAAAAGAGAGCTTCCCTGTCCACTAAAACATAGGGAAGGGGAGGCAGAGGCAGATCATTTCACAGCAAGCCTTTTTTATCAGACCATGGCTGCGCCTCAGTATCAGCAGTACCCACAGCAGGGGTACTTCAGGCAGCAGAGACAATTGGTCCTGTATATATATAGAGAGAGCTCCTGGGAAGAGATTCAAAACCTGTTACTGTCCAGACAGTGGAGCCTGTCCTAGTACAGCAAACGGTACCACAAAGAAGATGGGGAGTGACGGCCTATCTTAGACTTCAGGGTACTAAACAGGCATTTAACAGAGCCAAAGTTCAAAATTATAACTTTGTCACTGATTCTGCCAACACTCTAAAAAGGGGAATGGTTGGCATCACTGGACTTAAATTATCTCCACATCCCTATAAGGGAGTCTCACAGAAAATACTGCAGGTTCAGACTCCCATCAGGTCACTCTCCAAGAGTGTACATAGTAGAGGACTGGCTGGTGGTTGTAAAATCACCTCAGCAAGTGGGAGCATCTGCAACTCACTCAGGGGCTCCTGGAGTCTCTAGGGTTCTTGATAAATTGAAAGAAAGTCTGTCCTTCAGCCTGCTTAGGCACTGCAGTTCATAGGAGCAGAGCTAAATATCCTGTAAGGCGGGGCCTACCTGCTTCTGCAGGGAGAGAAGTATTTCACTAATAGCGGGCTCAGTCAACCTGGATAAACCAAAAACTGCAAGACAGTTTCTTCAGCTACTGGCCACATGACACCTGCCATTGGCAGATTCCTGGAATCCAGCTTAAAGATGAGGAACATCCAATTTCACCTCAGGACTCACTGGTGTCAGAGAAGAGACCCTCTTTCAAAACTAATTCTAGTTGGGGGGGGGGGGGCACTGTTACAGGCCCTTCAGTGGTGGAAGGGAAACCAACCTAAGGAAAGGGTTCCTTTTTCAGCAAGAGTCCTCATCAGTTCTAACAGATGCATCTCTACTAGAGTGGGGCGCCCATCTCGGGGTTTACAGCACCCAAGGCACGTGGTCAAGTGCAAGATCACTCCTGCACATAAACCTGCTGGAGCTAAGAGTAGTGTTACTGGCACTAAAGGCTTTCACACAACTAGTACAGGGAAGGTGGTACGGGTCAGAATAAACCAAACCACCACAATGTACTACCTAAACAGTGGGGGTGGGACAAGGTCAAGCCCTCCCTGCACAGGACTCATGAAAATATGGAGTCTGGCATGCTCCATGGGCCTCTGCAGGCTATTCATCTGCCAGGCAAGGACAATACCTTGGCAGATACCATGACTCAAATCAGCCAGTCCCATCACGAATGGGCCTTGAACAGTCAGATGGTGCAAGTGATCTTCAGGAGGTGGGGCACCCCAGAGGTAGACTTGCTCACATCCCACCAGAACCACCACCTGCCACAGTACTATGGCAGACCACTAGATCCAGGAACAATCCCCCTGGATGATCTGGCTCTGAGTTGGCCAGGAAAGCACCTGCATGATCTTATCTGTGTCAGTCTTCACCATTCATCACCTTTGGGTTATCGGCTGGAGGTCATGACCCCGGGGAGTTGTTTTTTTTTTTTTTTGACGAGCGGAATCGAGGCTCCATTGGCACAGCCCTTGAGGCTGACGCACTGCGTGGCGCTTGCGGGTTGGCCGTTAGGTGCTGTTGACTCTGCCCTCCCACCAGTTTTTCATCTCCCGCTGTCTAGGTCAACTCGTTGGACGCTTCGAGACAGAGGTTTTTCAGGCCTACCTCCTATGTAGTAAATTTAATTCTTTCGACTCAGTATCGAGTATTGTTGGTGCCGAAGTCCGTCTGCTCCCTTCTTGCTGGTTCTGATAGCCACTCGACGTTGCCCGGTAAGATCTTTCCATTTATTTGTTTTTATTTGCGACGTCGAGTCTTGTTTGGTGTTTTTTTTTTTTAACTTTATTTATAGCATATAGTACATATACATACCAAGTACATATTTTCTGAACAGGTATATTTCACTTATTTTCAGCATTACATTACTAAGGATTACGAGTATCTATTCTGGCGGTACAGCATTGAGGGTTAATTCAACAAATTCCAATTGGTAAACTTATTTTCAGTTCAGTTCAGGAGCCTTAATACAGCCAGTGCCTTAAGTGTATTTTTCAAAAATCTTAGAAATACAGCATTTTTAAACTGACCTTTAAGGCCTATTAATTACAATACCAGCTATGGTGTGGTAAAGGGATCTCCGATTTAGAGCTCCCATTTTAGTCATGTTAAGGTTAAATGGTGTCACCTACAATCTTCAGGAGATATTTGCCCTCTAGATAAGCCATATATTAAAAACAAGAAATCCAACTGTTGCTTATGAGATGAATCCCTACATCAAGACCATCTTGTGCCATTATGTGTTATAAAGAAAACACCATATTGAAAAGAATCCAATCTGTTAGGGCTCTCCTGAGTATCTAGATAGAATACTAAGGCATAATGCACCACCCCCCTTCATAATTCTTTCACCAAGGCAGCACACTTATAACAAAATCATCTAATTTATACCCAGCAACGTAACAGTGTTTTCTGATGGAATTGACATAGCTGGAAAAAAAAAATATATATATATATATATATATATATATATGTTTTTATAGGTATTATTCAGTCTCTACAGAGTTCCTTCTATCTAGGTAATTAAAAAAAACTGTCTCTCTTATGGAACCGTGAAGAGAGAAATAGAGAACAACTGTGAAAGGCAGAAGCTCACTCGACTGCAGATAACAAACCAAGCACTTTACCAGAGGAATGATAGTCCTGGTCAAAGTCACTCTCCCTCTGATTCCTCCTCTTCTGAGCAGCACTCCTCTCGCTGCCATTTAGCCGCTATGCGTTCGATGCAGGCCCTTGCTTCTTTCGGTTTGGTGAAGCGATATTGGCGTCGACCCACATTGAAACACAGACGCGCCGGGAAAGCCAAGGAAAAAGAAATGTCCAGCTCGTGGAGGTGATTTTTTTTACCCCATCAAATGCCTTTCTTCACATAAGGGTGGCGTATGAAATGTCCGCAAAGGATAAAATGAGATTTTCCTCCAAATGAATCGGGCCTCTGCTTCGCAATGCTCCAAGTAACATGTCCCTTTCTCCAGGTGATCTCAACGTTAAAAGCGCTGTTCTTGGATTAGTAAATCCCCCTGATGGTCTTCTTGGTGTAATCCTGTAGGCCTTTACTACTTTAAAGTCCAGGCGGTCAGATAAACCTTCCAGCCAGGTCTGTAGGTAAGTTACTAGCGAGGCACCCTCTGTTTCCTCAGGAAGACCAAGGATCCATGCGTTAGCCACTCAGACAGTTTTCTAGCTGTTCCATGTGACTTCTCAGAGCAGCCTGCTCTTTCAATGATGTGGCTGTAGCGGCCAAGGCCTTTCCTGCTGTTGCCTCGGTGGACTTTGTAATTTCCCCCATTGCGTCAAGCCTGCTTTCCATAGAGAGAAATTTCTCTGAGAACCCGTCCTGCTTTTTATCCATTTGTTGGACTGTTTTCGTTAGGGCGTTTACTGCAATGTGCAGAGTAGAAAGTGTTGCTTCCGTGGGAATCGGGCTTGTGAATTGAGTTTGGCCTGATGCTTCTTCAGGCGGTTTAGCTGTAGCGGGAGAAAGTCCTGTTTTGTTGACTTAGTGCGGCCCATTTTACAATTTTAAAATAACTTCTCTGGTGCAGTATCATTCCTATTATTGGTCTCTGTTAAATTGAGAGTAATTCCAGTAGTCAAATACAGTTTTTGTAGAAGAATTTATATTCTGTATAAGGAGCTCCAGACGATTGCTGCTGCTGGCTTGGCTGCTGGCTTCGCCCCTTGTTTGGTGGGTTTTTTTTTTTTACGTAGGTCATGTCTAGGTCGGAGGGCAAGAAATCTTTAAATACGGGATGGCCCGCCATGCGACGGTTCCCATGCGGCAGAAAGTACTCAGTCACCGACCAGCACGACCGTTGCCTTACGTGTCCTGGCCTGCGTCACGACATGGAGTCATGCAACGCCTGTTTCTCCATGGAACGCGAGGTCATCGAGCAACGTGTGTGGAAGTGGGGCTGACTCTGCCGACTTTCGGGGTCAGGCACTTTTCGCCTGGCCAAGCAGCGTTCTCTGGTCTTTCCTCCGGATTCCTTCCGGTTCTATAGCAGGAGGAGGAGCTTTGACCTCTAGCTTAGCTGCAGCTACGGCGCCTCCCGTGATGCAGCAGGCCCAGTCTGTTCCTTCTGGGGTATGGGTGGAGGCACCGCAGTGGCAGTTGCCCTTTGAGGTGAAGGCTCCCTGGTGTTGGACCCACGGCTCGGAAGGCCTGGGCTGGTGCTGTCCTGATGCCGCCTTTGTGCCGCGCCCGGCCTCGGCACCGCTCAGGGCGCCGTGAGCCCTGACTGAGTCGCCGCCGGTGCCGGGTTCTGTCGCTCGGCCGCCGGTGAGCTGCTGTCGGCACCGGTCGCGGAGCCGATAGTGCTACTGGCGCTGTGGAAGGTTCTACGGCGCCGCCTCTGATTTTTTTTCTCGCCTCAGCGCTGTCCGCGGTACCAAGGTTGAGCACGGTGCCGTGTCCAGCTCTGGGATCGTTCGCAGTTCCAGGCATGGGCACGGTGCCGTGGGGGTTTCGGATCTTGGCGTTGAGAGCACTGTTGGAGCCGTCGTCGACTCTGTCTCTGTCCTCAGCGGTGCCTTGGGGTGGGACCGTGCCGTGTCAGACTGCTGCCCTGGTTGGAGCCGCATCCTTCTCTACTGCCACCGTTCACGGTGCTGCAGATGACGCTGGTACCAACTTGGGTATAGTCTGTGTTTCTGGTACCCTATTTGGTCGGGGGGCAGCAGGCGCCCGCCAACTGTTTGGCATAGGGCTTCAGTCTCCACCTCTTTGTAGGAGGAGTCTGACTCTGAGTCAGACAGGCAGTCTGGCTCCTTGGAGTTGGTTGCTGGCGTGGACACCTTTGTATTGTCCTCGACAGACCGGAGTCAGCCCCCCTCTAACGAGCGGACAGTGACTGCCGGGGCTGGGGTCAGGGGTTCTGACCAGCAGGCAGCGGTGCAGGCCACCATTGCACTGCAGCCCAGCCTCGGAGGGTTCTCTGACCCCTCAGCGGTGGTACCCCCTCAGGTGGTGTGCCTGGATCGCCCAACTTTGGGGCCGATCAGAGCACCCATGAGAGGGGAGTTTGCTGCACCCTGGATAGCTCCTTTGGGGGCTGACCAAGGTTGTTAGTTGCCTAGGATGACTCTCTCGAGGAGGAGGGTGCTCTCATATTCCGATGGGTCAAGGGGCATGGGGTCTGTGCAGCGAACTTTTTCTGGAGTCCACCTGGGCTCTGGGAGAAGCCTTAGTGCGGATCTCCGCTCTTCCCCCTTGGTTTCTTTGAGAGGGACCCATTCTTTGGAGGTAGGGGACCGTCCTTCTGGACCTACATGGCCCTGGTCATCTCACAGGGGGGATTCTTCCGGGCGCAGCCAGGGCAGTTCAAACATGGTTGTTCAGCTGTCAGCTGTGGCGTCTTCCGGAACATCTTCATCTTCTGGTGCTCCTGGTGCGCTCCCTAGCCCAGGCAGAGGTCAGTCGATTTCTCTTGTCGGCTCTGTCCCTCTGCCACATTCACCGGCGCTCCCGGGCATCCTTGGTCCTAGCAGACTTCTCTTCTGGGAGCAGTTCAGGGCCGTGGCTGCTCGATTCCCCGCTTATGTCAGGGCAGTGGACAGACAGGATTTTCAGCCTCCCCCGAGCAGCCACCCTCTGAACATTTGAGGTCCTCTGACTCCTCATCGCCCTCTTCTGGGGGAGAGGAGCCATCTGTCCACATCTCCCCAGCCAGCTGCTGATCTTGTGGAGTATCAGCAATTCCTCGTGAGGATGTTGGAGGACCTGCACATCATCCCTCCCACTCAAAGCAATTCAGAGCACTTGGCACATGTCTTTCTAGGCGACTTCAGACAGGACACCCTTGTGGTGCCCCCCAGCCTGCTTCCTTCCGGGAGGCATTGTTGCGTTCCTGGCAGAGGCCCTTCTCCGGAATTCCTGCCCCTAGGGATCTCTGCCAGCAGTACTGCGTGCCCCCCATCCCAGAGTCTCCAGGTTCCATGCCTCATCCTCAGTCAGGATTGATGCAGCTGGACACTCTTGATGGGCTTCGCGCCCTCCACTGTGACCAGCCCCCAGATCAAAATTTCTTGGATTTTGACTTCTGGGGGAGGAGGACGTTCTACTCGGCACGGTTGCTGCTCTCTGTCGCAGCACATCAGGCCCACTACGCATCCTATGTCAGGTTCTTGTGGTCCAGGCTGGGTCAGCTCCCAGCCTCTTTGCCTGACACGGAGCAAACCAGACAAGCCATCGCGCACTCTGCACGTGGCCTGGAGCTAGCAAGGCACCAAGCAAGGGCATCGTATGATGCCAACGAGGTAGCTACCAGGGTCGTAGGGACAGGGATCTGCACTAGGTGGGTGGCATGGCTGTCTCTTTCCCGGTTGTCACTCTTGGCCAGCATAGGTTGATTAACTCCGCTCACCAGAGAACCAATCTCTTCTCCCATAGAGCGAGACGGCGCTTGTCTTGGCAACTTCCTTCCCCCTCTGGGCGGTCCTTGTCTCACTCTCCCCACTCTCAGGCCTCCCCAGGCTCTGAAGGTTCTCCCTTTAGTGTGTCACCCACTGAGAGCTAAGGGACTCTGTCCCTTAGGGTTAAAACCCCTTTCGGGGGGGGGGCTCGGCACTTACCCAAAGGTGATGAATGGTGAAGATTGACACAGATAAGATATGGAAATTACATACCTACCGTAATTCTGATCTTCCTGTGTATCTTGTCCATTCATCACTATCCTGCCCGCCATCCCCCTGGGGCCTCAGTCTCTGGTCTCCCCTCTGTGCCCTCCCTCCCCCTTCCTTTCTTTGTCAGGAGTAGGGTAAACAAGGGCACATAGGGGATAATATTTCTAAGGGGAGAGTGGTCAGGATGGGGGCACTCCTTCAGTGCTCTGGCCTCCCATGTGGTGGGAGTTGGTAGCTGCCTTTCATTCTCTCCTCCTCCTCCTTTGTTCCTGTCAGTCCTTAATTTTCTTGTCCGTTGGACATATCCTTTCCTATTTTAAAGAAAGTCAACTTTCTTACACCAAAAATTTTTATCCTTTGGGGATTCCTTGTGTCCTGTCTCTCTCTAGGGTAGCCGTTTTTCTGCTTTTGTAGTTATTGTCAGTGATTCTGTGCCTTGAATTCTGACAGTGAGCTTTTTAGCTACTCCTTGCAGTTCCTAGACAATCTGGAGATTAGTCAAGGTTCTGGGGTATGGTTGTTTCCTTCTCCCCCCTTACATGCTTATCCTAATTCCCTCCTCTTTCCTTTTTCCGATTTCCAGAGATTGGGGCTCCTACCCAATCCCCTTAGTTTTCCTTCTTCTGTCCTCAGTCATTTATTTCTCCTTTTGGTTTATATATCCTTTACTTTGTCTGTCCCTTGGACTTCTTTGTCCCAACCCTTTTCCTCACCTCTCCGGTGACTCAGAACTGGTGGGAGGGCGGAGTCGACAGCACCTAATAGCCAACCCGCGAGCGCCATGCAGTGCGTTGGCCTCGAGGGCAGTGCCAATGGAGCGTCGACTCCACCCATCCAATAAAAAGCTCCCTCGGGGTCATGACCTCCGGCCGATAACCCAAAGGTGATGAATGGTGAAGATACACAGTAAGATCAGAATTACGGTAGGTACGTAATTTCCATTTTTTTCTTCCTTCCCTCAGGCGTACAGAGCATTTCTGAAGCTCAGGTCCCAGTCAGCATCAATGGTCTTAATATAACCAGACTGGGCCAGGCAGCCATTTTACTCTCCGCTACTCTCCATGTCTTGGTCCGAACCACTACAGTTTCCTTGGGAGGCACAGTCTGCTAACCTCCAACTAGGGGAGGCTCCTGTACCGAAACCTCCGGTCACTCGGGCTGAAGGCATGGCTCTTGAGGGCCTACAGTATGCAGGCTTGCATCTTTCTGACAGTGTCTTGGACATTTTAAATGGCTACAGGAAGCCCTCCACTAAGAAAATCTATGCTTCAAAATGGAATAAGTTTACTGTTTGGTCTTCAGCCAGAAAACTGGTACCAGCACATGCTGGGGTTCCAGCTCTGCTTGACTATCTTACCTATTTACATTCATTGGACTTGCAGTCCAGCACCCTCAAGGTCCACCTAGCTGCAGCTTCTGCTTGCATATCAGCTGGAAAAGATATTTTAATAGCTCCAGATCCTATTTTCAAAAGGTTCTTTAAGGGCCTGGCCCATATCAGCACAGGCTGGTGTCCCAGCTGTGCTGGAGTATCTTACCTATTTGCATTCACTGGGCTTGCAGTCCTGTACTGTAAAGATCTACCTGGCCACAGTATCTGCTTACATTTCAGTTGGACAGAATGTTTCTCGGGCCTCTGACCTTATTTTCAAAAGGTTCTTTAAAGGCCTGGCCCATTTACACCCATCCCCAACAAGGAACTGGTGCCAGCATGGGACCTAAACGTGTGTATAGTTAAGCTCATGGGTCCCCCTTTTGATCCTGTGTCTTCAGCTTATTTGAAATGTCACATGAAAAATTATTTTCCTTGTGGTAAAGACTTCTGCCAGAAGAATCGGTGAGCTCCAGTCACTCTGAATTGAACAGGACTAAATTTCATTCCACAGAGACGAAGTGGTCCTGAGAACAAACAGGAAATTTCTTCCGAAAATGGTTTCTGATTTCCATTTGAACCAAACCAAACCAAACCATTACCTTACCTGTCCTTGTCACTGAACACTTTCGTTCTGGTGAAAAGAGTCTTCATAGTCTGGACGTCAAAAGAGCTCTTAGCTACTACTTGACAGTCACTAAAGTCCATATGCAGGACAGAAAACATCTGTTCTAGGGACATGGATATGTTGTTCATCCACACTGTCTGGCAGGTATCCTTGCCGCTTGAAATCTTGCCGGAAGGTCTTCAAGCTGGCTCCTCCCACCCACCCGGGTGGTGAAACTCTCGGCTCCGCCCCATGACGCCAGATCTTCCTTACCGCTTGGAAGCTCAGGTTCCCTCCCTAACGCTCTGTGTATAAGACTGGTTCCTAACTCTTCGGTTTTCCGAATTTAAACTTCAAGGTTTTCTAGACTTCGGTCAACTATTTCCCTAGCGGCTGCGATGGACAAATCGACTCCCGGTTTCCGGAGATGCCCATGCGGGCAGAAGATGTCTCGGATGGATCCGCACTCCACGTGCGTCTACTGCTTGGGCCTTGAGCACGACCCGCAGGCTTGCAACCTGTGCTCTACTTTCTCTGCCTACGTCCTGGAAGACCGTGCTGCCCGTCTGCAGCTTGGGCGACCCGAAAAGTGATACCCTCCGGTAAAGTTGAAGGAGGTCCGGTTGGCGGTTTCTGCGGCGGCGGGCTCGGCGAATCAGCTAGAGCAGATGATCGCCCTCGAAGAGAAGCCGGCGCGGGCCGCATCTTCCTTGGCCGCGGCATTTATCCCGCTCTCCCTGGGATCCTCATATTCTGCTTCCTTTAAGGAGCTTTGTCTGTCTCTCTCCACTAAGGGAGAGGGACCAACATCTGCTGGACCTTCCTCTTGGTCCAAAAAGAAGGACAAGGGTAAGTCCCTCCGTCGACGCTCTTGGGAGCGGGAGAGGTCCCCCTCCCCGAGTGGTCGACCATCGACTTCGGTCGATCCTTCGGCTTCGGCCACTGGCTTCACGGTGTCCCCGTCAGGTCAGTTGACCGAGACTCCCGTCAGCCTTGGTCGAGATCTTTCTCGACCCGTTGGACGGGTTGTCGACACAGCCGAAAATCCTCTCCCGGTTCCCCGGTGGTGGTTGAGGATCCCGGGCTTGCCAGTGCCTCCACCCGGAGCCCTCGGTGACCCTCCGAGGAGGGCGGGTTTCCCCCGCACCCTCCTCGGAAAAGCCGAGGTTCGTGGTCTCGGTCTTCTTCGTGGTCCAGCCGATCCCGCCGCCATCGGACCAAGGGAGGCTTCGACGCAAGTTGCGTCGATGATACGAGGCCCTCATGTGGCAACAGCTGCTTCTGGCCGGGAACAAGCCGACGTCGTCGCCTTCCCCGGCCATTAAGTGGCTGTCACCAGAGCGGCCGAAGCAACCCCTCGCTTTAGCTGAGGTGCCTGTTTCCAGGCCTGTTGCTCAGCCAAAACCAGCTGCTCCACTGACTCTGGTGGAACCTCCGCCTCCACAGCTGTTGTTTGGGGCTCCGACCAAGAACTCTCGGTCGGCTCAGGGTCTGCCCCATAGGCTGTCTGTCACCCTCACTCCCTATCGCCCTCGGCAGGTGGAGGGTGGTTCAGGCCCGAGGCAGCTCTTTGCGGACTCTTCGGAGTCCGACGATTCCTCCCTTTTCTCCAGGCGAGTGGACTTGGAGTCCTCTGGAGGTCAGTCGCTGGACGATAGCCCTTCGTCCTTCCTGGGTTTGCTTAGGCTCATCTCGGAGTCCACTGGGATGCAGCTCGAGCCCGTATCCAAGCGGGCCAAGTATCCCCTCACGGAGATATTGGACAGAGGGGATTCCCCTACGGAGGCCTTTCCTGTGGCCGAGGCCATTGTGGGCCCAGCCTTGGAGCTCTGGTAGCGCCCTGCTTCCTGCCCTGCGCCTTCGGCCACGATGGCCAGGAAGTATGCGGTCCCTACCGGTTCCCTGTCCGGTTTCTCGGAACATATCTCAGCCGAGGGGTTAGTTACCGACAGCGTTTTCTGGCGTGCCGGAAATGCTAGGGATGTGGACAAACCTCCCGACAAGGAGTCCAAGAAATTGGACTATGCCGGGCGAAAAGTCTATGCTGCATCCTCCCTTGGCCTTCGTCAGGCCAGCTCGGCCATGCTTATGGCACATTTCTCCCATGCCCTGTTGGGCTCCCTGGACGAGGTAGTCCCTAGTCTCCCGGCTGACCTGCAGACCACGGTTAGGCAGGTGCGGGACCAGGGCAGTGGCCAAGCAGCAACTTCAGACTGCTCTGGACATTGGAGACTCATGCACCAGGTCAGTCGCGGCCGCAGTGGCTATGCGCCGTCAGGCATGGCTGAGGATATCCACTTTCACATCGGATACCCAGCACAAGTTGGCAGATGTCCCCTTCTTGGGGACCGACCTCTTCGACCCTGGGGTGGAAGGCCATCTCCAGAGGATCGAGAAGTCCAATGCCACTTTGGACTCGGTCTCATCCGCTTAGAGGGACAAGGGCCGCAGACCACAGCCTAAGCCCTTTCGTCCGTTTGCGCCCTCGGCACGTCCGGCCCAGCAACGTCAGGGCCAGCAGGCTCACGCTTGGCATCCCAAACCCAAGCCCGCAGCTTCCTCCTCCAGGAAGCAGGGGGGTAAAGGCCCAGGAGGTCCCTCGGCCGGTCCCCCCTCCAAGCCTGCCCAGTGACGGGTTGAGGGGTGTCGCCCCCAACCTCGTCGCCTCACCCCAGGTTCCCCCCGTCGTGGGGGGGGGGGGCTCCACCACTTTCTTTCCGCCTGGTCCGTTATTACCACAGACCGGTGGGTGTTGGAAGTGGTGGGAAAGGGCCTGCCTCTGGAGTTCAAGCAGGCCCCGCCCTTCAGAGCCGTCGCACCTCGGGGGGCCTCGGGGTCTGCAGCCTCGCTGTCGGCTCACCGAGCAGACATCGCTATCCTCCTCGAGAAGGAGGTGATCAGAGAGGTGGCGGATCCTCCCTCAAACCCGTGGTTTGTGTCCAGGTATTTCCTGGTTCCGAAATGGACGGGGTGCTGGCGCCCCATTCTCGACCTGCACGACCTAAACAAGTTCCTAAGGTCTCGGACCTTCAGGATGGTCACTCTGGCTCAGATAATACCATCCTTAGAACGCAGCGTGTGGTTCTGCTCTCTGGACCTGCAGGACGCGTTCTTCCACGTCCCTATCCGTCCGTCACATCAGAGATTCCTTCGCTTTCGAGCGGAAGGATCCCTTTTTGAGTTCCGAGCCATACCCTTCGGCTTGTCTCCTGCTCCCAGGGTCTTCGCCAAATGCATGGCAGTGGTGACAGCATTCCTCCGGCGCCGAGGGGTCGGGGTGTACCCTTACCTGGACGATTGGCTGATAGCAGCCCCCTCCAGACGGGAGGTGGAGCGGTCCAGGGATCTGGCCCTCCAGGTTTGCTCTCAAGTTGGCCTCCTCATCAACGAGGCCAAGTCGGAACTCGAACCGAAGCAGGTGATTCTCTTCATCGGGCAGAGCTCGACTCTCTTAGAGCCAAGCACGGCTCCCGGCGGACAGGGCTGAGGTTCTTTCCTCCTTTGCCCAATCATTTCTGGTTGGGCAATCGTGTCCTGCCGGGACTTCCTCGCCTCCTGGGTCTCATGGCGGCCGCGCAAGCGTGGTCCGTTGGGCCCGCTGGAACATCGCCCCTTCAATGGGGACTGGCCAGCCAGTGGTCTCAACGCTGCGATCCATTGGACCAGCTAGTGACGGTGACCCAGGGATGTGGCAGCTCTCCAGTGGTGGATCATTCCAGCTCATCTGCAGGAGGCATCCCGTGTTGTCCGCCTTGCCGACGGTCTCTCTATCGACCGATGCCTCTCTGATGGGTTGGGGTGCCCATCTGGGGAACACCAAGCGCAGCCTCTGGTCCCCGTGGGAGTCCGATGCCATATCAACCTGCTGGAGCCCGAGGCGGTCCGCCTAGCTTTCACGCCTTCGCTCCGTTTCTTGAGGTCAAGTGGTTCGGGTCCAGACGGACAGTACCGACCCATGCTCACTAAACGCCAGGGCGGGATCGCTCCATACTTCTATGCAAGGAAGCTCTCGCATTTGGTCACTCGTGCGCAGCCTGGAGGCGGATCTCCTAGCCATTCATGTGGCAGGAGCCTCCAATACCCTGGCCGATGCCCTAAGCGGATAGGGGCTGTGTCCCACAGTGGTCTCTCCTGCGGAGGTACAAGATCTGTTCTCCCATTGGGTACACCTCAGGTGGACTTGTTTGCTTCAAGGCGAAGTTGAAGCTGTTCCATGCCGCCCCCCTCAGCAGGGCTCGCTGCAGGGGGATGCCTTCTCGAGGCCATGGACCCCAGGCCTCTTCTACGCCTTTCCCCATTCCCCTTGATTCACAAGGTGCTTCTCAAAGCAAGGAGGGACAAGGCGCAGGTGATTCTGATAGCCCCAGACTGGCCCCTCCAGTACTGGTACCCAGATCTCCTCAGCCTCAGCTCCAGGCTCCCGAGGCAGCTTCCAGCTCGCCCGGACCTGCTCTGTCAATCAAGGGAAGGTGTTCCATCCGGACCTTCAATCCCTGCACCTGGCGGCCTGGTTCTGAAGGCTAGGTTCCAGGCCTTGGGTCTTTCTGCGAGGTCTCAATGTAGTTGAGGCATCCCGTAAGGAGTCGACCAGAAAATGCTACGCCTTCAAATGGAAGAGATTTTCCATTTGGTGTCAGAGCAAGGGCCTGGACCCTTCCTCCTGTTCCTTGCCAGCATTTTGGACTACCTATGGTCCCTTTCTCAGCAAGGGCTTCGATTCAGACGATCCAAGGGTGCACCTGGCAGCTATCTCTGCTTACAGGCGCGGGCGAGAAGCAGTCGGTGGTCAGAGAAAAGTGGTCGGGCACTTTTCAAAGGCCTTGATCACATTTCCCCTCGAGTGCAGAACCTCCACCTCCGTGGGATCTACTGCTGGTACTGGCAAAGCTCATGGGCAAGCCATCCGAACCAATGCACAGGTGTGATCTCTCTCACCTGTCGTGGAAGACTGCCTTCTTGGTGGCTATTATGTCAGCCAGAAGGATGGGAGCGCTCTAGGCGCTCTCCATCGAGTCGCCTTACCTGGTCTTCCACAGGGACAAGGTTGTCCTGCGCCCCCACCCGAAATTCCTTCCGAAGGTGGTGTCGGAGTTTCACCTTAACCAGGTGTTGACTCTGCCGGTGTTCTACCCCAGTCACCTCGGAGGCGAATATAGTCTCCATACTCTGGACCCCTAGGCTCGCTTACTACAAGGAGCGCACGGCTGAAATCCGGGGAGAGGTTCGCCAGCTGTTTGTCACCTACGCTGAAGCCGCACCTGGCAGACCTGCAGCCAAGCGGACGATAGGCAGGTGGATCACCTCTTGCATAGATCTCTGCTATAAGTTGGCGGGCATGGAGCCTCCCAGAGGGATAAGAGCTCATTCTACCCGCCATACTGCTGCATTGGTGGCTGCTTCCAGGGACGTCCCTATCCAGGAAATCTGCAGGGCTGCTACTTGGAAGTCAGCACACACCTTCATCACCCACTGCCACATCGACCTTGAGTCACGGCCGGGATGCTGGTTTTGGGGCCTCAGTTCTCCAGTTTCTATTCCCTAAGTAGGGGGTGTGCGCCTTGCCTCCCTCCTCCCGGAGAACTGCTAGAAGTCTGCCAGACAGTGTGGATGAACAACATATCCATGTCCCTAGAAATACAGGTTACTCACCTGTAACAGGAGTTATAGGAATGGTATATGTTGTTCATCCACACGACCCACCCGACCTCCCCGGCTTAGATGCACAACCTGAGCTTCCAGCGGCCAGATCTGGCGTCATGGGGTGGAGCCAAGAGTTTTACCACCCGGGTGGGTGGGAGGAGCCAGCTTGAAGACCTTCCGGCAAGATTTAAAGTGGCAAGGATACCTGCCAGACAGTGTGGATGAACAACATATACCATTCCTAGAACTCCTGTTACAGGTGAGTAACCTGTATTTCCTGACCTATGAGAATGTGAGAAAGGGTAACCCAGCATCAAAAAGGTCAATTTCTCACTGGATAGTACAGCATATCCAGTTTTTATTACTTTAAGGCTGGAAAGGAGCCCCCAACAGGGTTGAGGAGGGGCACAGCTACTACCATAGCAGCTATCTGAGATGTTCCCCTGGTGGACGTCTGTAAAGCAACTACCTGGAAAACAGGATACATCTTTACAAAACATTACAGTCTGGATATTCTGTCCAGGGGTGATGCAAGGTTCGGCATAGCAGTCCTGCAAGGTCTGTGCCCACCTCCAAAGGAACTGCTTGGTAGTCTGCATAAAATTACCTGAGTGTTACTGGAGTGAAAAGAAAAAATTACTTACCATAGTAATCTTGTTTCTTCCCAGTGATACTCTGGTATTCAAAACTTCCAACCCCGACTCCCCTTCTGGAACTTGTAGCCTCAGCACTCCTGAATACTGTGTTTTCTCGGGTATAAATGCCACTTCTGGCACACAGTGTTGTGATTGTGTTCATTGTTGTTGTCCCCTCCCCTTTTTCAGGTGATTTGGACAGTCAGGGGTGTTCTGTCATATGTTATGTCCTCTACTTGGAGGCTTTTGTTGGGGGGTTAAGGGAGTTCCTGCTATAATAATTATTATTATGATTAATATTATTATTATTACACTTAGTCCTCATGGGCCTGTCTCTCCAGACTTCCAGGAAATCTGAGGGGTTTGGAACTAATGCAGTTAGTAGAATGCAGCGTTTGAAAAAGTGACTCATGCAAAAGATTCCATCATTTGCATATGTTCCAGCTCTCCGGGCAGTTCTACCTAGAAGGTTTACTGCATAAAGTTACGAATACCTGAGTATCACTGGGAAGAAACAAGATTACTATGGTAAGTAATTCTTTCGTACTGTACACACCATACTAAGGACTGCTGAAAGTTCTCGCAGTTGCTTGTTTGTTTTGCCCCTGGCAAAGAGGGCACTCCAGTCTCTAACCAGTGCTTGTCCAAATGGCTGGCCAACTGTAGTACTTTCTGTTATTAGAAACATTGTAAGGAACTTCCTGCTATGCTTCATGGCCGTTCAGCCAGAGGCATGGCCCCTTCTGTTGGCTATTTCAAGAACGTGTCAGTTGCAGAAACTTGTGCTGCTGCGACTTGGAGTACTGTCCACATATTCACCAAGCACTGCAGTCGGGACATTGCCTCCAGAAGAATGGCAGGCTTTGGCGTTGCTGTGCTCCCGGGCCTTCTTTCTTATGCCTGTGGCCTCCTGCCACTCAGACTGTCTTGCGATCAGCACTGCTTGGTACTCGTTCCATAGGCGTTGTCTGATGACAGAGATATCCCCGAAGAAGATAGAACAGTTACGTAAGAACTTACCATAACAGTAGATCTTCGAGGGAATCTGTCATCAGGTCATGCCGTCCCTCCCTCCATTCCCCCTTACTCCCCCTCCCCTCTGTCCTATTGCTCCAGCCTTTTTACTAGCTGGGCACCTTCTCTCTCTCTCCTTGGTTCCCTGTTGAGACTCTTCTATGGAAAGAACTGAGGTGGGAGTGGGCCTCCCAAGCTTATATATTGCTGTGATGTTGGAGCCTGATGTCGGCGAGGGTGGCCCCTACTAGTCTGCTGCAGAAAAGCTTCCATGTGATCCTGATGCCTGGTGGCTAAGTTCCATAGGTGTGACCTAATGACAGAGATTCCCTTGAAGAGATGTACTGTTACGGTAATTTATTGTATAATTGTTCTTTACTTAAAGTTTTCTTTAGTGCAAGGGACACTTTGCACCCTAAATTTGGGAGAAAATGGCAGTGGACTAAAAAAATTTGATTTTTTCAGATGGTTTGCCCTGTATTATGCTGTATTGTAAAACTGGTACTGTAGAAAAGCAGATGTCCTAGCCTTGCCGGTGAAAATTATTGCAGTTTTTGGGACACAGTAGAAAGGGTAGGAATTAAGAAAACAATGTGGTTATTATGAAGTATGAAATCTTTTTGATTAATGTGATTTGGGATGCAGCTTCCCCGGTACCGCTAAACTATCGCACATTAAGAAGGGGCATCTTCATTTTTCCACTATGAATTATTGTGTCGTGCTGGCCCAGTGGCACAGCAGTAGCGCTACTGCTTGTGACACTGACGACCTGGGTTGAGGAGTGAGCCCAAAGTGTTGGAGGGCTGGCCAGGGGAGGAGGATTGAGCGTCCAAAGGACTGCTCTCCTCCTGGGGGTGGGGGTAGAGCTTGGTGCTCGACTGACCTCTGGGGGAACCTAGAGGAAAGGCGGACTGAGCCTAGATGGTGGGGGAGACATGGCAGACAACTGTGCATGCGCCTTGACGTCAAGTGCACACCATGGCTCCCAGGGAAAAATGGTTTTGTTGCGCAGGATGACAATAGGCCTCTGCCCCACACCTGGCAGCTCACGTGCTTCCTGGAATCTGGATCCAGTCGTGGCTGGTTGAGGGACTTCCCGCCACCCTGCCATGTAGAGCAAGTCGTGGTGGACTGTGGGAAAGTAAGTCCTGGGGTAGCCAGGGTGATGGGGCTGGGAGAGCCAGCGGGAAGGAAGGCTGAGTGGGGAGGGGGCGTGGCAAAATAAATAAAATACAGTGTCATGTATTTGGTCTGTATGGAAGATGTGCTGCTTTTAGAGAGAGAGAGTGCAATAAGCTTATACTTCACGTAAGGTTGTCATAATACTCTTTTGTTCATTCAGAATTCACCTTTGCACAACTAATGGCACTAGTTGAGTTTTGAGCTTGTACCCCTTTGTTGGCTGTATCCCACATTTTTAGTGCTTGTCCCAAAATGTGGAACACGTCATGTAATACGGAGATATATGGTCAGAGCAATTTGAAAACACTGTGAAACCTAGCTTCTTTAATTTTGTAAAGGCACAGTTCTCTGACAGAAGGTTGATTCATGTCCCCATCTCCTCCTTAGCACCAGCTGCTGCTGTTATCTGGAAGAATCACCCTGCTTGTCTGAGCCCCGTCATCCTCCACGCAGTCCTAAAGCACATCTGTCACTTTTAAGTTGGTTATATTCAAAGTTCATCACATCACAATTCTCATTCTCTTCATCTCATCGCTGGGCATGAATGCCAGTATCTTGCCCCAGTGCAGTCGGTTGTGCAGAACACAGCCAGTGTAAGTTACCGGCATTTGGTCCCTGTGGTGAGACAAAGAATATAAGGGGATCGTAGGATGACATAGGACAGAGTGGGGAGTGGCGGGGCTTAGATGGGCAGTGGGTGGATTTTTATGTAGTACACTGGTGACAGTGGTGAGGGTGGGATTGAGTTTGGTAATCCACAGGGATTTTGATATTTGAAATGCACCGGTAGACTATTTAAATATTAGCCCTGCCAATTTGATACTATACTAGTGGGCTACACCGTAAAAATGGGTTCTGTTGTGGCACGTATTAGAAACCTAATGTTTGCAAGGTCAGGAGGGACCCTGCTTGATGGAGGCCTACTTGGAAAGTTCTAGGTATCCAGGTGAAGCAGTCTGACACTGGACATGGTGCAGTGCACAAGAAAGGGCAGTTCTTGTCACTGGGAGTTGACAGTAGTCATAGTTCCTCATTGACTGTTCTTTATTCTTTAGGTGCGAATACTACGGTTACTGAGAATTTTGGGTAGGCATGACGATGACTCAAGTGAAGCAATGAATGACATACTTGCACAGGTAAGGCCCCCGATGACAACCTCATTGCTGTCTGAAGCAGTTATTTCTGAACAGAAGTGTTTGTCTGCCATTTATTAGCCGTGCTTATGTAGAGAGGGAAAACCACATCTTTTTAAAATAAATTTGAAAAGTTTAAAGCCAAAATAAAGATGAGTTACTGTAATGCAGTCCCCGTTTATGCTAAGTGAAACTGTCTTTAATTACTAAAATCTTATTGTGCATAAGGTAAGCATAGAGTCAAGTACAGATGGAGGCACACAGCATGTTTAGGGAGTCGTTTTCCCCACTTTCAGAAGTTTGGAGGTAAACTAAAAAAAATTGCAGAGGGCGAAAACTGCAACTTCTAACCCCAGGAATTCTTCAATATGCTTAACTTCTGCAGCCAGCCTCAAATGTTGAACTGCTCGGAGAATGGAACTTAAGCAAATGATGAAACACTCATTGGCTCATGCCACCATTCAAACTGCTGTGTTCTGTAATGCTCAGATTTCATTTTCCGCCTGCCTAGTCAAGACGCCTTGGAGAGCTCTCTTGAGAAATCACTGTATTTTATTGGGTTTTTTTTTTGTGGAAAAACAAGTAAACGTTTAATTTTTATTTTATCTGTTGCCATTATCATCTTTTGTATAGTTTAGCACTACTTTTATTTTTATTTTACCTCAGTTAAGCGGTTCCTCTTCGGTTGTGAGAAACCGTTGAGGAATCGGCGTTTAGCTTTCATTTATTTAGTTTTTTATTTTTATATTTGCTTATCATTTAACCCGAATCCGTTCCGTTATTCTCTGTGTTTTTTATTGAAATTGGTTTTTTGTTTGTTTTTGTTTTTTACCCTTTGGGAACTGACCGTTTGCTACCATCAGTGGTTTAAAGGATCTGGTACTTGTGTAATTTTATATGTAACTTGCGGTTCAGGATCCATGTTCAAGCACTTTTTTGTGGGTTACTTAAATATGTCAGAGAGGCCAAAGAAGAAAAGTGGCCGCACTGGTTTTAAGAATTGTACTGAGTGTGGAGAGGTATTCGCTAAGGCTGACAAACATGATTTATGTTTGTTCTGCTTAGGTGATTCCCACTTCAATGCTGATTGTGATATTTGTAAAACGTTTCCACCAAAAATAGTTGAAAAAAGGTTGCAGAGGTTTAAGAAAAAGATGGTTTCTTCAGTGGTTCCGGGGGATCAAGGTTCTGACCAAACCCAGCCCTCCATCCTACTACAAAAAAAGAGAAAGATAAAGAAACTGAACTGGCCGATTCTAATAAGAGAGCCATCTAAAACAAAACGGACCAGAGAACCGGGTAGTGAACCAGTTCTGACAAAAAAAAGCATAAATTAGAACACACAGAATCTCCAGCTGATAAAGCAAAGGAGCCTTCTGTACTGAAAACAGCTATGCCTTAAGATAAGGCGGTTGCACAAGCTCTGCAGGCTCTGCAAGCCGCAGCTAATCAAGGCTTGATAACGGTACAAGTTCAACTGGTACCTGTAACTGCCGCGGTTCCGTCTGTGGTTCTGCAACCGATGCATGTACCGGTTTCAGGTTCAGTACCTCTTCCGCAGAGACCCAGCTTATGAGAAGTATGATGATGGAGAGGTCGAAGGGGAACCGATGGAACCTGAGGTGTCTCCCGACCAAGGATTTGATTCCCCTCCTCAGTTCCCTGAGGAGTATTCCTCTTATACATTTGTAAAGCAAATGGTAGAGGCACTTATCATGCTACCAGTGAAACGGTAGAAGGTGAGGAGTCGGAGTTTTTAGAGATGATGGGCTTGGAACCCACCAAAACGCTGTTACTGCCAGTCAGCGAGTCTCTAAAAAAGCAGGTGTTCAAAGTCGTAGAGACTCCTAACTCTGTTCCCCCTCTATAGATAAGAAACCTGACAAAAAATATCAGCTTGAGAGGTCAGAGGCTGAGTTTTTATTCTCTCACCCTGACCATGAAGGGGTGGTATAAGCTGCAGCCTGTGACGAGGCTAAGGTGCCCATAGCATTGCACCCTCCGAGAAGGACTCTCGGAAGATTGATAGTATGGTTTAAAAGGGCTACCTAACAGCCTCTTTGGCTATAAGACAGGTCAGCTACATGGCCTATGTGGCACAATGTCAGAAAACCCTGTGGCAGTCTGTCATGGCCATGGTGGACAAGGTCCCTGCAGGATTGGCAGCTGGCCTGACTGAAGCAGCTAGGTGTGGGCTGGAAGTCACTAAGTACCAATTCTACATGGCAGTAGATGCCAGTGACACTGCTGCCAGATGGATGGTACTTACTGTGGCCTTGAAATTTACTTGGCTGAGAGCCATAAATCTGTCCTTTGACACACAGACCAAAGCCATGGATTTCCCTAGTGAGAACAACTCACTATTCGGGGATAAAACAGATGCTTACATGAAAAGGTGGACGAATACAAAATCATGTGTAAAAGCCATGCAGCCAGAGAGAAGCCTTCATCCTCCTACAGGCCATATGGAAGGGGAGGTAGAGGCAGGTCAGCATATTGCAGACCTTTTTTTCCAGGCCCAGGCCACCCTACAGTACACTCAGCAGACCGATTATTTTAGAGGCAGGGACAGAAGGGGTTCCAGATGTGGGAATCAAGCCAACCATGCTCAACCCCAACCGAAGCAAAATCCTTGACGTGGTTGTCGGGGTCACCTCCCCACTTCCAGTAGGGGGCAGGCTGGCTCACTACTTCCAGGCTTGGGACAAGCATCACCACAGACAACTGGGTCCTGGAAGTAGTGAGTCAGGGCCTGGACCTCAGTTTCAGATCCTTCCCCAAGTTAAAGTCAAGGGTTTTAAGGCCAGCTTCCATTTCAGAAAGGAAACTTCTTGAGGCAGAAGCGGCCAACCTTCTGCAATCAAGGGCAATAGAACTGGTTCCCTTGCTACGAAGGGGAAAAGGGTTTTTACTCAAGGTACTTCCTGACCTTAAAGAAAAATGGGGAGTGGTAACCCATTTTACACCTGAGAGTTCTGAACAAGCATTTGGCAATATCAAAGTTCAGGATGATAATACTGTCTATGATCCTGCCTACACTTTGGCAAGGAGACCGGCTGGCATAATTAGGCCTAAGAAATGCATACTTCCACATTGCCATAAGGAAAACTCACAGAAAAAGTACCTGAAGTTCAGACTACCTTTGGGTCATTACCAGTATACAGCTCTGCCATTTGGCCTCACTTCGACTCCCAGGGCATTCACAGAGTTCCTGGCAGTGGTAGTGTCATACCTAAGAAGGCAGGGCATTACAGTATTTCCTTACCTGGATGACTGACTAGTGGTGAGAAAATCACCACAGCAAGTAAGTGATACTCTAAGGTCCACCCAGGATCTCTTAGAATCTCTAGGGTTTCTGATCAACACCAAAAAGTCTGTCCTGCAGCTAGTTCGGGTATTGAATTTCATAGGTGCAGAGTGGGACACCCCAAGGGGAAGGGCCTTCCTCCCCCAGGGAAGGGTGTACAGCATCCCACAGATTGCTGGGACATTCAGTCTCAGTTCACCACGGCCAGCTACTCGGACACATGGCTGCAGCCACAGGCTCAGTCATAGGTTCAGATTTCAGATGAGAGACAGTCATTTCCTTCTCAGAGCACATTGGTGCCAAAGAAGAGATCCTCTCTCAAAGCTGATACCAGAAACAAAAACACTACTGCAAGCCTTCCAGTGGTGGCAGGACAGGGACAGTCTCAGAGAAGATGTCCCATTCCAGCAAGAGTCTCCCTCCATAGTCCTCACAACAGATGCATCCCTCCTGAGTTGGGGGACACATCTGGAGGAACACACAGTGCATGGCACTTGATCAGCCACAGAGTTACTCCAGCACATAAACCTGCTGGAGCTCAGAGCAGCACATCTAGCTCTGCAAGCTTTTGCATCCGTCGTACAAGGTGGTGCAGGTCAAAACAGACAATACCACCACCATGTACTACATTAACAAACAGGGTGGGACAAGGTCCAGCCCCCTGTGCAAAGAAGCCATGAAGGTGTGGAGTCTGGCCTACTCCCTACAGGTTTCCCTGGTAGCCATTCATCCACCAAGAAATGAAAATACCTTAGCAGATGCACTCAGCAGAATCGGCCAGAACCACCATGAATGGTCTTTGAACAGACAGGTGCTAGAGGTGATATTAGGGAGATGGGGCACCCCAGAGATGGATCTCTTTGCCTCCCAGGACTACAGTCATTTGCCCGAATTCTGCTGCAGGTCTTCAGCAAAGGGGACAGTACCTCTGGATGTTCTAGTGCTGGACTGGTTGGAGAGGAAGCTGTATACCTTTCCTCTGTTTCTATTGATACTCAGGATCCTGATCAAGCTTGGGTCCCAGCCAGCTTCAGTGATCCTGATAGCTCCAGACTAGCCAGGCAGCCATGGTACTCACTGGTGCTTTCCCTGTCAGTAGCCCTACTCATACACCTCCCTCAGAGGCACAGTCTCCTGACCTCCTCCTAGGGGAAGGATCCTGTACCCGAACCTCAAGTCACTCTGGCTCAAGGCCTGGCTCTTGACCTAGAGTATGCTGATTTACACCTCTCAGAGATTGTTCTTATTGTCCAGAGGTGGTCTAGGAAACCCTCGACTAAGAAAACGTGCTTCCAGATGGAAGAGGTTTTCTATATGGTGCTCTGATAATGATGTAGTGCCTTCAGAGGCGGGGTTGCCAGCCTTGTTGGACTACCTCACACATGTACCTTCTCTGGGCTTACAGCCCACCACTCTGTGTTCACTTGGCTTTAGTCTGTGCTTATGCTTCAGCTGGCAAAGGTGTTTCCATGGCAGCCAACCCTGTCTTTTAAAAGTTTAAGGGACTGGCTCATCTGCAGCCCTCTCACAGGGAACTGATGCCAGTATGGGATCTCAACGTCTGCATTGCCAAACTTATGGAACCACCATTTGAACCTATGGCTACAGCACATCTGAAATTTGTGACATGGAAAGCTGTCTTCCTGGCTGCTATCACTTCAGCCAGGTGGATTAGTCAACTACAGGCCCTGTGTACAGAGCTGAATTACATCTTTCACAGAGATAAGGTGGTTTTCAGGACTAACAAAGTTCCTACCAAAGGTAGTTTCTGACTTCCACCTGAATCAATCACTTTACCAGTTTTCTTTACTGAACACTGTTAGTTCAGGCTGCATAGCCTGGATGTCAAAAGAGCTTTTAAGCTACTATATTGACCATATAAAAGGCCCACAGACAGAACAGACAACAGCTGTTCCTGACTTATGAGGATGTGGAAAAAAGAAAAACAGCTTCTAAAAGGACTACTTTCACACTGGATAGTGCAGTGTAACCAGGTCTGTTACAGTAAAGCTGGTAAGGAGCCCCCAGTAGGTCTGAGGGTCCATACCACAAGGGGTACAGCTGCTGCAATGGCAGCAGCTAGAGACATTTCCCTGCTGGAAATCTATAAAGCAGCTACATGGAGAACAGTACACACTTTTACAGAACACTGCTGCTTGGATACTCAATCCAGAAGTGATGCTACGTTTGGCACAGTAGTGCTGCAGAGCCTATTTCCTAAGTAGGATCTTATCTGTGTCAGTCTTCACCATTCATCACCGGTGGGTTCTGGCCAGAGGAGCAGGACCCCGTGGGAGTATTTTTTTTATTTTTATTTTTTATAGGAGGAGGAGTCTGCACAGTGGGCGGCGCTACCCTCAAGGCCGATGCACTGCGTGGCGCTCGCGGGTTGGCCAGTAACTGACACCGATGCCTCCTCCATCCCAGTTTTGCTTCTCCCGCCATCGAGCAAGCACGACCTTGTGTGTGGAGCATGTTGTTTTTTACTGTGTCATCGGGCCTAGTCCATTGCAAGTTTTCCATCCTACTTCTGCTGAAAACCTCAGTGTTCTCGGCGCTGTCGACCCGGTAAGACCTTTCCTTTTTGGACGCCGAGAACTGTTTTGCTGCTCATTTTACGTCTGGTCATGTCTCGTCTAGGGGACAAGAAAAATAAGTTTTCGAAGGTGGGCGGCCACCGATGCGGCGGTATCCCTGTGGCAGACTTTATTCAGTCTCAGACCAGCATGATTGGTGTTTGACCTGCCTGGGCCCTAACCATGATATGGACCATTGCGACGCCTGTTTTTTGATGGATCGCAGAGTTTTAGAAGTCTGCGCGTTTGAAGTCTGGCGTATGCCATCGACTTTCGGGGGAAAGGTGCGCACTAGGGATGCCAGATGCAGGTCCCTTGACCCTTCCTCTGGGTCCCCTCCTGGTTCTATACGGACCGCAGAGGAGGGGGTTTCCACCCGTTATAGCCTCACCTCGGTGGAAGCCTGTCTCACGGTGCAGGAAGTCAGGTCTGATTCCTCCGGGAGTTGTGCTGGAGGCACCATACTGGCAGTCGCCTCTTCGGAGGTGAAGGCTCCCTCGGCATTGCGGCCTATGTCTGTCAGGCCCAGCTCAGCGGTTTCCTTGGCGGCGCCAGTGATTGGGGTAGCAAGAGCAGGGGGAGTTCATGAAGTGTTCTGGATCTGTGCCTCCAGGGAGGAGGAGGATTCGGAGGCAGATCTAGACTGGTTTCCAGGTTCTTTGGAATCCTCAGACCCCCCCCCCCCCACAGCTTCGATGTCTGTCCAGCCCCCTCCTTCAGGTCCGGTGGTTTCTACTAGTGTAAGCGGCGCTGACAGATCTTCTGGTGCCAAGGGTAGCACCAGAGGATCCTCCGGAGCTGGTGGTGCTTCTGAGCTCAAAGGTGAACCCCCTGTTTTGGGTGCCCAGGCTAGACCCACTTCTGTGCCTGCTGCTGTGTTTGGAACAGGGGAGAATTTTCCACCATTTACTGTCTCTCAAGAGTCATCGAGTGAAGTTGAACTTCCTAGGTTGGTCCTGAAGAAGAGGTCCCTCTCTGAGTCTGAACGGTTGAGGGGGGCAGTGTTCTTCCCTAGTAGCCTGCAGGGATTCGAGTAGGAGCTGCAGTGCCGGTCCTGTTTTCTCCACTGAGGTCTTCCCTGGAGGGATCTCATCTTTCGAGGCTAGGGGCTGCCCTTCTGGATCCACGCAGCCCCAGTCGCCTTGCAGGGGGGAAATCCCCTTCAGGGCTCAGTCCCGACCTTTTCAGTCTGGTTGAATGGCCGCTGACTGCCTCGACTGACGGACCCTCCCAAGGTGTTGGTTTGCCTGTTTGGTCCCCGAGCCTTGCAGAGGTCGTTATCTTCCTCAGAGACTTCTGGCCCCTCTACCTCTGCCAACCCCTCCCCTTCTCCCGGGCCACTCTGGTCCTACGGGGCCCTTGACCTGGGAACAGTTTAGAGCCACAGTTGCCCTTTTCCCTGCCTGCGTGAGATCCATGGATGAGCAGGTGTTTAACCACTCTCCCCCTGGGCAGCCTTTCTCTGACTTTCTGGACTTGTCTGCTTGCCCATCTTCCTTACTTGAGGGAGAGGATCCTTCTGTCCACCTTTCCTTGGATGCTGATCAGACCGGTTATCAGCGTTTTCTTTCATGGTTAGTTGACGAGCTCCACATAACCAGACTAGCATGCTTTTTTTAAGCGAATACTGTGCGGGCAACCTGTGGTACCTGCCTGGCCTTCCCCCTTTAGGGAGGCGTCCTTCAGTCCCCTCTCCAGCCCTGATGGACTGCCAGCGCAGGTATTGCGCCCCCCTAGGATCTCCAGGAGCTTTACCTCATCCCTCTTTGGGCGTGATGATCCTGGACACTCCTACTGGGCATAGACACCCAAGACATGACCGGCCCCTGGATGCGGACTCTACGGAGTTTGACTTCTGGGGGAGGAGAGTGTGTTCCTCGGCATGTCTTTCTTTCAGTAGCAGCACATTATGCTCATTATGCTGCCTACAGCAGGCACTTATGGTCTTTGCTAGAGGCAAATCCTAGCATCTGTGCCTGATATGGAGCAACCAGACTATCAGTTGCCCTGTATGTACGTAGCCTGGAGATAAGTGCTGTCCTGAACACCTCGGAGGCCTTCCGAGGGATACTCTTGCCTGGTCCCCTGCTGGTCCAGTTGGACAACTCTCTGGTAGTCTTCTATCTCAGCAAACAAAGGGCACTCATTCTTACCCCCTTTGCAGAAATGCCACAAGAGTTTGGTACTTTGCAGTGGATCACAACCTGGAAATCACAGCAGTGCACTTACCAGGGATCCACAATGTTCTCACAGATAGCCTAAGCCGCTCTTGCTCAGACTCCCGAATGGGAGCTGCTGCAGGAGGTCGCGGATGACCTCTTCGGAAGATGGGGCCATCCAGAACTAGACCTCTTTGCGTACTCACTCAAGGCCAAACTGCCCGGTTTCTGCTCGCTTCGATCCAGGGCCTGGTGTTTTTTGACGTGATGCACTGTCCTCCTCCTGGACAGGAAGGTTTCTGTATGCCTTCCCTCCCTTTCCACTTCTTCAGAGGGTGTTCACATGATCCTGATAGCACCCTTCTGGCCTCGACAAATCTGGATCTTCCTGGACTTAGTCTCCACCACTCATTCACACTAATGGGAGTTCGCCGGAGGTGCTAGGACCCAGCGGGAGCAAACTTTTTCAAGAGGACCGGCACCTGAGATGGAGCTGTGAGGAGCGGCACTACGAGCCCCGGCTCGTGCTGTAAAGACTTTCTCGGCGTCGACCCTTCTACCACCTCAGTTCCTTTTTTCCCCGCTGTCTAGTGCGCTTCAGTGACAACGTCGCACGCCCCACGGGAGTCAAACTAGCAACATAGTTTTCAGTTTGTTTTTGTTGTTTATCAGCGAAAGTACTGAGTACATTTAATTTTATTAATAAAAGAAGTCTTCAGCCCTTCATTGACAGTCGACCATGAGCGGATCATGTGACGATAGGGAAACTTCGTATGAAAGCTGTTCAGTCAGCCGGGCTGGGTCCGGTCCGCTGCCTTCCCTTGGGGGGTGGGTCTGACAACAGTGGTCTAGTGCTCAGAGAGATGGGCGGTCCCCCCGAAAGCGTAAAAGGAAACTGTCCCATTCATGGCACCGTTCGGCCTCGAGTTCTTCTTCGGTGCACAAGTTGAGAAAGAGAAGGCATCACTCAAGGTCACCTTCTGGTATGTCTGCGTGTTGACGGTTGGTAATTGGGGCTGGGCACTGGTCTCCTCCTTTCTCGGAGTTGTGAGTTTCTGGCTCTGGTGTCCAGCCACTTCAACATCGGAGCCCATCCCTGGCTATTGGGCGGGCTTCTGATGAGCAGTTTCACCGGTGGGCTGCTGTTATGGAGCAGTGGGCATGGAGGTTGGTCCAGCTGCCTGGCCCGGTCAGTCCTGGGCCCTCTGGCCACTCGAGGGACAGAGTAGAGCGGTTGGACCTTCCCAGTCGCGAGGCACCTTCTTCGGTGCTGTCGACTCCGTGCTCAGGTGTTTTCCCCCTTCATATGGCTGCGGCGCAGGGGTCCGCACTGATACATCTATCTCCTGTCAGTTTCCCTTCTCTTCATTCAAATTGAAGTTTTTGGAACCTTGGGACACTCTCTGAGCTGTGTGTGGCGCCGAGGGCTCTGTCGGCGCCATCAGCGGCACCAGGGGCTTGGTCGGCACCATGGCCTTAGTCAGCACCATGTGCTGGGCTGTTTCCGATGGTGCAGACTTCCTTGGGTTCAGTGCCGTGTTCCTCGGCACCGATAACTGGTGTGGCGCCATCCAGCCTCCAGGGCTTTATCGACTCAGATTCTTTCCTCCTCTTATTTCCATTCTGATTTTCACTCCTTTCCTGTCCATACAGTCCCCCGTGGACTGTCAGAAGATGATTTTGAGCCTAATCCAGATCTTTGTCTGGGTGATGATGTTGAAGGAGCAGGGATTAATCCTGCTGCAGAGCCTGTGGTCGAAGATCTTTCCTTTAAGTCTCTGCTGAAAAATTTAAATTCCACTCTTTCTCTCCAGACTACAGAAATCGATCCTGGGAAGCTTTTAAGACTTCAATACCTTCATGTCCCGGAGATCCCTTTGGATTTAACCCCTCCGGTATAACCACGTTTTGAAACCCTTTCTCAGTTGGTAAGGAATAATCCTTCTCTCATCCCTTCCGTGGCTAAGACCATAGATAGGAAGTATGCTGTTTCCAAGGATCAACCTATATTGGCCTGGTGCCCCTGGCTTTTGCTGATCCCATTGTAGTCTTAGCAGAGAATGACAAAGCCATCCTCCCTTAGGCATCTACAGCCCGTCCTGTCAATAAAGAATCTCATAAGGGAGACACCTTGGGTAAGAAAGTCTTTGCTGCCTCCACCCTGGGTATGCGTATTGCCAGCTACCAGGGCTGTTTTTCTCAGTATGAGTATGTCCTTTGGCATTCGCTTGGGCAAATGGTAGAAACTCTGCCTGAGTCAGAAACTAGCTTGGAGCTTCTTCACACCATAACCAACGGTATAGAGTCCAATAACCAACAGGTTAAAGCTGCAGTGGATGCTTTTGATACTGCTTCTCGAGTGGTGGCAGTAGGCATTTGTACCCATTGCCACTCTTGGCTATGTATTTCAGGCTTCATGAATGATGCCCAGCAGCAGGTCATGGCCTTACCCTTCGGTTTGTATCTGTTCAGACCCCAGGTGGAACAAGCTGTGGAGGCCACACAGAAGATTATATCAGCCATTAAAACAGCTCAACCCGCTCCCGCCCCTTCACGGGGGGCACCAATAAGTGTCAGTTTCACGACCGTCAATCGTTTTGGGGTAGAGGTAGGGGGGCTTTAACAAAAGCCACACCCCGCAGTCACAAAAGAAAACTCAGCAGAAGGCACAAGGCCCCAAAGCACCCAGTGCCACCTTCTGAGTTCTTGGCACAGGTCCCACCTCAACTGCCAGAGGGGGACTCTTCCTCAGCGATGGGAGGACGTCTGACTCAGTTCTACGACTGGTGGAAGTCTATAACATCAAACAGATGGGTCCTTCAGATAATCCGCAAGGGGTATTCGCTCAGTCTGTCAGAACCCCGATCATCCCCCCAAAAGACAGCCCAGGCTGTTGATAGTACAGTCAGACCTTCTTGCTTCTGAGGTACAAGGCCTTCTGAACAGCAGGACAGTAGAAGTAGTTCCGCCGGACCAACGAAACACAGGTTTCTACTCCCATTATTTACTAGATCCAAAGAAAACTGGAGGCATGCGCCCCATTCTGGATCTCAAAGTTAAACAAATTCCTGCACAAGGAAAAGTTCAAGATATCATCTCTAGGTACCTTTCTACCTTTGATTCATCAACACGATTGGCTAGCCTCCCTGGACATGCAGAATGCTTACCAACACATTCTTATACACCCAAAACACCACAAATACCTGAGGTTTGTGACGTTAGGTCAACATTATCAGTTCAGAGTCCTGCCCTTTGGCCTGTCCTTGGCTCCGCGAGTTTTTACAAAGTGTTGTACAATTCTCACAGCGCATCTCAGGAAAATCAGAATTCAAGTGTTTCCATATCTGGACGACTGGCTTCTAGCAAGCCCCTCTAGGCAAGGAACTCTGGACGCCATAGCCAAGACCTCAGACTTCCTCACATACATCGGAGTCCTGCTGAATTGCAACAAACTGCAGTTGCAGCCCTCCCAGAAACTCCTTTTTATAGGAACTCTTCTGGATTCCTCCTGTACGAAAGTCTTTCTCCCAGAGGACAGAAGGAGCAATATCCTACAGATGGCCCGATAATCGGAGAAAACCGCTCGGTTTGAGCTATCTCTGTGCTATGGATGCTGGGTCTCATGGCATCCTTGGTGTTCACTGTACCCCTATCACGTCTCCACATGAGAACTTCTCAGTGGATGCTCAGTACTCAGTGGTCTCCTACCACTCACCCTCAGTCTTTTCCCATCAAGGTGACGTGTTTTGGGTCCGACTGCTTTCAGAGCACAAGTCACCAGGCTGTTTTGGGGCTGGGGAGGTTTACCTGTGTCTGACTTGGATGTTTGGATTTTTCTCTGTTTGATTAGCAGGGTATTTTCTCTGTCAAATTGTTGTGTATGGCATCTTGCCGAAAGGAAGGCACTCATCGCAGTGGTAGGTCAGAGCTTTTAGCTGATTGTTTTGTGAGGGCACAGTTTAGGCCCAAACCCTTCCCACCTCACCCCACCCACCCCTGTAAATAGTTCATTTATACCTGGGGTTCTGACATCATTTCCTCAAGAAGGCAAGGTGCACATCACTGTCATATCCTCTCTAGCACACTGCACTGACAATATAAGCATACATATTATATAAATACATTTATTTCTATATAACACACCAATTACACACACAAATAAAAATAAAATAAAAAAAACTAAACAAGGTAGACAGTTATGTGGGGAGTAGTACAATGTAATGGCTGTGAGGCAGCAGTCTTCCGGGAGTCTTTCTGGAGGCTGAGATTCTGCCCTGTTTGCAGACAACTGTCTGCCCTGAGGGAGGAAGTTGCCCGTCTTCAGGCCGCACTGGACAGTAGCAGGGGA
Organism: Neoceratodus forsteri; assembly: GCA_016271365.2. Classification (NCBI taxonomy): domain Eukaryota; kingdom Metazoa; phylum Chordata; order Ceratodontiformes; family Ceratodontidae; genus Neoceratodus; species Neoceratodus forsteri. The sequence continues at coordinate 1,117,699,777 of CM028130.1, forward strand.
ACCTCCCCCATCCAGGGAGCACCAGAGCCACCACCACTACCTCAGAGGTTATGAGAAAGCACAGCAGTTGGACCACAGTGGGCTCAGGAGGGTAAGGGTGGTAGAGCAGAGGCACACCCAGTCAGTTGTTCCACTCCACAATCCATACACCATTCTGGGGGAGCATAGTTCCCCTATGGATGCACCCACAGAGGAGACTAAGGAGGGTGCAGACAACTGTCACAAGGGAGGCCCTCAGGAAGGAGGCAGAGGGCACCACAGGGAAAGGAAGCAGCTCCTGGTGGGGGACTCGATTATTAGGGGATAGAACTGGGGGGAGCAGGGAAAAATGAAGTAAGGTGCCTGCCTGGTGCCATGGCTTGAGGGCAGAAAGCTATCCTTAGGATCACGAGAATAGTTGCACGGAGTTCGAGCTGGACGTCATTGTCCACCTAGGGACAAATGACTTGGCTCATCATGAGATTAGAGCAGTGCACAAGGACTTTGTAGAGTTGGGAAGGGCTTCGACAAGTAGCACACACAGTATCCTTCTCAGAGGTGCTGCCTGTCAGTGGCATGAGTGAGGCGAGGGTACTTTGCACCATGCAGTTTAACGAATGGTTGAAACAATGGTGTGGAGCACAGGGGTTTGGCTTCATTGGGGACTGGGGTTCTACCTGGAGGGACACCAGCCTTTACTGGCAGGATGGTCTGCATCTGTCCAAGAAGGGAACAAGTCTTTTGGGCAATCAGGTTAAATGCTTTATTGGCAAGCTTTTAAACTAGTCAAGGGGGGAGGCACTGATAAGCAGCAGGAAAATCCCAGCCTCCCCCTACAAAGCAGGGTACTAAATGAGAAAAAGACCAAGGTAGAAAGGTCAGTGGGAGATGCTGCTACAGAAGGTAAGGCCATCAAGAAATGGAGAGCAATGAGTACCAATGCCCGTAGTCTGGGTAACAAGCTTCCTGAATTAGTGGTCTTGATGGAGGAGCATCTGGATATCGTGTGCAGTCACAGAAACATGGTACACACAGAACCATGACTGGGATGTAAACATATCAGGATACACACTATCTACAGGAGGGACAGGAGGGTAAAGAGGAGGTAGCTCTCTACATAGAGAAGGAATCAATGCAACAGAACAAAAGGGTAAACAGGAGGAGAAGAAGCACTGTGGGTCAATTTGGAGGCAGGCAATGGCAACACAATCCAGACAGGGGTTGTATACAGACCCCCCTCTCAGGGGGAGGAAATGGACAAGGAAATGATAGAAAGTATACTTAGAATGGCAGATAAAGAGGAGATATTGCTGGTGGGTGATCTGAATATGCCAGATGTTAACTGGAGTGCAGTTGCAGCAGCCACTTCTAAGAGTGGGGTTATTCTAGATGCCCTACAGGGGGCATGCCTTAGACAACTAGTATTGGAACCCACTCGAGAGGGAGCAATCTTAGACCTGGTCCTCTCAATTGGAGATGGAGAGAGGATCACAGATGTAGAAGTGGGTAGCCATCTGGGAACTAGCGACCATCGAACAGTATGGTTCACAATAAACACAGCAGTAGAGTCGAGCCATACAAAAGCAAAAGTACTGGACTTCAGGAGGGCTGACTTTGCCAAAATGGGTGAGTGCCTAAGGAATGCACTAGCAAATGGGCAGGAAGAAGGGATGGAAGAACAATGGGGAATAATAAAAACTGCCATCACAGAGGTAAAAAGCCTTTGTGTGAAGCAAATAAACAAAACGAAATGATGTAAGAAACCACTATGGTTAACATAGAAACACAGAAAACATAGAATTTGATGGCAGATAAGGACTGCTTGGCCCACCCAGTCTGCCCATTTCCCTACCTACTGGATAAGCTGCAGATCCTAGTTAACCAGCAGCCTACTTCTTTCTACCCCAACCCCCTAGAATTGCCTTATGACTGTCCCATGCATGCTTGAATTCAACCACTGTTTTTGACTCCACAACCTCCTCCGGAAGGCCGTTCCATGCATCCACAACCCTCTCTGTGAAAAAATACTTCCTTACATTACCTCTGAGACACCCCCCCATCTTCAAATTGTGCCCCCTTGTTCTTGCACACCTCTTTTTGAAAGATGCTACCCTCTTGGACTTTGCTGATTCCCTTGAGGTACTTGAAAGTTTCTATCATGTCCCCCCTCTCCCTCCTTTCTCTCAAGGGTATACATATTAAGCTCCTTTAGTCTCTCTTCATATGTCTTCCAGTGCAGACCCTGCACCATTTTAGTTGCCCTCCTCTGAACAGCTTCCATCTTGTCTATGTCCTTGCGGAGATTGGGTCTCCAGAACTGCACACAGTACTCCAGATGGGGTCTCACCAGCTGTCTGCACAGAGGGATAACAACTTCCTGTTTTCTACTGGTGATGCCTCTCCCTATGCATCCCAGTATCCCCCCAGCCCTCCTTACTGCCCTCTCACATTGTGAATAGACTCGGACTCTGAGTCTGGCCACTCTGACCCCAAAGCCGAGCCCCGAACTCCGGAATGCCGCAGGCTGAGGGATCCTCTGAAGTCTCCTCCAGAGGACCCTTCCTTTCTGGAGTTATTGAGGAAGATCCAGGAAGTTCATCAGTGGCAATCAGTGGAGCCAGACCCACAGCACAAAAAAACTTGCTGCCCATCTGGATCTGCCTGAGACAAACAACCTTCCACGTTAGCCCCCTTCTGAGGAAGGCGGACAGGCTATATCAGGCTCCTGAGGTTATAGACTTTCTTGGTCTTCACCCCAAAGTGGATTCAGTTGTCATCAGCGCCGCTCACTGCTGCTCTGCCAATCCTAAACACCTCAGCTCATCTCTGCCTGATAAGGAATCCTGGCTTCTGGACCAGTACAGGAAGATCTATTCCTCTTCTACCCTAGACATCGGGGCCCTTAACTGTGTTGCACATATGGTGGATTTCCAGAAGACCATCCTTAGCCAGGTGGAATCTAAATTGGACTCACTTCCTGAGTCACAGACTAGACAGGAAGTGGGTGACCTTGTCCATTCCTCTCGCTCGGCGTGTCTGCACATGCTACGTGCCACTTACGATGAGGTGGACACAACTGGATGGAGGTCGGTCTTTGCCATAGGCCTACGGCGTCATGCCTGGCTGTGCGTATCATGTTTGGTCCCTGAGGTACAATCAGCTATACAGGATGCTCCCTTTAGGGGTTCAGTGGTGTTCGGGGGTGATGGCAAGGACATCATTACCGAACTGCAAGAGAAGGGTACTGCACTGAAGTCTGTCCAGACTATGAACAGGCCCCCTCAGGGCCAGCGCCGTTGTTTTCGTCACCAAAACTGACTGACGGACAAAAGCCACGAGGAAAACATGCCAACAAATGTCTGGCCCCTCCAGCAACCAAGCCCCCCCCCCAGCAAAAAGCCGCAGGAGCCTCAGCTGCTGAGCTGCCCCACACCTTCTGACTCCCTGCCTCTCCCACTACCTCTGGAGGTTCCAGAGGAACCTGTAGGGGGGAGATTCTCCTCCCATCTGCCGGTTTGGGAGAGGATAATGTCTAGACGATTGGGTGCTCCAGTTGCTATCAGCTGAACACTCAATGGAGTTTATGCAGGAACCAACCCGAAAACCACCCCCTCAGTCGTCTTACTCCCCGCAGCATCTTTCTCTGGTTCTAGAGAAAATCATCTCCCTTCTCTCGAAGGCGGCGATATAGCCTGTCCCCTCTCATCTTTGAGGGACAGGTTACTATTCCCATTTCTTCCTAGTTCCAAAGAAGATGGGAGATCTGAGGCTCATTCTAGACCTCAGCTCCCTGAACATGTTCATGGAGTACAAACGCTTCAGAATGCTGTCCTTGCAGAGGCTTCTACCACTGCTTTGGCCGGGACAGTGGCTATGCACTCTGGACATGCAGGATGCCTACCTACATATCCCCATATGCCCTTCCCACGAATGGGAGTTAGATCGGCAAGTCGTAAACGACATGTTTCTGCGATGGGGAACATCTCAGATAGACCTCTTCGCCTCTCCCCAAAATGCAAAACTTCCCGCCTTCTGCTCGCTCCAGGGCGAGACTTTTTTATGGCGGTACGTTCTGTGTCTCGGTTGGATGGACAGATTTGTTTATGCTTTCCTTCCCATTCCTTTAATTCTGAGTGTCCTGAACAAACTCAGAAGGAGCTAGAATGATTCTCATTGCTCTGTTCTGGCCCAGGCAAGTTTGGTAATCACTTCTGCAACAGTTTCCAGAGGAACCTCTTTTTCCTCTGTCGCAACAGTTGTTGACCCAGGATCAGGGGAACCTTGTTCATCAATATCTCAAGAGTCTTCATCTCCATGCGCGGCTCCTGGACACGTAGCTAAAGCCTGCTTTGGAGTCTCTTCTTTGGTAGCGGACATCTTGGTGGAGGCCAGGAAGCCTTCCACCAGATCCACCTACGCCATGAAGTGGAAACTGTTTTCTATCTGGGCAATTTCAAGAGACTCTGAGCCTTTCTCGTGCCTAGTCAACAAAGTCCTGGACTACATGCGTCACTTCTTAGATCTGGGTCTCAGCCATTCCTCATTGAAAGGCCACATGGCAGCTATCTTAGCCTACCATATTCCCTTTGAAGACAGGACTTTTGCTCAGAAGTCCAAGACTTTTCTCAGAGGGGTTCTGCATTTGAGACCCCCCCCATCTGCATTCCTGCCCCTCCATGGGACTTGAATTTGATCCTGGAGAAGCTTACTCTGCCTCCCTTTTGAGCCAGCAGCAGCTGTTGATTTGAAGTTCCTTTCTTGGAAGACACTCTTCCTAGTGGCCATCACTTCTGCTTGGCGAATTTCCAAACTTCAGGCCTTAATGTATAAAATCCTGTACTTGATTTTTCACAAGGAACGTGTGGGTCCACGCACCAGCCCTAACTTTCTCCCTAAGGTGGTGGCTGAATCTATGCTGAATCAATCCATTGAGTTACCGTCTTTCTTTACGCAACACTCCAATCAAGGGGACTCCCTCTTGCATGCTTTGGATGTTCACAGAATCCTGAGATACTACACCAATTGGACTAAGGATCTCAGGAAGACTGATCTGCCCTTTTTTTTTTTTTTACTTTTGGGACACCTTTTTGCCCCATTTATACCCCCTCCTGTATTCCCCTCAGTGCTCCACTCCTTCCGGCATTGCTCATGTCCCTCCTCAGTCCACTACCACGGTATCTGTCCCCTAGAGTGCCCAGTAACGCCTTACCTCCTCCTCCTACTTGTGGAGCACTCGCACAGCGGAGATCTGCCCGTGGCTTCTGGCCCTGGATGGCTGTTAGGAGTGGCTGTCATGTAGGCTCACTGAGGCATTTTCCGTTTTTTTCTGTGGTCCCCCCAGCCCTCCTCTGGGACACGGCGCATGAGACATACATCCAGAGAGGGGTGGCGTGCTAGCCACTCCTTCTCCCAAGCGCCTGACAGCATCCCTCCTCCCGACTCCAGTGAGCGGAGCCGTCAGAACCCTGGAAGCCTGTGCTTCCACAGCTCTCTTGAGGCTGGTGCATGAGCACCCCCTGGGACTCCCTCCCCCGCGCCAATCCGAACCTGGGTCGCCGGTGCAGTGCGAGGTGTGGCGTCTAGCGCCTCAACGCCACTGGGCCGGCCGACTGATCAGCTTTTTGTCTCTTTGTTCACAAAAGAGAAGGCAATGTTATTCTAAGCAATGCCTATTAAAGTGGTTGGCCAATTGTATCACTTTCTGTTATGACAAATACAGTAAGACCCTTCCGGGTCAAGTCAGAGGTCACTACACCAGAGGAGCAGCTGATTTGTTTCAAACATGTGTCAGCGGCAGACATCTTCGCAGCCGCAACTTGAGCTTACATCCATACCTTCACGAAACACTACAGTTTGGACATCGCCTCTAGCCGTAGAGCAGGCTTCGGGTTGGCTGTCCTACATGGTCTCGTTCGTGAGGCCCGTTCAGCCCTGAGGTTCCATGCTATGGATAACAATCCTCCTCTCGACTGCTTTTCCTTGTTCCAGACTGCTTGGGACTCTGTCCTATATGTGAATACCTACTGCAAGAACCCTCTTGATGTGAGATAGTACAGTTATGCAAGAACTTACCGTAACAGTAGATCTTCAAGAGAGGCTCTTGCAGTAGGCATTGCTTTCCAGCACTCTGTCCCCCTAAGTTTCTTTGCTTCATTTCCGGGGATCCTCTTCTCTCTCCTCTTGCCTCTTTTGGCCTTTGGCGGGAAAGAACTGGAAAGCGGCCGTGGGGGGCCGCCCTTTTATACCGACGTCGTGTGACACCGGTTACCTGACATGGGGGTGGTCCCCCGCCAGAAACTGCTAGCTAGAATTTTTTCCGTGGGGTCCTGACTCCTGGCGGCTTAGTCCTATGTGAATCCCTACTGCAAGAGCCCCTCTTGAAGATCTACTATTATGGTAAGTTCTTGCGTAACTGTACTTTGTTTGGAGCTTTCTGTAATGAGCTCTTGACTGCTGACGTTTTCTCCTTCCAGTGATTTCATCCTCGTGATACCCATACTGCTTGGGACTCAGTCCTACCGGTGTGGCCCTCCGTCTCCGGCATTTCTTTGCCTCTCGCTATCTCTCTACTGTCACTTGCTATTCTGTCTCTCCCCCCTTTGCATATCTGCAGTTATAAAAATATATGTGAATCTTTTTGTGGACATGTAATTGATACTGAAATCCATTTGTTTAAAACTGTGTATAGTTATGCTGTTGAAATGATTGCAGAGCTACTTGGAACTCGGGGGATTAACCTGAGATGCAGATTTTAAGCCTTTTGCAGAGATGTAAACAAGAGGTAAGTTCTGGGTCACAGTGTTCTTTCTGCTGCAACTGACAAGAACATTGTGTGACACGCATGCTGTTTTCTTAACTACCTCCTGCAAAGACTTAAAGAGCTGCAGTGTTTTGCAAGAGACAGAGATGGACTGAGATTTGAAATTGAGAAGAAAAAGGAGACTGCTTTCTATGTTTGTACTGCCATTGTAAATGGTTATTCTGAACAATTTTATTTTTATATTTACAGTTATTCATAAAACATTTGTGAATTTTATAACTGCTACTGGTTTTCCTATGCCTCCTGACCTATACCTCGACGACAGATATACAGCAGACAGCACCAGTCCTTACGTGCACGTGGTTAGTCACATGTAGATTTGGCTTCTGCTATTTGGATGATGCCTTCCTCCATCCTGGTAGTGGCAAAAAAGGCAGACAGGACGTAGAGGACACCAGAGGGTAAGGATCACCTCAGCGTCCACCCAAAGGCAGAGTCATTGGCTATTACGGCGGCTCATGACAGGTCCACCAAGCCGAGACACATGAGTACCTCCCCTCCTGACAAGGAGTTGAGGCAGCCGGACCAGTTTGGGAGGAAATTCTATTCTTCCTCCACCCTGGCCATGCGCACCGTAAATTACATACTAACATACTATTTGCCAGCAGATTAGGCCTTATGGTCTAGCGAGTCTGCTCGAACCTTAGATCCTTAGTTGGGTGCCGAGGCCCTCCCATCCCTTGTGCTCCAGAAACCCCCATCATTCATCCCCACCCCCCTGGGACAGGCCATCATCTGATACATACACTTTCTGTGTCTGTCCCACCCTCTCTTGAAGCCCTCCACTGTGGATCTCTGAACTAGCTCGCCAGGCAGTGCATTCCAAGGGTCCACCACCCTCTCAGTGAAAAACCTCCTGCTCTCTTCCTCCCTCACCCTTCCACCTTCCAACTTCAAACCATGCCCTCTGGTGATACCTCCCTGCTTTAGTCTAAAGATCCCTCCATGTTTACTCCTATTTATTCCTTGAGGTACTTGAAGACCTCAATCATGTCCCCGTCTCTCCTCTCCTCCAATGAAAACAGGCAGAGCTCCTCAGTCTGTCCTCATCGTCAAATCCTCTAGCCTCGTATCATCTTAGTTGCCCTCCTCTGTACCCTCTCCAGGAGCTGTATGTCCCTCTTCAAGTGTGGTCTCCAGTACTGTACACAGTACTCAAGGTGTGGTCTAACCAGTCCATTGTACAGCGCAGAATCACTTCCTTGCTCCTAGAGGTGATCCCCTTACGATGCATCCCAACATCCTGTTTGCCTTGCTAGCCGCTCTCCTGCACTGCTCAGAGTTATTCATACATGCATCCACCATGACCCTAGGTCTTTTTCCCCTATTGAGGCCTCCAGCCTCCCTCCCAGGGTGTACCTGTGTTTAGGGTTTCCTGACCAAGATGCAACACCTTGCACTTGGTGATATTGAAATTAATTTCCATGTGTGAGCCCAGCTTTCCAGGGTGTCCAGGTCCCTTGCAGGGCCAACCTCCCTCTTCTCCCTCAACTACTGCTCCCATCTTGGAGTCATCCACGAAGAGACTCATTTCACACCCTATACCCTCCCTGATGTCCGATATACATGCATTAAACAGGATCGGACCCAGGACCGAGCCCTGCGGTACCCCACTACCAACCTCTCTAGGGTTCGAGAGCTCACCACAGACCACTACTCTCTGGGTGCGCCCAGCTAGCCAGTTTTCAATCCATCTGACCATCAAGGGCCTACTCCTAACCCCATCAGTTTCTCCACCAGACCATTATGGGGACAGAGTCAAAGCCTTGCTGAAGTCCAAGAATAATACATCCACAGGCTTTCCCTGTCCAGTTCTGATGTTACCCATTTGTAGAACTCCACAAGATTGGTTTGACATGATCTACCTGGCACAAACCCATGTTGCCGATTATCCAGACCTCCCACCTCCTCCAAGTACACCCCAGTCGTTCCTTTAGTATACTCTCCATTAATTTTCCCACTACCGAGGTCAAACTGATGGGTCTATAGTTACCTGGTACTTCCCTTGACCCCCCTTTATGGATTGGCACCACATGTGCCTCTTGCCAATCCCTAGGTACCTTCCCTGTCTCAAGTGACCTGTTGAAGAGCTCCGCCAGGGGTGCAGCCATTATGACCGCCAATTCCCATAGTACTCTCGGATGAATGCCATCCGGCCCAGGAGATTTCTTTCTTTAGGGCTTTGAGGGCTAACCACACCCTTTTGGCGGAGATAGCATAATCCGTCCCCTCCACCTTACTGGCCTTTTTATCCTTATCCAGATGTAACACCCCTGGGGTACCTCTCCTTCCCTCTTGCTCCATTTCTGTTGCTCCCCTGATCCCACTCACTGCCGCCTATCCCTTCATGCCTTGCTTGTAGATATCCCATCCCCTCCCTAGTGAACACAGAGGCAAAGTACTTGTTAAATACCTCTGCCTGGTCCCTCACCTCTTCCACCCACCCTCCTCCTGATCTCAATCTGCTGAGATGGCCCTTAGTTTTTCTCCACTCCCCAATGTACCGGAAGAACCCTTTTCCCTCCATCTATCCCCTGTGCCAGCCGCTGCTCTTTACTGGACTTTGCTCCCCTTACCATCTGGGTGACTTTTCTAGATGCAAGATGGTACATTTCCTTATCCCTATCCCTATCCCCTCTTGTTGTTTTATATTTTTTGTAGGCTGCTTTCTTTTCTCTGACCTGTACCTCACTGGACCACCAGCATGGTTTATGTGACTTTGCTCCCTTACGTTTCAACTTAGCGCAGATCCTGACTGCCTCATGAAGTCCCCGTTTAATGACCTCCCATCTCCTTTCTACACTTGTCATTGATGTAATCCCCTTCAAGTGATCCTTGAGAATATTTCCCATGCCCACAAAGTCTGCCCCCTGAAGTCCACTGCCAGTGTCCTAGATCTCCCCATGCTTATTTGAAACCAGACAGTATTGTGGTCGCTCCCAGTCAGGGGTCCTGTACAACCAGGTCCCTTACCAGATCCCCATCTGCCAGAACCACGTCCAGGACATGCCCCTCCCTTGTGGGCTCCATCACATGCTGTGTTAAGAACACATCCTGGAAGCTGTCCAGCAGCCTCTGCTCCTTGGCCACCTTAGAGGACATGGTTCCCCAGTTTGTACCTGGCATATTAAGGTCCTCCATCAACACCACTCCTTCCCCTTTTGGTCCATACTGGGCAATGATGTTGTCCAGCAAACCATCCTCTAGAACATCACTCATCCCGGGGGGCCTATATACTACACCCAGCTTGACCTTATCTCCTGCTGGGGATCGTAAGGTGACCCATAAGGCCTCCGCGTTTCCCTCTGCCTCTTCTACCCTAGCAATTTCTATGTCATCTCTAATGAATATAGCCACTCCACCCCCTCTGCCCTCCTTTCTATCCTTCTTAAGCATAGTGTACCCCCGCACGTTTAGGTCCCAGTCATGGTTTTTGTTGGCCCATGTCTCTGTGACCACCGCCACATCCACCCCTCGAACAGCATGGCCTGGAACTCTGGCAACTTGTTTCCCAAGCTCCTGGCATTTACTAACACCAACCCCCACCCCTTATCCCTGATCCTCTTTGTCGAACCCCACCCAGATTCCTTATACTTCCATCCTCCTGTGCTCCTCCTGAAACCTCCACCCCAGTCTGTTTCCCCTCCCCCTTGGGCTTGAAGTCTACTCCCTCATCTGGAGGAGGAGCTTCTGGTCACCCCTCCCTTATCCCCCTCACATGTTTAAACCCCACCTTTCTTGAATGTAGTCAGCCATCCCCTGTTTAAGGACTTCCTTCCATAATGTGGCAAGATGAAGCCTGTCCTTGGCATATAGTCCCTTGTCCTCCCAAACTCCTTTCCAGTTCCTTAACAGCCCCAACCCACTCTCTTCACCCCACTTCCTGAGCCAGTCATTAACCTCTGTGAGCTTCATTTTTTTCTCCACTGAGGCCTTTGGTACTGGCAATATCTCCGAAAAGGAAATGTTGCATCCATTATCCCGACAGACTCTGGCAAGTTATTGGAACTTTGCTTGGATTTCCAAAACGCTATTTCCCTCTAGATCGTTAGTTCCCAAATGCACCAGGAAATCCAGTTTCCCTCCACAATCCCTAACCATTTCATACACCATGAACTTTGCTTTGTGCACTGTCAGCCCAGAGATACTCACTACCTTCACCTGGCTATGGCATCCACCCCCTGTCCCTCTCACTGGATACCCCTAATCATCGAGTCTCCCAATAACAGGACCTTAACACCGCCATCATCCTTATGGTTACCTCCACTATGCACTCTCAGCCCCCCATCCCCCCCTTTATTCGTGATCTCCATTCCATGGGAGTCTTCCTGCCTTATTAGAGACCCCCTTGTCACCCTCCCCTTTCTGCCTCCCTCGTTATTTTGCCCACTTAACTCAAGCCCCCTCTGAATAGGTGTCCCCTTTAACCCTCTCTTATCCAAACCATTTATCCTGGCCCTGATGGTTTCCTTCCCCACACCACCATGCTCCCCCCTTGTAATAGTACCCCTGCCTCCAGAGGCTCTCTGTGGGTCCCCTTTAGCTAGGGCCCCATCCTTGGTACTGACCTCCCTGCTGAAGGGGGGCTCTTATCCCACCTCCTTGTCTCCCAGTTTCTTTCCAGTCATGCTCTCCTCCCTCATGTCTGCAATATGTTGTATCTCCCCCATTTGCTTAACATTTATGTTTCCCCTTCTCCCTCTGGGGCTATTTCTGTCCTTTCCATTGCCGGTCTGTGGTGCCCTATGGGTATCAGACTCCCTCCTCCCGGCCTCTGTATAAGTTTTCTCATTTCCACCAACCCTTTCCTCCCCCTCTAGGTTGCTTAGTAGCTCAAATTTATTGTGACACTCTGTCAGCCTCCATCAAGTAACCCGAGTTTCACCTGACTGCACCTCTAAACTGCCTCTCTTCTTCCCCTCTTGTTCTGTTCACCTTAGGAGCTCCCTTCCCACAGTCTGCTGTTTTAGGCTTCCCCACAACAGCCCCTCCTGACTCTTCCCCCTCCACTCTCTTTGTATTCAGAATGTTCACCCTACGCTTTTCCTTAGCGTCAACATCCCTATCAAGGGTCCTCTGTCCCTAATATCCCCTCCTGCTTGCTGTAACATAACGTCCTGTAATTTCAGAGTTGCCCCAGCCTCCCCTCAGCCCCACCCTTCTGCTGCCCATATCCACACCCCTTATCCTTGGACACCCCCCAGCTCCCCCAGCTTACTCCTTAACCAATATACCTCACTCCTGATACAAGATAGCTGTTTACAGAGTGGGCAGCCTCCCTCTCTCCAGGCCCAATTGAGAATTATTGCCATCCCACAGCCTGTGCAGCCCACAACCCTTCTGAAGATGCCTGCCATGGTGGAATATGGCCACCCTGTTTATCCCCCTCTGTTTATAATGGCACACCCCCTTTTCTCAGTCCTTCCCCTGGAATACAGTTTCTCTCTATACTGACTGCAGTTATTTACAAACCCAATCTCAACCCCACCAATAAAGTTCCCAAGTCTCTCAAACACATACAGTCCAGTGTGTGTATGCAGACATCAGGTACAGTATGATGTCACAGGCCCACCAGTTCTTTTTGCTTCGAATTTCAGTCCCAAACAGAAATACTCAGCCTTTTAATCCCAACCCCCAGTGGCTTTTCAGTATTTAAGAAAGCCTACAAAAACACCAGGCAAACAACACATTAAAATTTCACTCTAATTATCACTGCCAAACAAGTGTTCCCAAGCCTCAAATGTTACAATATCACAGCCCAAGTAACAGTTCTAACTCAAGGTAATAATTTTTAACACATACAACTAATTTCACGTACAAAACTATTCAGATATTTCAGGTAAAATAGAATATAACCCAGACCTCTGTCCTTACCAGCCTCCTGGTTATGTTCCCAAGTGAACAATGAAAGACAAGGTAATTCCAGTTAATGTCTCCTCACCCTAACACCAGGCAAACACATTTAAATTTCACTCTAATTATCACTGCCAAACAAGTGTTCCCAAGCCTCAAATGTTACAATATCACAGCCCAAGTAACCGTTCTAACTCAAGGTAATAATATTTAACACACAGAACTAATTTCACGTACAAAACTATTCAAATATTTCAGTTAAAACAGAATATAACCCCAGATCTCTGTCCTTACCAGCCTCCTGGTTATGTTCCCAAGTGAACAAATGCACATGTTAGCATACCAGAAGTCTTTGTTTCTTCAACTGGAGCCTGTCATTGATGCCATGCTGGACTCAGAGTCCGAGATCGTCCTGGCGGACACTGTCAGGTTTGCTAAGGTCACCTATTGCCACTCACTAAGGGCAACGTATGATGCGGTGGACTCCTCTGCCAGAGGCACTGCTACGGTGGTTTGCCTCAGGAGATATTCCTGGCTAAGGGTGTCAGGCTTAGCACCTGATGTCCAGGAAGCCATTCAGGATGCTCCCTTCCGGGATGATGCCCAGGACATAATCACCAGCCTTCAGGACAAGGGCAAGGCCTTACGGTCGGTCCATACTATGTATCACCTCAGATTTAAGGCAAACAGCCATTTCATTGCCAGACCAAGTGGCGTACGAAACCGCATCAAACAGCCAGACATCATACTAAGTGTCTGGCACCTTTAGCTGCAGCTGTCTCACTGGCCAGAGCTCAGAGAGCTTCAAGGGCGGCTCTTCCCAACCCTCCCTCCCGACTCTTGACACCCGACCCATCCTTCCTCCTCTTCTGTCATGGGAGCTGGTGGGTAGATGGTTTGCCAGTCACTTACTGGGGTGGGAGGCAGTTACCACAGATTCGTGAATCTTTCAGATGGTGAGTCAGTGTACCACATTGGAACTTCTGGAGAGACCCCCCAAACAAGCCTCCTGGGGTGTCTCACTGTCCAAAGGCGCACATCCCCCTCATAAGGGAGGAAATCGAGGCTGTTCTGCAAAAAGAAGCCTTAGAGCCCATTCCAGCAAACCAGGTCGGAAAGAGGTACTACTCCCACTCCTCCTGGTTCCAAAAGATGACATGATATCTGCGTCCAGTTTAAAAAACATGAAATCTTGCTGTATTCTGACTTATGCAGTTGGCTCCAGCACTTGAACTGCCCTGGAGATGAGTCAACTCTATGCAGAAGCATGGAACGTTGAGCTCGAATTTCAAACCTCTGTCTGTGGTGCTTCCGAGTGTAACCGTCAGATTCTTTACTCCGCCTAACTGAAGTCGCTCCGGAGATTGCTCCTTCGCTCGGTTCGGTAAAGTTTGATAAAAGTGTATTTTTTTCACAAATTTATTATTTTTCGGTTTTCAGGTCTGTCTAGTGTACAGTAAGTGTGTAGCTAGGTAGTGAACTTTATTTTGTTTTATTCTGTGGAAACTGTAATTTCTTCGGTTCCCTAGCGTTTGGTCTGGCTGGGAACAGACTATTTCTGTTTGAATTTCTTCTTTTAGAATTTGTAGTTGTGTGCAGAGTCCGATCGGTTCCAAAAAAAAGGGACTTTTACCGGTGTCTTTCCACAACAGGTAACACGGTTAGTTACCGATCGTACAGTATTACCTGGCGTAACGGCTGTTAAGGGTAATTTTTGTTAGTCTGGCCATGTCTGAGAAACCCAAAAAGAAAACCGGGCCCACTGGATTTCATCACTGTGGTGAGTGTGGGGAGGCTTTTGCTAAAGCTGATCCTCACCTCATCTGTGTTTGTCTGGGGTTTGACCACCTCAAAACAGACTGCCAAATATGTAAAAATGTTCCCAAAGCCACTGTGGATAAAAGAATGAGTAGGCTAAAGGAAAGGGAGGCTGAGAAGTCCGCTGACCTGAATTGCCAGCCTGGTTCGGTTGTGGCCGAACCTGAGGAGGTGCTTATTGACCTGGGTGATACCTCCTTGGGCAAAGGGAGATCCGACTCGGAGGGGCCGGTTCTGGGAAAAAGAAAATGGAAATCAGCTGGTTCGGATCCAGAACCGCGTACTCCAACCGCTGATGAGATAGCCAAAGCGATAAGTATTGTTCAGTTGCTTCGATCAATTCCGTCCAAACCAACGTGTTCAACCTGGTGGTCAGTTCGATTGGATCCTACTCCATCAGATTACGATCCAGGTGCCTATTGTAAATTGGAGTGGGAGGGGGACTAAGACTATCCAGAACAAGATGATGAAGATGATAATGATTTAGAAGGTTTGGATGTGCCCATTGAACCGGACATCTCCCCAGACAGAGCCTCCAGTGTCTCTCCCCTCCCAGGCTTTCTGAGTCCCCCTCCCACTACTTGTTCTCCAGAAAGGTGGCTAAAACCCTCCAGCTCCCCATGGTAGAAGCTGCAGAGGAGGAAGAGGAGCCTGATTTTGTCGATATGACGGATATCCCAGAGTCTGAGGCTGTCTGTTCCCTTCCACAAATCTTTGGGGAAACGGACAAAAAAGATTCTTCAGACACCAAACTCTTTACCTCCAGTGGACAAAAGAATGAACAGGAGGTACATGTTGTCAGGCTCAGGTACGGAGTTTTAGTACAATCATAGCAGCCATGTTGAGGTAGTGCAGGCTGCAGCCTGTGAAAGGGCTAACATACCTTTGGCTTCACACCCCCCAGATAAAGACTCCAGGAAGGTGGATGCCACGGCCAAAAAATATTTGGCATCCTACTTGGGACTCAGGCAGACAAACTATGTGGCCTATGCAGCCAGGTACCAGAAGTCCAGGTGGGATACTGTTCTGGAGGTGGCCAAACAGGCCTCCCCCCAGCTGGCCAGAGAGCTGGAGGAGGTGGCTGCTGATGGGACTGAGGCATCCAAGGTACATTTCTATGCTGCTGTGAACTCAAATGATGTGGCATCACAAGTCATGGCTACATCTGTCTTTCTCAGGAGATTGGCTTGGCTCAGATGTACTAGCTTTTCGCAGGACACCCAGGCTAAGGCCATGGATTTCCTTGTAGTAGGTAATTCTCTGTTTGGGGACCAGACAGAGGCTTACATGAAGAAAATGGATGAATACAGGACTACTTACAGGAGTGCTCAGGCCAAGGAAAGGCAAGCCACTCCTCAGAGGCAGCAGCCTAGGGGTAGGCCTTTTCACAGGCCTTTCTACCAAGCCCAGGCCTCCTCTCCCTTCCCACAGAGGGGGTACTTCTGAGGGAGAGGCAGGAGGGGATGAGCAGGGCTGCATCCTCTTGCCAGTCTGAGGCTCCTGCCAAGCAGACGCCCTGATGTGTCAGCCCGAGTCGACTCCCCAATTCCAGTAGGAGGCAGGCTGGCTTACTACTTCCAGGCCTGGAAGTCTGTTAACTCAGACAGGTGGGTCCTGGAGGTGGTAAGCCAGGGACTAGCCCTCAAGTTTCAAAAAATTCCCAAAAATGAAGGTCAGGTCTTTTCCACCTGCAAACATCTTAAAAACCATTGCTTTAGAAGCAGAGGTTTCCTCCCCACTGGTTCTCAGAGCCATGGAGAAAGATCCTAATCTACATAGGGTCAAAGGTCTGTACTCCAGATACTTCCTTATCCCCCCCCAAAAAAACAGGGGAGTGGCGACCCATCCTAGGCTTAAGGTATTTGAACAAGCACATTTTAAAACCAAAGTTCAAAATGGTGACTTTAGGAGCAATTCTTCCCTCTCAAGTTCAGGAGACTGGTTAGCTTCTCTGGACCTCAAGGATGCCTATTTCCATATTTCCATCAGACGCTCTCACAGAAAGTACCTAGAGTATGAGTTTCCTTCAGGCCATTATCAGTTCAGAGCTATGCCTTTCTGGTCTAACATCAGCTCCAAGGGTGTTTACAAAGTGTCTTGTAGTAGTAGTAGTAGTGGCCTTCCTCAGAAGACAGGGCATTTCCCTATTTCCATACCTGGACAACTGGCTCATTGTAGGACAGTCTTCTGACCATATCATGTCAGCTCTACAGGTCACTCAGGATCTGCTCAGTTCCCTAGGGTTTCTTCTCAGCTTGCCAAGTCGGTTCTCGAACCAGTACAGCAGCTTGCTTTCATAGGGATAGAGTTAGATACTGTTCAAGCAAAGACATTCTTTCCACTAGCAAGAGTGCAGGCCCTTACAGATCTCGCTTCCTCTTTTCATCCTCTGGTTTCTTGTCCAGCAAGTCATTTTCTTTAACTCCTAGGCCACATGACAGCATCCACTGCAGTGGTGCAAGGGGCCAGGTTCCAGATGAGGGACATTCAATTCCATCTAAGATCCTTTTGGTCTCTCAGGAAAGAGACTCTTACCAAACTGATTCCAGTGACTCAGACTCTGGTCCAAGCTCTCCAGTGGTGGCTGGACCAAGACAATCTCAGACAAGGTGTCTCTTTTCTCAAGCAGACTCCCTCGGTGGTTCTCACCACAGATGCTTCCCTGTTGGGCTGGGGGGCTCACCTGGGAGTCCTCACAGCACAAGCGGTTTGGTCCCCAGAAGAGTCTCTTCTTCATATCAGTCTTCTGGAACTCGGGACAGTATTCTTGGCCTTTCTTGTTTTTTCAGACTCTGTGAGGAACATGGTGGTTCAGGTCAGGACAGACACCACCACCACCACCATGTGGTACATCAACAAGCTGGAGGCCATGAAAGTCTGGTCTCTAGCCTACTCTCTACAAACTTCTCTAATAGCTGTCCACTTCCTTGGGAAGGACAATGTGCTAGCAGATACCTGAGCAGAATCTCCCATGGCCATCATGAATGGACCTTGGACCCTCTCATTCTGAAAGTAATCTCCACCAGGTGGGGCACTCCAGAGATCTCTTTGCAGCCCCAAACAATCAGCTTCCCCAGTTCTGCTGCAGACCTCCAGTCCTGGGGACTGTTCCCCTGGATGCTCTGATATTGGATTGGGAAGGCAAGTTCCTTTATGCCTTCCCTCTGTTGCTCAGGGTTCTAATCAAGATCAGGTCACAACCCTGCACAGTGATTCTAATTGCGCCAGACTGGGTTAGGCAACCTTGGTATCCTCTGTTGTTGTCCTTAGCAGTCTCACTTCCTCTGTCTCTTCCCAAGAGACACAAGCTCTTAACCTCCTCTCAGGGGAGGATCTGGTACCCCAATCTCAAGGTCTGGCTCTTGAAGAGTTAGGGTACGTGAGCGTGCATCTCTCTCAGGGAGTTTTAGATATTCTCAAGGGTTCTTGGAAACCTTCTACCAGGAAAACTTACAACTCCAAATTGAAAAGATTCAGCATTTGGTGTTCACACAGGAATATCCTGCCAGATGCTGCGGGTATTGCCACAATCTTAGATTATTTGGTTCATTTTAATGGCTTAGGCCTAAGGCCAGCCACTTTAAAAGTTCACCTAGCAGCTGTTTCTGCATTTCTGTCAGCAGGGAAGGGCTTTTCTCTGTCATCTCACCCTGTCTTTGGAAAGTTCTTTAAAGGTTTGACTCATATCAACCCTCCTTTTAGAGAGCCTACTCCGGCTTGGGATCTCAATATCTGCATTGCTCAACTTATGCAGCCACCCTTGGAACCCTTGGCTTCAGCTGAGCTTAAGTACTTGACCTGGAAAACTGTGCTCTTAATTCAAGTGGGAGCTCTTGCAGCAGCCTGTAACAGTCAGGACTATGCCCCAGGCACTAGGACCCTCCGGAAAAACTTCTCAGCCAGCCGTACCAAGCAGGGACTGCCCCAACAGTGGCCCGCCTCGTCAGCCCTGGTACAAGGCGGACCTAGCTCCACCTCCATTTTTCCCAGCCCGTCCCTACGCGTGAAGAAACCCTATACTACTCAGCTTGCCAGGAAGAGCAAACAGCGTTGTTTTTCCCCGTTTTGTGCCGTTTTTAGGTGTTTTTTTCAGTACTTCTCTATTGGATGTCTCCACCATCGTCTGTCTCTTCCGAGATGCACCAGAACAAGTGTGACTGCGGACGGCAGATCCCTTCCAAGGACGGGCACAAGCGCTGCGTCTTTTGCCTCTGGCCGTACCACGATACCGCTGCCTGCTCAGCCTGCCAGGTGTTCACCAGTCTGACCCAGATCCAACGTCTCAAGGCCCTGAAGGCTTTTTTGTTAGAGAAGATGATGGATCTGCACACTTCGGAGAAGGGGAAGCACAAGGACAAGACTAAGCACAATGGGAAAGATCGTAGTAGGACCCGTTCTCGCTTGCGGCCCTCGCCCAAGAAGGCCCGTGTTCCCCTAGGCCCAGGTGAGCGTCCGAAGTCGTCCCAGGCCAAGGCTGGCCCATCGGGGGAGAAGCCGACCAAGCCTAAGGTGACCCAGCTAAGGGTCTCCACCAAGACCTTGGAGGCAAAAGCGTCGGCCCCACTTCCCAAGGCACTGGCGTCACCTGCTAAAGGCGTGCTTATGGAGCCGAAGGACTCTAAGGCTGATGCACCGCCGTCGGTCCCACCACAGACACCAGTTCAAGGGGCGAAGGGTTCGGGGCGGCTACGGAAGAGCCAGTGTCCCCATCTCCCAAGTCCTCTTCCCCCCGGGCTCCCAGGAGGGCTTCCCTTCAAGGGCTGACGTCCCGGATACTCCCTTTCTGGGCGGAGCGGCTGAAATTTTCATGAAGGACGAGCTGCAGGAGGAGTTCTTCTTTTGGTGAGGGCAGGTCCAGAAGCAGGCACCCCCAAAGCCGGCCCAGTCACCGGTACCGGACCTGGTGGACAGACCACAGCCTGGGAGGTGAGCCTTCACCTAGCGGCTGCCTACTCCTCCACCCAGGGCTCATTCCCGGTCCAAAGACCACTGCCGATTCTCCAAGGACTCTGGAGACTGTCGCCGGTCCAGATCTCGCACTCGCAGTCCTACTCATTCCTCTGGGTGAGAGCGCTCCTGACATCGGTCCTCTGACAGACGTTTGTCTACGCTCCGTCGCCAGTCTCCGGACCAGTGTCTGTCCCCAAGCTACCGACAACAGAGGGAGACGGGTCACAAGGAGAGATCAGACTATTCCAGACCTAGTAGTCGGTACTCTTCTTCATCGGCATCCTCTTCCTCTCTTGGGATCGAGGGATCCCCGGGAGAAAAGGACCAGCCTTGCTCGCCTTCGGACAGTCTGACCTTTATGGATGTCTTGAAGCATATCCAGGCCTCCAGTGAGTGGGAAATGGAGGACCTGGATCCAGAACGCCGAAGATTGGCCAAATACCTGAGGCAAAAGGAGCAGAAACCATTGGTGGTGCCTCCTTTGGATACTTTCCAGGACCTGACCCGGACTACCTGGAAGCATCCGGCCTAAATCCCGGCTGTTCCCAAGAAATCGGACAGACTGTATAAGGCCCAGAGGGCAGAAGCCTTTTTAGCAGAAAACCCTCAGGCGGACTCTTCGGTCATTATGGCTGCCCATGACAAGTCCAGGCAGCCGAAACACCTTAGCTCGCAGCCTCCCGATCCGGAGTCTCGGTATTTGGACATGGTAGGCAAGAAGGCTTACTCTGCCTCCACCTGCTCCATCCGGTCTCTCAACTTCCTGACGCATATGGTCCAGTACCAGAATGCTCTGTGGGAGAGGAGACAAGAGCTACTGAGAGCCATGCCAGATTCCGAGCAGAAGACCGAACTTCTGGACATACTGAAATCTGGCTCCAACGTGGGCTCTCATGTCCTGAGGGCCTTGTACGACACTGCAGATACGGCAGCCTGGGTGGCCGCTTCAGGGGTCTGCCTTTGGCGCCATGCCTGGTTAAGAGTTTCGGGCTTTCACCAGGATCTGCAGTCTGATATCAAGGATCTGCCATTCCAAGGTACCATGTTGTTTGGGCAGGAGGTGGAATCTCTAATTTCACATCTCCAGGAATCGGGCAAGTTCATCTGATCAGTCCGCCAAATGTACTGCGGCGACCAGCGACGGCAACGGAAACGGCCCTTTTGCATGCCCTCAGGTGGTCAAGGTGGACAAGCCCATGGTAACCAGCAGAGTCAGAGAGGCGGCTTTCATAGAAGAGCCGGTAACCAGCAACCTGGAGGCGCTCCTATCCGTGGGCCCAAGTCCTCCCAGACCTCTCTCCCTACGCCCGGCTCAGCCCAGTGACCCCCACCAAGGAAGACTCCGGGGAGACAGTCGGGGGCTCGCTTCTCCCTTCATCTCGAAGGGTGGAGCTCGATAACTGAGGACCAATGGGTCCTGGATATTATCAGGAGAGGACATACACTAGAGTTCGCGGAGTTCCATCCAAATACTCCACCAAAGTACTCCCGATATCCTCCTTCTCACATCCCACTTATAGAAGGAGAAATTCAGACCCTCTAGCAGAAAAAGGCAATAGAGGTAGTCCCCTTGCATCAGCGGGGAAAGGGGTTTCATTCCCACTACTTCCTGTTCCCAAAAAAGACGCAGGATCTTCAACCCATTCTGGACCTCAGCTCTCTGTCTTTTTATAGAGTACAAAAGGTTCAGGATGGTGACCTTTCCAGGTCTGCTTCCCCTGCTGCACCAAGGAGACTGGCTCTGCACCCTAGACATGCAGAATGCGTATATGCATATCGGGGTCTTCCTTCCCCACCGGAGGTTTCTGGGGTTCCACTTCAAGGGGAGCACTACCAATTCAGACTTCTTCTGTTTGGCCTCTCCTCTGCTCCTCGAGTCTTCACAAAGTGCTTGGCAGTGGTGGCTGTGGCTCTTAGGTGTCAGGGGCATTGCGTCTTCACTACTTCGACAGTTGGCTACTTACGGCCCCGTCCAGGTCAAGCCAGCTTTAGGCTCTCGGAGACACCTATACTCTGTTGCGAGAGCTGGGGATCACCCTGAACCTTCAAAAATTGTCCCCCGAGCCCAGTCAAAGACTCTTCTTCATTGGAGCGATCCTGGATTCTGTCCAGGGTATGGCCTTTCTACCCCAGGACAGGGGCGATCGCCTGCGGGAGATTGCCGAATGGATCTCAGTAACTCCTCAGGTTCTAGCAAGGAACTTCCTCAGGCTGCTGGGGCACATGGCGGCGGCCATTCCGGTCACTCCTCTGGCTCGCCTTCACATGCGGGTCCCACAGTGGATGCACAGGGTGCAGTGGGACCAGGGCCCCGACGATCTAGACTTTCTAGTCAGGATCACCGAGCCAGTCAGGAGAACTTTGCTTTGGTGGATGGACCCCCAGAATTTAGAGAAAGGGGTCCGGTTTCATCTGGAGCCAATAGGTCAGACTCTTACGATGGATGCATCAGATCTAGGATGAGGAGCGCACCTGGGTACTCATCAAACGCAAGGGGTTTGGACACCCGAAGAGCGATCACTCCATATCAATGTATTGGAGATACGAGCGGTCCTCTATGCCTTACAGGCATTTCAAGAGGACCTAGTGCCGAGCTCTCTCCTAATTCAAACAGACAATATGGCGGTCGTCTTTTACATCAACAAGCAAGGGGTCATTCATTCGTATCCCCTTTGCAGGGAGGCGATGAGAGTCTGGTACTGGACACTGGAATGACGCATTCTGCTGTCAGCGGTGCACGTTCCAGGCATTCTAAATAATCTGGCTGACAGCTTAAGCAGGTCTCGATCCAGAGCACACGAGTGGGAGCTGTTACAGTCTGTAGCAGATCAGTTCTTCGACAAGTGGGATCGTCCAGAGCTGGACCTTTTGCGTCATCACGCAGCACCAAACTGCCAATTTTTTGCTGGCGAGAGCACACGTCTGGCCAGTTTGCTGGTCAGACGTGTTATCCCTTTGCTGGGCTGGGAGGTTTCTCTATGCCTTCCTGCCCTTCTCTCTCTTTCAGAGAGTCCTGCTGAAGTTGCAGGCAGAAGGGGCTCGAAGGATTCTAGTAGCACCCTGTTGGCCTCGGCAGATTTGGTTCCCACTTCTGCAGAGGTTGTCCAAGGATCCTCCAACTCCGCTGCCCATATGCTCGCAGTTGCTATCCCAGGAACAGGGATCGCTGGTCCATCCGGACCTCTGTTCCTTACTTCTGCATGCTTGGCTTCTTCAGACGTAGCCCAACAGAGATACGGGGTCTCCCCGGAGGTAGCGGCAGTCCTAGTGTCGGTGAGGAAGCCCTCCACCCGCTCCGCCTATGCTATGAAATGGAAGTGTTTTTGTTTATGGGCCTCGTCACAGCATTTGGACTCCGTCACTTGTCCAGTGAACTCAGCGTTACAGTACCTCCTCTCCTTGTACCAACATGGCCTGAGTTACTACTCTATTAAGGTGCACATGTGGGCTGTCTCGGCCTATCATGCTCTGATTGGAGACAGGGCTTTAGCACAGTTAGATGTAGCCCGCACCTTTTTGAGAGGGATTTTGCATATGAGACCTCCCATTAGGGATCCTATCCCACCCTGGGACCTCCTTTTTGTTGGAGAAGCTTACCCTCCCTCCTTTTGAACCGGCAGCAGATTGTGAGCTGCGTTTCCTTTCCTGGAAGTTGTGTTTTTAGGTTGCCATTACCTCAGCTCGAAGAGAGTCTGAGCTTCAGGCTGTGATGTGTAGAGCCGTATTTGGTTTTTCACAGGGAAAGGGTTTCCCTTAGAACAAATCCTAAGTTTCTTCCAAAAGTGGTCTCGGAGTTGACCCTCCTCCAGTCGGTTGACCTTCCAGTCTATTTCCCTTTCCCTTCTAATAGAGAGCTCTCCTTCACATTGGGCGTCCACAGGACACTGAGGTATTACCTCAAAGGATAGCTCGCGACAGTCAGCGAGCAACTCTGTAGCCTTGCACCACAGTGCTTGGGCAAACCAGTGACCAAGCAGACTATTTCGAAGTGGATCGTCTACTGCGTATCCTTCTGCTATGAAAAGCACAATAAACCCCTACCAGGTCCAGTTAGGGGTCACTCCACTAGGGGAGTGTCTGCATCTTTTGCCGCCCTGAGGAATGTCTCCATAAGGAACATATGTGCGGCTGCTACCTGGAACTCAGTGCATACCTTTGTCAAGCTTTACAGCTTGGATATAGTCTCCAGACGCTGTACCGGGTTTGGTCTGGCTGTTTTGCAAGGACTTTTGTCCTAGGCCTCTGGAGTCAGTAATCTCCACCTCCTGGGGTCGACTACCTCTTTGGCGTGGGACTGCTTGATATTCAGTCCTGACTGTTATAGCTTGCTGCAAGAGCACCCACTCAAAGTAAGATGGTACAATTACGTAAGAACTTACCATAATGGTAGATCTTCGAGAGGAACTCTTGCAGCAGGCGTTACTTTCCCACCCGCCTTCCCCCCCGCCCCCGAGGTGTGCAGATCTTCATCTAGTGCTTCATCTCATTCTCTTGTCAGGGCTTGTTCGCAGGCCGGGGGGGGGGGGACTGAGGTGGAGCTGGGTCCTCCCCCTTTTGTACCATGGCTGACGTCAGGACAGGGCCGACGGGGGTGGTCCCTGCTTGGTACTGCTGGCTGAGAAGTTTTTCTGGAGGGTCCTAGTTCGTGCGTCATAGTCCTGACCGTTATAGCCTGCTGCAAGAGCTCCTCTCGAAGATCTACCGTTACGGTAAGTTCTTGTGTAACTGTACTTTTCTGGTAGCTATCGCTTATTCCAGGTGAATTAGTGAATTACAGGCCCTGTCAGTTGAACCTGATTTTATCTCATTCCATAGAGGTAAGGTGGTCCTCAGAACCCATAGGAGGTTCTTACCCAAAGTGGTCTCAGATTTCCATCTGAACCAGTCCATGTCCTTTTTCTGTGTTTTTTACTGATCATTCCTCTTCAGGAGAAAGAAGGTTACACAGTTTGGATGTTAAAAGGGCACAGCTGTTACATAGAGCATACTAAGGCACATAGCAATGACTGTCTTCAGTTGTTTCTCACTTATGGTGAAGTGGGAAAAGGTAGGCCAGCTACTAAAAGAACTATTGCCAGGTGGATTGTAGCCTGTATACAATTCTGTTATACCAAACTAAGTAAAACATCTCCCTCAGGCCTGAGGGCCCACTCGACTGGGGTACAGCAGCTTCTCTGGCTGCTGCCAGAGATGTACCTTTACTAGAGATATGCAAAGCAGCCACCTGGAAAACGATCCATACATTCATCAAGCATTAGTCTCTGGGTATCCAGGCTAGGAGTGATACTAGGTTTGGTATAGCAGTACTGCAGAGCCTATTCCCAAAATAGGTTTGGTACCCTCCTCCATGGAGGTACTGCTTGGTAGTCTGCATATGTCAGAATACAGCAAGACTTCCATGTTTGAAGAAAAAAATTACTCACCTTAGTAACTGTTTCTTCTAATGGAGTCTTGCTGTATTCTGACCTCCCCCCGCTTCCCCTCTCAGAACCTAGTTTTTGGGATGTGAGCTGGCAGGTACAATGTTTGGAGTGTACCTTACACCCTTCCCCTTTGTTATTATTCTTGTTGATTTATATATTATTCACTACCTTTTTTTTTTTATTTTGGGTTCTCGACTTGAGTCTTTTGGGACCCAGAACTGTACCTATTAGTTTATTGTTTACAGTTTCCACACCGGTGGTGTAGTTGGTTAGTTCGTAAAAATCTGACAGTTGCACTCTGAAGCACCACAGACAGAGGTTTGAAATCCGAGCTCGAGCTCAACGTTCTGTACAGAGTCGACTCTTTCATCTCTGGGGCATATCAAGTGCTGGGGCTAACTGCATGTGTCAGAATACAGCAACACTCCATTAGAAGAAACACAGTTACTGAGGTGAGTAATTTTTTTCTTCTGAACCTCAGCACTCTAAACCTGTACATGGAGTACAAATGGTTCCGGATGTTGAGACTCCCACGTCTGCTGCCCCTCCCGCATAAGGGACAGTGGCTTTGTGCCCTGGACATGCAGTATTCCTACCTGCATATCCCAGTTTTTCTGGCCCATCACTGCTACCTCAGGTCCTCCTTTCACGAGGAGCATTATCAGTTCAAGGCCCTCCCCTTTGGCCTGTCCTGGGCACCTCTAGTTTTTACCAAGTGCCTTGTGGTAGTGGCGGTGGCCCTGAGA
This sequence comes from Neoceratodus forsteri, assembly GCA_016271365.2. Lineage (NCBI taxonomy): Eukaryota > Metazoa > Chordata > Ceratodontiformes > Ceratodontidae > Neoceratodus > Neoceratodus forsteri. Next base: position 1,117,725,366 of record CM028130.1, read on the forward strand.
CGCCAGGGCCACTATGCGTTCCCCTACATCGATGACTGGCTTCTGTCAACTCTGTCGATAGAGTGGCTGGAACTTTCCCTTTCTGCTGCCGTGGACCTCTTTGCACAAGTGAGGATTATGATCAACTACCCCAAGTCCCAGCTTACTCCCTCCCACTTTCTCCAGTTTATTGGAGCAGTGCTGGATACAACCCAGGATATGGCTTTCCCCCATCAGGATAGGGCAGAAACCTTACAGAAGCAGGCTCACCTGATGGCCTCCATTATATGGGTTTCGGTCAGGTCAGTTCTCCGGCTCCTTAGCCTTATGGCTGAGGCTATCCCCACTGTTCCACTTGCTAGGCTTCACATGTGTATTTCGCAGTGGACGCTCAGAATGCAGTGGGATCAGAGGTCGGACAACTTGGATCACATGGTCATGGTCTCCCGTTGGATGCAGCGGGATCTCCTGTGGTGGCAGGATGTCAGCAACCTTGCCAAGGAGGTTCCTTACCAATCCCTTCCCCCATTCTGTCCCTGACTACAGATGCTTCAAGGATGGGCTGGGAGGCTCTTCTGGAGACCCACAGGACTCAAGGGCTGTGGTCTCAGTAGGAACTCTCCTTACACATAAACGTGTTGGAGATGAGAGCAGGTCTTCAAGCACTTGCTCTACTAGGGCCCACTACTAGTCCAGTTGGACAGTATGTGTGTAGTCTGGTACCTCAGCAAACAAGGGGGCAGTTGCTTGTATCCCCTTTGCAGGGAGGCGATGTGGGTGTGGAATTGGGCAGTTCTGCATTGAATACACTTCCCAGCAGTCCACATTCTGGGCATGCAAAATGTCCTAGTGGACTGTCTGTCGCACCAGAGGAAGCGTCCACGAATGGGAGCTCAAGAAAGTGGTGGTTGAAGACCTATTTGAGCTGTGAGGTCATCTAGATCTGGATCTATTAGCCTCCCCATCCAGCGCAAAACTACCCAGGTTTTGCTGGTTTGCTTCCGGGCATGGTGCTTTCTGGTGAGTTGCACTATCCCTTTGCTGGACAGGGAGGTTTTTGTACGCCTTCCCTCACTTTCCAGTTCTGCAGAGAATGCTGCTCAAGTTGCAAGTGGAGAGGACTTGCATGATTCAGATCACCCCGTATCGACTTTGCCAGATTTGGTTTCCGCTTCTTCAGCAGCTTTCGGTGGAGCCTCTGGTTCCCTGCCCCGCTGCCATGATCTCTTGACTCAGGAGAGGGGCACACTGGTCCATTCAGGGCTGCAGTCCCTTCACCTCATGCATGGCACCTTCTGACATAGTTGCCTCATGCCATGGAGTGTCCTCCGGAGTGGCTCAAGTCCTGGTGGAGGCTAGAAAACCTTCCACAAGGATGACTTATGCTGTGAAGTGGAAGCATTTCTCCATTTGTGCCACTTTTGGTACCCTTTTTCATGTCCTGTTCCTCAGGTCATGGAGTACTTGCTGCATCTCTCCGACCTGGGCTTGAGTTACTCTTCGCTGAAGGTTCACCTGTCTGCTACCTTTGCCTACCACGCCTTGGTGGAGGGCAAAGCTGTAGCTCAGCTGGAGGTCTCCGAAACCTTTCTGAAAGGGATCCTCCACCTAAAACCCCTGGAGCGCAATCCCGCGCCTCCTTAGGATCTGAATTTTATTTTAGAGAAACTTACTCTGCCTCCTTTTGAACCAGCTGGTAGTTGGGATATGTGCTTATGTCTTGGAAAGTGCTCTTTTTAGTTGCAGTTACTTCGGCTCAAAGGATTTCTGAGCTTGAGACCCTGATGTGTAAGGATGCTTATTTGATTTTCCAGAGAGACTGGGTGGCTCTGCGTACCAAGCCTCAGTTTTTATCAAAAGTCGTTTCTGAGTTCACGTTGAATCAGTCTATTCAACTACCAGTGTATTACTCTGAATATTCCAATCAGGGTGAGGCAATTCTGTATACTTTGGATGTTCACAGAATTTTATGTTACTACACTAACTGTACAAAGTCTGTCCAGAAATCGGATAGTTTTTTGTTTCTTTTGCACCCAAAAGAGAAGGTGCAGCAGTTTCCAAACAGTGTTTATCCCAGTATTTGACAAACTGCATTGTGTTCTGTTACCAGAAGCATGGTAAGACCCTCCCGGGAGAGGTTAAGGGGCATTCTATTAGAAGCATGGCTGCCTCTACTGCTTGTTTTAGGAATGTGTCTGCCTCTGACGTTTGTGCGGCGGCCACTTGGAGTTTTGTCCATACTTTCACCGAACATTACAGTCTGAACATTACCTCTACGTACAGGGCTGACTTTGGACTAGCTGTCCTCCAAGGCCTTCTGTTCTAATCTCTCTGCTTCTCTGCAGACCTTTCCTGCTGCCTGTGTTTCAGTTCCTTCTGATTCACACTTCTTGGGACTTGGTCATAATCAGGGCCCCTGGTGTTCTGCGGCAGCATTTTCTGATTTCTGCGGCATGGTTTATTCATTCCTCTGGCAGAATGCAGTCCTGTCATTGGCTAAATATAATGTGATGTCATCGATAACATCATATGCTGAGCATAGAGGAAGGGCTTCAGGATAAACGAGGTGGGAAAGAAAGCCTGACACTATGGAAAAACAGTATATTTATATGAAAATTCACCAAAAACAATGAATTCTGCGGCACTATATATATTTTGCGGCATGATGCAAATTCTGCGGCAAATTCCGGAACCGCAGAATTCCAGGGGCCTTGGTCATAATTACCTACTGCAAGAGCCTCTCCCGAAGATCTACTGTTACGGTAAGTTCTTAAGAAACTGTACTTTTCTCATTGCTTGGGATTCTGTTCTGTAGGTGTGACCTGATGAAAGATATCCCTGAAGATAGAACAGTTATGTAAGAACTTACTGTAACAGTAGATTTTCGAGGGAATCTCTGTCATCAGGTCATGCCATTCCATTCTCCATTCCTCTTACGTCTCTGTCTTGTTATTGTCCTTTGTTCCTCCAGCCCTTCTTTCTGTATAGCTGGGCACCTCTTCTGTCTCTTCAGTCCCTGTGGGGACATTTTGCTCTCTTGGTCTCCGGGGGAAAAGAGTGAGGAGGGAGTGGGGCCACCCATGCTTATATAGTGTAGATGATGTCAGCATGCAACACCAGCATGGGCGGCCCCTGACAGATTGCTTGAGAAAGTTTCTGTGATATCCTAGTGCCTGACAGCTAAGTTTTATAGGTGTGACCTGATGAAAGAGATTCCCTCGAAGACCTGCTGTTACGGTAAGTTCTTAACATAACTGTTATTTATCATCCCTGCATTTTTCATTACAGATAGATATACATATATCTGTATATGAATAATTGTTTGTTCCTTTGGTCTTGTTGACCTGCCCCCCACACGGAGCCTGGCCTGGGAGGACTGGGCTGTTAGTGTGCTGTGGCCAGAGTTTTCTTCCTTCATTTCACCCTTGGGGCCACACAGGCATACAATGATGTGTTATGCATGCTTTGCCTTCTCCGAGATGGCCCGGGAGTGGGGTTCCATTTCCTTCCTTCTTGTGGTCCTGCAGGGCTACCACTCAAATTCCTCCAGGTGACAGCTGACCAGCAGCACATAATGATCAGTCCTTCCTCCTCCAGCGAGCTCCCGAGCAACCCGAGGCTTTCTGAACCCCATTGAGGCAACAAGTACCTCAGTCTGTGTCACACTGTGCTGGCTACACATCAGACATTTTTAAACTGGCTTTTTATTGTTCTGGTTTTGTAATTGTACAATGGCAATAATATTTGAAGCTTTCTGATTGGTTGCCGTGCCCTAGAGACATTGAAGTTATCTGACAATAACATCACTGTATCTAGCGCAGACACACTTATGTCTGTGTGACCAGTTGAAGAAATCCTTCCAAGCTCAATCGATGAAAGCCAGTATGACTTCACATTCCCCAGCCATCCTAATTTCATTTTCAAACACAGGCACGGCTTCACATCTCCCCAGCTCAACCCCTCTTTCCTCCACTCACAACAGTGTTTCAGTACTTAAGCCCTCATAGCTTCACACATTCCCACTGTCCCCTAGCTATTCACCTTGATGGGGGAAAAAAGTGAAGCTGTGAACACCAGTGTGAGCGTGTGTGCTTTTTAAAGCATTGCGCTTCACTTACCAGTTGTTGGCTTTGTTTTCCTTTGCCACCAATCATCGGCTTTATTTTCCTTTGCCGGTGACTCTTCAGACTTCTTCTGCTGATACACAGCCAGCTATACCGGGAGAACGAGAGAGCATGAAAACCGCACAAATTAAATGAACAGGTGGATGGCCAGGCAGATGTGGGTTGGTGGGAGGGAAGAAAAGATACAGGAAAAAAAAGAGCTGTAAGCAGTACAAATAAAGTGAGGTCCACATGCAGGTGGCTGAACAGATGGGGGGCAGCTTGTGAGAGAGATAGCTATGGGATGGTAGAAAGCAGGCTGCATTTACTAGCAGCAGCACCGCCATGGGAACAGCTAGCATTAGTAGCAGCACCACCTAGTGGAGAAAAGATATTGTGCAATTTTTTGGTTTATACTTGTAACTACACATTGGAAAACTAAGCAAAAATAGTTGTTAAATTTGTTTTAACTTTAACATAAATGAGCCACTGTATAGTAGCAGTAAGGCACTGGGTGTGTGTGTCTGTGTGTGCAGTAGTCACTTCTTGGGTGTTCAATACACTCAGCTTGTGGCCCTGTGCATCAGCCCAGCCGAGACATAAAGTTATTACACAAGAACACACACCCTGCCGTGCCGTATTGCTTAAATATCCACCACAAGCAATATTCAATAAAAATGTCTTCTTTTAAGATTGCTTTTTGACTGTATATACTAATTCTTACTGTTAATTTATTAGGATGATGCTAGAACATGTTATGATGGTAAACTGCACAGCACACCAGGATGCTTAATTTTTTTTCATGGTTGGTGTGGTAAAAGAGCAGGAACTTTTCAAAACTTCAAACTACATATCTTGGTTCAGACATGAAATGAAAAATGGTGTTTACTTATAGTTTGCCAGAAATAGTAACTGCTAAAAAAGAATTTACATTTCTAGTGATTTAGGTATGGTTCACGTATCCACACATTGGCAGTCTCCCTTTTAAAGCGGATTTGCCAGACAGTCTTTCAGTGAAGCTCCTTCGACCACCTGGGTGGTATATCCCTTGATTCTGCCTTGTGACATCAGATCTTCCTTTCCTCTGGACGAGTTGGGCCTCTTCCTCCGCAGCTCTGCGTGTGGTTTAGGGCCAACAGACTTACCAAGTGCACCATTTGTCTAACTTTTTTCTTCAACTTTCAAATTAATTTCGAAGCATGTCCTCAATTCTGTCTCTGACATCAACTAATTGGATTGTGGGAATTCTATGCCCGGATCCTGGTTTCAAGCGTGTTGCATCCAGTGCAACCAGAAGATGTCATGGACAGATCCCCATGTATCATCCATATACTGCCTTGGAGAATAGCATGATGTCGCGGCCTGTGCCAGGCTATGCTTCCTTCTTCCCAAGAAGGCAGCTATGCCTGTCTTTTTCTTGGTCTGCTGACTGACAAGACCTTCCGGTGAAGTCAAAGCAGGCACAGAAGGTGGCCCCCATGCCTTTGGGGTCTGCAGCCTAGATGGCAGTCATGGAAGAGGCTGTGGCCAAGGTCATGGGGGGTACCTCTTCGGGCTCTGTTGTACTCTCACTGGGGGACCAGTGTTGGCCTGGTTTTTGCGGGAAGTATTCGAAAAATATGTAAAACCCTCTAGACCTTTGGGGAAAGCCCTGCTTGCCATAGTAAGGTAAAGAAATCCAAAAAGTCCCAGCAACGGTTGTGGGAATGGGAAAAGGTGCATTCTTTCTGCTCCCTCGACTGCATACTGACTGTAGAGCATTCGGCTTTGGCTGAAACTACCTGGTCGAGGACCAGGTTGCTACCTCCAGGGTACCCCCATCGAATGTGTCGGTCTCAACACAGGTTGAGCAGGTGGTTGAAATGTTTCTTGACCCTGTCAACCCGTTGTTGGAGGGGATCGACGCGGACTTGATCTCCAGGACCCTGGTCCTGTCTGGCCTTAACCAAGAGATCCAGGAGCAGTCGGTGAACCGGGCTGTCTCCTCTCGGGAGTTGCCCCCTTCCAGGACTGAATTCTCTGTGGGTAGTCTCTACTGCCTCTTCAGCCATATTTCCTTGGTGTTGTCGAACCCATAAGTGCTCAAGGTTGAGGGATTCCTCATGTTTTCCGGTCTCTCTCCATTGGGAGGCACCACTGTCGGCGCTCCTCTTTGTCCTTGGACGATGAAAGACTCCATCACTGTGTGGCGGTGCTATGAGAAGCTGCTATGGCAGCAGTGGGCCTTGACTGGGCATGGTAGAGCTCTACCCTCGACCTCTGCAGTCAACTGGCAGCTATCACTTCAGCCTTTTTCGGTCCTGCCGAGACAGCTGTCTCCGACGCGAGGCTCACCACTGACAGAGGTTGGAGCTGCCTTCATGGCTGCCCATGCAAGTGAGCCCCTCGGAAGGACTCCCGTTCAGCTACCAACTTGCCATTCCTTTTGTTGGTAGAGATCACACACGCGAATGAGGCTTGAGTGGTACATGATAACCAGTGGCTGAGGGCTGTGTTAAATGATTCCATGGCTGACTCCCAGTGGTTCCTCAATGTAATCTTTGAGGGCTGGTGCTTCCTACAGTCATTCTGCCGAATAACTACCGACCATGGGCTGGTTTCCTTAGGGGTTCTTCTCAGACTTAGGTCTTAGTCCATGGAGGTTCCTTCGGAGCCAGTCCAGAAAAGGGTGAAATATCCCTTTTTTGGGGATTTTGGACAGAGACCTATCCCCTTTGGTTGCCATCCCAATGGCCGAGGCCATCTTGGGACAGGTGCTGGAGCTTTGACAGCATTCAGCTTTCTGCCCAGCACCTTCTGCTTGTATGGAGTGCAAGTATTTGGTTTCTACCTGCACCTTGTCCGGATTTTCAGACCACCCCTCAGCTAAGGGTCTGGTTGCCAGCACTGTCTTCCATAAATCCAGAAATACCAGGAACGTGGACAGAGACCCCCTGATGAGTCCAAAAAGCTTGACAGCACAGCTGAAAAGGTCTGTGCTGTGTCCTCCCTTGATCTCAGTCGGACAAGCTATGCTCTGATGATGACCCGCTTTGAGCACTCCATGATGGGAACCATAGACCATGTCCTCCCTTACTTCTCTGCTGACAAGCAGCTAGTGGTAAAAGTGGCCCGAGACAAGTGTCAAATGCTGGGTAAATGCCAGCCTTAGACTGCCTTTTATGTGGGCGATTCTTGCGCCTGTGTGATGGCAGCAGCTGTTGCAATACATCACAGGGCCTGGTTGAGGAGTTCCTCCTTTACAGTGGACACCCAGCTTAAGTTGGCTGATATCCCTTTGTTGGACACCAACACCTTTGGCCCTGGGGTGGAGGGCCACCTCACCAGAATTGAGAAGTCCAAATCCACCCTAGATTCTGACACCTCCTTGCAGAAGGATCTGAAAGGGCAGAGGTCAAAGAAAAAGCCTTTTCAATTTCAGCCTTTTCTGTCAGCAGCCTAGGCAGAAGCAGCTCCAGCAGGGGCTTCACAGGCTTGGTGCCTCAAGACCATGTTCCCTGGTCAGGGCCCCAAAAAAGGTGGGGGTTGGGATAGTGGTGCCCCTCTGGCAGCAGGTGCTTGTGCCGCCTCCAAAGCTGGTCACTGGGTTGGGTGGGTTTCTACCTCCCACCCATCCAATCCTTTCCTCAGCACCCCTTGGGTGGGGGGTCGGCTGTGCCACTTCTGGCATGCTTGGTCCATAATTACCTTGGACAAGTGGGTTCGAGAATCGGTGGGCAAAGGGTTGCCTTTCGATTTCAAAGCTCTTCCGCCTTACTGACCCCATGTGCAAAGGAAGTCTGTGGTGTTGCAGGAAATACTGTCCGCCTTCAGAAACATAGAAACATAGAATTTGATGGCAGATGAGGAACGCTTGGCCCACCTAGTCCACCCATTTCCCTACCTAATGGATAAGCTGCAGATCCTAGTTAACCAATAACCTACTTCCTCCTGCCCCCCATTAGAATTGCCTTATGTCTGTCCCATGCATTCTTGAATTCCCCCACTGTTTTTGACTCTACAACCTCCGTAGGAAGGCTGTTCCCATGTATCTACAATCCTCTCTGTGAAGAAATACTTACTCACATTACCTCTGAGCCATTCCCCCTCATCTTCAAATTGTGCCCCCTTGTTCTTGCACATCTTTTTTTCTGAAAGATGCTACCCTCTTGGACTTTGTTGATTCCCTTGAGGTATTTGAAAGTTTCTATCATGTCCCCCCTCTCCTTTCCTCAAGGCTATACATCTTAAGCTCCTTTAGTCTGTCTTCATATCTCTTCTGATGCAGACCCTGCACCATTTTGGTTGCCCTCCTCTGGACAGCCTCCACCCTGTCTTTGCGGAGATGGGGTCTCCAGAACTGTACACAGTACTCCAGATGTGGTCTTACCAACTGTCTGTACAGAGGGCCAGCAACTTCCTGTTTTCTACTGTTAGTGCCTCTCCCTAAGCATTCCAGTATCCCCTCCAGCCCTTCTTACTGCCTTCTCACATTGCTGGCCCACCTTTAGGTCGTCTGATATGACTAGCTCCAGGTCCCTGTCCACTCTTGTTGATGTCAGTATCTCACCCCCCATTGTGTACTCTTCCCCTGGGTTTTTATTTCCCAGGTGCATTACTGTGCATTGAATCTGAGCTGCCATACATTTGACCATTCCTCCAACCTTGCTATGTCCCTTTTCATCCTTTCCACCCCACCTTGCGTATCAACCCTGTTGCAGCTCTTTATCCGCAAAGAGAAGTACTTTCCATTCCAGTTCCTCTGCAATGTCACTTATAAAGACTTTAAAAAGGACCGGCACCAGTACTGAACCCTGCGGTACCCCACTAGTAACCCTCCTTTCTTCACTGTGGACTCCATTTACTATTACCCGCCGTGTACTGTTGTCCAGCCAGTGTTTTACCTAGGCTACCACCCTGTGACCCACTCCCAGGCTGGCTAATTTGTTTATTAATCTTTTGTATGGGACTATCAGATGCCTTGCTAAAGTCTAGGTAGGCCATGTCCACTGCCCCTCCCTGGTCTACTACTTTGGTCACCCAGTGAAAGAAATCAGTTAGATTTGTCTGACATGACCTTTCCGCTGTGAATCCATGCTGCCTTGGGTCCTATGCCCCACTGGCCTCTAGGTACTCAACAGTTCTTTCCTTCAGAAGTGATTCCATCATTTTCCCTACCAGTGAGGTCAAACTGACAGGTCTGTAGTTTCCTGTCTCTGTCTTGCTACCACTTTTGTGAAGGGGAATCACATCCCCCCTCCTCCAGTCGTCAGGTACCACACCATCCTCCCATGATTTATTAAAAAGGGTAGTCAGTGGTGTTACTAGTTCTTCCCTTAGTTCTTTTAGAATTCTAGGGCGAATCCCATCAGGCCCCATTGCTTTATCCACCCTCAGTTTTAAGCGTTCTTTCAGAACCCTTTCTTCTGTGAAAGGACTAATATCAACCCCTTTATCCAGAGTGCTTCTATTGACTGGATTAGGTATCTCCCTCTGCTTTTCCATTGTAAATACTGAGCAGAAGTATTTGTTCAGTATCCCTGCTTTTTCACTGTCGCTCTCTGCTCAACCACCTTCCTATTTATTCAGCCTCAGTATCCCTGCCTTAGTCTTTCTTTGCTCCCTAGTGTACCTATAAAAGGTTTTCTAGGAGCGTGGATATGTTACTCATCCACACTTCTTGGCATGTCCCTTTCACCTTTAAATCTTGCCAGAAAGTCTTAAAGCTGGCTCCTCCCACCCAACCGGGTGGTAAATACCTCTGCTCAACCCCACGATGCCAGATCTTCTTTCCGCTGGAAGATGCAGGTTCCCTCGTACTCTCACAGCAATTCGTAGGCCCTGGATTCAAAGCATCGGTTTTAACCGAAACTAACCTTAAAACTCATTTGAGTTAGCGATTCCAATTGTAGCGCATCGGACATGGAGGATAAATCGTCCCCTGGATTTCGCCAGTATACCTGCAGCCAGAAGATGTCACGTACCGATCCCCACCTAACGTGCGTTTATTGCCTAGGTGTCGGACATGACACCTTGCCTTGCACTTTCTGCCTGGCCTTCCATCCCAGCGTCCTGGAAGACTGCAAGGCGCGCCTAAAACTGGGGAGACCGGAGAAAAGGAACCTGCACGTGAAATCAAAGGAGGTGAGGAGGGCAGTTTCTGCGGCTGCGGGATCCACCAAGCAGCTGGTGCAAATGAAGGCATTAGAGGAGGAAGCAGCTCAAGCTTCGGCCAGTAGAAGCTAATCTTCCTGGACATAAGTCTCCACCACTCATTCACACTAGTGGGATTAGCGCCGGAGGCACTAGGACCCATCGGGAGCAAACTTTTTGCTGGAGGGTCGGCGCGAGAGATGGTGCTGCGAGGCACGGCGCCGCGAGCAGCGGCTCGAGCAGTAATGACTATCTCGGCGACGACCCTCCAACCGCCTCAGTTCCTTTTTTCCCGCCGTCGAGTGCGCTTCAGTGACGACGTCGCTCGCCTGTCGGGAGTCAAACTTCAAACTAGCACATAGTTTTCAGTTTGTTTTTTTGTAACTTTATCACGATAGTAGTATCGCTTAATTTTATTCTATTTTCGTTAAATTTTTCGAATATTTAAATTTTTACTTGAAGTCTCGGCCTACTGGGAGGTCGACCATGAGCAGGTCAGGTGGCGGTAGGGAGACTCTGTAAAGCTGTTCAGTCAGCCGGGCTGGGTCGGTCAGCCTCCTTCTCCTCAGCGGGGTTCCGACAGCGGTCAGTCCGATGCCGGGGGATGGGCGGTCCCCGCCACGGCATAAAAAATAGCGATCGCATTCTCGGCACCGTTCGGCCTCGAGCTCTTCTTGACCCACAGGTCAAAAGAAGGCATCACTCGAGGTAGCCCTCTGTGATATGTCTCGCGGCGTCGGCCTTCCGGTTATCGTTGCTAGTTGCTGGTCTCCTTCTTCGGATCGCCAACTTCGGTGTCGTCGTCCTCGACACCAGACCCCTCCCGCCTATAGGTAGGACTCCAGATGAGCAGTTTCATCAGTGGGCCGCTCTTATGGAGCAATGGGCTTGGAGGTTGGTTCTTCTGCCTGGCGCGGTTGCCTCGGAGCCCTTGGGCCCCTCCGGTGATCAGGTAGGGCGGTTGGACATTCCTAGTTGCGTGGCGCCTTCTTTGGTGCCAGCGACTCCGTGCCTAGGTGTTCCCCCCCCTCACATGGCTGCGGCGCAGGGGGCCTCACCGATGCCTTTATCTCCTGGTTTTTTTCCTTCTCTAGCTTTCCAGGTTCCTGGGGCTCTTCCGGCGCCTTCCGCAGGGTCTGTTGGCTTGTCGGCGCCGTTTTCGGTGCCGCTGGGTCTTGCGGCGCCGTCCAGCAGCGCAGTGTGATCTCGCGGTGCTGCGGGTCTGGTGGGCGCTGTCATGGCGCCGTTGGCTTCCGGCGTCACAAGGCGCCCGCGCCGGGCCAACGTCGCGGTGCCGCGTGCCTCGCCGGCACCGTCTTGCCGCTTCGGTGCCGTTTTCAACCCGTTTTGCCGTCTCGGCGCGAGGCCCTTAGGGACTCTCCTTGTTTTCTGCTATTTCCTCCTCTCCTAATTTTCCTCCTTTCCTGTCTAAACAGTCCTTTCTGGACCATCAGGAGATGATGTTGAGCCTGACCCAGACCTTCGGTTGGGTGATGAGTGGAGAAACAGGATCTTTCTTTGCTACAGAGCCTGTGGTGAGGACCTGTCCTTTAAGTCTCTGTTGAAGAACCTGAAGCCACTCTTTCTCTCAGACTACAGACATCGATCCTGGGAAGATATTAAGACTCCAGTATCTTCATGCGGAGATCCCTCGGTTTGACTCCTCCGATCCAGCCTTCCTTGAGACACTGTCTCAAATGGTATGGAATAATCCTGCTCTTATTCCCTCAGTGGCTATTGATAAGAGTATTCAGCTCCCAAGGATCGTCCCATTTGGCATCCCAAACCCTGCGGATCCTATTGTAGTCCTGGCAGAGAATGACAAAGGTCGTTCTTCCTCAAACTACTACAGCTCGACCTATTAACAAAGAGTCTCGTAAGATTGATACATTAGGTAGAGAGTCTTTGCTGCCTCCACTCTAAGTATGCGTGTTGCCAGTTATCAAGGCTATTTTTCTCAGTATGGTATATCCTGTGGCACTCTAAGAAAAGAATGGTTGAAGCTCTTCAGATTCGGACTCCAAGTCAGAGCTTCTTCTGACCGTTATTAGAGGTATTGAGTCCAATAACCAACAGGTCAAAGCCGCCATGGGCGCTTTCGACACTGCTTCTCGCTCAGCAGCCGCGGATTTGTACTCGGCGCCATTCCTGGCTCGTGCTTCTGGCTTCACGAATGATGCTCAGCAGCAGGTAATGGCGCTGCCTTTGATGGCTCCTATCTTTTGGCCCTCAGGTGGAGCAAGCCTTAGAGGCCACTCAGAAGACTAGATCGGCCATTAAATTGGCCAGACCTCCGCCTACCCCTCTCGGGGCATGTGAACAGGCGTCAGTTTCATAGTCGTCAGCCCTGCGAGGCAGAGGAAGCTTCCATAAAGCCAACCTGCCCAACCTCAAAGAAGGCGTAGCAAGCGCGGGGAAAGCCCCAGCGCCACCTTATAATGCTGGCCCAAGTTCCATCCTCTCTGCCGGTGGAACTTTCTCCTCAGTGGGAGGTCGTCTGATGTACTTCTACAACCAGTGAAGTCCATAACTTCAGTCAAATGGGTCCTTGGATAATCGCGAGGGTTATTTTCTCAATTTCTTGAAACCCCCAGTTGTCCTCCCAGGCGACAACCCAGGTTGTCGGCTTCTCAGTCAGACCTCCTCACCGCCGAGATCCAGGGCCTTCTGAACAACAGGGCAATAGAACTGGTGCCCCCGCATCTGCGAAACACAGGGTTCTACTCCCTTTACTTTCTGGTTCCAAAGAAATCTGGGGGGATGCGCCCCATTCTAGACCTCAGAAAGCTAAACAAATTTCTCCCCAGGGAGAAATTCAAAATGATTTCCCTAGGTACCCTGTTACCCTTGCTGCATCAGCACGACTGGCTGGCCTCTCTGGATATGCAGGATGCTTACCAGCATATCCCGTCCACCCGACCCACATAAGTTCCTCAGGTTTGTAGCTTTGGGTCAGCATTATCAGTTCAGAGTCCTGCCCTTTGGGCTATCCTCGGCGCTGCAAGTTTTACAAAGTGTTGTGCAGTTCTCATGGCGCATCTCAGGAGATCGGACTCAGTGTTTCCCTACCTGGACGATTGGCTTCTAGCAAGCCCTTCCAGCCAAGGGACTTTGGAAGCCGTGCATACGACTTCTCGTCTTCTCACGTCCATGGGAGTTCTGCTGAATTTGAAAAAATCTCAACTGCAGCCCTCCCAGAGGCTCCTTTTCATAGGGACGCTTCTAGACACCTCTTCCGCGAAGGCTTTCCTTCCAGAGGACAGAAGACTCGACATCCTTCGGATGGCCCGTTACATCGGGGAGAACCAATCGGTTACAGCTCTCTCGATGCAACGCATGTTGGGTCTCATGGCGTCCTCGGTGTTCACTGTACCCTTGGCCCGGTTGCACATGAGAACCACCCAATGGATGCTCTCCACTCAGTGGTCTCGACCTCTCACCCCAGTCTTATCCCATGAAGGTGTGGCGCCTTGAAGGTCTCTCACCTGGTGGTCTCAAGAGAGCAATCTCCTGGAAGGATTCCCCTTTGCCCCCGGATCATCAGATCTCCATCACCACAGGCGCACCGCTAATGGGATGGGAGCTCACTGTCCCTCCTCCACACTCAAGGTGTATGGACTCAGTTGAAACTCATCTCCACATAAATGTCCTGGAGATGAGGCGGTCCCTCTATGCGATCCGAGCTCTGAGGGATGTCCTTTATCACAAGAACATTCTCCTTCAAGCGGACAACAAAGCTGTGATGTATTACATCAACAAGCAAGGCGGTGCTCATTCTTATCCCTTTGCAGGGAAGCAATGAGGGTGTGGGAGTGGTGCTTGGAGCACAAGTCTCTGATTCAAGCGGTTTATCTGCCAGGTATACAAAGCGACCTTGCAGATCACCTCAGCAAACGGAGGCAGACCCTCATGGTGGTCTCGATCCAGCCATAGCTCAGTCTCTGTTCAAGAGTGGGGACTCAGACCTGGACCTTTTGCATCCCACTCAGCATGAACTGCCTCTCTTCTGCTCCAGAAATCCAGGGCCTGGCATTTTCTGTCAGGATGCGTTCAGGCTGCGGTGGACAAACGCTTTCTTCAGCTTTCCACCGCTTTCTCTAATCAGAGAGTACTCCTCAAGTTCAGTCTCAGGGGACCAAGATGATTCTCATTGCTCCCTCCTGGCCTCGACAACTATGGTTTCCTCTACTCAACAGTATGTTGGCGGCCTCTCCGAGACCACTTCCCTTGCAAATCAATCTTTTGACTCAGGGTTCGTTGGTCCATCCCAACCTGAAATCACTTCACCTTCATGCTTGGCTCCTGAAGAGATAGAAGTGAATCGGTTCAACGTCTCTCATAGAGTCTCAGACATCCTTCTGGCTGCTCGAAGCCAGCCACCCAACGTCTTCCAAATGAAAGCGTTTTTCTCTGGTGTCTGAGGTCCTCTTGGAATCCCTTTCCTGTCCTCCTGACAAGGTTCTGGAGTATCTGTTGGACCTATCAAACTCAGGTCTCATGCGCCACAGTTAAAGTTCACCTTAGTGCCATCTCAGCGTTCCATGAGCGGTTTCTTCCTTGACTCTGGCTCAGTTACCTATGGTGAAGAGATTTCTTAAGGGATTCTTCATACCAGACCCCTGTTAAGCGTCCGGTTGCAACCTGGGCATTAACCTGGTGCTGGACATGCTCACTCGGAAGCCTTCGAACCCCTAGCTACCTGTGAGCTAAAATTTCTTACCTGGAAGACTTCCTTCCTGGTGGCCATTACCTCAGCCATGGGGTCTCTGAGATACATGCCTGTTACGGACCCTCCAGTATACAGTATTCCATAAAGACAAAGTAGTTCTCCGTACTCATCCTAAATTTCTTCCAGGGTTTGTCAGAATTCCATCTAAACAACCTCTGGTACTTCCCTTACTTAGCTAATTTCCAAAATGAAGGGGAACGAGCTCTTCATTCCTTGGATGTTAAGAGAGCCTTGCGGTTCTATTTAGATAGAACCAAGGATGTTTGCAAGACTCAGCAACTGTTTGTTTCTTTCAGCGACACCTGGCTGGGTCAACCCGTCGCTATCAGATGCATCTCATCATGGTTAGTGGCATGCCTTCGACATTGCTATTCCATGGCTCAAGTTAAATTAGAAGGTAGAGTGTACGCTCACTCTACTAGGGCGGTCACGGCATCCCTAGCGGAAATTCGCAATGTTCCAATTGCAGATATCTGCAACGCCGCCACCTGGAGCTCAGTGCATACCTTCGTTAAGCACTATGCACTGGATGTTCATGCCAGGCGTCATTCCGCATTCGGCAGAACTATCCTCAGTGGACTTCTGTCTTAGTCGCCTGAGCTCTGGCTCTCCAGCCGCCCTTTTGGGGGATTATCAGCTTGGTACTCTCCCACTAGTGTGAATGAGTGGTGGAGACTTATGTCCAGGAAGATATGAAAATTACATACCTACCGTAATTCTTGATCTTCTTGGACGAGTCTCCACCACTCATTCCCGCCCACCTCCATCCCCGAGCTCACCGCTGTGTTGGTCTTCACTCCCTCAAATCTTTAGGCCGTGAAGACTTCTTTGTTGACCCTTCTTTCACGGTCGTACGGACTATCTTATGTCCGTTTTTAAAGATTACATTACTCTTCGTTAGTTGTACTGCACCTCCTTGGTAAAAAAGGTACTGAGGCGGTTGGAGGGTCGTCGTGGAGATAGTCATTACCGCTCGAGCCGCTGCTCGCGGCGCCGTGCCTCGCGGCGCCATCTCTCGCGCCGACCCTCCAGCAAAAAGTTTGCTCCCGATGGGTCCTAGTGCCTCCGGCGCTAATCCCACTAGTGTGAATGAGTGGTGGAGACTCGTCCAAGAAGATCAAGAATTACGGTAGGTACGTAATTTTCATTTTGTTCCGCTCTGCCTTTGCAGGCTCCTTCAAGGGTTGTGCCAGTCTCTCCCCACCAGGGTGAGGCACCCTCACTCCTTCTCCCTACAAAGTATATGAGATCTGAAGTCTTTGTCTAAGCGAAGACGTTCTTGGGACTGAGAAAGGTCTGAGCCCCAAGAGCACGTGGTTTCAGCCTTGGTCGAGATCGCATCCTCGGTTGCTGGCTTTTCGGACATCCCATCTGGCCAGTGGACTGAGGAAATGGCCGATGAGGCTGAGATTACTCTCGACCCAATTGACCCTCTGTTGCTGACCCCGGTCGACGACTCCTTGGAAAAGACTCTGGTCCTTGTTTTTCCTGATGAGGAGACCCAGCCCGCTGGTGTCCCCATCGAGGTTGACTCCCTTGGTCTCGATCAAGGTCCAGAACCCCTTCAGCCGAACGGCCGAAAAAGAGTCATAATCACTCTAAGAGGCGTTGCCACAGATATTCATCCTCCTTGGACGAGGAGAGGCTTCGGCAGAAACTCCGTCGATGCTATGAAGATTTCAAGTGGCAACAGCTGATTTTGTCCGGGCAGAAGCCGGCTCTGCCGGCCATCGCTTGGCTTCTGCCTACTCTGCCGACCCCTCCGGAACCGAAGTCTTCGGTTCCCCTGCCCGTGGGGCTGGCCCATATCCTGGTTCAGCCTCTACCGGTCTGTTGACCGATTTTTGGTGGAACCACTGGCTAAGTAGCCTCAAGGAGTGGCTCCCTCGAAACAGGACGTACAGACACCGGGCTTCCCCGGCTTCTGTCAGTTACAGTCGTCCCTGATCGCCCTCAACGTATCGAGGGAGACCTAGGCGGGAGACCATTGTATCCCGACTCGGATGCCACCGGATTGCACTCCCATCCTGGGGATGATGTCCGTGGCGGGTTTGGAGGTAGGCCCTTCCTCTTTTCAGGGCATTCTCCACCTGATCTCCGAATCCTCTGGAATGCCCCTGGAGTCCATCCAAAGGAAAATGGAGTACCCCCTTACGGATATCCTCAAAAGAGGGATACCCTAACGGAAGCCTTTCCAGTGGCTGAAGCTATTGCTGGCATTGCCCTTGAGCTTTGGCAGCGCCAAGTTTCCTTCCCAGCATCATCTGCCTGCAAGTACGCGGTGCCCATGGGGTCCCTGGCAGGGTTCACAGAACATTCTTTGGCTGAGAGCCTGGTGACTGCTTCTGTGTATAGACGTACTGATAGCTCAGCCGACAATGACCGACCCCCAGACAAGGAGTTCAAAAATATAGACCATTCCGCCCATAAGATCTATGCAACCTCTTCCTTAGGCTTTCATCAGGCCAGCTCAGCTGTTATAAAGGCACACTTCTCTCATGCCCTCCTTTGGTCATTAGACGAAGTCCTCCCTCATCTCCCGGCCGACATGCAGATCACAGTGAAGCAAGTCCGTGATTAGGGTCATGCTGTTGCAAAACAGCAGCTCCATATGGCCTTAGACATCAGGGATTCTTGTGCCCGCTCTTTAACAGCCGCAGTGGGTACTCGCTGCAGGGCTTTGCTGAGGCTTTCCTCCTTCCCAGCAGATACTTCGCACAAGTTAGCCGACATGCCCTTCCTTGGCACCGACCTGTTCGGTCCAGGAGTGGCTGGTCACCTTCAGTGCATAGAGTAGTCCAGTGCCACCTTGGATGCTACTTCTGTGAAGGGTTCTTCAGGTAAGAATCAGCAGAAGCATAAGAAGCTGCCTTTTCGGTACTCTTCCCCTGCGGTCAGGCAACCCTCCTATCAGGGAAGCCAGCGGCAACAGCAGCAGCAGGCTCAAGCTTGGTGCCCAAGGCCAAAGCAGGGTCCTCAACAGCCTTGTAAAGAAGGCCGAGGCACTTATCCAGGAGCCGCCTCCTCCTCTAAGCCTGGTCAGTGACTGGTTGGGGGTTGCCACCCCTACACCTGTCACGTCAGGTCTGGGTCTTCCCATGGGGGGTCCGGCTCCATCACTGTCTTTCCACCTGGTCTGATATCGCGTCGTACAGGTGTGTTCTCGAAGTGGTTGGTCAGGGACTGACTCTAGAGTTCGAGCAGTACCCTCCCAGCCGAGCCCGTGCCCCTCGGGAGGAAAGGATCTCCGCTTGTACCCAGTTGGCTCTCCGAGATGACATAGCTCAGCTCCTCCACAAGGAGGTGGTAGCTCCATTGCCGTTTCCTCCTACAGACCCAGGCTTCATGTCCAGGTACTTCCTGGTGCCCAAGCGGACGGGGGTGTAAGCGCACCTTCCGGATGGTAACCCTGTACCAGATCATACCATCCCTGGAGTGAAACATGTGGTTTTGTTCACTGGATGTGTAGGACGCGTTCTTTCACGTCCCAATCTGTCCGTCCTATCAGTGGTTCCTCCGCTTCAGGGTCAAGGGGACCCTGTATGAGTTCTGAGCCATGGCGTTCGGCTTGTCATTAGCCCCACGGGTCTTCACCAAGTGCATTGCAGTGGTGGCAGCCCACCTTTGGCGTCGAGGAGTACAAATCTACCCTTATCTCGACGACTGGCTCTTGGCAGGTTCTTCCCTTCAGGAGGTGGAGAGGTCCATGGATCTGGCCCTCCGAACCTGCTCCCAACTCGACCACCTGATCAATGAGGCCAAGTCGGAACTCGTGCCCTCTCAGGTGATGGGCTTCATCTGGGCAGAGCTCGACTCTTGTCAAGCCAGAGCTCGGCTCGCGGCGGACAGGGTGGAGGGTCTTTACTTCTTTGCCCTATCTTTTCTGGTTGGGCACTTGCACCCTGCCCAGGACGTTCTGCGCCTTCTGGGTTACATGGCGGCATGCACCTCAGTGGTCTGTTGGGCCAGGTGGCACATGTGCCCCCTCCAGTGGGAGCTGGCTGCCCAGTGGAGTGAGCGCCACGGTGATTTCGACCAGCTGATCACTGTAACCTGGAAGATGTGGGACGCTCTCCAGTGGTGGACTGCCCCTAAATGGTTGCAGGAAGGGATCCCATTTTTCCGTCCCGAGCCGACTGTCATCCTTGCGACCGATGCTTCTCTCATGGGCCCGGAAGCCTATATGGGGGACAACAGGGCCCATGGGTTCTGGACCCCCGTGGAGTCCTGATGCCACATCAACCTGTTGGAGCACGGAGCAGCCAGACTGGCACTGTCAGCTTTCACTCCTCAGCTCTGGGGTCAAGTGGTTCAAGTCCAGATGGACAATACCACGACCATGTACTACCTCAACAAACAGGCCGACATGCACTCCCGTATGCTGTGCAGGGAGGGAATCTGCATCTGGACCCTCGTAAGCCTGTTGGAGGTGGATTTCCTAGCCATTCATGTCACAAGAGTCTCGAACTAGTTGGCGGATGCTCTCAGCCGCATAGGCCAGACATCCCATGAGTGGCTTCTCCATCCAGAGTTAGCTTACAGTCTGATCTCGCATTGGGGCAAACCGGTGGTGGACCTGTTTTCCTCAAGGGAGAACACCAAGCTGAGGCTGTACCATGCCCGCCTCCCTCAGCAGGGCTCGCTGCAGGGGGATGCCTTCTCGAGGTCATGGAACCCAGGCCTCCTATGCACCTTCCCTCCATTTCCCTTGATCCACAAGGTGTTACTCAAGGTGAGAAGGGACAAGGTGAAGGTGATTCTGGTAGCCGCAGATTGGTTGCGCCAGTTCTGGTACCCAGATCTCTTCAGCCTCAGCTGCAGGCCCACGGAGCGGCTTTGTACAAGCCTGGACCTGATATCATTGAACCAGGGGAAGGTATTCTGTCCGGACCTTCAATCCCTGCACTTCACAGCCTGATACCTGAGTTGTTAGAGTTCCAGGCTCTGGGTCTGTCAGAGGATATATACACCATGGTGGAGGCATCTCGTAAGGAATAGAACAGGAAATGTTATGTCTTCAAATGGAAAAGGTTTTCCATTTGGTGTCAGGGTAACAGTCTGGACCCCTTATCCTGCTCTGTGGCTAATATTTTAGACTACCTTTGGTCTCTCTCCAAAGGGGGTCTATGGTCATCGACTCTTAGGGTGCACCTGGCAGCCATTTCCGTTTACCGGGTGTGGGCAGGTCAGTCGACATTGGCACAGGAGACGGTGGTCGGGTGCTTTTTCAGAGGTCTGGATCACATATCCCCTCCGGTACGTGAACCTCCACCTCCGTGGGATCTGTTGCTGGTTTTGGCAAAGCTCGTGGGCAAGCCATTTGAACCCATGCACAAGTGTGAGCTCTCACATTTGCTATGGAAGATGGCCTTCCTGGTGGCTATCACGTCTGCCAGAAGGACAGGGGAGCTCCAGGCGCTTTTGGTGGACTCCCTTTGTCTGGTCTTTCACAGGGACAAAGTTGTCCTGCACCCCCACCTGAAATTCCTTCTGAAGGTGGTATCAGAGTTTCACCTTAACCAGGTGCTGACTCTGCCAGTATACTACCCTAACTGCACCTTGGACGCCGAGTACAGGCTCCATACTCTGGACCTGAGACTTGCTCTCTCCTATTATAAAAAGAGAATGGCGGAAATTCGTGGAGAGGTTCACCAGCTGTTTGTCACCTACGCTGAATCTGCTTCTGGCAGACCTGCAGCCAAACAGACCATTGCAAGGTGGATTACATCATGCATAGGTCTGTGCTATGAGTTGGCAGGGAAGGAGCCTCCCAGAGGGATAAGGGCTCATTCTGCCCACTATACTGCTGCATCGGTGGCTGCTTCCAGGGACCTCTCTATTCAGGAAATCTGTCTGGCTGCTACCTGGGAGTCGGCTAACATCTTCATTACCCACTACCACATCGATCTTATCACCCCGAAATGCTGGCTTTGGGGCTTCGGTTCTCCAATCTCTCTTTATTAAGTAAGGGGTGTGCGCCTTGCCTCCCTTCTCCCGGAGAACTGCTTAGAGTCTGCCAAGAAGTGTGGATGAACAACATATCCACGCTCCTAGAACAACAGGTTACTCACCTGTAACAGTAGTTTTAGGAGTGGTATATGTTCATCCACACACACTCAACGGACCTCCCCGGCTTTAGGTGCACAACCTTGCCTCCAGTGGGCTAAGATCTGGCATCATAGGGTGGAACCGAGGTATTTACCACCCGGGTGGGTGGGAGGAGCCAGCTTGAAGACTTTCCGGCAAGATTTAAAGGGGAAAGGGACATGCCAAGAAGTGTGGATGAACAACATATACCACTCCTAGACCTACTGTTACAGGTGAGTAACCTGTTCTTTTTCCGCTTCGTAACCGAGTTGGCTCTTTTTTCCTAAGTTTGGGCTTTTGCTATTCTGACTGCCTTCCCCGCATCCTTCTGCTTTATCTGGTACAGTTCTCTGTCCTGCTCCTTCTGTGTTTCCTTGTACTTCCTGAATGCTATCTTTTTGGCAGTTACCTTCCCCACCACTTCATTTGAGAACCATAGAGTTTTTTCTTTCGTTTTGATTTATCTGCTACACACAAAGGCTTGTTGCCTCTGTGATCGCAGTTTTGACATTTTCCCGTTGTTGCTCCACCCCACCTTCTTGCCTGTTTGCTAGTGCTTTTCTGAGGCACTCTCCCATGTTGACAAAATCAGCCTTCCTGAAGTCCAGTGTCTTTACTTTTGTGTAGCTTGACTCTACAGCTATATTTATCGTGAACCACACTGTTTGGTGGTCGTTTGTTCTCAGATGGCTACCCACTTTAAGATCAGAGATCCTGTCTCCGTCCCCATTTGAGAATACCAGGTCTAAGATTGCTCCCTCCTGAGTGGGTTCCAAAGCTAACTGTCTGGGGCATGCCCCCCGTAGGGCATTGAGAATGGCCCTGCTCTTGGATGTGGCTGCAGCAAAGGTCCTCCAGTTAACATCTGGCATATCCCCATCAGCAGCATCTCCCCTTTCTCTGCCATCCCAAGGATGTCTTCTATCATTTCCTTGTCAATTTCCTCTCCCAGAGATGTGGGTGTGTATGTAACCCCTGTGCGGATTGTGGAGCCATTTCCAGTCTCCAAGGTGACCCACAGTGCCTCCTCTCCTCCCTGTTTGCCCTTTAGTTCTGTTGCTTTGATCCCTTCACTTACATAGAGAGCTGCTGCTCCTCCTCCTCCTCTTCCCTCCCTGTCCCTCCTGTAGATTGTGTACCCTGGTATGTTGACATCCCAGTCATGGTTCTCTGTGTACCATGTTTCCGTGACTGCCACGATATCCAGGCATCCTTCTTCCATCAAGTCCACCATTTCGGGGAGCTTTTTACCTTGACTATGGGCATTGGTACTCATTACCCTCCATTTTTTTTTATGGCTTTATTTCTTTTGGCCCCTTCCCTGTCCTTATTGCCTTTTTCTCCATTTACCCCTGCCCTTCTCCTATCGACTGCTCTGTCTTGGTGTTTACCTCACTAATTACCCTGAGTTTTTTGGGGGCTAGGATTCCCTTCTCCTTTTCAGTGCCTCTCCCCTTGGCTGGTTTAAATGCCTGCCAATGAAGCATTAAAACCTATCACCTAGGATCCTGGTTCCTCTCCTGGATAGATGCAGACCATTGCGCCTGTATAGGCTGCATCCCTCCAGGTGGAGCCCCAGTCCTCGGTTAAGCCAAATCCTTGAGCTGTGCACCAGTTTTTCAACCAGTCATTGAATCCCATTGTGCGGAGTACCCTAGCCTCATCCAAGCCATAGACAGGTAGCACTTCTGAGAAAGTTACCGTCTGTGCTAATTGTCTGAGGCCCCTCCCCAACTCCACAAACTCCTGTTGCACTGCTCTGATCCCATTCTCAGCCAGGTCATTCGTCCCTAGATGGATAATGACATCCAGCTCCCTCCCCCTTGCAGCTGGTCCTACGATTCTGAGGATTTGTTTCCTGTCCCTCCAAGCCGTGGCGCCGGGCTGGCACCTTACCTCCCTTTCTCCTCCCTCCCCCAGTTCTACCCCCTAACAATTTAGTCCCCCACCAGGAGTTGTTTCCTCCCCTTTGGGGTCCTGTGTCACCTTCCTGTGGGTCTCCATTCAGACAATATGAAGTTTTGCTGTATTGTGACAATTGCAGTGATTCCCAACCTTTGAACTGCCCTGGAGAACTAAGGGTTAACTTACCATGCAGGGCATGGAATGCTGAGCTCGAGCTCTGTTGAAGTCTCTATCTGGAGTGTTTTGAACTCGAACCGTCAGATTCTTTACTCCGCCTCACTGAACGGTCGCTCTGGAGATTTCTCCTTCAGCTCGGTTCGAAGTCGGTTTAAACCGAAAAAAAATATCTGCATAGTCGGTTCAGTCTCTGTCTGTGGTGCTGTGAGTACTAGATAGGAATTGTTCTATATTTCTGTGTGGAACTTGTAAAAGTGCGGTCGGTTGTGAATTTTGCTATATTTAGTGAGTGGTTACCGGTTCTTATCGGTTCTAAAAAAAAAAAAATGTGTTTTAACCGTTTTGTGCAATACCCATGACACGGTTAGGAACCGATAAGAGAGTCTTGTCTGGCAGTTGCCGAAAAAAGGTTAAGTTTGGTTAGGTTGGCCATGTCTGAGAAACCCAAGAAAAAAGCCGGGCCCACTGGGTTTCAACACTGCCGTGAGAGTGGGGAGGTCTTTGCCAAGGCTGATCCCCACATCACCTGTGTTTGTCTGGGTTTTGATCACCTCGGTTCAGACTGACAAATATGTAAAAATTTTTCCAAATCTATCCTTGAGAAGAGATTAGGTACACTGAGGGAAAAGGAGGCCGAGAAGTCCGCTGACCCTGATGGCCAGCCAGAAGGAGTGCCCTGTGACCAAGGCGATACCTCTTCGGGCAAAAGGAGAGCCGATTCTGAGGGATCAGTTCCGACAAAAAGCAAGCGCAGAGATAAATCGACCGGTTCGGATCCAGAGGTTCATGTTCTGACCGCCGAAGAGATAACCAGGGTGATTCAGATTGTGGAATCGCTCCGTCCGGTTCCGACCGACCCGGCTCCTTCTGGCAGGGGTCGGTTCGGTTGGTTCCCCTGGTTCAGGAGTATACCCTTGAAGTTTTTTATGAACCGGAGTTTGAAGAGGAAGGGGAATTTGAGGATTATGATGTAAGTGAAGGTCTGGATGTGCCTGTGGACAGACATCTCCCCAGACAGACCATCAGGTGTTTCCCCTCCTAGGCTTCCTGAGTACCCTTCCCATTTTATGTTTTACAGGAAAGTGGCTGAAACCCTCCAGCTTCCTATGGGGGAGGCTGTGGAAGATCAAGAAGAGCCTGATTATGTAGAGATGATGGATATCCCAGAGTCCAGGAGACTGTCTGTTCCCCTCCATAAATCTTTTGGGAAACGGACACAAAAAATCTTAGTCTCCGAACACTATACCTCCTGTGGATAAAAGAATGGACAAGAGGTATACACACTCAGGCTCAGACACTGAGTTCTTATATCAGTAATGCAGCCATGTTGGGGTAGTGCAGGCTGCTACCTGTGACAAGGCAAATATTCCCTTGGCTTCACACACCCCTGATAAGGACTCCAGGAAGATTGATGCCATGGCAAAGAAGCAGTACATGGCATCTTCTTTGGGTCTCAGGCAGACGAATTACATGGCCTATACAGCCAGGTACCAGAAGTTCAGGTGGGACATTGTACTGGCACTAGCTAAACAGGCCTCCTCCCAGCTAGCCAAGGAGCTGGAGGCGGTGGCTGCAGATGGGATTGAGGCATCTAAAGTGCAGTTTCATGCTGCTGTGGACTCTAATGATGTCTCATCAAGAGTCATGGCTATATCTGTGGCTCTTCGGAGGATGGCTTGGCTCAAATGTACTAGCCTCTCGCAGGACACCCAGGCTAAGGCTATGGATTTTCCTGTAGTGGGTAATTCTCTGTTTGGGGAGCAGACAGAGAATTACATAAAGAAAATGGACGAGTACAGGACCACTTACTGGAGTGCTCAGGCCAAGGAAAGGCAGCAGTCTAGGGGCAGGGACAGGCCTTTGCAAAGGCCTTTTTACCAAGCACAGGCCTCTTCTTCCTTTTCACACAGGGGGTTCTTCAGAGGGAGAGGCAGAAGGGGGATGAGCAGGCCTGCATCCACCCCTCAGCCTAAAGCCCCTGCTAAGCAGACTCCCTGATGGGTCTGCCTGGGTCAGCTCTCCTATTCCAGTAGGGGGCAGGCTGGCTTACTTTGTCCAGGACTGGATGTCTGTTACATCAGACAAGTGGGTCCTGGAAGTAGTAAGCCAGGGACTGGTTCTCAGCTTCAAAAAATTTCCAAGGATGAGAACCAGATCTTTTCCACCTGCAAATCTTTCGGAAACCCTTACCCTAGAGGCAGAGGTTTCTTCTCTCCTAGCTTTAAGAGCTATAGAGAGAGTACCTACCCTACACTGGGGCAAAGGACTGTACTCCGGTTAGTTCCTGACCCCCAAAAGGCAGGGGAGTGGTGACCCATCCTAGACCTAAGATATCTAAACAAACATCTTTTAAAACCAAAGTTCAAGATGATACCTCTGGGAATAATCCTTCCCTTTTTAAGGCCAGGGGACTGGCTAGCCTCCCTGGACCTCAAAGATGCCTGCTTTCACATTCCCATCAGGTGCTCCTGCAGAAAGTACCTCAGGTTCGAGTTGCCCTCAGGCCATATCAGTTCAGAGCAATGCCCTTTGGCCTAACCTCAGCTCCAAGGGTTTTCACAAAGTGCCTGGCAGTAGTAGTTGCCTTTCTAAGGCAAAAGATTTCCATATTTTTTTATCTGGACGATTGGCTATTAGTGGGTCAGTCTCCAGACCAAGTCAGGTCTCACCCACAAGTGACCAGCAAGTGCTCACTTCCCTAGGATTTCTTCTCAACCTTCCCAAGTCAGTTCTCGAACCAGTCCAGCTCCTTGCCTTTATAGGGGCAGAACTGGACACACTCGGACCAAGAGCCTTTCTTCCTCTAGAAAGGGCAAGGGCTCTTATGGAACTAGCTTCTTCCTTCAGCCTTCAGGTATCTCAACCAGCAAGGCATTTCCTCCAGCTCTTGGGCCATACGGCAGGTTCAACAGCAGTGGTCCAAGGGACAAGATTCCAGATGAGGGATATTCAGTTCCACCTGAGAGCTTACTGGTCTTGGAGAAAGGACTCCCTTACCAAACTGATTCCAGTGACTCTGACCTTGGTCCAGGCCCTCCAGTTGTGGCAGGATCAGGACAGTTTAAGGCAAGGTGTTCCTTTTGTTGCTCAGCCTTGTTCAGTGGTCCTTACCACGGATGCTTCTCTTCTGTGCTGGGGAACCCACTTGGGGTCCCTCACTGCCCAGATCCTGTGGTCCCCCCAAGAATCCCTTCTCCACATCAATCTTCTAGAGCTCAGGGCAGTTTTTCTAGCTCTAAAAGCGTTCTCATAGTTCAGAACAAGGTGGTTCAAGTCAGAACAAACACTACCACCATGTGGTACATCAACAAGCAGGGAGGCACTCTGTCCACAGCCTTGTGCACAGAAGTCATGAAGTTGTGGTCCCTGGCTTAATCCCTGCAGGCCTCTCTTGTAGCAGTTCACCTTCCAGGCAAGGACAATGTGCTAGCAGATGCACTGAGCAGGATTTCTCAGGGCCATCACAAATGGTCCCTGGACCCTCAGTTGTTGAAAGTGATTTTTTTCAAGGTGAGAGACTCAAGGGATAGATCTCTTTGCAGCCCCAGACAATCACCAACTCCCTCTCTTTTGTTGCAGACCTCCAGTCTTGGGCTCAGTCCCCCTGGATGCCCTGATTCTGAATTGGGAAGGGAAGTTTCTGTATGCCTTTCCCCCCTTACCACTCCTGTTCAGTTTTAGTCAAAAAAAGGTCTCAACCTTGCAAGGTGATTCTGGTTGTTCCAGATTGGGCCAGACAGCCCTGGTACCCCCTGTTGCTGTCCCTAGCAGTCCATCTTCCCCTGTCTCTTCCCAGGAATTGCAACCTGTTAACATTCTCTCAGGGCAGGATTTGGTACCCCAATCTTCAGTCCCTCAATCTCAAGGCATGGCTCTTGAAGAGTTAGGGTTTGCAGATCTGCATCTTTCCCAAGGGGTTCTGGACATCCTCAAGGCTTCTCGAAAGCCCTCCACCAGAAAGACTTAGAAATCCAAATGGAAAAGATTCAGTATTTGGTGTTCTAAGAAGAATATTTCTCCAGACACTGCTGAATTGCCTACGGTTCTGGATTATATGGTCCATCTTAATGGCCTAGGCCTCAGACCAGCTACTCTCAAGGTACACTTGTCAGCTGTTTATGCATTTTTGTCTGTGGGGAAGCCTTCCTCACTATCTTCCCATCCTGTGTTCTGTAAATTTTTTAAAGGATTGTTTCACAACCAGTCCCCCTTGTAGAGACCCTGCCCCTGCCTGGGATTTGAATGTTTGCATTGCTCAGCTTATGCAACCCCGCTTTGAGTGTATATCTCAGCAGAGCTCAAGTACTTGACTTGGAAAACTGTGTTCTTGGTAGCCATTACCTCTGCCAGGTGTATCAGTGAATTGCCAGCCCTGTGAGTGGAATCTGATTTTATCTCCTTTCATAGGGATAAAGTGGTCCTTAGAACCAATAGAAGGTGCTTGTCCAAAGTGGTTTCAGACTTCCATTTAAACCAGTCTATGTCTCTCCCTGTTTTCTTCACTGATCATTCTTCCTCAGGAGAGAGGAGGCTACACAGTTTAGATGTCAAAAGAGCTCTTAGATCTTCTTCGAGGTACAGCTCTTGCAGCAGGTTACACCATTAGGACTGAAGCCGGCAGGCGTCAGGACCCCACGGAAATCTTCTAGCTAGCCGTCTTCAGCAGGGACCGCCTCCGACGTCGGTCCCACCCCATCAGGCATAATACATAAGGAGGCGGTCCCGCCAGAATCCCCAGTTCTTTCCCGCCGTCGACTTGCATGTCTCGACCCTTCCGTCAATATCTAGCACGCGACGATCAGGAAATTCGTTCTGCCGTTTCTTCAACCGAGAATTCTTCAAGAATCTCTTCCTCCAGATTCATTCTTCTGTCTGATGTCCTCCCCAACCTCCGTGGAGGGCCATTCGTCCAAGTGCGCCTGTGGGAAACAAATTCTATTCAAAGACTCACATTTGGACTACGTCCGGTGCCTGGGCCCAGACCACGACACCCAGGCTGGTTCTTTCTGTCAGGGCTTCAACAGCCGGACCCGGATCCGCCGACAGAAGGCTCTCCAGGCTTACCTTTTAGAAGAGAAGCTCAAGGCCATGGAACCTTCCTCCAAGGGGGAATCTTCGGGGAAAAATCCCGCAGGCACCATGAGAAGCACAGGGAGAAGGTGAGACCTAGATCCCCTTCTAGGGCCTCGGACTCCCATAGCTCCAGCTCCAGGTCCGACCGCTCTCTGTCTCAGGCCCGCTATCAGCCTCCCCCGGTTGTGGTCAAGTCTGCCAGCGGTTCTTCATCCCTGCGGCCTGCTAAGACTTCTAGGCCTTCTTCCTCTAAGGCCTCGTCTAAGTCTGGGGATCACCACAAGCGTCACTCGGCCCCCGACGTCCGTCAGTTTCCCTGCCGCCTCCCCCTCAACGGAAGACTAAGGAGCTGACCTCCCTTAAGAGGACGTCGGACCCGACGTCAGCTCCCCCGACGTCGGCCAAACACCATAGATCCCGGGAACCGACGACAGTCCGACACCCGTCGCCGGTCAGGCACTCTCCTACCCGGATGCCGGCTGGGGGACCGACGTCCGATACAGCAGCAAGAAGAACCATACTGCCGCCAGGAGGCGTTGACGGAGGAGGAATCCACTCAGCCCGAGGACCAGGCGGGCGACCCCGGACCTGTTGAGCTCCCACGGGAGCCCTCCCCAGAACCGTAGACCCCAGGGGAGCAGACGCCGGGACCCGACGACAGGCCACCGGCACCCGGCCTATCGTCGGGCCTTAACATCTCGGAAGTGAAGGAGTTATTCACTTTCTGGTGGGACACCATCAAAAAGGATGTGGTCACCATGCAGCCTCCTCCCACACCTGCGGCGCCCCCTCTTTCACCCAACAGGGCAGCAGGCCGAGTACCTCCCCCCAGGAGCCAGTTGGACCTCCTAGGGGCAGACCTACGGACAAGAGAAGGCCTCCGTCCAGATCCTCTTCTAGTTCACCCAGCCCCAAGAGACCCAGAAGACACCGCTACTCCCCATCTACGGAGGGCTCAAGATCGGACATCTCGGATGGCTCCAGATCTCCTCCTCCCATTAGCGTCCCCTCTCCGGACCCACGTGAACTTCCTAGGTCTCCTCCGGATGACCCCTCATTCTCTGAGATTGAGACATATCCAAGAGAACATGGGGTGGGACGTAGAAGACCTTGACCCGGAAAGGCTACGCCTAGCTCGTTATCTTCGGCAGAAAGATCCTAAGCCTGTGGTGGTACCACCCTTGGTGGACACCTTTGTGGACATCACCAAGGCAGCGTGGAAACGTCCACATTCGCTCCCGGCGATGCCGAAGAAGGCTGACTGCCTGTACAAGGCCCCAAGGGAGGACCAGTACTTGGCTAATCATCCTCTGGCAGACTCCCTGGTCATCACAGCCTCTCATGACCGGTCCCAGAGACCGCAACATCTGAGCACGCAGCCACCGGACCCGGAGTCCAAGCAACTGGACGCAGTGGGTAGGCGCGCCATGCGCTGCGACCTGCCGTCAGGTCCCTGAACTACCTTACCCACATGGTTCAATTTCAGAACGCGCTGTGGAACAGGGACAGGACCTGGCAGAAAAATTGCCAGATGGTGGCCCAAAGGAGGAACTTCTCCAGCTCCTCCGTACGGGTTCAGACGTGGGGACCCAGGTGCTCCGAGCCGCGTACGATTCCGCGGACTCCTCAGCCAGAGCGGCAGCCTCAGGCGTACGCCTCAGGAGACACTCATGGCTCCGTGTCTCCGGATTTACCGCGGATGTCCAGAAGAACATTCGGGACACCCCTTTTCACGGCGAAGTCTTGTTTGGTGAAGCATCCGAGAAGGTCATCACCAAACTGCAGGAAGCTGGGAAGGCCGTTAGATCTGTCCAGGCCATGTACAGATCTAGGCTCAGTTCCTTTCGTAGGAACCAGAGTCGCTTTCGCAGCTGGACTCGGAGACAACAGCCTCGTTCCGGCCTGCAACAGAGGAGCTCCTTTAGTCGGAAAGCCCAGGGGAAGTCGTCCTCGGGTACAGGCCAACGTTCCACCTAGTCGGCCCAACCTGCAGGACCCTCCACCGCTACAGCATGACTCCTTCCCGGCCCCCGCCCCTCAGGATCAACGGGAAATAAAGGTCGGGGGTCGCATCACAGACCACCTCCCAGGGTGGCAGTCGATCACCACCGACAGGTGGGTGCTACAAGTGGTCAAAAAAGGCCACTTCATAGAATTCTCAGACAAGCCACCCACAAGACCTCCTTTGCTCTCCCGTTACTCGGCTCAGCACGCCCTGCTCATCAGGCAAGAAGTGCTCACGCTGCTGCAGAAAAAAGCTTTGGAGCATGTCCCAGTGAACCAGAGAGGAGCAGGATATTATTCCCACTTCCTGGCTCCAAAGCAAAACAGGGGACCTCCGTCCAATCTTGGACCTAAGCGACCTCAATATGTCGGTCGCCTACAAACGCTTCCGCATGGTGACCCTCCCGGGCCTAATCCCCATGCTGAAGAAGGACGCATTCCTGGCGTCCCTGGACATGCAATACGCTTACCTGCACATCCCCATCGCTCAAGCGCACAGGAGGTTCCTGCGCTTCGAGTTCCTCGGCCACCACTATCAATTCCGAGCGCTTCCTTTCGGGCTGTCATTGCCCCCAGGGTCTTTACCAAGTGCATGGCAGTCGTGGCAGCGTCTCTGAGGAGACAGGGCCACTGTGTTCCCGTACCTCGACGATTGGCTTCTCGTGGCCTCCTCCGAAGAGGCTCTGTTGATTGCTATCCAGCACACCCAGATCCTTTTTCAGTCTCTGGGCATCCTAATCAAGTACGAGAAGTATCTCCTGGTACCATCCCAGAAACTGCAATTCATAGGGGCAGTTCTGGACACCACCCAAGGGAAAGCTTTTCTTCCCGAAGACAGGAAGCGGAGCAGCATCCGGTCCCTCATAACCAAGGCCCTCAGATTCTCTGACTGCAGAGATTTTGCATGAACTGCAATCTACATAGAACTTCTGCGGTGCCAGAATTCACTCTTCTTGGTGATTTTTTATTAATATTTCTGTTTATACATAGAATCTGGTTCCCTTCCCCTCTTTTTATATCCTAAACCCCCATATGTTCAGAATGTGATGTTATCATTGCTATAACATCATACATTAGCTAATGAAATGGCTGCATTCTGCAACAGAAATGAACAGTCACTTATATACCACAGCTCCCACTGCCAGAGACGGTGGCACAGCACATCATGAATGGTGATATTTGCTCAACCTGCACTACAGCCTAATAGAATTTTCAGTCTTACATTACTGCACTAGGGCCAACTTAAACAAAACCTTGTCAATGGCACAGACCTGTTAATCCATACCTCACTTTGTACAAACGTTATTTGTGCCTTTAAGGTATAGAGACACTATCTGAAATGAATAACTGGTAAAATGAATTTGTCTAAATTTTTAAGAAAAAGTAATTATGCCCAGAAAAATGAAATATAATAATGTGTAGACCTGTTGAAAGAATAGACCAGTTAAATAAATAATTGCACTGTACGCATTTTTGCCAGGGTTATTGATTACATATTGTCACTGGTTGGTAGAATCACCTAAAAGTTATTGAGAAATGTTGTGTGCAGGGACAGCTGTTGGGCTAGAGGGCAGCATGCTGTGTTTCCGTGCCGGAAACTCAAGTTCAGAGATTAGCTCTGGGAGCTGGCTGGGCAGCACAAGGATTGGTGGAACACATCACTGCTTGGAGCCTGGGAAGGTATGGTGCAGTGTTCTGTCACATGGTGGACACATTGTGATGGGCTGGAGAGCTCTATCTCACAATTGGTTCGCATGCATGTCATGGCCTGATGGTGTTACGCAGTGTGTCGGGGAAAGCAGGTTGACATGAAAAATGAGTTTTGCAATAACTCCTCTATTCCATTTCCAATGGGACCTGTATGAATGAGGATGCAAGTTCATGGAAATTAAAATAAAAAAAAAAATATATATATATATATATACACATACACACACACATATACAGTATCTCTGTCTCTCTCTCACCACACACACACGCATATTTGTATGTATGTTACAGATTGCATATAAATATATAAGTGACACACAGTGGGAACCTCATGAGTGGTGTAGAAAGCACATACAAATATATGTTATAGACAATGGAAACTTCATTAGTGGAATAGATAGCATGCATATAGAAATACCTTATTTATCACATAAGATCCCCTCTGCATATGTCATTTATGCAACAGGCTAGGACCTTAAGGGAGAGACATTTGTTTTGCTTTTTTAGGCATAAAATTATTTTTATAAGTCTGTTATTTTTTGAACTAGTGTTACTGTGCTTTCCACCATCCTGATTGCTATAACCACTGCCTTGAAAATGAAGTCAGGATGACAAGCTGACACTGTGATGTAGTAGTTTGTTAGTGCCGCAGAACTTCCATGAGAATTACAAACCACCATACATGAAGTTCTGCTGCAAATGGTAATCTTCTGCCGCCAGAACTTGGTCCCACTGTGCTGCAGAAAAGTAGGGGCCCTGCTCATAAGGGACCTATCAGCGAAAAAGACCATCCCAGCCAGATTGGTCCTTCGCTGGCTCGGACACATGGCTGCGGCCATTCCAACAGTCCCGATGGCAAGACTTCACATGCGGGTAACCCAGTGGATGCTCAGAGTGCAATGGGACCAAAGGCAAGACCATCTGCAACAGCCAGTCAGAATCACAAAGGCCATGGTTCGGGACTGGCAATGGTGGCTAGATCCAGGAACCCTCTCTGTGGGGGTTCCGTTCTCATCACCATCCCGATGACCTCTCCTGAGCGCCTCAGGGCTGGGGTGGGAGGCACTTGAACAGGTTGAAGTCTCAGGGAACATGGACTACTCAGAGCTCATCTCCATATCAACATATTAGAGATGAGGCGGTCCCTTATGCCCTGCAAGCCTTCCAGTCGGCCATTCCACGTCACTACTCTTCTGTTACAAACAGACAATACAGCGGTGATGTACTACCTCAACAAACAAGGAGGCACACACTCCTACCCCCTCTGCAGGGAGGCCATGAGAGTGTGGGATTGGGTTGTACAACACGGCGCAAACCTCATTGCAGTTCACGTTCCCAGAGTGGACAACACCGACGCAGACAGCCTGAGCCGTTCCCAGGCCAGGGTCCCCGAGTGGGAACTTCTATAGGAGGTGGCAGAGGATCTGTTTCACAGATGGGGCACTCCAGAATTGGATTTGTTCACGTCTCCATCCAACGCAAAACTGCCCAATTTGTGCTCGCTAGATCCAGGGCCTGGTGTTTTCTGGCAAGACGCGTTGTCTCTCTCCAGGGCGGGCAGATTCCTCTATGCCTTTCCTCCCTTCCCGTTGATCCAGAGAGTCCTTCTCAAACTTCGAAGGGAGCACCCGACGCTGATTTTGATAGCACCTTTTTGGCCCAGACAGATTTGGTTCCCGCTCCTGAGTCACCTGTCCGGGAACCTCCGCTTCCTTGCCAATCGGCTCCATCTACTGTCTCAGGAGGAGGGTTCACTAGTCCACCGGACTACATTCACTGAACCTGCATGCTTGGCTCCTAGAGACATAGCCATTTGTGTCACGGGGTCTCGCAGGAGGTGGCGGAAGTAACTCCGCCGCCAAACTTTCAGCGACACACCGCTACATCGCCATGGAAATGGCATAGGTTTTCCCTGTGGTCTCAAGCACGCGGTTTCTCCCCTTTAGACTGTGCAGAGAAATTAGTTCTGGAGTACCTACTCTCCCTTTTTCAATCAGGGTTGGCTTACTTCTCGATCAAGGTGCACCTTTGTGCAATCTCAGCCTACCACGCTCCAGTAGGCCAACGCATGGTAGCACAGTTGGATACGTCCCGGGCCTTCTTAAGAACGGACGCCAATCCTTGAATCAACTGATATTAATACCGCACTAGAATACTTCATTAAATCTTTCAACTCTGCATGCGACTTATACGCCCCAGTAAAAAGACGTAAAATCAAAGCGCTATCAAATCCATGGATTACTGCCAAACTACTTGCAGAGCTCTAGGGTTCGGGGATACCTCCTGGGCAGTTCCCAGAGACACAGAGCTCACCTCATGATACCCTAAAATACAAGCAGGCACAAAATAGATGTACCTCACAAATTAGGCAAATGAAGGCGCCTATTTCAAAAATCCCTTGAATCCACCTGGGGTGATGGAAGAGCTTTTTGGGACAACATCCGAAACATAATGGGTAAACAATCAAAATCGTCACCTACCATTATGAAAGTTGATGGATCCACCACTCTTGGCCCAAAGTCTATTGCAGATGAGCTTAATAAGACATTCACAGACCTGAGTGGGGTCCTCCCCCCAGATTTCTTCTCAGACTTACCTGTGCCTAGCCTAGTATCACAAAACACCCCTAAGTGACAAACCACAATTTTACTTCAAAGAAAATCAAAGTGCACGAGCACACAGAAGTACATAAGAAAGGCCTGCTCCAAATCCAGAACAAGTAGTGACACGCTAGATCTAACAATCCTGTCTCTCACCCTGGATGAAGTAATTCACCCCCTTGCAAAAATTCTTAATCTGTCACTTTGCAAAGTCAATTTCCCAACAAATGGGAAATCTGCCATAATTCGCCAGTGCACAAAGGGGACAAAACCTCAGGGAAACTATCGACCAATATCAATACTCCCTCCCTCTCCAAAGCACTTGAGCGAATAGTGGCAGACCAACTCTCTGATTACCTGGACAAATACAATCTACTCTGTAATCAACAGCATGGCTTTAGGAAAGGACATAGTACAACAACAGCCTTACTTGATTTACACTGGAAGTCACTCAGCCCTGGACAAAAGGTGCCAAACAGGTGCAGTCTTTATCGATCTTACAAAGCTTTCGACACAGTCCATCATGGCCTACTTACCTCCCTACTTTCTAGCCTAGGCCTGGCAAGGTCCTTGTGCTTGGGTAAAGAGTTACCTGTCCAATCGGGTCACAGGCTGTAAAATCTCTAATGAACTCTCCGACTTCAAACCAGTTCTCTCGGGTGTACCACAGGGATCAATTCTTGGACGCTCCTCTTTAGCCTGTTCCTTAACTCCCTCGCAGATATCTGCCAGGAGAAAATAATCTTATCGCTGATGGCCTGTAATTCTCTCTTCCCACAAGGATCCAAACTCCCTGAAAAAAGCCTGCAACTTGCTTTCTTTAGTGTTGAAAGGTGGTTCCTGGATAGTAAACTTATGCTAAACCACAATAAAACAAAAGCCATGCTCTTCTCCAATCACCAAAACAAAAATAGGCATACTCCACTCACCATACAAACCTCTCGGGAATTACACTGGACCAAGTAAATACTTTCAAATACCTTGGCATCACTTTTGACCAAGGGCTCACCTTGCAACCCACATTGACAACATTGCGAAAACAGTGAACCAACGCCTTGGAATACTATTCCATAACCGTCAATTTCTAAATCAAGTGGCATTGAGAATAGCTATACAGAGTTCCATAATCTCAATCATTGACTATGGCCTTATTATTTATGGCTCCTTCTCCACTGCTCTAAGGCGTATCTCAGTCACTCTAAATAAGGCCTGCCACGACTCCTCACGAGGGGCTCAAAGACTGACTCACCGTGTGATCTGTACTATGAATCAGGCTGGTTGAACCTATCAAATCGTCTTATTTATCTCACCTGCACAATGGCAAAAAAATCTATCTTGGGACTGACTCCATTATGTATTCAAAACCTACTCCGACTGAATCCTGGCTCACGACCCTCCACCAGATCTGAGCGCCAACCTTTCCTGGTTCTGAGATGCCGGACTGCTCCTGGGACAAAGATCTTTCGCATACAGGGCCCCGACGCTTGGTTCCAATGCGCTTAGTCCACCTGCTCTATCCTCAACCTCGCTTGAGCTTTCAAATCCATGCTCTATGCCCACCTCACCACCACTAGCAACTGTGATTCGCTAGATAAAGACTACTACTCCTCATGTCCATCCTCACATCTGAGGCCTCTTCCTCCCTGACTAATGAACCCTCTGGTACCTCTACTACTTCCTGTCTCCCACCCAAACTCACTCCCCTTTTTCCTGTCCCCTCTCACTTACTCTCCGCTCACCACCTTTCCCTCCTCTCTAGCCTCCTTTGGCCCTAATGATCACCCTCTCCTGGAAGTTTCCTTAACCTCGAAATTGTCTACTCGCTTGAACCTGTTGTAGCTTGTTTTTCTATGAAACTTAAAAACGTTACTGCCTTAAACTGTTAATAGCAAATTTATGATGTAACTTTCCTGTCTGGTTTTACCTGTAATGTGTATCGTGCTTTGTTAAATGTTCTTTGTGACGTGGAACCTTTGTAAAAGAGCCCTGGCTCGAAGGTATTAATTCCTAGACTAATAAACTAAACTAAAATTAAAGAGGGGTTCTCCACCTTAGGCCACCCATTAGGGATCCTGTCCCTCCTTGGGACCTGCCTTTCGTCCTGGAACAGCTTACGCTGTCACCTTTTGAACCTGCCGCAGATTGCAGGCTGCGTTTTCTGTGATGGGCATGCATTTTTGTTGCTGTTACTTCGGCGAGAAGAATCTCCAAACTACACGCCCTAATGTGCAAGGAGCCTTATTTAATTTTCCACCAGGACAGGGTGTCCCTGAGGACGAATCCCAAGTTCCTGCCTAAGGTGGTCTCAGCCCTCACGCTTAACCAGGACATTGATTTACCAGTGTACTTCCCTAAGTACGCTAATCGAGGAGAAGCACTGCTTCACACCCTGGATGTTCACCCGTGTCTTCGATACTACTTGACCAGGACCAAACAGCACCACAAAACAGAACAGCCGTTTGTCTCTTTCGCTGAGAGGATGTTGGGAGACCCAGTCTCAAAACAGACCCTTTCTCGCTGGCTGATCCAGTGCATTTCCCTTTGCTACAACAGTAGACAGAAACCCTTACCGGGGTGGTTAAGGGCCATTTGACAAGGGGAGTGGCTACCTCCTTTGCAGCTCTAAAAGACGTATCCACATCAGCCATATGTGCTGCAGCCATCTGGAGCTCAGTGCACACTTTTATCAGGCATTATAGCCTTGATATCGCCTCACGGCGAAGAGCGGGTTTCGGACTTGCTGTCCTGCAGGGTCTCCTGTCTTAGGCTCAGGACATGTTGCGGTATCAGTGTTGCCTCCTCCCGATTGCTTTTCTAGGCGCCATTGCTTGGGAATCAGTCCTAATGGTGTAACCTGCTGCAAGAGCTGTACCTCGAAGAAGATAGTAGTTACATAAGAACTTAACCGTAAAAGTAAATCTTCGAGAACAGCTCTTGCAGCAGGTACCTTCCTGCCCACCATTCCCCCTTGGAGGAGGTAAGTTCCAGCCTACGCTGAGCAAGATCGTTTTAGTCTTGGCCATCTGATGGCGGGTCCTCTGTCTCCCTTTCTGATGTCATCCAGCGGCCGGGAGTCTCCGGCGGGAGAACTGGGGATTCTGGCGGGACCGCCTCCTTATGTACTACGCCTGACGGGGGGCGGGACCGACGTCGGAGGCGGTCCCCGCTGAAGACTGCTAGCTAGAAGATTTCCGTGGGGTCCTGACACCTGCCGGCTTCAGTCCTAATGGTGTAACCTGCTGCAAGAGCTGTTTTTGAAGATCTGCTGTTACGGTAAGTTCTTACGTAACTGTACTTTACTACATTGAGCGTACCAAGGGTCACTGGTTTGACACCCTCCAGTTGTTCTTCACTTATGGAGAAGTGGGAAGGGGCGAACCTGCCACCAAAAGATCTGTAACCAGGTGGATTGTGTCTTGTATGCAATTCTGCTAGGGAAAACTCCACGCTCAAGCCTGAGGGCTCATTCCACAAGAGGTACAGCTGCTTCCCTGCCTGCGGCCAGGGATATTCCTTTCCTAGAAATTTGTCAAGCAGCCACCTGGAAAACAGTCCATACCTTTACCAAGCATTACTCTCTGGATATCCAGGCTAGGAGTGATGCTCGGTTTGGCACAGCAGTACTTCAGAGCCTATTCCGGAAGTAGGTTCTGGCCCCTCCTCCTTGGAGGTGCTGCTTGGTAGTCTGCAGTTGTCAGAATGCAGCAAGACCTCATGTTGTTTGAAGAAAAAATTACTTACCTTATTAATTATATTTCTTCTAATGGAGTCTTGCTGTATTCTGACCTCCCTCCCTGCCTCCCATCTCAGAACCTGTTTTCGGTAAGTGGGTGGGCAGGTGCAGTGTTGCACCCCAGGAGGGGTGTATTTGCTGGCACCCTCCTCCCTTTTGTTTGAGTGCTTATTTATTATTATTTTTTGAGTACATTGGGTTTAGTTTTTGGGTTTCTTGACTTGAGTCTTCCTTGGGAATCCAAAACTTTTCAACCAGTTGGCTAGTAGAATTTTTACAATTTCCACATAGAATTTTTAGTTTAGTTGGGCTCGTAAGAATCTGAAGGTTTGAGTTCAAAACACTCCAGATAGAGACTTCAGCCGAGCTCGAGCTCAGCATTCCATACCCTACATGGAAAGTTAACCCTTAGTTCTCCGGGGAAGTTCAAAGGTTGGGAATCACTGCAATTGTCAGAATACAGCAAGACTCCATTAGAAGAAATATAATTACTAAGGTGAGTAATTTTTTCTGGTGAGGGTTCCCAGCATCCTTCTTGGTCTCCACTGCGGGTGCCTCCATAAAGGAACCATGCTTCGCCAGAGTGGTGAATGAATTGTGGAGAGGCACAGTTGGAGGAATGCGCCTCTGTTCCACCACCCTCACCCTTCCCGAGCCCACCGTGATCGAACCACTCCTCTTTCTTTGCAACCTCTGAGGTAGTGGCAGTGGCGTGGGTGGTCCCTGGGTGGGGGAGCAGGTTTCCTGAATCCTTGCCAGGTCAGCATGGAGATGAACAACCACATACCTCAGACCAGAGAGGTGCCTGCAAATAGGGCAGCAACGTAGTCTGCAGAATGTCTCCCGGAAGACTGCTGCTCCACAGCCAGTGCATTGCACCACTCCCCACATGTCTGTGTCCCTTCCTGTTACAGATGCTTTTCTTCCGTTGTTTTTTGTTCTTGTTTTAGTGTGTGCAGGCTTGTAAGTGTGTCTACCCCCTATTCAGCGTGCTGTGCCTTTAAGGATATGAACAGGTGTATGTTAGCAGTTTTGGGGAAGTGATTTCAGAACCCCTGTTATAAAGGAAGTTATACGGTTGGGGTTGGTGGGAGGGAGTAAACCTATGCTGTCCAGAAACGATCAACTCCCACTCTGACCCTCCATCCCGGGAGTGCCTTCCTTCCTTTCAGACACCTGTTTCACAGAGGTTAAGTAACGGGTCTAGTCACAAATGACTGCAAATATCTGCCAGCTACAGTTCCTCCCTGGCAAATTAAAGTGAAAACTAAGAAAAGTCAACTCCAGATTGCTTAACTGCTAGAAATGGGAGCCATAGCCTGTGTCCCACACCGCATGGCAGGTGAGGGCTTTGTGTCCTGGTACTTCCTGGACCCGAAATGGAAGGGGATGGGGTTGGTGTCCTATACTGGATCTCCGCGATCTAAATCAGTATCTTTGGAATCACAAGTTCAGGATGGTCACTCTGAACCAGATACCACCACCTCTGGAGCAGGGCATGTGGTTCTGCTCCCTGGATCTCCAGGACGCATTCTTCCTCATTTATGCCTGTCTGTACCACTGGCAGTAACTTTGGTTCTGCGCAGAAGGGGTTGTCTACCAGTTCAGGGCTTGCCATTCGACTTTCCCTTGGCAACTAGGGTCTTCAATTAGTGCATGGCAGTGGTGACAGCCTTCCTGAGGTACCAGGGGATGAGGGTACCTCCTTACCTGGCTGACAGCTGGGTCATCCATAGAGGCAGTGGAATGGTCCCGGGACCTGGGCCTGCAGGTCGACCTGGACCTGCAGGTCAGCCAGGCCATATCTGAACTCATCCCTTTGCAAGTGATTCACTTCATCAGGACAAAGCTAGGCTCCCTCCTGGCCAAGCCCTGACTCCCTGCGGACTGGGCACTGAATCTTACCTCCTTCACCCAATCATTTCAGGTTGGGTGCTTGTGCCCCGCCCTGGACTTCCTGCGGCTGCTGTAGTACGTGGTATCCTACAGCGTCGTGGTGTGTTGGGCCGGCTGGTGGATGTCGCCTTCAGTGGGAGCTGGGCTGTCAAATGATCCCAACGTCCAGGTCACTTGGACCATTCGGTTGTAGTGACTCAGTCAATGTGGAACGCCATCCAATGATGGCTTATCCCAGATCATCTGGAGGAAGGAGTCCTGTTTGTCCGCCCAGATTGGTGAGTCATTCTGACTACAGACACATCTCTGGTGGGGTGGGGAGCAGACCTGGTGCACCACAGAGCCTCCGGGCTCTGGACCCCGAAGGGACTACCGTCTCCAGATCAACCTGCTGGGGCTCCATGCTGTGCGTTTAGCTTTGATGGAATTTGTTCCTTTTGTCTGAGGTCAGGTCCTGCAAGTCCAGAAGGACAGCACCGTGACCACGTTCTTCCTGAACAAGCAGGGCTTCATGCACTACCTTCGTTTGTGTCGGTAAGCCCTCCTCATCCTGACTTTTGGGTGCATGTCTCCTATCGATTCATGTCGTGGGAGCCAGTGACCAGCTGGTGGACACCCTCGGCTAGGTGGGCAAGACATCACATGAGTGGTGCTTGCATCAGGCGATGGTGAGCTACCTGTTCTCCCCATGGATCACTTGTCTAGCAGACCTCTGTGCCTCCAGGGAAAACATAAAGCTGAGGCTTCTTTGTGCCCATCTTCTTCAATCTGGGACACAACTGGGGATGCCTTCATGAGGCCCTGTATCCTGGGCCTCCTGTACATCTTCCCTCCCTTTCCCTTTATCGACAAAGTGGCGGTCAAAATGTGGAGGGACAAGGCTCAGATGATCCTGATAGCCTTGGACTAGCCCTGCCAGTGTTGGTACCTGGATCTCATCAGCCTCAGCAGTAGACCTCTGTGGCTGTTGCACCTGTGCCCGGATCTGCCTGTCCTGTCATCGGGTGAAGATTCTGTCCTGGATCTTTGTCCCTGCTCCTGACAGCCTAGTTCCTGAGCTGCTAGAGTTCCATGCTCCGAGACTTTGACAATGTGCTCCACACTGTGGAGACATATTGAAAGGAGGTGACTAGTCAATGCTATGCTTTTAAATGGGTAATATTTTCCATTTGGTGCCATGACAAAGAGCTTGATCCTGATGCCTGCCCTTTGGTTAACATTCTTGACTGTGGTCCCTCTCCCAGCTGGGGCTGAGGTCGATAACGCTCAGGGTGCACCTGGCCACCATCTCTTCATACTGGGTGTGGGCTGGTATGCCGATGGTGGCGCAGGAAAAGGTGGTTGGGTGCTTTTTAAAGGGCCTTGATCACTTGAACCCTGCTGGTGCGTGAACCACTTGGGATCTGTTGCTGGTTCTGTCATTTCCCATGGGCAAGCCTTTTGAGCCTATGCACAGATGTAGGATGACACACTTGTGGAAAACCACCTACTTGGTGGCTATCACCTCTGCCAGAAGAATTAGTGAGCGTCAGGTGCTCTTGGTGGAGTCTCTGTACCTGGTTTTCCACAGACAGTCGTTTGTCCCTACCCGGAGATCCTGCTGAAGACTGTATCAGAATTTCACTTTTTTTTCCGCCTTTTCCATTCTGTTCCTCTCCGGAGGGCCAGGGAATCGCTCGGGTGTACCCTCTTGGACTCTGCCTCTACTCCCAGCCCGAAACCCCCTCTCTCCACTGGAGTATAAGGGCTTATTATCCCCCTCCCATGCCTACGGACTCTGCCGGCCCCCCAGGTCTAAATCCCCTGGGGCGGGACCGCCACTTATTACCTGGCGACCTTTCTGAAATGTAGACTGTTGGTCCATGGCTGGGTCGAGGGGCTTGGGAGAGCCGGTGGTAAGGTGGTCTAGTGTTTGGGATGTGGGTGTCGTCCACTAGGGTCATCGTCACGTTCCTGGACCTTATGGTTGTTTTCTGTGCTGTTTCCCCCGGGACACGGCGTGCAATGACCCTGCGTGGCTCCGCTGATGGCGCCTTGCCCACGTACAACATCCCTGCTCATGTGCTGCCCCTGATCTCCATCGGGAGTTGCTACAGAGTGGGGAACCCCCTGTAACCCACTTTGGAGAGGAGAGCAGTCCTCTGGACACTCCGTCCTCTTCCTCACCTGCTGACC
This sequence comes from Neoceratodus forsteri, assembly GCA_016271365.2. Taxonomy (NCBI): domain Eukaryota; kingdom Metazoa; phylum Chordata; order Ceratodontiformes; family Ceratodontidae; genus Neoceratodus; species Neoceratodus forsteri. The sequence goes on from CM028130.1 coordinate 1,117,767,669, forward strand.
CCCGGTGTACAGAGCTCGTTCCCAAACCCAGGTGGCTGGCATGATGCGAAGTGTGGCGTCCAGCACCTCAACCCTCAGCGTCACCGGGCTGGCCCAGAGTTTCACCTTAATCAAGTAATTAACTTACCTGTATACTTTACCAGCTCTTCTTTGGAGGCGCTCTCTTATTATAAGCAGCGTACAGCTAGAATTTGGGGTGAGGCTCACAAGCTGTTTGTTACATATGCTGAAGCTGCACGTGGCAAGCTAGCGGCTAAGCGGACATATGGCAAGTGGATTGTCAACTGCATCAACTTCTGCTATAGGCTGGCAGGCAGGGAGCTTCCCTTAGGTCTTAGGACTCCATCCACTAGACATACTGTTGCCTCAGTGGCTGCTTTCAGGGATGTTCCCATACAGGAGATAGTTAGAGCGGCTACCTGGAAGTCATCACACACACATCTTCATCTCCCATTACAAGATCAACCTTAAGTCATGCCGGATGCTGGCTTGGGACCTCTGTTCTCCATTCTGTGTTCGCCAAATAGGGCTGTGTGCTTTGCCTTCTTCTCGTGGTGAACTGCTGGAAGTCTGCTAAAGTGCAGATAAGTGAACCATGTCCATGTCCGTAGACAAATAGGTTACTCACCTATAACCATAGTTGTAGCAGTGGGTATGTTGTTCACATCCACACTACCCACCTGACCTCCCTTGACAAGTGACACATGGATCCCTGCTTACAGTGTGCAGCAGGCTCTGAAGTCATGAGGCAGAGCTGAGGGATATACCAGTTGAGTGGTGGGAGGAGCTTTGCTCACAGGCTGTCTGGCAAATCAGACTGCCAGTGCGTGGATGTGAACCATGTACCACTCCTTACAGGTGAGTAACATTCTTTTCCCCCAACTAACTAATAGTGCTGCATTAACTCCATTCACAATAAATTGTGCAGCTCCCAAGCATTTGGAAAGAATGTGGTTTTAATATTTACCCTCTTTTATTTACAGGTTGCAACCAACACAGAAACTAGTAAAAATGTAGGCAATGCAATTCTATATGAAACGGTTTTGACCATTATGGACATCAAGTCAGAGAGTGGGTTACGGGTACGTTTCAATAATGTCTACCACATTGTTCTCTTTGCAGACGTGTTTTTCAGTCTTTGATATGTGGCTAAATGAAGTTGAGTGTTTCATAATAATTGCTGTTATTAAATGGCTGGATTCAGCAGAGAGCAAGAGAGTTGGGGGGGACAATACAAGTAGCTTTCCTCAGAAGGCTGTAAGAATATAATCTGCCATGTTCAGCATAAAAAGAGCAGTATGTGGGAGCTGTAAAAGGATGTTACAAGTGTACAAATGGTTTGGTTTCTGTGTGTCTCCCCAATCCCAAATGCATTCACTCTAAGAGAAGCCTGTATTAAATTTCTAGGCATCATGCATATGTAAATCCTTGTGAGGGGCATGCTGACAAGTCTTCACCAGAAAAAAAATTGCCTCCTTAACTGTCCGTTTAGGCTGAGCACAACGCACTACACATTTTGAAACCTGCTCAGTATAGTTACTGTCTCAACCAAGTACCAGGTCAGCCACAGAGAAAATCAAGCATTTAGTACAGTCTGAGGTAGCACACCAAAGATGCAGTTTGAGCAACCTGGAGGATACAGTATGTAAAAAGATGCAAAGAGAGAACAAATATCCAGATTGGTTGGTTTCTGTCTCTCTCTTCATTACATGCATTCACTCTAAATAAAGCCTCCCACTCACTTCAAGGATTCATGAGTATGCAAATCCGTGTTTGTGTGTGGGTGGCTTATGCTTACAAGGCTTCATCAAAACAAAAGTTGCCCGTTTGGGGTTGGGCTGATTTTTGGATTTTGTGCAGGGTTTCATAGCTGTGTGTGTGTTTTGTTTGGCAGGGGCGCTTTGCAGTAATCTGTACTGCTCAGTTTATAGGCTCTTTATTTATTGACATTTATTTTATTTGCAACTTTGTGGACCAGAAAATGCACTCTGAGCCAGAGTTTATTTCCAGGTGGTGGGGGATACAGGTGGAAGGATAATGAGCAAAAATTGCTAGAATACAGTGAATAAATCTAACAGTAGCAAATATACATACAGAGTATTGAGCGCAAAATACATAGATACAATGTGAACGGTGCAGAATAAAAGATATACATGGTAAAGGTGCAAAACTGAGTATTCTACCAAAAGGAGCACTATCCAGGGGCGTAAATAAGGATTTGGCAGCCAAGAGCCAGGAATAGCACCTGGGTGTCGGCATTTTCCAGCTGGCCAGGAGCTACTCTGGCAAAATCAGGAGCTAAAGGTAAAATATATTAAAAACATGACAAGATGTGGTGGTTAGCTAGGAGGCAGTGTGGCTACTAGGAGGTACTGGTCTAGTGGTTAGAACACTGGCTCAGGAAGAGAGATTGCAAGTTTAAACCCTACTAAAGCCAGATTCTCGCTGTGTGACCCAAGACACTCACCCACCCCATCCTCCAATCCACCCAGCTGTGAAAATGAGTAGAAACTAGGGACCCCACTGAAAACAAGATGTGGCATTTCATAAGAACTGATATTCCTGATGATGATGGCTGTAACACTCGTGAATTCTGTGCTTCCTCTAGTTTTATGGAGAGAGGTTAGAAGTTTGGGACACTCCGCTTTTATGCCATTTGTGTATGTGCATGGTTTACTTTTGTGCAACAACCAAGTTACTGTAGCAATTTGCAGGCATGGAGCAGGCAGCAGAGTAAATGTTTGCACTTGCAAAAACTGCATGAAAGCTAAGTGTCTCTTTAAATGTGTGCCTAATTGTTTTTGAAATACTAAAGTAACTACAGTATTTCAGCTGCTGTTTAGGGTAGTTGGCCGTTAAATTTCTTAACTACAAAAGCTGTCCCTCTAGTATTCTGTTAAACAGAGTAAATATTCAAACTCTTGCAAACTGTTTAAAAAAAAAAAAAATACTCTACATGGTACAAGTTCCAGCAGCATTCTATAATGTCACATACATTAGGGATTAAGACACTAGTAGCTGCAAGCATAAAGTTTAAATACAGTGTGTGTTTTCTCAGTTTTCTGTGCTTGTGACATGCCCTGCTCATACATTTCAACCCTACCCATCACGTTAGTACGTTACCATTCCCTTCTTTCTCCTGATCGCACACTTTCCTTCCGTCTCCTAATCACACGGTGTCTCAGTGGCTCACATTTCAGCACTCCTTTTCCTCAGGTCACATTGCTCCTTATCTGCCTAGTCCATGCCCCGTTCTCCTCTCCTGCTTTCAGGGGATAGGCTCCGATTTCAAAATTGGGCATCGCTAACTGTGGAGCTGACACTCCAACTCTTCCTGTGCTGCACAGAAACAAACACACTGCACAGAGGCAGGAGCTGCTTGTAGCACTGCTGACTTCCCATTGCTTAAAGAGGCAGGCACTAATTACCTAAATACAAGTGCAAATTAGCGCTTAGCACCACCTTATTTCGGTCCCTGACTATCCAATATAATATAATAATGAAACTGGGTAATAAAGAAAATATATCAAAAGGGTGGGAGTTGAGAGGAGCAACTATAGATTTGGCTACTATTTACTTATTTAAGAGTTTTACCAGGAAGGTATACTGAACGGAGTACCGCTCGATTCCAGATGTGTCGTTGGGAAGCTTAAGACTAGAGTGATCAACTTCAGACAAGGTAGCATGAGGTGAAGGAAGCAGAAGGAAACGAGAGGAGAGACAGACACAACAATAATAGTGCTGTATGTAGTAACAACCAGAAGGGGTGATATAGGAAATACAGGTTACTCACCTGTAACAGGAGTTCTAGGAATGGTATATGTTGTTCATCCACACTCATTGGCAGGTATCCTTGCCGCTTTAAATCTTGCCGGAAGGTCTTCAAGCTTGCTCCTCCCACCCACCCGGGTGGTATAACTCTCGGCTCCGCCCCATGACGCCAGATCTGGCCCGCTGGAAGCTCAGGTTGTGCGTCGAAGCCGGGGAGGTCGGGTGGGTCGTGTGGATGAACAACATATACCATTCCTAGAACTCCTGTTACAGGTGAGTAACCTGTATTTCTAGGGACATGGATATGTTGTTCATCCACACTCATTGGCAGACTCCTAGCAGTTCTCCGGGAGGAGGGAGGCAAGACGCACACCCCCAATACTTACTTGGGAAAGAGAGACTGGAGAACCGAGGCCCCAAAACCAGCATCCCGGCGTGACTCAAGGTCGATGTGGTAGTGGGTAATGAAGGTGTTTGCTGACTTCCAGGTAGCAGCCCTGCAGATTTCCTGGATAGGGACGTCCCTGGAAGCAGCCACCGTTGCAGCAGTATGGCGGGTAGAATGAGCTCTTATCCCTCTGGGAGGCTCCATGCCCACCAACTTATAGCAGAGATCTATGCAGGAGGTTACCCACCTGCTTATCGTCCGCTTAGCTGCAGGTCTGCCAGATCGCGGCTTCAGCGTAGGTGACAAACAGCTGGCGAACCTCTCCCAATTTCAGCCGTCGCTCCTTATAATAAGCGCGCCCTTCTAGGGTCAGAGTATGGAGCCAATATTGACCTCGAGTGTGATTGGGGTAGAACACCGCAGAGTCAACACCTGGTTAAGGTGAAACTTGACCACCTTCGGAAGGAATTTCGGTGGGGCGCAGGGACAACCTTGTCCCTGTGGAAGACCAGGTATGAGACTCGATGGAAAGCGCCTGGAGCTCTCCCATCCTTCTGGCTGACGTGATAGCCACCAAGAAGCGGTCTTCCACGACAGGTGAGAGAGAGCACACCTGTGCATAGGTTGAATGGCTTGCCCATGAGCTTTGCCAGTACCAGCAGTAGATCCCACGAGGTGGGGTTCCCTACTGGAGGAAATGTGATCAAGGCCTTTGAAAGCGCCAGACCACCTTCTCCTGCGCCACGACTGCTTCCCGCCCGCCTGTAACAGAGATGGCTGCTAGGTGCACCCTAGGGTCAATCCTAAGCCCTTGACTAGAAAGGGACCATAAATAGTCCAAGATGCTTGCCAAGGAACAGGAGGAAGGGTCAAGCCCTTGCCCTGACACCAAATGGAAAACCTTTTCCATTTGAAGGCATAGCATTTTCTGGTCGACTCTACGGGACGCCTCAACTACATTGAGGACCTCGCGGAAAGACCCAAGGCCTGGAACTCTAGCCGCCAGGAACCAGGCCGTCAGGTGCAGGGATTGAAGGTCCGGATGGAACACCTTCCCTGATTGACTGAGAGCAGGTCCGGGCGAGCTGGAAGCTGCACGGAGTCCTGGAGCTGAGACTGAGGAGATCTGGGTACCAGAACTGGCGAGGCCAGTCTGGGGCTATCAGAATACCTGCCTTGTCCCTCCTCGCCTGAGAAGCACCTTGTGGATCAAGGAAATGGGGAAAGGCGTAAAGAGGCCCGGGGTCCATTGCCTCGAGAAGGCATCCCCTGCAGCGAGCCCTGCTGAGGCGGGCATGGAACAGACTCACCGGCGTTCTCCATGGAGGCAAACAGGTCCACCTGAGGTGTGCCCCAAAGGGAGAACAGATGCTGTACTACCTCCGGCAGGAGAGACCACTCGTGGGATGCAGCCCCTATCCGCTCAGGGCATCGGCCAGGGTGTTGGAGGCTCCTGCCACGTGAATGGCCAGAGATCCGCCTCCAGGCTGCGCACAGTGACCAAATGCGGAGAACTTCCTTGCATAGAAGCATGGAGCGCCCGCCCTGGCGGTTTAGATAGTACATGGTCGGGTATTGTCCGCCTGGACCGGACCACTTGACTCGGAGGAACGGAGCAAAGGCGGTGAGAGCTAGGCGGACCGCTCGAGCTCCAGCAGGTTGATGTGGCATCGGGACTCCAGCGGGGACCAGAGGCCATGAGCCAGTGTTCCCCAGATGGGCACCCCAACCCATCAGAGAGGCATCGGTCGATAGAGACCGTCGGCTCAGGCGGACGAGCGGATGCCCTCCTGCAAATGATCTGGGCACGTCCACCACTGGGCGTTCCACATCCCCTGTGTCACCGACAAGCTGGTCCAAGGAACGTGAAGGCTGTGACCACTGGCTGGCCAGTCCCCACTGAAGGGACGCATGTTCCAGCGGGCCCAACGGACCACGCTGGTGCAGAGCCGCCATGAGACCCAGGAGGCGCAGAAGTCCCGGGCAGGCGCGGTTGCCCAACCAGAAATGATCGGGCAAAGGAGGAAGAAACCTCGGCCCTGTCCGCGGGAGCCGGCAGCTCTGGCTCGAAGAGAGTGAGCTGCGCCCGATGAATAGAATCACCTGCTTCGGCTCGAGGTCCGACTTGGCCTCGTTGATAAGGAGGCCCAGTTGAGAGCAGACCTGGAGGGCCAGATCTCTGGACCACTCCGCCTCCTTCCTGGAGGGAGCTGCCATCAGCCAGTCGTCCAGGTAAGGGTACACCCGGACCCCCCGGCGCCGCAGGAATGCTGTCACCACTGCCATGCATTTGGTGAAGACCCTGGGAGCTGGAGACAAGCCGAAGGGCATGGCTTGGAACTCAGAGGGATCCTTCCGCTCGAGCGAAGGAATCTCTGGTGAGACGGACGGATAGGGACGTGAAAAACGCGCCCTGCAAGTCCAGAGAGCAGAACCACCACTGGCGTTCCAAGGATGGTATTATCTGAGCCAGAGTGACCATCCTGAAGGTTCGAGACCTTAGGAACTTGTTTAGGTCGTGTAGGTCGAGAATGGGGCGCCAGCCCCCCGTCCGTTTCGGAACCAGGAAGTACCTGGACACAAACCCTGGGTCTGAAGGAGGGTCCACCACCTCTCTTACCACCTCCTTCTGGAGGAGGAGAGCGATGTCGGCTCGACGAGCCGCCAGTGAGGCTGGGGATCCCGAAGCCCCCCGAGGGGCGACGGCTCTGAAGGGTGGTGCCTGCTCGAATTCCAGAGGCAGGCCTCTTCCCACCACCTCCAAGACCCACCTGTCCGTGGTAACAGCGGACCAGGCGGAACGGAAGTGCCGGAGCCGTCCCCCCACGGGGGGACCCAGGGGTAAGGTGACGTGGGAGAAGCGACACCTCAGCCCGTCACTGGGCAGGCTTGGAGGAGGGACCGGCCGAGGGACCTCCTGGGCCCTTTCCTCCCTGCCTCCTGTTAGAGGAAGCCGGCGGCTTGGGTTTGGGATGCCAAGGCCGAGCCTGCTGGCCCTGACATTGCTAGGCCGGGCGCGCCGGGGGCACAGAAGGACGAAAGGGCTTAGGCTGTGGTTTGCGGCCTTTGTCCTTCTGAGCGGAAGAGACCGAGTCCAAGGTGGCATTGGACTTCTCGATCCTCTGCAGGTGACCTTCCACCCCAGGGTCAAGAGGTCAGTTCCCAAAAGGGAACATCCGCCAACTTGTGCTGGGTATCCAGTAAAGGTGGATATCCTCAGCCAACCCGCCTGACGCACATAGCCACTCGGCCGCCACCGATCTGGCACATGAGTCCCCTATATCCAAAGCAGTCTGGAGCTGCTGTTTGGCCACTGCCCTGCCCTGGTCCCGCACCTGCTTAACCGTAGTCTGCAGATCGGCGGGAAGATGAGGATGACCTCATCCAGGGGCCAACAGGGCATGAGAAAAATGCCATGAGGACGGCCGAACTGGCCTGGCGAAGGCGAGAGAGGCAGGCGAGACTTTTCGCCCGACATAGTCCAATTTCTTGGACTCCTTGTCAGGAGGTTTGTCCACATCCCTGGCGTTGCAGCCGGGCGCGAAAGCTGTCGGTAACCAACCCTCAGCGGAGGGTGTTCAGAAACCGGACAAGGAACCGTAGGGACGCGATACTTCCTGGCCATCCTGGCCGGGCGCAGGGCAGGAAGCAGGGCGCTGCCAAAGCTCCAGTGCGGACCCTATGGCCTCGGCCACCGGAAAGGCCTCCGTCGGAGAATCCCTCGGTCCAGAATCTCCGTGAGGGGATACCTGGCCCGCTTGGAAGCGGTTCGAGCTCCATCCCGGTAGACTCCGAGATGAGCGAAGCAGTCCTAGGAAGGACAACGGCTATCGTCCATTGACTGACCTCCTGAAGACTCCAAGTCCAGTCGCTTGGAGAAAAGGAGAATCATCTTGGGACTCGGAAGAGTCCTCGAAGAGCTGCCTCTGGCCTGAGCCACCCTTCACCTGCCGAGGTCGGTCGGGAGTGAGGTAACTGACAGCCGATGGGGTAGACCCTTAGCAGCCGAGAATCCTTGGTGAAGCCCCAGTGGTGGCTGGAGGCGGAGGTTCCACGGAATCGGTGGAGCAGCTGGTTTTGGCGAACAACGGCCTGGGTATAGGCTCCTCGGATAAGTCGAGGGTTGTGTCGGCCCGTTCCGGTGACAAGCACTTAATGGCGGGGAAGGCGGCGGGTCGGCTTATTCCCGGCCAGGAGAAAGCTGTTGCAACATAAGGTCTCGTGCCGTCGGCGTAATTCATGAAGCCTCCCTCATCCGAGGAGGAGGACGAGGACGAGCGGCGACGCCGCTTACGCCGGTGCCGAGACCGAGACCGCCTATGACGGTGGGATCGGCTGGACCGCGAAGAGGTCCGAGACCGAGACTCCCGGAATTTCCGAGGTCGGTGCGGGGAGGTGTCGGCCGGAACCGGCACTCCCTTCGGCTCGGATGGTCCATCCGAGGGCTCCGGAACCGGAGGCACAGGCGAGCCCACGGGATCCTCAACTCCTCCCGGGGGAACCGGGGAGAGGGGAATCTCGGCTGCTAAAGGCGACAGCCCGTCCAATGGGTCGAGAAAAATCTCGACTTCATCGGTGGGAGTCTCGGTCAACTGACCTGACGGGGACACCGTGAGGCCAGTGGCGGCTCGACGGTCGACCGAAGCCGGCGGTCGGCAGCCGGGAGAGGACCTTTCCCGCTCCCAAGAGCGTCGACGGAGGGACTTACCCCTGTCCCTCTTTTTGGACCGAGAATAAGGTCCAGCAGACGCAGGCCCTTCTCCTTTAGTGGAGAGGGACAGACAAAGCTCCTTAAAAGAAGCCGTGTAGGAAGAACCCAGAGAGGCGGGATAAATGCCATTGGCAGAGGAAGATCAGCCGCGCCGCCTCCTCTTCGAGGCGACCATCGCTCCGAAGCTGATCCGCCGAAACCGCGCGCGGACACCGCCAACGGGCCCTCCTTGGACTTCACCGGAGGGAACGCTTCGACGGCCCAGTTGCAATCGGCAGCACGGTTCCTCGAGGACGAGGCCGAGAAAGATGAGCACAGGTCGCAAGCCTGCGGGTCGTGCTCAAGGCCTAAGCAGTAGACACACGTGGAGTGTGGATCCGTCCGAGACATCTTCTGCCGCATGGGCATCTCCGAAATCCGGGAGTCGATTTGTCCATCGCAGCCGCGAGGGATAGAAGACTGAAGTCTTTCTTGCAAAATTTATTTTTAAATCCGCAAACGGAGAAATAGGAACCAGTCACAAACGCAGAGCGTTAAGGAGGGAACCTGAGCTTCCAAGCGGTAAGGAAGATCTGGCGTCATGGGTCGGAGCCGAGAGTTATACCACCCGGGTGGGTGGGAGGAGCAAGCTTGAAGACCTTCCGGCAAGATTTAAAGCGGCAAGGATACCTGCCAATGAGTGTGGATGAACAACATATCCATGTCCCTAGAACCAGAATTTACAGGCAGAAATTTCTGAGGACCATCTCATGTGCCTGAGGATCCTAGCTAATAGCAGAGACATGCCTGTCTACTTGAAGCAGTCTGATAATTCTGCTGTTAGAGAGTCATGTATGTTTGTTCTCGGTGCCCCCCACTCCTGCCTGCCCCTTTAACCTGTTCCACCTGGCTACAGTTTCAGCATTGACCATACTGCTAGGCAGTCCATTTCAGTTGGTCATCACCTGCTAAGTCCCTCATCCCTCCTGAAACTACCCGGCCCCCCACCAGCTTGTAGTTGCACACCATTATTGATGAGCTCTCACATCATGGGTACAGCTCAGAGACCACCCTGTTGATCCCATGAAGAAACTAGGGGGTTTCTAATGATGAGGGTTTTAGTGATGTCATATCTACAGCAGTCTCAGCCCTGAGTTGTTGCCCCAGAGATGGAATTTGGAACACATTCAAACTTTGATCTGAGGTCAGACCCCCCTCCTCCCGGCATTCTAATGGCAGATTCATTTATCCCCTGAAAAGTTTAGATGCCACAGAGTTTTGTTCCAGACATTGTGGCTAAGTTTTGATTAATTACTGTTTGTTTATTTATTTGTTTTTTTATCATATCACCCACGTCTGTTCAGACCAGCAAGGAATGCAAAATTATGCTCCTAGGGCACAGAAACCCAGTGGCAGTGTATAAAATGGCTGTGTGTGTGTGTGTGTGTGGGGGGTATTGACTGTCACAAAGCAGGAAAGAGACCGTGGGGTTATATCTGATACCTCAAGTTGGTGGGACAGTGCAACAAGGCAATAAGCAGGGCTGGTAGGATGCTGGGGTGCATAGGGAGGTGAATCATCAGCAGAGGAGAGGTGTGGTGGTGTCACAGTATTGGTCATTGGTGAGACCCCACCTGGAGTACTGTGTTCAGTTCTGAAGACTACATTTCAGAAAAGACATTGACAGGATAGAGGCTGTCCAGAGGAGGGCAACTAGAATGGTGCTGGGGTTGTAGCGGAAGTCCTGTGAGGGGATGCCAGTCAGTAGCTGGCGGGCTAGACGTGCTTCTCTTGAACTTCTTCCCACCCAGCAATTAAAAGTTTAAAAACATTAGCCAAACCTGATATAAGCTTTCCAAATGTGGATTGAAAGAACCAGCTGCAGACCATGGATGTATTCTAGCTGAATCTGACAGCAAAGCCACCTTGAGCCACCGCAGAAGCCAACAAAAAGGCATTGGGGGTGGCACTGCTGGTAAGGCCTGGCTTGATCTGACTGTCAACAGCAGAAATGGGTGCACTGGACTGAATGGTCACAGAGCAGGTCCTAGAAGTGCTGACACCTAAACTTGACACTCTGCAAAGAAATTTTGGCCTAGTGTGCCAGCCAGGCACGATGTTTGACTGAGGTGGAGCAGTGGGTTCCCCAGCTGGAAGATGTGCAAGGGCCTATACTGGACAAAGTGGTGGTTCTAGGGAAAAAAATGAGCTGGAAGACTTCAGGAGCAGCTGAACTATCAAGAGATTATAATCGGAGAAGCAGCCTCTGTATTCGTGGGCTCACGGGGGGATCCCTGGCATTTTGTGTCCAGATGCTGCCAGAACTACTAGGTATGTGGGTTAAAGGGGTCTGCATGAAGACGGAGAGAACCCTCTGCTCTCTCAGGCCAAACCTGCTCTAGGGTGAGCCACCGCAGCAGATCACTTTCTACTTGCAACATTTTGGGGATCACCAAGCCACTATGGATGCCTACTGCAAGCAAAAGATGTTAACATTTGAAGGCCACCGTTTGTATCTGTACTAGGATTTCTCACCCTGTTTGCTGAAAAAAGGCAGAAATTGTTGAACCTGGTTGTGGATATGCTGCGAGAAAGGAAGCTTGATTTTACATTATTTTATCCTGCTGTGACATTCTCTTACCCAACTGTGATCAAGATCTGGAATGAGTACGCCACTTACACCTTTTGGAAGGTGGCCAGTGCTGAACAGTTTGTCAAGAGTGGGATAAGAAACATGGTAAATTACAAAATCCCAGGACTGGGACTTATCATAATTAACTGGACTATGCTCTTTCTCCTGCGTTGGATGTCATGAGCAGGGTCTTCCGTATCCCTGCCAGCCATGTATATCGGGGGCAGAGCACCTCTTCACTGAAGAGACAGTATTTTCAGACTCATGGACAGTGTTGGCGAAGGAACGCTGTGCTTAAAGCTGCTGGTGTCCCTTCTTCTGGCCCAGACAGTGTGGCCACGAGTTCAGAGATGAGGATCCTCTAGGCTGTGTAGCAGAGAGAGAAGGAATGGTGGCTGCCATGTATCGTGGAGTCTGGCAGTAGCAGTGATGACAGCGGGGCAGCTTCCTCATCTTGGGACCTTTTCAGTTCTTTATGGAAGGTGGGGTGCTGGGAGGGGGTCTGGGTGGAGTGCCACATGTGGCTTTTGCGGTGGATGCTACTCTGTCCCCAGCTTCTGAGTCTGGGACTCCAGCAATGATTCTTGCCTATATGGCTGGGACTGGGATACTGGGTTTGGGATAATACTGATCACAAGAGATTTACAAAGGTAGCTGTGGGTGACTGCATGGGGAGAGGCGGGGAGGATGACTGAGCCCTGAGGCTTTTTTTTTTTGGGGGGGGGTGCCCTTACCCTTGAGAAGGGGGGGAACAAATCAGTGGAGCATGGGCTCCAAAGGGAGGACTCAGTGGTGCTTATGCCCATGGTGAGCCAGTGGATCGACCTCCACCAGGGAAAAGTTGTATCAAAGAATTTTTTCCTTGCTTATACTTTTACATCTCTATAGAACCGTTTGAGGTAATGCATAATATTTTGCAGTATGTTGGGGGTGGAGGAAGGGAATCTGTGATCCAAGGGAGAGGAGCTGCTGATTCGTGAATGTTGGCCAGAGGAGAGGGAGGTCAGCAAGATGTGCAATATTGTGTGTTTTGTACTTGTACTAATTGGTTAGATACGGAGGGCTGGTTTCCAGGGGGGATTGGCGCACTTCTTGAATGCTGCAACTTTTATGGTTTATTCTGTTTGTAATTAACGTGTAATGTGGTTATTCATGCCAACAAAAGGAATTGAGGCTTACGAAGGTGGTAGATGAGCAGTTGGGGGCGGTCGGGTGCAGTGTGGGGCTGTCTCTGGGAGGGAGAGGGGGCCCATTTATTATCAGGGTTGTTTGGATGTACCTGATGTCTAACAATGGTATCCTGGTTTGTCCAGGGTGTCTTATTGCCTATTAAAAGGAAGAAGCTGCTGGCAGCACTTAAGTGAAAGCAAACTCATATAGCTCTGCTTCAAGAGTCTCACCTCGCTGAAATGGAGCATACCAAACTGGTGGTGGTGGGGGGGTGCTATTCAGACTTGTATTCCTCACACAAGAGAGAGGTTGCCATATTAGTGAACAGAAGCCTGCCTCTCCAGGTGGACAGGGTAGTAAGGGACGAGTGCGACAGCAGATTTCTGTTCATCACTGGGGAGGTGTATGGGAAGAAACTGTCCTGTGATAGTGTTCATGCCCCAGCGGTCCTTGACCCCGACTTTGAGTCAGTTAGACATAATTCATAGGAGCAGTTCCTCCAGTCCTTTGGGGGTTGTAACTATGCGATAGATCAGTGTTGGACCACTCTTCAGAGAGTGGCTACACATGGACTGCACTAGCCACATGGAAGAAAGGTCTTCCAGACCTGGACTTGGTTGATGTCTGGCAAACTGCAAACCCAGGAGCAAAGGAATACACATTTTACTCCGACCCACATCACACATGGTCGAGACTGGACAATGTCTTTGCTCCTAGCGACCAGTATGAGTCAGTATGAAAGGCGGATCATAGCCCAATATATATCTCAAATCACACCACGGTGGTGGTTGCCTTTGCCCCAAGGCGGTCGAGGGAGTGGAAACCAACTTGGAGGGTCCCACTTAACCTGTTGGCCAAAGAGGAGTTCATTCAACGCTAGAAGAAGGATCACTGGGATTACTGTTTAGTGACTGACAGCCACAGCAACTAACGAAGGAATACTTTGGAGACAGGCAAAGCCTACATGGGTGGGTGGTTTATATTTAGCTATGTGGCTTCCCAGAAAAGAAACAAAAAGGAAAAGAAACAGGAGTGGGAAGGGAAACTGAAGGATGGAACAGAGAGTGGCTAAGGGGGGAGGCCCAGGGGTGCTACGGGAGTTGATGGGTACAAAGGAGACTCTGAATTTGCTCTTTACGGTAGAGGTGAGGTTGGTGTTCTTCTCTTTTTTGCCCGGCAGTGGCTCTTTGAATGGAGGATCAAACCTCGTATGCCAAACGTATGGCAGCACCATTACAGCAAACACGTCAATGCCGACAACATTGACAGTTCGCTGTAATGGTCTACCTGAGACCCTGGCACTCTGTCTCATGGTCCTGCACCCCCTCCCCGAACCAACTAGGAGTTGGAATCCTTTCCCACATGGGGAGCTCGGGGGCACAGCCCCCTGACAGAAAAGACCTGGGTCTTCATTTGGATTTATGTTTACCGCAACATGCGGTAGACATAAATCTGTTGCTGTGATGCCAGTTGACAACATACTTGTCGAACCGGCAATGTAGAGCCATCAAACTGGAACCCCTACTTGTGAGGCTGGTACTGGGCGAAGGGTGTCTGTCCGAATCCCAGTGATTTAAGGGTCTGACTGGATGTGTGGAACACAAGTCAGGAGGTCTTTGTACATCATTTCTCAATTTTTGTGAAACTCTGTACAGGGCAGAGTGTCAAGAGACTGAGGTGGCAGCCATCTTTTTTGGCTGGCATAACTGTCACAATACTTACAGAGGAGCAGAGGGAGACGTTAAGAGCATCATTGACTAAGGAAGAAGTAATACAGGCGATTGGGACACTCAAAAGAGGGAAAGCTAGTGGCCCAGATGGGTTTGGAGCTGAATATTATAAGGAGTTTGGGGGTGTGTGCATTGCGAGTCTGTTAACTGAGATGTTTCAGGAGGCCTGAGAGGAGGGTGCTTCCCTGCCTCGTGCTATGAGGCCCCCATCTGTGTGTGCTGTCCAGGCAAGGGAAGGACATCATAGAGTGTTCATCTTTCTGGCCTATATTTCTCCTGAGTTTTGATGAAGTTATGGCATGTCACCTAGAACAGGTACTCCCAGAGGTCATGCATCCAGATCAGGCAGGTTTTGTGAAGGGAAGGCTGTTGTACCACAGTATGTGTGGGCTGTTGAATGTGGTGCACTGGGGATCTAGGTGTCCGGATACAACACTTGTGCTGTCGCTGG